>JBBBVM010001019.1:0-1200000 GCA_037355625.1 Petunia x hybrida | reverse complement strand
CTAACACAACAGATTGTCTCCTTGGCACAAAAGTTTGAATCTTTTCAGGTGAATGCACAACAACCAAGCCAGTCTGAGGCTTGTGACATGTGTGGAGGAAACCATCTTAACCATGAGTGTCGAGCAAACAATCAAAATGATGAGCAGACTAATGTCATCTATTACAAGCCGTACCCTTTTGGAAGCCCAATGACACACAAATATCCAGGATTTCAGTGGAGCAATCCAAATGGTGCTGAGAACTCTCAAAGCTTGTATAAGCAACCAGCACAGAGTCTACCTAGATACCTAAATCAAAATCGTGGGCAACCAAATTTCAGGCTATATCAACAAGCATCTCCATATCAGCAAAGGCCTCAACAAGCTCATTCAAGTCTTGATGATCTTTTGTACACGTACATTAAGGCCACTGATGAAAAGATGGAAAGCCAAAACTCAACCCTCAAAAACTTAGAAATTCAGGTAAGCCAATTGGAAACTCTTGTTTCAGAAAATATTCAAGGTCCCTTACCAAGCAATACAGAGAAAAATCCAAAAGAACACCTTAAGGCCATCGCCTTACGGTCAGGTAAGAATCTTGATGATCCATATGCTGACAGACAGGAAGAGAACCATTCTGAATACCAAGCAGAAAAGGGTAAGAATGTTGAAATACCATCTGATCCATCAGAAGAGAATGAAATCAAGAAAAAAGATGAAAAGAATTTTGAAAAAATAACTCCTCTCCCTATGACAATCCTTTTTTCACAAAAAATGAAAAGAGAAAAGTTTGACAATCAATTTGCAAAATTTTTGGAAATTTTGAAACAGATTCACATTAATATTCCTTTTACTGATGCTTTATTGCAAATGCCTTCATATGCTGAATTTTTGAAAGAAATTTTGTCAAGCAAAAAGAATTTGGAAGAAGTGTCTGTGGTAATGATTACTGAAAAATGCAGTGCTATACTTCAAAATAAGCTACCACAAAAACTTGGTGATCCGGAAAGTTTTACGATTCCATGTACTTTGGGAGGAGTTTATTTTGAAAAAGCACTTTGTGATTCTGGAGCTTCAATAAATCTGATGTCATTTTTTATTTTTAGAAAACTGGATCTTGGTGATATGAAAAATACTATTGTTTCTCTTCAGTTTGCTGATCAAAGTACTAAAAACCCTAAGGAAATAATTGAAAATGTGCTTGTGAGAGTGGATAAATTTGTTTTTCCTGTAGATTTTATAGTACTTGAAATGGAAGAATGTCCTGATGAGCCAATAATTTTGGGTAGACCTTTTCTTGCTACAGGCAGAGCAATTATAGATGTCCATCAAGGACAATTAATTTTGAGAGTAGACGAAGAAAGAGTCATTTTTTATATGCACAATATTCTAATATTTTCCGGAGATGAGACATCATCTTCTTGCTTTTCAATTGACATGATTAGTGATCTTGCAGATGAATTCAAAGAGGACCAATTGATTTCAGACTCAATGGAAAGATGCTTGGCCAGATCTAGCACAAGGCATGATGATGATTTGACAATTAGAAGTGAAGCTGAAATATTGAAAAATGATTCTGAAGAAGAGGGAGAAATGCTATCAGAAAACGTTCAACCAAAAATTGAACTCAAAATTCTCCCATCCCATTTGAAGTATGTTTATCTTGAGCCTGAATTATTTTCTGTAATAATTTCATCTTCTCTGACTGCAGAACAGGAACATAAATTGGTTGAAGTGTTGAGAACACACAAAGGAGCCTTAGGGTGGACTATAGCAGACATCAAAGGCATTAGTCCAGCTATTTGCACATACAGAATCCTCATGGAGGATAGCTACAAGCCAATAGTCCAACCCCAACGGAGATTGAACTCAGCATTGCAGGAAGTTGTGAAAAGTGAAGTAATTAAACTTTTGGCTGCAAGTATCATTTACCCCATTTCTGACTTGGGTAAGTCCTGTTCAGGTGATACCAAAGAAAGGAGGTACAACGGTTTTAAAAAATAAAAATAATGAACTCATACCTACCAGAACCATAACAGGATGGAGAGTCTGTATTGATTACATGCGTCTCAATGATGCCACAAGAAAAGACCATTTTTCTTTACCATTTATTGATCAAATGTTAGAAAGAGTAGCAGGATATAGTTTTTACTATTTTCTTGATGGATATTCAGGGTATAACCAGATACCAGTTGTCCCAGAAGATCAGGATAAGACAACTTTAACATGTCCTCATGGAACTTATGCCTATAGGAGAATGCCCTTTGGTTTCTATAATGCACCTGCTACATTTCAACGTTGCATGTCATCAATTTTTTCGAACATGTGACGTTCCTCAAAATTTTTTAAGTTTTAGGATATTTATTGGTGTGAGAAATATTTACGTAAATTTGTTTCATATATAATGACGAGGTCTGAATAGAAAGTGTATAAAAAACAAGTTAAAGAAATTATTATGGATGGAATATAAATACTAAATTATGTGAAAAGTGGAGGAATAGGGGGCCAAGAGAATTGAACCTAACCAAGGATTGGTCAAAAATTGGATGGCAGTAAGCTCCTAGTCCAAGTTGGCCACAACAAAGGATATTGGCGTGAGACATTGCCAGCAAGTAACCCTTTATACATATGCATTTTCCTTTTTCCAACTAAGTTTAGGATTTCTTTTCCTCTTCGAAATCAGTTTTAAGTAAGGTTACCCATATTTCCTTATTTAAAACCTAAGTTAATTTGCCTTAGTTCCCAATCCATTTTCGTTTAGGAACCGCGTCCTTCTCAACACCGCTTCTTGCTTCTTCTGCTTTCGGTAGGAATTGAACTTTGACTCCAGCTATTCTCTTTTTCCTTCTTCAACTCTAACTCGAATATCTCGTTGAACAGCTGGTCTTCTCGCTTCAACTGTGAACCTTTCACGGTCCACTTAGCACCAGGTCCTTTGTCATCTTCAAAACTCATCCTCCAACAATACCCTTTCACTATAGGCTTTGTCTTAAAGTGTATCATATAAAAATATTTAAAAGAGAAAAAAAAAAAAGGAAAAATCAAGAGTTGGCCAAAAATTAAGATTGTTTTGCCCTTGAAACCGTGAACCTAGGGAAAAAAATCCTTAACAAATTATTTTCCTTAAGTGACATTATTTTTCCCTTTACAAAAAAAGGACTCCTTCAACGCTCACAAAAGCAGAGAGCAAACAAAGTAGAGCCCTTTCGATCCTGAGCTTCATCCGGCCAATATTTCCAAACTAACGTCAATGTGAATTTTTCTACGTATTTATGATTGATTATAGTTCAATTACATATGGGAACCTAACATCATAAGAGATTATATTCATAAGAAAATTTCTTTAAACCTAGAAAGTTAAAGGTTGAACCTAAGTTCTTGAATTGAGAATAAGATTGAAACTTTGGAATTGATTACGTAAATTGGTGGTTGTAGTTGTTGGGTGACGTGAACTCATGAAGTGCATCCATTGGAGCTACATTTAGGCTCGAGGAGTAATCGAGGTGAGTTGATATAACCTTTTACTAAAGAGGTTTTACTCACAAAATTCCGGATATAAAGTATTTGATCAAATGTCTTAAAGAGCTAATATGTGTTTAATTGGAGCGAGAGAGTGCATATTAGCTAAACCTCATTCAAGTTATTATTCAAGAGTTTTTTCTTGAGTTATATACATTAATTTTCATATTTTGTTATGTCAATACGTTATATTATATGTCAAATTTTATGGATTAACGAATGTTTGAAAATATATTCATGTTAAGTTTTACTCAAGATTATTATGGTTGTGTTCATGGATTATGTTCAAGGAATGTATTGGACCTTAAAGTGGTCAAATAGAGTTTTATAAAAATATTTTGGGAGTTACCTTGAGATTCTGAGAAGGGCTTCGTGACCATTGGTGGTTAATGTTGACCCCGAAACTACTCGTGTCAGAGTGGGATATAGAATAATATTGCCTGACACGGCCAAGGCACAAAACGCGCAGCATGCTATCACCTGAAGCTGTGTGGCGCCACAGTGGAGGGGCAGGCGGGGATCAAACCCGTGCTGATCACGCGGTGACTTTATGTATTCATATTATGTCAGAGTTAATTAATACTCCCCAAAAAGTAAAGAAACGATATATATATATATATATATATATATATATATATATATATATATCTTTCTGTGTGTGTGTGTGTGTGTGTTTAAAGTTTGGAATTTTATTGTTTTAAGTTATTTTGGTTTCTTTAAATATTTTATGTTTTAGTTTACGAGTTATGTGCATTTCAAGGTTCTTTTAAAAGTCCCGTTCCCGCTTTAGTGGGGGGTCGTTGAGACTCGCTGAGTACCATCATGGTATACTGACGTTCTCTTTTGGGAACCTACGTTGTCCTATGGAGCAACGTAGGAACTATTGTTGCAGATACGTAGGCGACAGGCTAGGATTTCCCCCTCACTTCTAGTGCTATTGGTGAGTTCCACTTTTGTTCGTGGAATACTTTCTTTTCAAGTCAGCCTATTTTGTTATTTATTATGTTGTGAACTAGCCAGGAAGCTCAAGTCCTGCACAGTGCGTCAGTTTATCAGTAGAGGCTTCATAGACAGTCTAGTATTTTGGGTTTGTGGTCCAGTTTTGCATTGTTTTACACGGAAACGTAATTTGACCGTGATATTCTCTAAGATAATATTTTTATAAGATTATTATTATTATTATTTAAAATATTTATGATTAAGAGAATTGTTTAAGTTGCATGTATTCTCAGGGTTAGGATAGGATAAATGGGTACAGGAGGTTCGCTCGGTCCGGCTTAGGTACCGGGTGCTGGTCACAGCTCGTCCAGAAAATGGGTCGTGACAAACTTGGTATCAGAGTCTCAGGTTTAGAGAGTCCTAGGTGTCTATGAAGCCGTGTCAGTAGAGTCTTGTTTATCGGTATGAAGCACGCTATACTTATGAACAGGAGGCTGCAGACATTTAAGAAAAGTCTCTTCTTCTTCTCACTCTAGATCATGCAATAGAGCCTCACTCTAAGAAAATTTCTAATGTACTCATTTTTTCGAATTCGCGGAAATGGCTCGTACTCGAAGCTCTAGCATCAACGATCAAGAAACTCCAGAAGAAACTATTGCAGCTATCGCTTGTAAGAAGACAACTAAGAAAAGTAAGAAGGGTAGACCTGCTAAGAACGCTCCAGTGTCCCAGGTTGGACAAGATGAAGAGGTAAAGCAGGTTGAGCCTAATGCGCAAGCTAATCATGATCAAGTTTCACCCCAGCAGCAGTTCCGGATCCGATGGTTATATCTCCAGAGGTTGGGTATGTGCTAAAGGTTGTTGGCAGTACTATTGATATGTTTCACACTTTCTTAGCTAACCAGAACCAGAGAAAAGATGACAGTCCCGAGTTGTCCAAGGTGGATAAATTTATTAAGTTGAACCCTCCATTATTTCATGGAAACAAAGTTGATGAAGACCCCATGCTATGGTTAGAGGGTGTCCAGAAACCCTTCGGGTTATGAAAATTAATGGTAATGATGCTGTTGAATTGGCTGCCTTCCAGCTCAGGGATATAGCTGGATCCTGGTTTCAAATGTGGGATAACGAAAGAGCTGAAAAGGATATTCCACCTACTTGGAAGTTGGCATCGGCTTCTGAATTCTTCTTTTGACCAGCAGGATCAATTTCCTTCTTAAACCAAAGTCTAGCAGTATTTAAGTCACCCACTTCTTGAGACATAGAGTAGAACGTGTGCGAGAACGCACCAATCGGAGCCTCACCGTCATCCTCATTCTCTTTGTTGCTTCTTCTTCATCAAGAGGTTCATGGGTATTCAGCTTCTTCTTTTCTAGACAATCAGCAACCATGTGAGGAACCCCAAATTCGAAACATCCACCTTTAGGAACAAAGGCGGCTCTCTTTCCTTTTTTTTAAGCTACCGTATTGCTACTGTCGAGGAAGAGGCCTTGGAATAATTACTACTCCGCTCTCCCCCACCTTTGCTAGGACCACTCTTATTGGATTGGCCCCCTTTGTAGTTGTTACCACCAGCAAAACGTGGAGTCGTCTACTACCTGTCATTTCGAGTATCCACTTGATAGTTAGCAATACACTCAGCAGCCTGGATTGCCCTTGCCAATGTATCCACCCTTTGCCTCTGTAACTTGGAACGAGCGTAAGGTTTAGGTCCCTCCATGAAGGTAAAGAGCTTATCCTTCTCACCCATGTCGCGAATGCTTAGAAATTGGGCAGTGAATTCATGAACATATTCCCGCATAGACCTCGTTTGCCTTAGCTCCCTAAGCTTTTATCGAGCACTGTACTCGACATTCTCTAGAAAGAACTGTCCACGGATATCCGCTTTCAACTCATCCCATGTTGCCAGTTCTGGGTCACCATTCCCCGTGGCCTCAACTTTCCCACGCCACCATATTTTGGCGCCACCATCAAGGTACATGACCATAGCCATGATCTTCTGATCATCATCTAACATACCAACCACCTTCAAATATTATTCCATGTCGAACAAGAAATTATTGACCTCTTTAGCACTTTGAGCACCACTGTAATGCTTGGGCTCTGGGATCTTCATTTTTTGCTTGGGAGCGAAATTTATTGCACCCCCAACCCCGTTTCCTCCTCCTCTGAGAAGGCTCTTCATAACTTGGGCCATCAGGTTGTTCACAGTGTTTTGCAACGCCACATGCGACGCTGCATTTTCATCCAATTGTTGTTGTATAGTAGTATTTCTTTCTTCGCTCGCATCGAGCCTATCCTTGACCGCAGCAAGCTCAACGCGGTCATTCTCCATGTCTTAGCTCATGTGAGCAATGTCTATCTATCTCTGACGCACAAGACGACTAAGATCAGCCAGTCTAAAACTAAAAATATTTCCCAATTCTCGTTGTTCCTCCACTACGAAGATCCCTCATCGGCTGCTTCATTATTGTCATTGTTTCAGGTTCTTTCTTTTTCTTATTCATCCAATAAGTGTAGAAATAATCCATGGCTTTCCTATCTCTCATGATTTAGGCTTTTGAAAAGTTAGGGTTCTTACGAATTGGTTTAGCCAAGGTTCCCTATTTCTCATGATTGCACTGGAAAGATTTTTGACTTTCACCGTGTTTATTTGCACTAGAAATTTTATAGTTCTGTTTGACCAACTTCTAATCGAGTAATCAAGTTTCCGAATGATGAAATAAATTGAAATTATGAGCTGACCCCACAAAAATTTATATTCCAGTTGCTGTCAAATTACTTCATAAATTCTTGAACTGCTTGTTGGTGTAGCATCTTCCCTCACCCCATATCACTACAGTGAATTTCATAAGTTGCAGCTATTCGATTATTTCTCTTTTATGTAAATTGTCTAGTCTCATAGTATTATATTTTCTTTTGTTAGTTTCCTTAAAGATGTAGATAGGAAAAGCATGATTTAATCCATTTCGCGTTATTTTTCCTTCTTTAACGTGTACAGTCTTTCAACATTTTTCTTGTTAATGTTTAATAGGAATTTGGTTCTTGGTGTGACTTGTTTCTCTATTACAGTAATGTATTGCTTCTTCCCATTATAACTATTCATGTATGTTTAGTTCCAATTACTTTGAATGCTAATGTAAATTTAGTCCGACAATCTTGGTATGATCTATGCGATAATTTTTTCTAGTAATTTTGCTTCTTTTCTCAAAGAAGATTGAACGCTCAGAAAGATTTGTTGTTGACTTGATAGTGTTTGGCTTAGTTTAAGTGCCATCACTAAGTAAGAAACTATAGTCATCTTACGACACATGTTCTTGAAAAGTGCTCTTGATTTTAGGATTTATTAGTAAAGTATAATTAATGGTTGCATAATCATATATTTGACGATCTAATGACAATATTTGATTTTGAGGACTTCAAATGTTCCGTCCAAAGATTTGAATGGTTTACTAAGGTATGGAGAAGAGTATATTGATGGTGTTTAATCTATCTAGGATTTTTCTAAAATATAAGGTGTTATTGAAGTATTTCGTCTTATTTTGTTTCGTAAAGAATTTGGTTACTATTAAATGCACCTCAATTTATTTTCGTAACTTAGAGGAACCAGAATGCATCATCTTATCATGTATGGAAAGATGAACAAGTCCTCTTACCAGAGAAGTGAAATTGGTAAGTATTAGTCATTGTCCTCAACTTGTATAGTTAATTGCATTAACTGGATGTCAAGTTTTGAATTAAATAATATTTTTTCAATTGTTATCAGGTGGCGCACATCCGTCTAAAGAAGATTGTGGACTGATCAGGGATATGGAACATGTATCTTTGCCTTTTTTAAGTTTAGAATTGATAACTGGTCAGTAAAATGAAAATGTATTTGATTGAAACTGCATTTACTCAAGTTTCTTGCCTCTTTATTGATGCAATTGGTTTGACAAATAAGAACGAGTGCGTACACAACATTCTCATGAATTTCGGCTTCCTGAACGACAAAAATTAAATATAAAATATAACTTTTACCTCATTAAGAAAAAGATTATTAAATATAAAATATGTCATTTCTGTTTTACTTTTCATCTTTTAGTAGCAACTAGTTAGTCAGCCGTGTCACTAGTTGACGAATCTGATAATTATTTAGCTGAAGATTATAGTTGAGAATTGAGATGATCTTAGTCTACAAAATATCGGATTCTTGACAGCTTGCATCAGTCAAAGAAGCAGTTTGAAGAAAGCGGTTGTATATGATGTTCACCGATCCGAAAAGTACTGCATGCAATGCTATTTTATTAAGTTTATTTTTCTATCAGGCACTACTAATCTCAGCAAAATGGTTAGTGAGCCTATCTGTTGGACTTGAACTTTTTTTAAGGTAAGTCCTGGAGGAGTTAGAGTTGAAGAGATCAGTGGCGATCAAGTTTCCTTGTTTAAGAGTTATGCTCTTTAAGAAGTTACTGATAAAAAATAGTAATTGGACAGTTAGCGGCTTAGTGCTAATTTTCATCGTGGATGTGTAATGTAGTAATAAGAGGGCTCCTTTTGGGCTAGAAATATCTCAAAGATAATCACTGTTAATGAAAAGTTGATATTGGTCATTTTCAAACATGAGCTAAAACAATCTTTCTTAGATGTTAAATTGATTATATTTGTTTGTTGATGCTTTCTTGTCAGTTTTGTCAAGTTTTATTAGTGAATATGTTTTTGGTAATGGTTTTTACCCTTGTTGAGATACAATATTAATGACTTCAGAACTGTGTGTGCGCAAGTTGTTCTTTAGCTAAATGCTTGAGGTTTGAACGTCGATCACAGGCCAAATTATATACTAATGCAACCAAGAGTCATTGATATTCTTTTCTATTTTAGAGAAGTACAAAGAGGTTAAAGAAGTTAGTGTTTGTTAATTATTTTTGTCTTCTTGATTGGGAAGAGAACCTTGGTGTTATTGCTTGTCTGCTAAGTGTAAATAAATGTTTTAAAATAAATGTTTGACTTAGTAATAGGTAAAGTTGCAATTGAAATCTCTTAGATTAAGTCCCCAAGGAGTTTTGACTTGAAGAGATCCGTGGTAATCAGTTTTCCTTGTTTAAGAGTTAAGCTCTTTGAGAAGTTACTGAACTGGAAGTTTATAAATGCATCACTCATAGTAGTAGGGATGTAGTTGCCCTCTTTACTGATCAAAAATGGTAACTGGAGAGATATTGACCTAGTGCTAATCCTTTTCATTGTGGATCTGTGATTGTAGTAAACAATAGGGCTCCTTTCCGGCTAAAGATATCAAGATAGATGCATCACTTTTGATGTAATAAGTTGTTCTTTATGCCATGTTTACTACTATTAGATTATAAGTTAGGTGCCAAAAAGTTGATATTGGTCATTTTCAGACATATGAATTCTTTTTTTCATTTTAATGATAGAGAAACCGTTACCACTCAAACAATATTTTTTCTTTATATGCAGAATGAACAAATCTAAGGACTACCATTTGAGCCTTAGAATGAAAAGATCCACCTGGAACATTGAAATTATTGTGAATAAGTGCAGCTTTTCTTAGAATGATGCTTAATCTATAAATGTCCAAGGAGCAAAATCTTCCACAATCCTCTGAGTTTGTGCTTGCACACTACTGTTTTCTATCTAATTACTAATGAAAAAAATTTCACATTCGTTTGAGTTTGTACTTGCATACTACTGTTTTCTATCTAATCACTAATTTTATTCTAAATTTGCCGGAACATTTTGATGATGCAATTGGAACTACTTGAAAATGGTGCCAACAAGTCAATTTGATATATTAGAAGTTAGCGATGAAGACTTTTGGACAATTACAATATTTATTAGATACTAAATACATTTAGTTTTGTAAAGTTCATTTCTAGTACACATCTTGAAACAATTTGCTTTATTAGTTGATGTAGTACACATCATATATGTTATTTTTTGAAGTTTATTGCAAGTGTACGTATTTGTATTATTTGTTATCTATTTAGAAGTTTGATAATAATGTTTCTGTTGGAATAAATGTTGGAATAAATGTGTATATAGAATAATATGAAAAAATGTAGTTTTTAATCACAAAAATAAAAATAATAAAAATGCTTTCTAGCATTGAAAAAATGCCACACTTCTGAAGTGTGCCCATAGAAATTGCTAACTTGGCACCCTATCATTAGGAGCCACACTTCTCAAGTGTGGCCTAAAATGCAACAAAGGCCACGCATGATAAATGTAGTTGTAGTACATGATAAACGTTGCCCTAGAGTGCATCGTAAGCGCGGCCTTTGATAATGAAAAGGCAACGCTTTTTATTTACCGTAGCCTTTGCCTCATGAAAAGCGTTGCTTTAGGTCAAAGGTTACGCCTCTTTAGGCCGCCCCCTGAAAAGTGTTGCCTTAAGTCATAAAGTGTGGCCTTTGACCTATGACCACACTTTTTGAACGTTTAGGCCACACTTTCCGGGCGTGGTTAAAGGCCTATTTTGTTGTAGTGCGATTATAAGAAAGCCAACATAGTGACGAGGGGGCGAGACACCAGAGCAGAAATATGAAAGCATCTTACAATTATTCGAATCCTTATACCCCCTATATATGTTCTTAAAAAAAACCATGTCATAGCAGCAGACAATAAAGGGCTAGACAATCATACTAGAGAAAATAACCTAACTATATTTACATGGTGTGCAGCACTTTGAGGGGCCGCATCATTGTCTACATCTTCATGGCGCGCGCATAGGGCGTAAGGCTTTGGCGCGCGCAGGCGCGGGGCAATCTGCGTTAGGGTGTGCATGCGTAGGTCGTATGGCATTGGCGCACTCTCGTGCGGTATAGGCAGCATTGCGGCATGCATGCGCGATGGCGTTGGCGCACTCAAGTGCTGGATGCGGGAAGGCTTTGAGGGCGCTGTCAGGTTGCTATGCGTGAGCACGCTCAACTAGTAGGGCGACATATGCAGATGTGCATATAGATCTTATCACACTTTGATGCTTGCCAGGGCACCACGAGGCATGCCCAAGGAGTCATGGGGCACGGCTGAGAGGCCGCCCATGACAGAACACATCACCGTTTGTAATGTTGAATGCTTTGTTCTGTGCCTGAGGACAGAGTGCTGCCCAGATTTGATGTTCTGCCACCAAATCAGCGTCTGATGCATTGGAGTATTTATCCCAAACAACTTTGGTCCCTGGAAATGTAAGTGGAACGCTTTCGTATTTGCATATTAATTTTTGCATATACACAAAGTGTTCCAACAATGTTCAATGTGCTATGAGGTGAAAACCCAAAAATAAGACCAGGCCTGTGGATAGACCAAGTTATACTTGGTTTTCTGGAGACCTCATCGAGTAGTACATCTCCTAACATGTAATAAAAGTAGTGAATATTTTCTAACCTTTCCATTTCTTCTGTGAAAGGTGAATCGTGGGAAGTAACAGATTGAATCGTCCCATCAATTGATCTATGTAACCCCATATAATGTTTGGTACCTGTCTGAAGATATATGTGGCATTAATTAGGTTCATTTGGAATTATAGCATTGAGGACATTGTGAAGCATAGTTGTATTGATTTCACAACATTTTGCCTCAGATGTGCTAAAGGCTGAAGTTACCCAGAAGATGTGTGTCACAAACTTGGCTTGGGTATCAGCTGCCACCGATACGTCACACTGAATATTTTTGACTTTAGCATCAACCCAAACTATTTGTTCCCACCGTGCCACACCATAGACCTTCCACAGACCGCCTGGGGTGTAAGAGGAATAGAGCATTTGGGGCCATGCTGTAGCCAACTAAACTGGTGACTCCAACAACCAAGCCAATACTTTGATAGCTTTGTTGTGTTTTGTAACGGTCAGAAATTTTCCTGTGGACCAAAGACCTTTTTTTTGGAAAAAATATTCACATGGAAACTTTAAACAATACTAGAACTATTATAGCAGATAGAAATTAAATTAGTTTCAAAATATACATATTGTTTATGTCTTAGTTTTTGTGATAGTTTGGTCAGTATTTTCTTACCTGTGCAGTATTGTCAGATCTTGATCACCACCAATTCATTCTGAGAAGTATGCTGATAGGCAAAACTATATGTATTGGCCTAAATCTATTTAGGACAATAAATTGAATTTGAAACGGATTTACAAGCAATGTTAAGTATCAAAGTTGTAATAAGGCAATGAAATTGAACAAATATCGAGTACAAATTTTGGCAGAGTTTTAGTATATATTTCTAGATGATTACAACATAAAGTAAAGTACTATTTATAGGTGAGCGATACAAGCTATTCTCCATGTTCGCCAACTAAACCACTCACCTCCCACATCCTTTGGAAGTGCAGGTAGTGGGCTGAGATAGTCAGTGGTTCTCCCGGATGAAGATGTGATAATCCACCGAGGCTAAAGTTGTTGACCTCTTGGATGTGGATCGTCGGCAGTTCAACCGAGGTGGCCATCCACCTAGGTGTTCGGTGGATCGCAGCTTTGGTTGTTGACTTCGATATTCTCATTGCTTGCCTCGAGCCCCGGCTTAAAGACAACTATCTGGTACACTTTGCTTATGTACAACTACAAAGTACCAAGCATTCTAATTGGATTAGATTAATATCAATGGATCCTTTATCAGTCATTCATTGAATGATAAATAACTACAAGTGATGGAGACAGACGATTTAAATAACGAAAAATCCAATATTTAAAAATTGTATCGAGAATGACTGGAAAGGTGGAAACAAAACCTGATATAATTTGATCATTATGAACAAATCCAAAATCTTTATAGATAGAGCCAATCATTAATTTCCAACCGTGGGATGAATGGAATCCGATACATAAATCAGTTAATAAAAGAATAGAAAATTCTTTTACTGTGTCACTTAAGTTATATAGGAATTCCTGAGCCCAAGAGTTAAGAATAACAAGTTTTTCATTACCCAAAATTGAATACCCGCTTAGAATAATAAAACAGATGATATTTGTCGAGAAGTGCAAAATCGTATTTATACGATTCTCATTTTGTATCTTGATTAATTGGATCGTTTCTTTATGGATTCCTATCCCAAACTCTTCTAGATGTGTTTCCGAGTATTCCTTGATCATTTCGTCCAAGAAGAGGAGTTCCTCTAATTCTATGAATTTTTCTAGAAGACTCTTTTCTTGAATATTATTCAAAAAAATTTCGGATTGCCCAGTATTCCACCAATTAGTAACCCAAGATTCCAGACATTTATTAACTGAGAAAGAAATCCACCAGGGCAAAAATACTATAGATGCAAGATAGAAAAGAGGAGTGAATGCTTTCTTTTTTGCCATTTTTTCATCTGTGAATTGTTAATCGACCCATTCGTATACTCTATGTGATCGAATATTTCTTGCACACATGAGTTTTTTACAAGGTATCGACCTTATGAATCTATTTTCTTTGTGATTTTGTGGTTAGTCTTTGAATCTAGAAAGAATACAGAAATAGGCTAAGAATTCACTTTGACTGAAGAAATTCAGAATATTGTTTCCTGATATCTCAATTGGTCAAATTTGAAATCAAGTTTCTCCTTTCGATGAATGATCGAAAGAAACCACTTTAAGTAATGAATATTATTCAGATTGTGAGACAAAAGAACTCCTTTGCTATCAAAATATCCAATATTTCGAAAAAATTTCACGGATTCCCCATAGTCAGGAATAGAATAATTGAGGAAAAGATATTACGATGATAAAAAAAATGACTGGCAAAAGATAAATTGGCTAGTTCTCATTATTTAATTAAGAAATCCAATTGTTGGTCATTAAAGAATACAAAAGAGAGAAAATTTCAAATTTACAAGATACGACCTCTACTTGATCTAAAGTGTCAATTCCAACAAATATTAAGAAATCTTTCAAAATGGTTTGCCATCTGAGATGAATCTATTATTTCAATTTGTTATTTGTTATTGAATTGCGTGGATTTGCATACGCATAAAGACTATAAAAAGAGTTTCCTTTTATGGTTCTTTCATATACGTTTTCTTTAATTGAATGAACGTTCTGACAAAACTTCAGTTAAGTTATGTTATAGAAAAAATCGTATAGAAAAAAGAGGATTCTTGCGTTTTTTCCTCCTGCTGAGAAAGCATGAATGCTTTAATCCATTTCTCAATTTCTCAAAAAACTTCAATTGGTACACGCAAGAAATAGGCTAATTCAGCAGCCTTTTGTTCAATTTCTCGTGGAGTCAAATTCTCATCAGTACGAGTCAAGGGAATGGACCCCTGGCCTCGGATGTCTATATAAAGAACACGACGAGCATAAATATCCTCTTTAACTTCTATTCTAACCGACTGGATATCTTTTATAAGGAATCGGAGGAATATGCGACGATTTTTTTCAAGAAATCCCCAACCAAAAATACAGACTATTCCTTCCTTTCTGTCGAATCGATCATAACCACTACCTACATTCCAGGAAATTGTGCACCACAAATAAGAGCTAATAAAGAGACCCGCAATTCCGTAGAAAGACATCACAATTCCTTGTGGAAAAAAATGATTTGCTGAGGCGGAAAAAAAGATATCAAATTTCTCCCAAGATAACTGGAAGTTCCAACTAATAAGAAGCCTAATGAACCTAAAAAAAAAGGATAAAGGCCCAGCAGAAATTACTTATTTTTGAGACCCCGTTATAAGTTCTATCCATATGTGTTCTGATCGCTAAGTCATACTTTAATCCGATTGCATTTTATTGGAATTGAGATAATACCCCAGAAAAATTTGACTTTACTTTTTTGTTTCCGAAGTAACTCTCATCAACTAGCACTAGTTTGCGGTGAACTAGCACTAGTTTGATGTCAACCTTTAGGAGTAATTCATCAAATTGGTTAAATCTAAAATAATAACATACTCTTTATTTAATACGATCCCACTATACATATCGATATATGTAGAGATTCATCGACTACATTTGAGCCATCCAGCGATCCAGATCTATTTGAAAATTGCTAGAATTGATATATACACATATCATGTTTCTGCAGACATAAGAGTTTTTTACTTTATGTTCGGTGGAAATTCCATATTATACTATATTCCACTAAATAGATATCTGTTTTATGATACAAGTCCACGTTTTCAAAAAAAAAAAAAGGATGAGATTGGGTCCCCGGCGGATCTAAACAATCTTATTTTTTTGAACATGAAGAAATAAAGAAGCCATTGCAATTGCCGGAAAGACTAGGCCTACTAACGGCACAAAAATAGATGGAAGGTTCAAATCTGTCATAGATGGGGTATCTCGATTTACTATTTATATCTGTTATTATGTTATTATATAAATAAAGATATCTTGTAATAATTATAATTAAATTAAGAATTTGAATTCTAATTAGAGAATATTTATTATTATTAATAGAATTTTAAAAATTTGAAATTCTTAGTATAGATCTAAGTATCTATATATCTAAATCTAACGGAGTACGTATAATAAGTGCAAAGAATATAGAACTCTAGAACTAAAGAAATGGACTTACTTATTCATCTCCTACATGAGAAGAAGATATGTATGATAATAAACTTTATTATTTTTCTGCATTTCTTTGTCTTTTGTTCTTGTCTTCTAATTTTCTAAAAATAGATAAAGAATTTCTTACAGATTATCGAAAGATTCGTTCGAATCCGACTCACCATGAATTTTTAGCTAAAATGATTTTTCGGGAGATAGAGAAAGATACAAAACTCTATTATCTATATTTGAATTTCAAATTATATACCTAAGACAAGAAGAACAAATTTGTTTTATTTTCCTAATTTCACGAAAGGAAGAACACACTCTTGTTGATAAAGCTTCTTGATTCGTAATCAGGAATATAGGTAAAAAAAAAAAAGTTATCCTAAACTTTAGTTTTGATTCTTTCTACAATTAGATCTTCTATCACCAAAGAAAACGCCATTGTTATCTTATTTACTTTGATTACGATAAACTAACTACTTTTTTGCTACAAACACAAAATAATAATTGAACTTAGTGCTCTACTTGATTTTGCTTGACTTTTGATTCAAAGAAAAAGGCGTGGAGCTTAAATAACTCACTCAGAACGCTTTTTAAAGGATAACGTGGTACAATTAGGTCGAATAAATCCTTCTGGAATAAGTATTCAGCTGCTTGTGAACCTTCGGGTACTGTTTTATTCAATGTTCAATTACTCTTTTACCTGCAAATGCAATGTAGGCATTGGGTTCGGTAATAATGATATCCCCAAAGATACCAAAACTAGCTGTCACTCCACCAGTTATCGGAGATGTAAGGATTGATACATAAAATAACTTATTATTTAATTGATAATCATATAAAGCAGACGATATTTTAGCCATTTGCATCAAGCTCAAACTTCCTTCCTGCATGCACGCCCCCCAGAAGCACACACTATAATAAGAGGTAAAATTTGATTGGCAGCGTGTTCAATCAAACGGGTGATTTTCTCCCCGACCACAGATCCCATACTACCCCCCATAAACTGAAAATCTATAACCCCAATTGCTACGGGAATGCCGTTTAGTTGGCCTATGCCGGTTTGAACAGCCTCGGTTAATCCCGTCTTTCTTTGATAAGAATCAATATGATCTTTATAAGGCTCCTCCTCCGAATGATATTCAATGGGATCCAGAGAGACCATGTCTTCATCCATAGGATCCCAAGTACCGGGATCGATCAAAAGTTCAATTCTATCTGAACTACTCATTTTCAAATGATATCCACATTGTTCACAAATATTCATTTTTGATTTCAAAAATTTCTTATAATTTAACCCATAACAATTTTCGCATTGAACCCACAAATGCCTGTATTTTTGAGTTACCTCAAGATCATTAGAAGTTTCTCTTATAGTTAAATCACTGCCCTTCGTGCAAGTTCGTCTACTGGAACCCTCGGTTTCACTACTATTTCGACTTTCACCACCACAAATGACCCTATAAATATAACTGTTACCGCAGTTCTCACTAACTGGAAGTATCTATACAAATTTGTGACTGAAGATAACTATCAATGCAACTATTAATGTGATTATTCCAACTATATTGAGTATCATACATGTAACAATTATAGTAGGGATCTTCGCTCCTAAATCCATTATTCAGATAACTCAAGTTTCGATAACTATAAAAAGAACTTTCTAGTTCACTCAGAAAAGAATGATCGTTGTCAATCTCAAAAATCTAATTTTCAATATCAAAATAGATGGAATAACTGTCTCCATTCCTATCACTAACTAAAAAAGTGTCATCGGAGATGAAATTCCAAATGTCTTTAACGCCGAATAAATAATCAACATTACTGCAACTAGAATTGTCACGATTCCCCCAACTATGATTGTTTTTCACTTTTCGATTTGGATCTTCACTGGTATTTTCAATAGGACTAAGGCTGCCCATTAATTTATTTAGCCCACACCTGCGTTCGAACTCCTTCTTAAACAACATCGAATTAAACCACCATCTTTCCATAGAGTTTTCTTGCCCCCTATTTGCATGAAAATACAATAGATGAATAGTCATTCGCTATAAATGATTTATTTGAATATCTTATTTCCTATCAGACTAAGCATAGAAATCCAATCACTAGGATTATTAACTAACAAGGATTGTGAGTATTGAAAAAAGAGTTCTGAATCTGGGGGAACACTTCACGATATTTAGTATATATTAATATGTTGGAACCCCCTTTTTTATTTTTTATTATTAAAAATAATAAAATAATATAATGATTGATTGATAAAGGGCGGCTTCGCCTATGTAGTGTCAAATTCGCATAAAAAAAAGAGATATGTCCTCTCCTATAAAGGAATCCAAAAATAATTTTTTGTAAAATCTCGTCTAATACTAATATCTAATCACTAACCAATCTAACAATCTAAAATCGAATAACTAAAATCTAATAATAAGTAATAAATTAAGGTTCTATTTCAACACGGAACAAAGGGGACAATATACAGGATGGTTAGAACGCGTTGTGATACTTGGCTTGATTCAGGAAAACTACAAACTACAGGATATAAAAGAATATACCAATCCTAAGGATCCGTAGGATTCATTGTGGATCCAAGACAACAATAGAAAGATTTGAGTCTTAGATTTTGATTTAGTTTTCTAGATTTTTTATTTCAAATCTTGTATATCTAGGTAAATATATACTTAGTCAAAATATATGCAATGGAATCTTTGTTGTATTCGGCTCAATCCTTGTAGTAAAAGATTGCACCGAGTTTAATTGCAATTCAATTAAGAGAACGAAGGATAATTACTTGAGTTCTTTCTCCTTATCCTTCTTTATTTCCTGCTAATGTCTACTATTTGCCGTATCCAAAACGTCGACTGCTGCAAAATTAAATCGGATCTCTTTCCATACCTCACAAGCAGCAGCTGGTTCCGGGCTCCATTTGCAAACCTCACGAATAATCTCATTACCTTCTTGAGCAAGATCACGTCCTTCATTACGAGCTTGTACACATACTTCTAGAACTACTCGGTTAGCTACGGCACCTGGCGCATTACCCCAAAGGTGTCCTAAAGTTCCTCCACCGAACTGTAGTACGGAATCATCCCCAAAGATCTCGGTCAGAGCATGCATATGCCAAACGTGAATACCTCCTGAAGCCACGGGTAGAACACCTGGTAAAGAGACCCAATCTTGAGTGAAATAAATACCGTGACTTCTATCTTGTTCAACAAAATCATCACGCAGTAAATCAACAAGCCCAAAGTGATGTCTCTTTCACCTTCAAGTTTACCTACTACGGTACCAGAGTGCAACAACAATAATGTTAGCAATGTGGAAAGTGCCCTTGCCTTTAACATGGTTCATCATCGAACCCTAGATTACAAACTCTTTACTTCAAAGAAGCCTCGTAGAGATACTCGTAAGATTATTAAAGTGATTTGGTTCCCACCCTCTTCTAATATAATTAATCTTAATATAGACGGTTCCTACAAGTCAAATGGCTCCTTGGCTAGTATTGGTGGTGTGTTTCAAAAATTCTAATGGAGATTGGATATTAGATTTTCATAAACAAGTCCTTGGACTGAACCACATTCACATTGAACTCCTAAGTCTTCACCAAGGATTGCTACTAGCTCTACAACAAAATCTCTATCCTCTCGAAATTGAGACTGACTCAACAGAAGTAAATAACTTGTTAGATAAGCCTACACCAGCTTATGCATCTATTATTCAATCTTTGGAGGTTAATGATGTCCAAGTTGCTGATGCCATCAATCCGGCATAACTTTCAAGCGGGCAAAAGGGGATCCCTCACAGTCCATTCTAAATGTTACACACCACTATGCAGTGCCACCTAACTTCGTCTATCAAGCTTTTGTGGAAGATAGGGAGAGCACAAGTTTTGCGATCACCACTTCAGATAGTATTTATATTAATTTAGCATTTCTAAGAAACTTGAATGCACTTAATGTCATCCCTTCATTTTATGTAAACTCTACTAATCGTGTGCTGGATCCTACGGGTATCCATATGAACATCTTGTGTAATCTACCTTAATTAGTAGTTTTATTAATATAATTATATCCTTTTAAAAATAAAAATAAAAGACAGTGTGCACAATTTAATGAGGAGCAAATACAAGGTACAGCACAAGAGGAAGAAACTATTTTCTACAAGCTAGAGAGTTTGGACAAAAAAAAGGAAGAAAAACCCTTTATATTGACAAAGTACCAATATTATTTATCCTTAAATTATTTGGTATAGTGACCCATGATTTAGAAATCATTGCATGAATACAAGTGAAGTGTCTAACTTTCTTATTTTAGAAAGGTGGAGGTTAAGGCTCAACATGGACCTACCACCCTCATTAGTACATAATAGGCAGAAAATGCATTGTTTCCTTCATTGACTAGTTTCGTCGTCCGCATATTCTAAAACCTCTATTTAATTATGTATATCTATCTATCATCTTTTTGCATGTATCTTTAAAAGCTCTATTCAAAGTGATATTCTCTTCTGCTTCGAAATAATTGTGCCAAGTTGACTTTTGATGATTGAAATTGTTTAATTTAATCATCAGAAGTTTCATGCCTGATGTCCATATTTGCAGTACCTGCGTAAATTTGGGGAAGCAGGAGTTCGATTAGTACTGTAGACTACCTCTGCTCGAAGAAATTTGGTTCAAGAAAACAAATACTTCTATTTCCGTGGAAAAAAAACAGTAATTGATATTGCTGACCAATTGGCTTCTTTTTTCTTTTTCTTTTTTGCTTAAAGAAAAAAAACTGGACATATTTTCATTAGACTTGCACTTTATAAAGGGATAAACAATTACATTTCTTTCAAAGTCATTCCGAATTTTCACACATATATTTAGTATAGGTAATAGTATACGTAGCTCCAGGTATTTATTCGAAGTGCTTATGTGAAAGATAATATAACCAGATTAATTAAAAAATGAGGGTTTTCAAACAGTTCAGCTCTTACAATTTGATACTTATTTAGAGGATTGAATCAGAAGGATACATTATTTATCTGTTGGTGTAAATGACATAAATTTTCATTTTCTGTTGAACTGTAAAATTTCAACTTGCGCATTTATCCTTTGTTTTAATTTTCCGGTATGAGATTGTATACTCAATTTCTGTTTTTATTTAAAAGTACGACGTCATTTTGCACATCGTTGGTTTCACAAATGTTTGCATAGTAATTATCAAACACAAGTAATTAGGTGAGTATAAGATCAAATTATTAATGTTTGCGAAATACTCCTCCTTCGGTTTCTGTTTCTTTTTAATTTTCCCTTGTATCAGCATCGCAAAAATTCTTTAAAGCAATTTCTTTTAGAATAACTGTTGGTTTTAGATCATGCGCTAGTTATATTCATTTGTTTGGCATGATTCATGAGAGCCCCATGACTACTCAAGTAGCCTCCTTAAGTTTGTGTTTGCAGAAGATAATATTTACTGCTTTTTTTTTCTTGATAAATCAATTATGAGTGATAGTTGAAAAAAACAAATTAGAATTGATATTATTGCGCCTGCCAACTGTAAGTAATGCATTCATGTGCATACTTTCGTCCCTATTTAGCTGTACATCCTGTTCATGCGTGAGTTTTAAGGAAGA
Organism: Petunia x hybrida; assembly: GCA_037355625.1. Classification (NCBI taxonomy): domain Eukaryota; kingdom Viridiplantae; phylum Streptophyta; class Magnoliopsida; order Solanales; family Solanaceae; genus Petunia; species Petunia x hybrida. Next base: position 1,178,484 of record JBBBVM010001019.1, on the reverse strand, counting down.
AAAAGGACTTAAGTGTATACTTTGCTCCCAACTTGAACCGAAAGCGAAATCACACCTCTACATTACACATACTTTCGTCATATATGAACTTATTAGACTTAACACAAAGTTTAATAAAAAATTTTAAAATTTATAATTCAAAATAAAATATTAGTATTTGTGTGACTGAATTATACACCTATATTTTGTGTTTAATTTCAAAAAAATTATTTTTACAGGGATACTTTAGGTACGACCTAATTCCCCCTTTTTTTAATAAGTGGACAACTACAGGGCCAACTGTAATTAATGTATGCATGTGCACAATTTCATACCAATTAAATGTTTGTCTCTGTTAACATGCGTAAGGAAGGAACATTCTACAAAATATACTCCCTACGTTTAAGTTTACTTGTCCAAATTTAGCAAAGTCAAATTCTTAATTTACTTGTCCTTTTAGCAATTCAAAATAAAATTAGCTATGTTCTTCCTAATTTACCCTCGACATTAAATGGTCAAATTCTTCAAAATCCCTTTCCAATTAATTGGAAACTACAACAAAGTATAATAAATAAGGATAGATTTGTCAAGTTTAATTTTTTTTATTTTGTCTTGGTTGTAGTGCAAAGTTGAATTTGGACAAGTAAACTTAAACAGAGGGACAATTTGGACAAGTAAACTTAAACAGAGGGAGTACAATAGAATGTCTCTCTCTTCTTCTTTTTTTTCTTTTTTTTTTAGCATTTACCATAAGGTATGTGCATACTTTCGTAACGTACGCCACTGCCACTTTAAGTAGTTTTAAGGAGGTCGCATATTTGCAAACAATAAACGTGGTTCCCCACATTGTTGCCGGTAGCCCTCTTTCTCCCGAGATTCTTTGCGTAGCTCAAGGAAAGTCAAATAAAACTAAGAGTTTCCCAAAAAAAATTAAGAGCCTGTTTGCATAAACTTTTGAAAATTATTTACTTTCAAAAGTATTTTTTTTTAAAAGTGCTTTTTAAAAAAGTACTTTTAGATAGCCGCAATTTGTGTTTGACGAAATTATTTGAAAAATACTTTTGTCAATAATTGAGTAGTAATTTGTGTTTGGCCAAACTTTTGAAAAAAATGCTTTTGAGTGTTAAATTATGAGTAAGGACATATACAGATTTACTTATAGTTAATTAACTAGATAAATGATTATAAATATTAATTTTTTTAATTTAATTAATTTTTTAAAAATAGAGCATACATAATTGAATATTCTAAATTCAAACCTTGAGAAAAGATGAAATTTGATTCTAAGCTTCCAACAATAATGATGTAGGTGTGCATAAGAGAAACAAGAAGGAAAAAAAGTACTATATACTTATTATAATCACTAGGTTAAATAAATTGGGATAACTAGCTACTACATAAGTATTTTTGGTAATGATATTTTTGGAATGATAGAAATTAAAAACAGTTTCTACTTCTACTTTTAGGAAAAACTCTTTTTTCTAACACCACTGAAAAACACTTATTTTTCTCCTAGAAGCTTGACCAAACACTACTGAAAATTTTTGGTCTTAAAAGCCACTTTTTGAAAATTTAGAAAATCCTAACTTCTCAAAAAGTAGCTTTTAAATTATTTTTTGACTTATAAGCCACTTAAAATAAGGTAAATTTTTTGTATATGGGCCTGTTTGGCGCGCGCTAATGAATCCGTAGCCACCAAAAATAAATTCGCTGAGAAATAACCACCTCCGGATAAGTCGCAGTATTTTATACTGGGACTTTGAACATGTTAGTTCAAAGTTCCAGTATAAAATATTGGGATCACTTAAATACCATTCCCAGTATAAAATACTGGGACTTTATATATACAAAGCACCAGGGGAACTATCCCATTATTGACTTTGAACATGTGTAGTTCAATGTCCCAGTATAAAAACTTGGCACTAGTCCGGGCTGTTTGTCAATGTTAATGGAGTGTATGTGCGCACGGTAGCTATTCCTCAATTAATTCTGGAACGGTGGATAATTCTCATTTAACGCGTACAAAAATAGCTATGCATCAAAATCACACTAAAATAAGCTGCTTATATATAAGCCCACCCAAATAGGCTCTAAGTACTTTTAGAGAAAAATATGCACTTTTAGCTCCCTACCAACTTGGCCAAACAGGCTCTAAAAACAATTGGAGGAAGAAAAGGTCAAGTGCTCCTTGTAGATACAAAAGAACATCTTGTATAATAAGCCGGATGGGAGCCTAGTTAAAGCCCCCAGAAAACCTCCACATAAAACCAATTCAATTTACTCATCCCTGAGGCATCTGTCTCTTACAATGGCAAATAAGCTCAGGTAATTATTCAGTTTAAATTTCTTTTTTCTTCCTGCAAGACGTCTCTGACTGTCCATATGTATCTCCATTTTTATGTTGTCAAGTAAATATAGGTGCAAATAAACACATGAATTTAGAACTATAGTTGCAAATCTATCTTTTTTAAAAGTGGTAAAAATAACAACATAATGTGTGAGTCTTCTACAATATCAGATGAAAATGATAAAGAAAACAGGATGATTCTGAGTCATGATCTTTGGTTTGATTTGTTCTTTTCGTTGCACCAGGTTGGAAGGTAAAGTTGCCGTAATAACAGGTGCCGCAAGTGGCATAGGTGAAGCAACAGCTCGATTGTTCGTGGAACATGGGGCTCATGTGGTCATTGCAGACATACAAGATGAACTTGGTCTCAAAGTAGTGGCCTCCATTGGTAAAGACAAGGCTAGCTTCAAACATTGTGATGTCACGGACGAGAAACAAGTCGAGGAAATAGTCGCCTACGCTGTCGAAAAATATGGCACTCTCGACATCATGTTCAGCAACGCCGGCACCCTTGGTACTCTCGGTTCAATTCTCGACATGGATATGACGGTATTTGACAGGACAATGAGCGTTAATGCACGCGGATCTGCGTTAGCCGTTAAACATGCGGCTAGAGTCATGGTGGACAAAGAAGTCCGAGGATCCATCATATGCACGGCAAGCGTAGAGTCCGTTCTTGCTGGTGCAGCTCCATTAGCTTACATCGCATCCAAGCACGCCATCGTAGGCGTGGTGAAAGCGGCGGCAAAGGAGCTGGGGCAATATGGAATCAGGGTTAACTGCGTATCGCCTTATGGCATTGTTACGCCTATGGTATGCAAAACGTATGGCGGAAATGCCGCTCCCATTGAAAAAAATATATCAGCAAATGCCAACTTGAAAGGAGTTACTTTGAGCACGAAGCATATTGCGGAAGCAGCACTTTTCTTGGCATCCGATGAATCGGCTTACGTTAGTGCTCATAATTTGGCTGTCGATGGTGGACTAAGTTCTATTATGAAAGTAACCTAAAATCCTATTGTTAATGTGTAATATTGTCATTTTGTTAATTGCAGCACGGAAAATCAGATCCCATCAAAAAATTGTACCAGAAAAAGCAAATTAATATCTATTATATTTTCTTCCCTGTTACATCCAAGCATGTGTCTTGGAATTTACAAATGAGTCAGAACATTCCCCCTAAGGCCCTAACCTTGAATACTCTTTCAGCACTCGCCAACTCAATTTGATTTAACATCCATTGAAGGGTAACAACAGTTGTGGTTGGCTGACAAGATTCCTAAGAAATTTTTTATTCCACGTGAGACACAACTAACAACTTTGTGAGGCACTCTATTTTTTACCAGTGTTTATGAGGGATTCTCTTCTTTAGTAATGAAAAATTTTATTTGGAACGTCCACAAGGTAATTCTTTGATCATATTTTTGTTGATATATTTTATAAATATGTTAAATTATATGGCTTAAAGAACTCATGGCTTAAAGAATATGAGTTTCTAAATATATAAATTTTATTTTTAAAAACTTAAAATCTATATTAAAATTCACGAACAAAGTTAAAAAGTTTCACACTTGTACTCCATATCATATAACATAAATAAAGACAGAAGGAGTATATAATCACTAATTAAAAATAATACAAAGCAAATATCGATTTGCTCTACAAAGTGAAGTATTAAAGTGTCACTCCACCAAAGCTATACCTCTATAGAAGCCAAATTGTAAAACTAATAGCCTATTTGGCAAGCTTCTGGGAAGGAAAAATGTATTTTGATAAAAAAAAAAATAGGTGCATGTTGGTCCAAACTCAAAAGTACTTTAGAGAAGAAGAAGAAGAAGAAAAAGAAAAAGAAGAAGCAGAAGCAGAAGCAGAAGTAGAAGCAATTTTTAGGGTGATTTACATCACTATACAAGCTAACCATCTTTTTTATACAAAAATGTCAATATTTTTCTATTTTCAAAATATAGCATTATTTTTTTCCAAAACATATAAAAGGGTGCTAAAAGCCCTAAATCTTCCTCCTACTACCCCCAGACACCACCCCGTCGCTGCCTCCAGCCACCGGTCGCCAGAAAAACTATTTCATGAATTATTTTTTTTGTATGTCACTACAAGAAAAAGGATTTTCAGGGACCAAAATCTAACGACGAGTTAAAATTCTGGTCCTTAAAAATGATGTTTTGGGACGAGATAATTATCTGGTCTTTAGTTCCCCAATTTATTTTGTGACATAAGGAAGAGAAAATATCTACTCCTTAAAAAACATAAAAGCTGGTCGCTACCTATGTAAATAAGCGCCAAAGTGAGGCGCCAAACCAAAAAGTAGAACAATAAAAAAACTTTTCAATTTGTTTTCCCTTTTTCAAAAAAAGATAGAACACTTTCCCTGCTACTAGTCCTAAAATTTTAGGTCAAATTCCCGCTCCCCTCTCTTAAGAAAACATTGCTAACACTTCTCTCTTTCAAAATTTCACTCTTGAAAATTTCTCTCAAAGCTAACCCTAGGTATTTTACATTTGCTGCTACTCTTTAATTCTTCTCTTTAAAGAATCTAACTTTTTAATCTTTTCTACAACAAGCTTCAGGACAATCGGGGAATCGACTTAACATTTTAATTCTCTCATAGGTTTAACAGGTTCATGGGAGAAGGAAAGAGGCAGAATCGACAGTATTGACTCGTCTCGCCACTGGTAAGAATTTTGTGCTTGAACTTTATCACTAAAATGCCTCAAAATCATTAAAAGTTTTTCTAAGTTCTTGATTATTTGCGAGCCCAAATCTGAATTTTTTGATGAATTTAAGTAAAATGTCATTTTTTTAATTCTTTTGATGCCCATTTATTTTCTATATCGTGGGTCCTCTTTTTTTGTAGTACTCTAATGGGTTTTTGCTGTCTCTTTTCATCCTTTGACGATTTTGATAGTTATTTATTCAGACTTTATTATTTAAATTATTTTTAATATGATAATCCTGCCGAGTACGTAATGTTTTGTATTTCCCTGTTCATATTGGTTTGTAGTCAATGGTTCAAAAAGTGATTTTGTGAATTAAAATGTTGCCATAGTTTGAATGGTTTTTATGCTATATAGTTTTAACAGACCAAACGGTGTATGTATGGGAGGTTTAGTTATGTGTTTGACCAGATGATATGCATTTCCAAAGATACACTTACATCTTTAATTTCATTCAATCATTAACAATAATACTAATAACAAAGGAATCCCAATTTGTTGATGATGTTCTGCTCTAATCAAGATTTTGTCAATTGAGTTCTGAAAAGCTTGAAATTATGGTATTATTCTCTGAAACTCCCATTGGGAAAAAGTAATGTGGATGAATTGTGAGAAATAGCTGATAATGGGAAGTTTTCTTCGTCGTTTTCTGCTATCATCTCTGCTATTATCAGGTCAAGATTTTATTTGTTATTTCTTTTTGCTTAATATTTTTTCAAGATTTCTTGTCAAAGTACTTAGATTATGTGTTTCTTTATTAAAAATAAATAATTCTTAAATCACAATCTTGAATTTGTCTCAATATAGTGGTTTTTTTTCGAAACGAGTCATTTCAATATCCTTTGCTTATAGTTGCATATAACCATTAGTTGGAAGGTGTTGACTTTGGATGACTGTGATTTACCACCTAGTACTTTGAAGTTTATTTGCAGTAATGTCACATTAGGCTTTCAAAGTTCTAGTTTGGCATGGTCCCATGTGCGATTTATAAGTTTAAATAACTTGAGCAGCATTAGAGCGTATTTGTTTAACTTCAAGAACTTACAAGCTTATCTATTCATGGATTTTAGAGAACAAGTGACTAAATCACTAGTGGCAGGTAGGAGAAAATTGGTAGTATCTATACAGTATGAAGCATTCCATTGCATTTCATAGGCTATTTCCATGCCTCATACCTGTTACGTATAGGTAAATCAAAGGACAACTTTACTGTTGCCCCATGACTCGCCTCCTTAGAATAGAATTACGAAGAAGTGAATCTTGAAAATGTTAAAGCATAGATCATTAATAGGTTTAGGACTGCAATTAGATTCTGGTCAAATTACTCACCGTGGAGCATTAGTATTATCCTGCTGTAAAAACTTAGCCTACATTTTAATGTCTCAAATTCTGAATTACTAGGAATCTTGTCTTGAAACTTTAATAAGAAATTGAAGCTACTACAGAAAATTCATGCATTTGCAAAGGGGTTCAATGAATATATATCATTAGGTGACAAATATTCTAACCAAACCAATGTTGCTGCTTTTGAATATGAAATATATGTATACTTGGACTAATTTTACATCTTTTTGGGATTTCATAAAATGTTATATGCATTTTAATACTTTTGTAGTTGTATAACTTCTCTTAAAATATAATTTTAATATATTTTCCAAGGTTATGGCTCCATGTAAGCAATGGATGCAGCTTTTTTATAGTCGACTTGATGAAGCATAATTAGTCGGGGTGAAAAAGTTCTTGGATTATGCTTTTAGAAATGCCGGAGAATTGGATGAAATACGATGTCCATGTGTAAGATGTTGCAACACAAATGAAGGAACGCGTGCAGTAGTCGAGTCACATTTGAAAGTATTTGAGATAATTAAAAATAATACTTTTTGGTATCACCATGGAGAAGTTTTAGGTGAGCCGGAGTCAGAATGTGAAGATGAAGGTGATAATGAAATAGAAGGTTGTGAGAGTGAAGATGAAATTCAACAAATTTTGAGAGATTTATATCCTAATCTTGATGGAAGCACTGTAGAAGCTGATTTTGACAATTTAAATAAAGAGGAACCGAATGTTGAAGCTAAAAAGTTTTACAGCCTACTGAGGGATTTTGAGCAGCCATTGTACCAAAATTCAAAAAGTTCTAGACTTTCTACATTGATTAAATTGCTTAACATAAAAAGTATGGACCGTTGGAGTAATGAGTCATTTACAATGTTATTGAAAATGTTAAAGGAAGAGCTATTGCCTGATGGAGAAAATTTACCAGATTCATATTATGGGGCAAAAAGATAATTCGGGAGCTTGGGCTTTCTTACGAGAAGATTGATGCGTGTGTTAACAATTGCATGCTATATTGGAAGAAGAATAGCTTGCTTGACTCTTGCAAAGTTTGTGGTGCACCTAGATGGAAAATAGATAAACATAGTGGAGAAGCACAGAATAAAAACGGTAAAAAGATAGCATCAAAGAGTTTACGCTATTTTCCATTAAAGCCTAGGCTTCAGAGATTGTTTATGTCTACCAAGATATCATCTCTAATGGTATGGCATCATGATAAAAGAGTTGATGATGGAATAATGAGGCACCCGGCTGATTCGATGGCATGGAAAGCATTTGATGAACTTCATCCCTCATTTGCTTCTGAGCCTCGTAATGTTCGACTTGGCCTTGCTACTGATGGATTTCAACCATTTCGAAATTCGAAAACCTCATATAGCATTTGGCATGTGGTACTTATTCCTTATAACTTACCTCCTTGGTTGTGTATGAAACAAGATAATTTTATTTTATCAACGCTAATTCCAGGTCCAGATAGTCGGGGAGATGCAACTGATGTATATCTTCAACCATTGATAGAGGAACTGAAAGAGTTGTGGGAAAGTGGTATTGAGACCTTTGATGCATCAACTAAACAAAATTTTAAGTTGCATGCTTCTTTGTTATGGACTATCAATGACTTTCCAGCATACGAAAATTTATCAGGATGGAGTACAAAAGGTAAATTGGCATGTCCGTGTTGCAACAAAGACACGTTCTCAATTAGATTGGCTAATAGTAAGAAGCAGTGCTTTATGGATCATCGGCGTTACCTTCCTCTTAGTCATAGATGGAGGAAGGATAAGAAGTCATTCGACGGCACAACAGAATGAAGGATCCCACCAAAAACGAGCTCTGGTGATCAAGTGCAGGATCTTGAAGGTTTGCAATTAACAAAGGATCGAAAGAAAAAGACCAAGATATCACATGATAGTCGAAAGGATAATTGGAACAAGAAGAGTATCTTTTTTGAAATTCCATATTGGAAATTTCTCTTGTTGCGACATAATTTAGATGTTATGCATATCGAAAAAAATATATGTGATAATATATTGGGGACAATCATGAATGCCAAGGGTAAGACCAAGGATACTATTAATACTCTGCTAGATTTGCAAGAAATGGATATTAGGCCTGAGTTGCACCCAATCAAAAAGGGGGAAAAATATGAAGTTCCACCTGCGTGTTACACATTATCTCCCCAGGAAAAGCACAACTTGTGCCTCTTCTTAAAGAATTTAAAGGTCCTCGATGGATTTTCATCTAATATTTTTCAATGTGTGAACCTGAAAGATCATAAGATTTCTGGCTTAAAGAGTCATGATTGCCATGTTATTCTGCAACATTTACTCCCTCTTGCATTGCGTGGTATGTTGTCCAAAGAAGTGTGTGAACTGCTTATTGAGTTGTCTTTATTTTTTAATAGTTTGGGAGCAAAGGAGTTAAGGATGGATGAGTTGGAGAAAATTGAAGCACAAATTCCTTTAACTCTTTGTAAGTTAGAAAAAAATTTCCCTCCTTCATTTTTTGATGTCATGGTGCACTTGCCTGTTCATTTAGCTAATGAAGCTAAAATTGATGGACCTATTCAATATCGGTGGATGTATCCAGTGGAGTGATGGTTATATTTTTTTGAAATCTCTCATTGGTAATATGGCTTGTCCTGAAGGTTCTATTGCAGAGGGCTACATTGCAAATGAATGTATGACCTTATATTCGAGGTATCTGCATAGGACTGACACCAAGTTTAATCGGCCTGAAAGAAACTATGATGGTGGTTTAAAGAAATCAGATGGAGGTTTATCTATTTTTTGTAAACCTGAAAAACCATTAGGAGCTGAAAAACAAGTTGATCTTGATGCAAATGAATTGGAGCAGGCCCATATATATATACTGAAGTATTGCGAAGAAGTTCTACCATTTATAGCGTATGGAAAAGTTTCTCTCAAACCACTTTGTTTTTCTTATTTCCTTTGGCAGATTATTTCTTTCTCCAAATGACATTGGTGGCTCTCCTCCATTTTATAGAGAGTTTGCAAAAGTTCATGGAGATAATACTCAACACTTGTCTGATGCTGAATGGAACAAAGAATTTATTGAATGGTTTAAAGCTAAGGTAAGTAATATGTATCCATTAAATTTGGCAGTTTAATGTTGTATTACTTATTCTAGAGTAATCAGCTTTATCACGTTGATAGGTTGCAGAATTATATAAAGGAGATAACAGTCAAATCATGGAAGATTTACTCTCACTTTCACGTGGTCCAACCCTATATCAGACACAATTTAGTGGCTACATAGTTAACGGATACAGATTTCATGTAGAAGATTATGATAAACAGTTAAGGACTCAAAATTGTGGCGTGGTTGTTGTTGGTGAGACTGATAAATATAGCAAGAATCTTGATTATTATGGAGTTATAACTGATGTTATTGAACTGCAATTCATCAGGGGTAGAAGAGTGGTTTTGTTTAAATGTAATTGGTTTGATGTGTATGATAAAGAGAAAGGAGTGAAAAAAGATGAGTATGACATTGTAAGTGTTAATCCGCGCCGATTTTTGAAAATAAATGAGCCTTTTGTATTGGTCGGCCAAGCATCTCAAGTTTTTTATGCTAGTGACAATTCCAATAAAGGTTGGCATGTAGTGAGGAAGATGCAACCTCGTGATACCTATGAGGTTGTGCAACAAATGGACGAAGATGATGTACATGTAGAAAATCCCACACAACATAAACGAAAAAGAAGTTGATAAGGTGAAGCATCTCTTTCTGCATTAACGTACTCATAGTTATATATTCTGATTAGTTGATTTTATTTGTTAATACATTTTCTTCATAATATCTATCTTATTTTTTCTTTGGTTATTTGTAGACATACTGATTGAATGATTTTATTTATTATTACATTGTCTTCATAAATTCTTATATTTTTCTTTGGCTATTTGTAGGTTAATATGAAACCATTAAAGACGGAAAATGAGGTGAGGGCTACCATGAAGGGTACTGCAAAGTATACATTCCTTGCACCCGGTGTTATAGGGAAAGGACGACGGAGGGACAAGGTCTTAGATCTATGTGCTCCTTAGGTGTGTCCAGAGACAAGGTAGGATCCTTCCATCAGAGTGCTGGTCTAGGAATGCCAGCAGCGAACAAAAAGCTCCCGATTCTTGAGAAAAAGCATATGCAAATTGATACTCCAATCCCTCAATCTAGTGATTTAGTTATGGAATACATCCAAAAAGTTGAATCAGGTACGACTTCTCAAATATATTGTGTTATTTTTGGAATGTACAACATCTTCTTCAAATATTTTTTTTTCAACCAAAATAAGCGATTACAACCTACTCCAATGAACTTTGGAGTTAGTTCCCGAAAATTTTCTGGTCATAGCTTACCTTAGCGTGAATCTGCTTCATACAAGGAGCAAATGCATACCGTAACTTAGCCTATCTAAATGTCATTTCTATTTATATTATGTCCAATAAGACTACTCATTTTGGTGTTGCTGAATCTCCTGGAGTTCATTTTAGTACTATGTTTAATCATAAAGCTTTACTTTATTGATTTCCTTACAACAGGTTGTATAGGGAAGGGACAAGAGTGAGGAATTAGTCAAAGTATGACAACATCTCCTAACAGTACAAGATTAAAATCTATCAAATCTGTTGGTCAAGGAATGCGAATAACACATAAAAGCTCGCTGGCTTTTGAGAAAGAACATACTCATGTCCATCCCTCAACTGACCCAGTTATGCAATGCAGCCAAGCATCTGATACAAGTATTGTTTCTCAAATTTATTTTGTTAATTTTCTGAATTGTATTTTCATTTTAAAGTTGCACCAGGTGCATCATCGCATCAGAGTGTTCCTTTTGCTTGTCAAGGAACGCAAACAATGAACAAAATCCCAAAGGTTCTTGAAAAGGAGCACTTGCAGACTGATATTCCATTACATCCGTCTACTGATCAAGCTAAGGAATCTACCTAAGCAGTTGAAACTAGTATGGTTTAATTATTAAGTTGCAGAATTGAGTTAATATTGAGGTTTTTACTAGTATCGCTTCGAGTATGGTGTTCTGTTTTATACGATCAGAACTATATTTAATTGTACAACTTTTTCTAGAAATTTCTAAGATATGCATATATAGGTTCATGTCCTACTGGAAAGGCAAAAAAAGTTCGAGGAAGGAACAAGTTGAAAGAAGTCGCAACACTTGAAGTAGGGCAGAAGCTAAATATTTCATTTTACCAAAATCGGACGGTTGGAGATAACAACAATTTATTTTCGAGGCACTTGGGGAAAATAGTTCATGACACCAATATGTGTCCGCTGGCAGTACCATCTTGGAAGGACATTAAGGAAGAAAAGTTAAATCACATGTGGGCTGCGGTTGAGGTAACGATTGTATCCATCTTTCTATCTAAATAGTACTCCATTTTTAGATGTTTCTTAGTTTAAATTTTCCTCATTAATCTTATTAATCATTATTACATGTTCCAACAGTCTTTCCATTTTTTTTCTCTTTGAAAATTGAATGAGAAAATGATTAATCTAATCAAGTCAAATAATCACTTAAAGGAAGTAGAACTGATTTTTAAAATCAAAAATGCGTTTCAAATCAAAAATAATCACTTATTCACTAATAACTAGTTAGATTTTAGAGTTGAGTTAGGGTAACATACATTTTCTTAAGTTAAGTTTAACTTTTGAATATGCATAGGCTTTACAAAGGTGAGAAATATCGTAAATCATGCACATCAAGAAGTACTATTTTTCAATAATGAATACAAGTATCAAGCTGCATTTAGTAGCATTCTGCTTGTTTGATAAATGTACTACAGAGTGATCTTTATTTTAGTAAAATAGCTCCACCTTTCCTTCTTGTTCGATTTCTTGTAGGATAAATTTGAGAGTGATGATTTGAATATTCATCGCGATCATATCATGAAATGGATGAGAGAATTATGAAACAAATTTAGAGGAGACTTTCATGCGAAGTATGTAAAGGGTAAGCCAATCCAAGAAGCTCGTAGGAATGTGCCGAAGGGGGTAGACAAGAAATAATGGGAATGGTTGGTGAAGGAACATTTTTCTAAAGAAAGTTTCAAGGTTTGGAATAATACCTAGACCATTTATTTGAGAATTTATTTATGATATTTAAATTTGATATTATTACAAAAAATTGGAGAGAAGCAGAAGAAATGCAGCAAATAGAGGTAAATTGAAGATGCTTCATCATATTGGTAGCAAGCCAATTAGAGAGATTTCTTATCAAAAGGTATTATCCTAAAATCTACTTTTTTGAATATTGATAAGATGTTTATTAACTTGTTTACTTTGACGTAAAGGGCGGAAAAGATGGCAACCCACCTGATTTGGCAACTATTTTTTTTTTAGACGCGCAAGAAGAATGAAACACTTGTCGATCCCTAAGCAATTGAAAAACATGTGCGTTTGGTTAATTGAAGATGTATCTTGTTGTTAGTTATAATTGGTTCTAACAAAAATCTCTTTGTATATTATAGGCTCAAATTCAAGAATTGGTGAATTCTGAACCGTCTCTTTCTACCAGAGAGATTGTAGAAAAATATTTTGGACCTCAAAGTCGTAGCCATGTAGTTGGCTTTGGAGGTGGAGTAAAGGCAAAAGATTTGAAAGGTGGAACTTCCTCGAAAACTTAATTACTATCTGAGTTACGTGCAACTCAAAAGAAAAATCAATGTTTGAAGGATCGTTTGTCTACGGTAGAAAATCAAGCGAAAGAACTGGCTCAACTAAGAGAAATATTTCTTGCTCAATACCCAAATGGATGGCCTTCGACAACACCAATTCCAGAGGAATGATTGTTGAACCCCAAAAATTACCCTTTCTTTAAAGAAAATAGGTTTCGGGTATAATGTTCAACAGTATGGGATTCCAAAGGGTTTTCTTTGGAGTCGCCACCTAATTTAAGGATTATTAGGAACCTAAGTTAATTAAAGAGTGCAATCTTTATTCCTTATTTAAAAGGAAATTATTAAAATCAGAGATTCTTAGGTAAGTGGTTCTTTTATTTCCGAAAGAAGGTCCCTTGCGGGAGCACTTTCGAAAATCCGCTAAAAGCTGTTAATCCGGCGGTTTTCACGAATTTGTTAAGGATAAGAAAATATAAAGCTAATTTTATATAAGGATAATATGAATAATAATATAAATAAGATAAAATTTTAATTATGCCGATACTTAGATAAATAAATGATCCAATTTAAGACTAATTAAATAGATAATGAAAACAATAATTAATTAATTAATTATTAAAACAAGTAAAGGTTAAATGAAGTTAGATAAATAAATAAAAACAAACTAGATAAATAATTGGATAATAATAAAGGATCAATTACTTGATTGAATAAATAGATAAATAAATAAGTAAATAAATTAATTAATTAAATAAATGAATACTTATTAATTTTAATTAAATAAGGGAATAAAGGAATAATAATTGATTAATTAATTAAATAAATAAATATTCAATTGATTAAATAAATAAATGATTAATTGAAATTAAAATAAATTAGATTAAGTAAATAAATAAATAATGGATTTAAAATTTAATTAATTAACTAAGTAAATAATTGAATATTAATATAATCAATAAATAAATAATTCAAATGCAAATTATGACGAAGGTACGATTTTAATCGAATTTTATTTGCACTCATTAATTGACAAATGATTCTAAACATCCATAAATAAATTGGCGATTCGCAAAGAAATGATACAAAGTATTCATAAAGCAAATTAAATGATTTACAATAGTTATTCACAATTCGAATATCATTTCTATCCTACCGGGCTACTAATCCGGTCTATGGGGAAATCCTATACAACATGCATTTTTAAGGGAGCGGGGATGGATGGAGTTTAGAAGATAGAACCCGGAAGCGCAAACTCAACATTGAGCCTTGGACTTTGTGATTTTCATTTTTTTTTCTTTTCTTTACATTTTCGGGGATATCAAGTCCCGAAAATGCGGAGCGGATCAAATAACTCCAATGCAAATAGCCAATCCCGATTTGTGAGTTGAGCAACTCCAACTCGTCCCAAGGTTCATGCAAAGAAATGAGAGAGAGAAGGATTAATAATTGTATAGATAGGAAACTGAATGACTTAAACAAGTACATCAGCCAGACTAGCACAAACAAAAAAAAAGCGAAAGATATAAATTGTAGACATAGAACAAGGCATATGGCAAATGTAAGTAATTAATCCAATAAGGAGGATAGCTCAAACGATTAGGGACAAGATGAGCCGATTTTCGAAACCAATAACCTAACATACATACTTTATCTTCAAGTAAAATTAATTCTTTGACAACCTATAAAGTGCAAGCTTAATCAAAAGAAACCAGTGAAGTATAACCTTAACATTTAGTTACATATCCTTATTAATCACAGGCCAAGGAATTTCAAGATGTAAACATGTACACATCTAAATTTCAGCATGTAAGAACAATGATTAACACATTAAAAGTTTAGACATTGATCAACATAAATAAGCGTTTGGTACACAGATTCATTGGAAGTGGACACAACACATATAGCACTAGATGAGGCCAAATTTGAGATTGAAAAGCTAAGGGAATTTGTGTCGACTACATAGAGAAAGTCTTCGAAAGCAGGGAAGAAAGCCAAAGGATCCAAAGAGCTGGGATACATTGATGATATGCTACTTGAAATGGGTGAGGAACTTTCCAAACTAATACCAGACCCTACATACACTTACTCACAGAAAACTTGCACCTCAACACCTCATCACACTGCCTGCATAACTCCTTCACACACCCTTTAAACACCAGGACCAACCAGATCCTAACTACTGCTGCTACACAACTGGAAATCCCACTAGAACCCCTGCTATTACCTGCCTATCAAACTCCCCAGAACTTCTCCTCACACTCTCCATATAATCAGACACACACACACAGAGACTTTTAAACCAAACAGAAACCATAGGCACCTACACCTCTGCACCTCACAAGCATCCCTCACTGAACCACTTTAGGCTCTCACAGACAACACAACCCACATCTAATCACCTGCTATCAACCAGGAAACTCCAACCTCACCTACAAGCACACACTCAGGACTTAAGCTGCTATACCCTTACTTCACCTCACAGCCCCTCACTGAACCACTCCCAGACTGAATCAAACACACTCCTGCATCATCCTACCTTTGCACAGCATCTACAGAACACCCTCATACACACCAGAAAATAAAACCCCTACAACACTAGACCCTGCACCCCTGCACCATCATACATACCCCAGCACTCTAACATATCTCCAGAAACTACAGCATCCTCTTTCACCAATACCTCTGGAAAACAACTTCACAACCCAAGAAACAACTCTCCTTTCTAACTCAGGACCAACAAAACATGAACCAGAGCATGAACACCTTCACACCAGCTTCTAAATACTCATCCTATCCTCACATACACAACCAGTCAGAAAACAAAAGCAAAATAGAAACAAACAACAGTTGCAGTTTCTTCTATCACTTTAACAAATCAAAACAGAGCTTCAGGTTATGATATTATCCTTTGACAACAATTAGCTTATTAATTCAAAGTCATAAAGATTCTAACTTTATCCAAAAAAAAAAAAAAAAAGCTATGGACAATATATATAGACTAGATCTTTATCAATCATGAAAGACGAGCTCGGATATTTGTATGCCTAATAACCATTGTTCTAAATAGTTAAAAAAACAAAGTTCACATCTTGAACATTGTTAACAGCTGCAGAAATATTAATCAACATTTATAAATTTCATACCACTGGTAAACACATAAAATGAAAAGGTGAAAGCCAAGAAGAGGTATTATTACCTCTTTAGGTGCAGTGAAAAGGGCGAGGGTCCAAAGCGAACACGACTCGACTAAGCGACTCGACTAAGCGACTCGAAAACAATGAAGCGATAGTAGCAGATCAATATCAGGAACACAACCAGAAAAACAGAACACTCACTGTATTTTTTTTCAAAGAAAAAGTTGAAACTCCATCTGTTTTCTACTGCCGCTTTTTTTATGCCAAAAATCAGCACCCCCTAAAATGAACTGAACTCCTGAATTTATACCTGAGATTT
This sequence comes from Petunia x hybrida, assembly GCA_037355625.1. Classification (NCBI taxonomy): domain Eukaryota; kingdom Viridiplantae; phylum Streptophyta; class Magnoliopsida; order Solanales; family Solanaceae; genus Petunia; species Petunia x hybrida. The sequence continues at coordinate 1,161,985 of JBBBVM010001019.1, read as the reverse complement.
AGGGTTTTAGCTGCGATATAATTTCTTCCAAGTTTATGCCCAAAATCGACATTTTACCTATGAGATAAGGGTTTGAATTGTCCATCCCGAAAACATAGTACAATTCTTGCCCTTATCCCAAAAGTAAATATCCGTTGGGAATAAACAATGGCTCGGATCGCATCTCGCGATTTAAAATGAACGATGGAGATCAGCAAAGCTTTGTACTGGTGAGAGAGGGGAACGGGAATGGGACCAGATCGTACTGATTTCTTGGACTGATTAGCTGAGGGAATCGACGGGTTTGAAGCGGGCCGCGAGGAGGGATTTGGGCAAACGGGTTAGGGAATGAAAAGGGTTGAGAATTGGGATTTTCTGATATTTTGGTGTGTATAATGTATATATGGGTGTTGCGTGAATAAGCCAATTTTACATACTGAGGACGAATTTAGCCTTGTTTCGAGATTAAATTGGAATTGAGGAGTTGCACGGGGTAAACTAAAATTAAGGCTAGGTTTGCACATTTGGCCTATTTTAGAATGGATTAGGAAATTTAGGAAATGTATAGATAGCTTGATTTAAAGGGTGCATTGCAATTTTGGCGTTCTTTATGCCAAATTATCAATTTGAATAAAATTATCAATTGGCTTACATTAAAAGACTTTATTTAAAATAATTAGACATTAATTTTAAAATTCTGGGACAAAATTGGGTGTCAACAATGATAATATCAAGTTAGTACCAATTGTTTGCCTACTGCGTTAGTTTATTATATTCATTTGAGAGTATATCAGTGATGGGGAATACGGTAATGGGCACTCGGACGGGAGAGAATCTGAAATAACATGCAGACATCTTGATCACATTAACATATTGGGACTAAATAAAACTACCCTTCGGCTGCGATTTCTTGTTAACTGACTTATTACCTCATTGCTTCAGTTAAGGTTTCCTAGTTCAAATGGTAAGGAAAGCTCACCATTTGTTCGCGTATATGGTCCTAAAATAAAATATGAGAGGTTCAGCTCTGGCGTTCAATGTGCGAGACAGAATTAGAGGTCTTGTAAATCCTAAAATTATTCAGAAATTAGCTGGATTGTATGGTATCTATTTGGGCATAGGTATCCTAAGCCACATACGGATTCTAGATAAGCTAAAACGTCTACAAGGATATCGAAGTCTTGAAGATACTACCCTTTGCAAGCCAATGGAAATGCTAGGCAAAATGGTAGAAGTGAGTTTGTTAGAGTTGAGGTTGTTACTGCTTCACTTAGCTGTTTGACTAACTCTGATGATGTGAATAAGTTGTGGGCTTTTTTGGCTAAATTCCTTAACCCGTCTTTTATTAAAGAAGGTGGATTCCCCACTGCTGCAGAAGAAACTGATGCATAAACATGAATACTGATTTAGTAGCCTTTTGTTTTTTATTGCTACTAACCAAAAGATGCAGATATGTACTTAGAAATTTCAAGTGCAAGAGAAACAATGAAAAAGATTGAAGTGGATTCTTTTGTCCCCCTCTGCCTCTTTTATGCAAATGGGATTTTTTATTTTTTTGATTGCTTGAATGTTTCTTCTTTGACACTTTTGGAATCTCTGTAGAGTTGGAGTTAGAAATATGTAATATCTCAGATACTCATGATGAATGAAAGCAGATATGATGGTCTAAATCTTCATGTTGTACTGTTTAATTGTCGTAGCTTTTTCCTAATGTAAATTTTTTTCAAACTTTTTACAGGTTTGGTATTGAAGTTAACAAAATAAAGAAGCAGGTTTTGAAGAATTACAAGTTTACTTATCATTTTGCTAGGCATATGTTGGACAAACATTATGTTAATATAAGGGGAATTAGCTTGGTCTTTTGCAAATGTGTAAAGAATATTATAATTTACACCATGGCTGTACATTGCCACTGCTAGAATGTTAGCTATATTCTGAAATTAATTACTGTCTTTATATTTTTTTTGTGTAAAATAGAACTTCCTTATATTATCCTTTTGCAATAAGGTTTTCTAGCTGTAAATTTAAATATATAACACACAAAAATAATGAATAAAATGGATTTCTAGAACTTGCCATTATAGGGACCAGAAATATAGTCCCAATAATTTGAAAAAGCTTACCGTGGATAAAAAATAATTTTAATTTTAACGACCAGAATACTTGCCTTTAAAAGTATTTAGGACCTAAATACCTCGCTAGAAATCTTTCGTTTAGAGACCAGATAATTGGTCCTTAACAAATATTAACGACCAGATTTTTGTTAGTCGTAAAAGAGTATTAAGGACCAGATCATCAACTCGTCGTTATAGACTTTTAGCGTCGGAGGATATTACGACGGGATCGCGACCACATAATCTAGTCGCTATTTCATTTTAACGACCAGATTATGACTTTTAAGGACCATTTTTCTCGTCCCTAAAAACCTTTTTTCTTGTAGTGTGTGTTGTGTATTTTCATCGTATGTACATGTATATTCTTTGTATTCACAATGCAAATACATTAGACACACACAAAGTAGGTTGGGTGTGTTGTTTGTATATTCTTTGTATGGCTAGTGTATGTAAAGTGTGTGAATATGCATACGTAGGTCATACACAACATATACATACAATTATACGTATTGTGTGTAAGGTGTATACTAATATGTTGGTATTTTGCGTATAATTGCAACTCTCTTAGACTAGCTTTCACGTCTTAAAAGCTTTATTATTTGAGTAAATCTTATGTTTATCTCCATGTTCCAGGGTTATAAAGAATAGTAATGCACAAAGCCAAGAAGAATGAAGAAAAGAACAAAAACAAGTGAACTTTGGCTATATTTTAAAGAACAAGCAGAACAGGCAACAGCTTGATCAGCGACCCGCCGAATTGCCTGTCAAAGGAGGATCGAGTTCAAGAGATCATCGAGTTTCTGCGAAGCAAGAAGGTGGACCACCGAAAGATCTGCTAAACACATTTTGCGACCCCGCAAAAAGAGATGCGACCCCGCAAAACTTCATAATGAGTTCAGAGACATCTGTGAGCTGGTGGAGTTGTCCGCCGTTGAGTCTGAGCCCCGCGGAACCTGCACCGCAGAATAAGAAAATAGTGGAGTTAGACTAGCCTTCGGTGGCCCCACAACTCATTATGCGGCCCGCCGAATGACCAGCGGTCTAGCATAAAACAGGAAAAAAAGGCAGTTTTGTAAATATTGGCCTAGTTTTCAAACCCATACCTATAAATAGGTTGTTATACCTCCTAGAAAAGAGACCACCTTTCAGCTTAGAATATACTTTATTACATTTTTTAATATTCTTGAGGCAAAGGAAGGGCTTAAACTTGAATCTTTTGTAAGGATTTCTTTTTTTAATCCAATTCTTCATATGATTCTTGCCATTTCATCTCTTACTATGTGTGTGTTAGACCCTAGTATAAGTAGCTAAACTCGTACCAGGGGTTTATTCATGAAGACTTGATTGTTTTAACTTAAAATTTGTTTTAATCTTGTGTAATCTATGGGTAAAAGATAAATCTAGTTCTCTTTCATACTTTCATTGACTAGGGTTTGAGGCACAACCGTACTTGAACCTAACCCTACTTTACTTTCATCACTCTAACGGGATTGAAGATGTAGGTTAATGGAAACTAGTGAGAATTTGGGTTACATTGGCTACGACCTACCCCATCTAAAGGGAAAGACCTCAAAGAGGTCATTCCCGCTCGGGTCCTTGGACTAGGGTTTCTCGTTCCCCATTATTGATTCTAACGGGCTTGATGAGCTAAATCCTCTCTATCCCTAACGGGTTTTGAGGAATACGTTTGAGGTCCGACTATTTATATTACCCATACAATTTGCAAGGTTAAGACAAGTTTGAGTGAAAAGAATATTGTCGGAATGAGTAAACCCCTAGCTCATTCTCCATATTTACATCTACTTTAAAGTGTTGAGTTTGTTGCATGCTTTTAATTTAGTGTTAGTTGTTAGTTGTAGTTGAGTTATTTCATTTCTTACCAATTTATATTTAGGAATATACATACAATTCATAGAACTCATCGCTATTCAATCTAAGACTAATAGATTGCAAGCTAGCACCCTGAGAAAATCGACCCCGACTCTAGTTGGGTACAACTATCTTTGATGATCGCCCTACACCTTCATAGGTGAGTGGATTGAGTGTGGATCAAATTTTGGCGTTGTTGTCGGGGAGCTACGGTACATCTATTAGATTGAATATTTCGTGTTCTTGTCTTGTGAGTTATTCCTACCATTTTATTTCTTATTTTTTTTACAGTGTGTAGGTGACATATCGAAGAAATCCAAATCGAGCTATGCGGAACCCCCTCTACAATTGTGGAAATGAGGAAGCTCTATTTCCAAATGCTCTAATGGCTCCAAATAATTATGATGGAGAAACCGATGAAGAATATGATGACACTTCTCGTAGTGAGGAGAGTTATGGAATTCATGATGCGTTTGAAGAGAATGATCAACCACAAGTTGAAGATGGTTCCCCAATTGATAGAAACCCCACTGGCATCAACCAAGCCAATGCGAGAGTGAATGTCGATAACAACGTTGGTGTTGCGGGCAATGCACACCAAAGAGGCAACAATGCTAACCGAGGAGTCTGAGGTGAAAACTGAGGTGTGCGAGTTAATCAAGCTAATCAAAGAGCTAATCGAGTGAATATTCGCAATGTCAACCGGAACCAAAGGAATACAAGGGGTGCCCAAAATGCAAATCCACCGGATGAAGAAGTGAATATGGAAAGTTTTGCTAGTGCAATTGTTCCACCACCCATTCGTGGTAATGTTACTTTCAACAATCCACAAGTGCTCTTACATGGTCTTGACCAAAATGAATACTTTAGTGGAGGCAAGCATGATGATCCAAATGAGAATTTGAGGAAATTCATCCAAACATGCCATCTCTACAAGTCGGCCCATTGTACAGAAGAATCTTTGCGCCTAAGGGTCTTTCCCTATTCTTTATCCGAGAAGGCCAAAGCATGGTTGAACAAGCTACCAGAGAATTCAACTTATACTTGGGAGGAACTTGTGAAACAATTCTTGGCAAAATTCTTACCTAAGGGTAAGTAAGCTTCAATGAGGGACAAGGTTTATATGTTCAAGCAAGATCCAACCGATTCATTGTGCGAAGCTTTTCAAGAAGTTCTACTACATTGTCTAACTCATGGTTTTGGAGAAGATATGCTCCTATAATGTTTCTACCAAGGACTCAACAAGATTAACCAATCATACGTGAATAATTCGTGTGGAGGTGCTATCATGGATAAGAATTATAAAGAAGTCAAGGATATCCTCAACAAAGTGGCCAAAAAATCTCAAGATTGGAAATCTAGAGCCCAAAACCCAAGCGGAGATGGAGGAATGAATCCAATGATGATGAAGAGATTTGAAGATTACGAAGAGCAAATGGCTCGAATTCTTACCAACATTGAGCTTCTTAGAGGTGCCAAGGAAGATAAGTAGAAGAAAGTGAACAAGGTGGAAAATCTTCAAGTTACAAATGTCGGTCATCAAGTAGCCCCTATGGGTTATGTGAACCCTGGAGCTCCACCTCTTGCTCATATTCAAAGAGGGCAAGAAGAATACTTTTCGGAATAATGTTTCAATGTCCATGGTGAAGAAGAAGAAGCCAATTATGTGTCCAACTATCAAGGTGGTTATCAAAGGCCATATCAACAAGGCCAATGGAGGCAAGATAAAGGAAGACAAAATTGGAGCAACAATCAAGATGGGAGAGGTGTTGGTACCTCTCAATACTATGTTCCAAGAGCCCCATATAAGCAAGGTGAGAATGAAGGAAAAGGTCCAACCAAATTGGAAGAAATGATGGGAGAAGTGTTTAAGAATCAAGAGAGTTACTCCGGCGACATCAAAGATATCAAACAAACGGTCACAACCTACAACACTTCCATCACGGCTCTTGAATCCCAAATGACTAGCCTATCTCACCAAGTGAATTGAAGACCTCAAGGAGCACTACCAAGTGATACGGTGGTGAATCCTAAGAAGAATGAAAAAGATCATGTGATGGCAATTATAACCCGGAGTGGTGGGATGATCCCAAAGCAAAAGATGATGGTGTAGACATAGAGATGCAAGTTCATGAGCAAAACAATGGGGAAGAGTTGAACCAAGGCAAGGCAATTGATATGGACGTAGAGATTCCAAGGCATGAAATTGATGATGAGCCAATCCCTCAAGAACCAAGTCCCAAAGTCACTACCACTCAAAAAGCGAAACCAAAGAAAACTCCACTACCCAAACAATGCCCTCATAGTCCAAGCTCAATTCCCAAAATTCCACTTCCTTTCCCACAAAAGAGTCTCAAGCAAAGACAAGCATCACAAGACAAGAAGATTTGAGATAAGATAGCAACAACATCTATCAACCTCTCTTTGGTTGGTGCATTAAGCCAAATGCCAAATGTTGCTAAACTCGTGAAAGATATTGTTACCAAGAAGACCTATGAAGATTATGAACCAAACAAGGTGACTTATAAATGTAGTTCAATTGTTTCAAAGCATATGGAAAGAAAGATGGAGGACCATGGCGCCTTCACGGTCCCGTGCACAATTGGAGGGACACATTTTCCTAAAGCTCTGTGTGATCTTGGAGCAAGCATAAATTAGATGTTGTATGCGGTATACAAGACTTTGACTACCAAGGAAGCTCCACAAGCCACACCAATGAGGTGCTAATGCAATTGGCATCGGTCTCACTAATTTTGAGCAAGTTTCCTCCATACCCATTTACCTCAACGATGAACCTGGCACCCAAGTTTCGTAGATTTACATCCAAGAAAGAACTTGAATGGCCAAGAGTAGCATCACCATCAACTTGGGTCTCCCTTATCCCTCCTCTACTAGCAACACTGCTAGGGTAACTTCCACTTTCCGTCACTCTTCCAACATTAGATGTGTTATTGAAAGTCGAGGAAAGAGTCTCATTATGGAACCCATAAGAATTTCTCCTAGAGGTAGGAGTATGGTAGAAACTCTCTCCTCTCTTCTTGGTTCCACAGCCCATAGTGCTACTCCTCTTACAACTATCCAAGCCTCTCGCGACATTGTTAGAACAGGACAAACCTTTTGTAGCAAAAGAAACACCTTTTCTCACTTTGGGTATCAAATTGCCTTTCACATGGGAATTAGGAGCATTGAGCCTTGTAGCACAAATAGAAGATGTAAGCTTTCCCTTTCCCTTTCCCATGGAACAACTACCACTTCTTTCCAAACCAATGGAAAGACCACTAATACTACCTTGTTTATTTATAGAAACACCAAGAGAAGATGCAAATGAACAATTCCTATAATCAACCTACATCATCAATTCTCTCTATGTAACTATCTACATTTTCAAGTTCATCTCAAGAAGAGTAAGAAGGAAAATTGTACCTTGAAGTGTTACTCTCTTCAACTTTTTGACTAGAAGCATAAGAATCTTCACATTCATCTCCATAAGCTCCATAGTCTTCATAAGCTTCATGATCATCATAGTAACCTGCTTCATCACCATAGGAGCCATGGTTTCCCGAATCATCATAGCAAACCCCATCATCATCATAGGAACCATAGTCTCCACCATCTTCATAACAACTCTCATCATCTCCACATGAATCGTAACCTCCAAAATCATCATCCGATGACATAGTTGCAATAATAAAGAGAAAAAAGACCTCATAAATTCACTCCCTCACGTATATCACTCAATATATGGACACTCAATTTTCTTTCCACTCGTGTATACACTTAAGGTCGATGGCTTTTGTGACCACACTCTATTGTTCTCACACTCAAGCATTTTTCCATTCAAGATTCCCTTAATCTCTTAGGAACCACGGCGATAAGATCAACAACTAGTACGTCAAACTATTTGTTCGGAATGGAGTTAATGTGATTCTATGGACGGATGACTATTTAAGGTGTGCACTTGAACTCGAGAAAGTTCTACGACTATAGGAGAAACTTCAAGATGCACGAGACCCTAAAAGCTCAAGAGTTAGTGTCAATAGAGTAGGAAAATTACCCAAGAAATGCTAACTAAGAAGTTCGGAAGCAAAGAACAAGCGAAAACCTACAAGAAAAACTACCCCGACCCTTTAACAAAGATGAGGCGCCCTGCCTCTGTAAACCAGGAAATCCGCCTGAAAAAGTCCAGATAGCGGTCTCAGAAGAGGCGGTCCACCTAAAGCTGAGGCAGTCCGCCGAAAGCTGAAACCTGCAAATTTCAGCAACTTCAACAATGGGTTTTTCCAATTTTCACCCAAAAGTCCAATTTTCAATTCCAAGGTACCCAAATGTGTTGTTAATGTTTTCCAACGATCCTTAATGATTTTCAACTCAATCCAACCAATAACAAGGTCCGATTTGAGATTTGAAGCAATTTAGACAAGGGTTTCAAAGTGGAGGTTTTAAATTTTTAAATTTCGAATCACAACACCAAATCACGATTTTATGGTACCAAAAGAACGGGTATAGATCATATAATAATCCCCAGTAACAATTAATGATTGGGAATCAAATCAAAACTGATCTATGAATTTTTTTGTGATGTTTCAATTTTTCACTTTTTTGTTCTTTTTGTTTTATCAAAGCAACAACAACAAGAAACTAAATGATACAAAGAAGAGGACGAGGATTTGTAGGAACAAACTCGATTTTCGTGCTCTGATACCAAACTGATGCAAGGAAAATACGCGAACGCAATAAAAATGGAAATCAACACGATAACAAGAAATTCATAGATGGGAAGAACGAAAATAGAAGAAAGAATGGATAAAACAATTCAATATATGAATTATTATCCAATAGGGAGGAAGGAAACTCGAACCTAATCAAGGATTCATACTAGGATGAAATCCACATGGTTCCAAGCAAGAGATACATGAAGCTTCAAGCTTCTTCAAGAAGGCCTTGCCTCTCTCTCTCTCTCAATTCTTCTATTCTCAAAATAAGTTAACTTCCTAATGAAACCCTAGTGTAAGGTATTTATAGGTTCACTTACACTTAGTATGAAATGGCATAAATGCCCAGAAGTTGGGTTAAAACATAAAAGACCACGTAGGGCTAAAATAGTAAATAGTCCCTAATTTAAATGAAATCCCGTCACCGCATAACAGGGGGAGGCGGTCCGCCTCCTCCACTTGGCGGTCCGCCCAAAGCTGTGAAGGCTTGATATTGCTTCAATAGGAGGCGCTCTGCCTCTATAAACTAGGTGGTCCGCCTACTCAAACTTCAGAGAGCTCGCGATTCCATACTTAGCCGCATTTTGGAGATTTTCAAGGGTCTTTAAAGAGTGGGTGGAGCCCACTTTTGGAGGCGCTCTACCTCTTTCTGGAGTTCTCTTGGGGCACTCCTCCTTGGCCCTGAGGCGCTCCACCCTCCACGGAACTGTAGCATGCGGTCGTCCATTCATCTTCTAAGCTCTTGACTTTGCATCTCTTGCGCCCTTCTAGTTTCGCTCTTGATGGTTGGTGCTTGAGCCCAATTTGTCCTGCATCATCCTCCTCTTTTTAAAAGGATTTCTATCACGACCCAAAAATCCGAATAGGTCGTGAGGGCACCCAACTAATCACGTTGGACGAACCCACTTGATTTGTGAATAATTAGAATAAACTCTACTACGAAATGTATAAATATTTAAATAATATCCCATAAAAGTAATAAAGAAGTTGAAATTTCCCGACAATAAAAGGTTTAAGTACTCCCCGAATCATGAACATCTAAGAGAGCCGAATAAGTTATACAACTCCAAAAATTTAGGGAATACATCATTGGGAGATATAAACTATATATGCGGCCACCACGGAGGAAGGGTCGGCTCACCGCTAATAGAGAGATGCTCCAACTGGGTCAACCTCGATGTCCACTAGTAGATGGCGTCGAATCTGTAAGACATAAATAAATCAACAAAGAAAAAGGAAAGGGGTGAGTCGAGTGACTCAATAAGCGGGGACGGGGCTCCAAGTAAACTAGCAAACAAGGCAAAATAACTCAAAGATAATCGAAAGTAAAGAGAAACCGTTAAATTAACTATCAAGTAATGTTCATATTCAATCATCAAGTACCACGACACTTTCAGTGCAACTCGGGGATAAATACATAACTACGTCATAAGACAACAATATGCACGGAACTACATCGTGCTATGATAATACGTATGAAACTACATCATACGTCAGTAATATGTATGGAACTACATCGTACCACAATAATATGCACGAAAGTACATCGTGCCTCAATAATATGTATGGAACTACATCGTGCCACAATAAGATGTATAGAAGTATATATTATATATAGGGTGTGGAGCAAGTCCACCAAGAAAGAGAAATACACTTACCTCTGTCTGAAGCCCACTAGCTACTCAACAATGGTTTTCCCTTTCCGAATCTCCTCCAAACGCTCTTTCTCTATTAAAGGAACGTAATCCAATCAATACCAAGACTAGTGGTTAAAGATCCCAAACCTTAAGCTAAAAGGGTTAAGAGAGACTTTTAAAAGTTAACCCCAAGCCTACTTGATCAAATCACGAAATCAATGACATTATCGGGTTACCCATAAACTAATGAGTCTAGATATATAACCAGTTTCATATTTTGATGCTATATTCCCATTCAATTTCATAAAGTACCAATTTCTAAGTTTAGGTCTAAAACTCTAATTTCTTATGGTTTAAGCTTATGAATTTAAAAGTTGAAATTCATCCTAATACCACATCTACACTCCATATTCGACTACAAATTCAGCATTGATATCATAATTCTGAATAAACTATAATTCCTAGAAAGTACAAAAGAAAATACTATAGCTACAAAACTTCAACGGAACCAAGCAACGCACCACTGTTGGATAATCGAACAAGCAGCAAAGCTCACTAAGACTAACATTTATATCCATAGATATCATCATTAGGAAATCATTATGCCTCCCACTACACCTTAGCATTAGGAAATCATTATGTCTCCACTACACCTTAGCCAATCCTTCATTTCCATCCTAAGTAAATAATTAATTCTATTATAAACTAAAGATGACATTTTCTAATCATTTTCCTAATTGAATAATAATGACATAGAAATAATGTACAAACCTGTATATGATCTTATGAAGAAAATCTTCAAGGCAAACTTAGTTGGTATTCCCAAGTGAGCTCCCGCCGCTCCTTATCCCAAAGTTCCTTAGCAACTTCTTAAAAAGAAGATAAACTTTTCTTTACCCTATATATTAATATAATGCCTTTATATATGACCTAATAGTATGGCTAGTAAAATAGACATGGGCTTAGGCCATTACTTCACTCTTTATATAACATTAGAGGAGATATTTCAAAGTCCAATTAAAATATGAAGTGCTCACTTCTTCTACATCTAAATTTTAAATAAGAGTAGTTAAAATATCGGGATGTTACATTCTCCTCCACTTAAACACAAGTTCGTCCTCGAACTTTATCCACCCAATACCAATCATCTATTTATATACATGTATCCAACACCAATTCATTTACCACTCACAACCAAACTTCATATATACTCAAAATTTGGCTAAGTCCCAAAATTTACAAAAATTTCGCCACAGTTTCTTTTGTAAATTGGACTATCCAAAAATAATCCCTATCTCGAATACCAACAACCACCAGATACAATATAATAAGCCATGCAGAGGCACCAAACAAAACTCAAGATAATCTCAACCGCTCCGACAAGGAGGTAAACATACTATAACTCACAATTAATAAGAGAAATTCAAATGCAAGAACTTTAAAATCTACTTACCTGATGCTTCAAACAAGTGAGGATATCTATCCCGCATGCTCGACTCAATCTCCCAAGTATCCTCATCATGCGGACGGTTATGCCATCGCACTTTTACTAATGGAATATCTTTAGACCTAAACTTTCGGGTGTCTCTTCCTACAATAGTAACTGGAACTTCTTCATAAGCTAAGTTCACATCCAGTTGAACTGGGTCCACCTCTATGACATGAGTGGGATCTCGAACACACTTCCGGAGCATAGAAATATGGAAAACAGGATGAACAGGCATAGACTCTGGCAATGCAAATTGATAAGCAACCTCACCAATGCGCTTCACAATCTTAAAAGGACCAATGAACCTAGGGCTCAACTTGCTCTTCTTCCCAAATATCTTCACACCCCGAATTGGTGACACCTTCAAGAAAACCATATCACCTTCCTCAAATACCAACTCTCGGCTTCTCTTGTTCGAGTATGATATTTGCCTACTCTGAGCAATTCGAAGACGATCCTGAATGATACGAACCGTGTCCAAGTCTGACGAACAATATCAGGACCCAACACCTCAACATCTCGAGACTCGAACCAACCAACTGGAGATCGACATCGGCGACCATATAATGCCTCGCACGGCGCCATCTGAATGGAAGATTGATAATTGTTATTATAAGCAAACTTTGCAAGAGCCAAATAATCATCCCAATGACCGCCAAAATCCAAGGCACATGCTCTCAACATAACCTCCAAAATCTGAATAGTCCGCTCAGACTGTCCATCAGTCTGTGGATGAAATGCGGTACTAAGTTGGACCTGAGTACCCAACTCTCGTTTAAAAGCCTGCCAAAACTGAGAAGTGAACTGCGAGCCTCGATCAGAGATAATAGACAATGGAGTACCATGTAGTCGAACAATCTGCTCAATAAAGATCCGAGTCAACTTCTTTGATGTATCGGTTGTCTTCACCGGAATGAAATGGGCCGACTTGGTAAGTCTATCAACAATGACCCAAACTGAATCATGATGCCTCAATGTCTTCGGCAAGCCAACTACAAAATCCATAGTAATCCTCTCCCACTTCCACTCAGGAATGGGTAGAGCCTGGGCTAAACCTGCGGGTCTCCTATGCTCGTACTTGACTTGCTGACAGTTCAAGCACCGAGATACATGATCAAAGACATCTTTCTTCATCCCCTTCCACCAATACAACTCCCGAAGGTCCTGGTACATCTTGGTGATACCGGGATGAATGGAATACCGCGAACTGTGAGCCTCATCAAGAATCAACCACCTCAAATCACCAACCTTAGGAACACAAAGACGACCACCAACCCGAAGAATACCATCACTATCCAACTCAAAAGAATGGGCTCCTCCACTTTGAATATGCCCCCGCAACTCAAGAAAGTAAGGATCCTCGAACTGTCTTTTCTTAATCTGGCTAACTAAGGAAGACTGAGCCACCACACAAGAAAATACCCGATTCGAGTCCGAACTATCAAATCTCACCCTCGAATTATATAGAGTCTGCAACTCTCGAGCTAAAGGTCTCATCTCAACATCAAGAAATGCAAGACTACCCATAGACTTCCTACTCAATGCATCAGCCACCATATTGGCTTTTCCCGGATGATAGTGAATAGTAAGATCATAATCTTTGATCAGCTCGAGCCATCTACGTTGCCTACCATTCAAGTCCTTCTGAGTAAGCAAGTACCACAAGCTCTTATGATCGGTGAAGATCTTACAAGGCTCGCCATACAGGTAATGTCTCCAAATCTTTAAAGAAAATACCACAGCTGCTAACTCCAAATCATGAGTCGAATAGTTCTTCTCATTTACTTTCAACTACCTAGAAGCATAGACAATGACTTTACCATGTTGCATCAAGACACATCCCAACCCAACACGATAAGCATCACAATAAACTACAAACCCTCCAGCTCTAGAAGGAAGAGATAACACTGGAGCGCTAGTCAACAATGACTTGAGCTTATGAAAGCTCGCCTCACACTCTTCTGACCAACGAAATTGAACCGCTTTCTGAGTCAGACGGGTCAATGGAGTAACAATAGATGAAAACTTCTCCACAAATCGCCGATCATATCCAGCCAGACCAAGAAAACTACGAATCTCTGTCGGAGAAGTAGGCCGTGGCCAATTCTGAACGGCCTCAATCTTCTTAGGATCAACTTTAATACCCTCACTGGACACAACATGACCTAAGAAAGCCACAGAGTCCAACCAGAACTCACACTTCGAGAACTTAGCATAAAGCTTACATTCTCGAAGCGTCTGAAGAACCAATCTCAAGTGATGCTCATGCTCCTCACGGTTATGCGAATAGATCAAGATGTCATCAATAAAGACAATGACAAACGAGTCTAGATAAGGCTTGAACACACGGTTCATCATATCCATAAAATTGGAGCATTCGTAAGCCCAAAAGACATAACCAAGAATTCATAGTGACCATAACGAGTCCTGATTGCTGTCTTTTGGATATCGAACTCTCGAATCTTCAATTGATGATACCCAGACCTCAAATCAATCTTGGAAAAGAACTTGACTCCTTGCAACTGATCGAACAAGTCATCTATACGAGGCAAGGGATACTTATTCTTGATAGTGACCCTGTTCAACTGCCTATAATCAATGCGCATACGCATAGAGCCATCTTTCTTCTTAACGAACAACACTGGAGCTCCCCAAGGCGACACACTAGGTCGAATGAACCCCTTATCTAATAAGTCTTGCAATTGCTCCTTTAACTCCTTCAACTCGGCTGGAGCCATACGATATGGAGGAATAGATATAGGCTGAGTTCCGGGCACCAAATCAATACCGAACTAAATATCCCTATCCGGAGGAAGTCCAGGCAAATCATCAGGAAACACATCAGTGAACTCCCTCACAACGGGAACAGAATCAAGAGACAGAACCTCTATACTAGTATCTCGAATCATGGCAAGATAAGCATAACACCCCTTATTCACCATCCTCCTTGCTTTCATAAAAGAGATAACACGTCCCGTAGGTGACAAACAAGAACCGTGCCACACTACCGGTACTGAGCTAGGAAAAAGAAAGCCAAATAGTCTTGGCATGACAATCGAGAGTAGCATAACATGATGCCAACCAATCCATACCGATAATCACATTAAAATCTACCATGTCGAGAACTAATAAATCAACTATGGTCTCACGTCCCCTAAAACATATAGTACAACCAGGATACACCCGCTCCACCACAATAGACTCTCCAACAGAAGTAAAAACACAAAATGGATCGCGAATACACATATAATCAACATTAAAACCCGAAGCAAAATAAGGGGACACATAAGAATACGTGGAACCTGGATCAATCAAGGAATAAGCATCACGTCCACAAATAGAAAGTGTACCTGTAACCACTGCATTGGATGCCACAGCATCCTGTTTGGCTGGCAAAGCATAAAACTTCCTTTGACGCTGAGCTGAACTAGTACTCTGATGACTACTCCTCGAAGGGCCACTACCACCACGCCCACGACCTCTGCCTGGCGGTGGTGCACTCCTAGCTGGCTGAGAACCGGATGTAGTACCATAAGTCTGCACAGATGCCTGGGGTCGAGGAAAAAACTGACTACATCCCTGAAGTAGTCTAGGACAATCCTTTATATGATGACCAAGCTCACGATAATGATAGCACCCATAATTGGGTCTGTGCGGTACGTGCTGCTAAGGTCGTGAAACAGACTGGCCTGGCTGAGAAGGCTGAGAAAATCGAGTCTGCTCATGATGGGGTACAAATGTGCTCCTCGAGCTGTGAGCCATAGACTGAGCTGGCCTATCAGAAGACCTCCCCTGAAACCCCTTGCCTCCAGATGAGGCAATAGGAAGTCCACCATATCCACGAGATCTCTTACTATCTCTCTCCAACTCTTCTTGCTCCAAAGCTCTATAAGACTCATATCGGCGAGCAATATCCACCGCTACATCAAATGAAGTAACCAACCTCTATCTCACGAGCCATACTAAAGTAAGTGTCTCACTCAAAGACATCTTCGGCAAGCCCTGCCTAGCTAAAGTAAGTGTATTCCACCAAGTCAGAGCAGGACCCTCAGGCTGGAAAACTGTGTAATCAACCCCATGCTCCTCAAGATATCCCAAAGCACTTAATATCCGCTGGCAACGATCCAGAAAGGCTCGTGGATCCTCGGATGGAAATCCACCAAATTTTGGGGGCAGTAACCTAGTGAAGTGAAGAAGTATGACTTGGTTCACCTCTGGAACCACAATCTCCCCTGGCTGACCTGCCTGAGCGACCTGGGGTACACTACCCACAACTACTACCTCTAGAGTCTGCATAGCAGGAGTAAAAAACTGAACTGGGGTCTGCATGCCTCGCATCTGAGTACTCGCTGATGGAACAACATGAGAAGCTCCCTGGGTCGCGGGAGATCCCTGTGGTGCAAGAGTCTGTAGGATACCCAAAATCCTCAACATAGTATCCTGAAGTACCGGTGTAGCAATAAATCCCTGATCAACCTGAACCTCTGGCTGATCCTCAATCTTTGTATCATCATCATGATCTACAACTCTTGTGGCCCTAGCAGCTCTAGCCCTAGGCTGGGCGGCTGTACGAGTTTGAACTCCACGTCTACCTCGGCCACGTCCTCTACCTCGACCTCTCGCTCGGCCGACACCTCTAACTCCACCTCTTGCGGCAACTGGTACATCAGGTGGTGTCTCCGGCTCCACCTCCGCCTCCTGAGCTGAAGAACGAGTCCTCACCATCCGCGCGTTAAATAGCGGAAAAAGATTAGTCTTGTTATGGAAATACTACGCACGATAAGGAAGGAAAGAAGGGAAGTTGCCCAAATGTCATCATAGCCTCTCGTAGATAGGTACGGACGTCTCCGCCCAATCAGCAAAACTCTATTAGACACTGTTCATAATTCGTGAGCACTCTAAACCTATGGCTCTGATACCAATTTGTCACGACCCAAAAATCTGAATAGGTCGTGAGGGCTCCCAACTAATCACGTTGGGCGAACCCACTTGATTTGCGAATAATCAGAATAAACTCTACTACAAAATGTATAAATATTTAAATAATATCCCATAAAAGTAATAAAGAAGTTGAAATTTTCCGACAATAAAAGATTTAAGGACTCCCCGAATCATGAACATCTAAGAGTGCCGAATAAGTTATACAACTCCAAGAATTTAGGGAATACATCATAGGGAGATATAAACTATATAGGCGGCCACCACAGACGAAGGGTCGACTCACCGCTAATAGAGAGATGCTCCAACTGGGTCAACCTCGATGTCCACTAGTAGATGGCATCGAATCTGTCAGACATAAATAAACCGACAAAGAAAAAGGAAAGGAGTGAGTCGAGTGACTCAATAAGCGGGGACGGGGCTCCAAGTAAACTAGCAAACAAGGCAAAATAACTCAAAGATAATCGAAAGTAAAGAGAAACCGTTAAATTAACTATCAAGTAATGTTCATATTCAATCATCAAGTACCACGACACTTTCAGTGCAACTCGGGGATAAATACATAACTACGTCATAAGACAACAATATGCACGGAACTACATCGTGCTATGATAATACGTACGGAACTACATCGTACGTCAGTAATATGTACGGAACTACATCGTACCACAATAATATGTACGGAACTACATCGTGCCTCAATAAGATGTATAGAAGTATATATTATACATAGGGTGTGGAGCAAGTCCACCAAGAAAGAGAAATACATTTACCTCGGTCTGAAGCCCACTAGCTACTCAACAATAGTTTTCCCTTTCTGAATCTCCTCCAAACGTTATTTCTCTATTAAAGGAACGTAATCCAATCAATACCAAGACTAGTGGTTAAAGATCCAAAACCTTAAGCTAAAAGGGTTAAGAGAGACTTTTAAAAGTTAACCCCAAGCCTACTTGATCAAATCACGAAATCAATGACATTATCGTGTTACCCATAAACTAATGAGTCTAGATATATAACCAGTTTCATATTTTGATGCTATATTCCCATTCAATTTCATAAAGTACCAATTTCTAAGTTTAGGTCTAAAACTCTAATTTCTTATGGTTTAAGCTTATGAATTTGAAAGTTGAAATTCATCCTAATACCACATCTACACTCCATATTCGACTACAAATTCAGCATTGATATCATAATTCTGAATAAACTATAATCCCCAGAAAGTACAAAAGAAAATACTATAGCTACAAAACTTCAACGGAACCAAGCAACGCACCACTGTTGGATAATCGAACAAGCAGCAAAGCTCACTAAGACTAACATTTATATCCATAGATATCATCATTAGGAAATCATTATGCCTCCCACTACACCTTAGCATTAGGAAATCATTATGTCTCCACTACACCTTAGCCAATCCTTCATTTCCATCCTAAGTAAATAATTAATTCTATTATAAACTAAAGATGACATTTTCTAATCATTTTCACAATTGAATAATAATGACATAGAAATAATGTACAAACCTGTATATGATCTTATGAAAAAAATCTTCAAGGCAAACTTAGTTGGTATTCCCAGGTGAGCTCCCGCCGCTCCTTATCCCAAAGTTCCTTAGCAACTTCTTAAAAAGAAGAGAAACTTTTCTTTACCATAAATATTAAGATAATGCCTTTATATATGACTTAATAGTATGGCTAGTAAAATAAACATGGGCTTAGCCCATTACTTTATTCTTTGTATAACATTAGAGGAGGTATTTCAAAGTCCAATTAAAATATGAAGTGCTCTCTTCTTCTACATCTCAATTTTAAATAGGAGTAGTTAAAATATCGGGATGCTACAATTTCGTCCTCGAAATCACACCATCAAGGCCTACAACCAAAGGTAAACACAACAAAAATTCTTCTACTACGAAAGTAGGTTAGTGCAAATTGTGTGGAAAACACACTCTTATGATAGAGCCAAGCATCAATAACAGTAAAAAAACTCATGTCTCCCAAGGAAACAACAAGTGCTTGACTCAAAAAGGAAGTGTACTCAACACAAGAAAAAGCGAAGAGATCAATAGGACATGGAAAATTCCCTGCGACCCCTAAGCTCATGACCAACACACCAAGCCTTTTACGCAATATTATCACAATGCGACACATTGACTTTGGCATGCTCAACACCCAAGGTGTGATCAATATACGCGATGGAGTAATCAAAATAGTTCAATTGACAACTATCATCAAATACTCCACTCCCCTTCTTCGAAGCACTCTTACACACACCAAGAGTTACCTCATCACCTCCATATTGACCTCCAAGATAATCCTCATCACTAGACAAACTCCCAATGAAAGTATCCATATTCATCATTATAGCCCACACAATCAAGATTAGGAATACTAGAAGATGGACCATCACAACCAATACCAAGGTCATTCACCTCACTTGGAGTTTCAAACAATGGATTATCTATAGAGTTAAATCTTCTACACCATGGAGGTTCAATCTCACTCTCTACTCTAGTTTGATACAAAATACCACCTCTATTAAAAATGTCCTCAAACAAGGGGTTAGTCAAAGCTAGCTCTCAAGCTCACTACCTAACAAAGGTGAAGTATCCAAACTAGAGCTAACATCCACACTTGAGGAATCATCAAAGATATTCCTATCTATTTCTTTTACTAGAGATTCCTTAAGGTCATGATTATCCTCACTACGACACATAAGACCACTATTATAAAATAAACCATCAAAGGGAAGAATATGATATTCATTCAACTCATCTTCTTCTCTATCCAATATGGGTGGGGTGTCATAACAAGGTTCACAAATAAGGTCAACTACAACTTCTTCACCAAAGAGAGGTTCATCGAATACTGGGCTCACATCATGATGTAGCTTATCAATCATCTCAACTAGTGGTTCACATTCACATAAAAGTTGATCAATCGACTCTACACTAGTTGCAAATACATTGTAATCATACAAATCATCAACTAGCATGGAGTTTTCATAAACATTATCACAAGACAAGGAAGTAACATGCTCATGGAAAGAAGAACTAACACTTGAGTCGCGATCTTGCTTACTCAAAGCACTTGAAGTGTCATGGCTAGTCCCTCCATCTTGTAGCTCACAATGGGAATCTTCTTCACCTTGTCTTTCCACTTTAGAACATAATTGAGGCTCCATCAGTTTGCCTCCAAGAATACCTACACTAGAACTCATACAAGTAGAAGAAGAAGATAAAGAGTTAGTGTTAGAATGAGGGGTGCCCTCACTCTCTATGATTCCTTTTTTCCTCTTTCTTCTCTCTCATTTTTCTTTCAAGGTTGGGTGTCGATTCGGGTGGTGACAACCAACTCACATCACTCAACACAACCTCTCATTTTTTCCACTCGAGAGTTGTCACCGGTCTCTCCCTTACTCCTCTCAATCTTATTTCTCTCATATTCGGGCGAGTTGGGACGAGGCCCAAGAATGCCTTTAGCCGGAGTAGGTAGACTTTTTACATCAACCCAGAATCTAGGACTTAGAGAATCATCACTTGATGTCTCCCTCATCTTTGGTGGACTACTTGATTTTGAATCTTGCGGTTTCAGGTTCACCTAGTTACCTTGTTGACACTTTTCAACCCTTTACTTGCATTTGTCTCACTTCCTCTTGTGTTTGTAGGACTTTTTGATTGCACTCTTTCAATCGTAGGACTTCTCTTCAATGGTGTCCCACTATTTCTCATGCTCGTGGGCTTTCTTGCTTGTACTTCTTCTTTCTTAGGAATGAGGGTTTTCAACTTCCCTTGTGATTTAACATAATAGACGCCAAGGCCCTTGTCGAAATTGAAGTATCTATGGAGAAGCCAAGGCTTTCCCAACATAACATGACATCCCTCTAGAGGACCCACTTTGCACTCAACTTCTTCTGCATAGTTCCTTTGCGAAACAAGTAATCGAACCACTCCATCAACACAAGGTATTCTCAACCTTCTCACCACAAGAGGACTAATCCAACTTGCTTCACCTTCATCCACTTGAAGCACATATCCATAATTCTCATTAAGGCTCATTATGAATTCACACCACTCTCATTTTCTTAAGATCTCATCGTAGTAGTGTCCCTTAAACTTCCCATCAATAGTATTCTCACTTGAGGCACTACCACGAGATGGGTACTTCCTTATTTCTCCGCTACTAGCAACAGCATTAGAGTAGCTCCCACTTCCCATCACCCTTCCAACATCACTCACGTAATTGAAAGTCCGAGAAGAAGTCTCATACCTTGTTGCAACATCAAGAGTTAGGTTGCTCTCCTCAAGGTATCTATACGATCATCTCATAGTGTTAGGAGTATGGTAAAAACTCTCTTCTTCCATTCCATCCCCATATCCATCCAAACCTCCCTTATGGTTCCTTGTACCTGCAAAAGACATCTTAAGAAAGCACAATGGTTAGTATAAACAACCTCCCTTACACTCCCTCACTTTTGGTGGTGACACTCAACACTATTTAAGGATTCACACTCTCAAACCTCCACCCAACGATGCTCATTATCTTTTAAGAACCACGATGACAAGATCACCAACTAATACATTCAAGTATGGAGTTAATGTGACTCAATGAAAGAATGAATCAAACTCCATATGTAGATTGATTCCAAGGGAGAAAGAGTGACTTGAACCACTCAAGGAATCATACTAGTTATGACCTCTATGGATTCCAAGTTTAAGAGATACATGAAGCTTCTAGCTTCTACAAAGAAGGTAATGCCTTTCTTTCCTTTCTTCTACATTCAAGACTAATCAAAATTAATTAATGAAATAAAAGACCTAATGGGGTATTTATAGGTTCACCCATAGGTTAAAATAATGACAAAATAGCCCTCAAGTCGGCTCAAAGAAATAAAGACCATGCAGGGTCAAAATGGAAATAGTATAGTAATTAAATAAAATCCCGTCAAGGCTGGAACAAGGCTTGAGATTGCTTCAGCTTGAGGCGCTCCACCTCTGTCAAGTAAGTGCTCCGCCTAGTCAAACTTCAGAGAGCTCGCGATATCATACTTAGCTGCACTTTGGAGATTTTAAAGGGTCTTTGAAGAGTGGGCGGTCCGCCCACTTTGGGAGGCACTTCGCCTCTTTCTAGAGTGCTCTTGGGGCGCTCCACCCTCCACAGAACTGTAGCATGCGGCCCTCCATTCATCTCTGAAACTCTTGACTTTGCATCTCTTGCGCCCTTCTAGCTTGGCTCTTGATGGTTGAGATCTAAGCCTAAAATATATTGCATCAACACTTGACCTTTTATATTTGTCAACATCCTCCCCAGATAACTTGAAGTACTACCTTTCAAACAGCACTTCAAATTGTACTTGAAGTGCTGCCCCCGAGGTAGCACTTGTCATTTTATAATGTGAAGTGTTGCCTCGCGAGGTCATTTTGCTAAATCATTCTTAAGTGGGGACAAAAAACCATAACCAAGGATAAGAGGTACATGTAGTGAAATTTTTTTACTTTTAAAAATTATTTGTAAGTGTAGCCACCAACTTTCAAACCATTAAGGATGCAGTTGAATATCCATGATGTAAAGTTCACGTAACTTAAATTTTTTAATCTAAAAGTTAACCAAATTCGGATCAAAAGTTTGAAGTTGAGTTCAGTTCCAAACAAAATTCAAATCATTTGGTTTGAAGTTGAGCCGAAATGGAAAAAAAAAAGTAACAACTATTAAATTCATACCAAAAGAGCTAAAGTTAGATCAACTTGCCTTGAACTTTAACCCCATTGGTTTGAAGATAGATAGAGTGGCTAGCTTCTGCAAAGATAAGCCCATAAGTTAAAAAACTTTACCCGGTGTCCCAAAATTGACTTGTTCTGGAAGCTTGGCTCTGTATTCCATGGTTTTAGCAAAATAATCTTCGCTTTCGTTCTTTCCTCTATTGTTTGAAGTATTGCCTGGAAGAGACTTCAAGGCAATTAACCAGGAGAATATGAGAAGATGTCATTCATAAGATGCATAAGGGTATTTCTTTATAAAATTTATTCATTAAACTAAATGGAGGTCTTGTTTGATAAACCACTGTTATGAAGGTCAGAAAAGCAAACCGTTGCCTATGGTGTAATCGTTCTGCAATTCTTCCCACATAAGAGGCTGAAACTATAAGGGCGCGCGCAAAAGTGTACTTCACCCCATAGTAGGAACATCGCCCAAACACTACAAGACACCCTGGTGTCCCTAAAATAGACTGTTTCTAAGTGTTGTCCTCATTTAAGACGGTTTTAGCAAAATAATCTTCGGTTCATCCGTAGACAACACTTCAAATTATCTGAAATAACGTGAAAAAAGTCAAAGGCCAATTGTTTCCTAAACAAGAATTTTTCAATGGCGAGTATTTTCTAAGCAAGAATTTTTCAACAGCATGTGTTGCTTAATCAAGAATTTTAACGGCCAATGTTGCCTAGACAGGAGGTGGTCAAAGACAAGTGGTGCCTCTTAGACAATACTTAGAGAAAGAGTGGGCGGGAATACATCCATCATTATAAGATTCATAAATGTATTTCTATCTAGAATTTTTATATTAAACCAAGCCAAGACCAATTTTGTGAAACCACGGTTACGGGGTAAAAAAAGACATACCATTGCATATGGTTTCTGACGAGACCAAAGTGTATAGGAATTAATGCTCGTGCTAAGTCAAATTATAATATAGTTTAAGATATCGTCCCACAGAGATTGGGTAAATCTATGCTACAGACTTGTAATATTTCCACTACTATTTGAGAGAATCAAATTGAGGAAAGGTGAGTTTTCTTTGAACTTTTAATTAATTTTAACTAAAACAAAGAACTTTCGGAAAATTTCAAATTTAAAAAGAACTGGAAGTCATTGAATTCACTTGGTAATATTCATAATACAATCTCAGTTTTGACATGTATTTCTCTAAAGAAAAATTGTTTATTGCTAATACAATTTTATTTTGCTCACTCTGAAATAATAATTAAATACTCTCCGTGAGGTTATTTATATTAATTGATTTATGACTTTGTGATGGTTAAACCGAAATAATATTCTTGCCTGAATTGTGCTAAAAGGTAGCAAAAACTTCGTGAGAATATTTTCACTAAAACCAACAATCTTGCTTACACAATTCCTCCGTGAGAATTAAAACTGAGGGAAACAAGATTACCGACTTGGAATGATAGGTTACTATAGGTTCTATTCTCACTCTACTATTTTATTCATCAGTCATCATATATTAATTTTGCTCCGTGAGAATTACAAAATTAATATACAATAACCTAAAAATAGATAGATGTGAAAATGAAGAGTAACATAACTATCACTCTAGCACAGTGTGAAAATGCAGCTATAAAGTTTTAGGCCAAGCATGTACTAAACTGAGGTAGATATTATAAATATACCAAGTTTCATCAACTATCCCAATAGAAAGAAAATACTCAATTATGGAGTGATAAAAGCTAGAAAAGAATTTAGAAGACTTTGGAAATATTTCTACTACAAAAGAGAGAAAACAAAAAAGAGAGAATTCTTGATTTTGGCTAACGAAAAAGTTTTTTTCTCTCTACAACTTTGCCTCCTATTTAAAGAAAAATCTTTAGGTAAAGTTGGTGTTGCGACATCAAGTCAGAACATGAGTTGGTGTTGCGACTTCAAGTCAGAACATAGGTTGGTGTTCTAATTTCCAGAGTTACCGTCGCGACATGAATTGGTGTTGCGACTTCAAGTCAGAACATGAGTTGGTGTTCCCATTTCAACAGTTACAGTCGCGACGTGAATTGGTGTCGCGACTTCAATTCGCAACATGAATTAATATCATTTCTTCTTTCCTTTATGCATCATGTCGCGACTTCAATTCGCAACATGAATTAATATCATTTCTTCTTTCCTTTATTCATCACTCTTTTTTGTTCTTTTTTCTTCTGTTTTTGCTTGTAGTCTTCATTCCTCAATTGAACTTTCACCGCAAAACTTTTTAGAAAATATAATAAAATATAATATATTTATTTATTATAATATTTAAAATAATTTAATTTATATATAAAAATACATGATAATTTATGTTCATCAAATTCTCCCACACTTGAACTTTTGCTCGTACTCGAGGAAATATATATATATATATATATATATATATATATATATATATATATATAGACTTTTTTTTTGTGAACATTTTCTTTAAACTCATGATCTTTGTAGCATAAAATATTTATTCAAAATAAACTTATTTCATTATCTTTAATGCAATCATCCTTTTTAAATCACCAAATTCATTACCTTATTTTTGAATTCCACTTTGATCAATAAGAACTTGCATTTTCTCCCCTTGAATCTTTCAGAATTGATAGATTTATGATCACTCATTCATTCGGTATCATCATCTTGTCCATATGCTTGCTCCTCCTTTTTATCTCCACTAATATAGATTCAACATTGATTTTCAAAATCTTTTTAGGACTTTTCTCGGCTTGTAATGTTAGGCTTCATGCTGGTAGGGTATATGAATATATTTATAGTGACTTTTCCTCTTCCAGCTTTGAGCAAACATTTCTTAATCCTCAGTATTTTCATCATTTCATAGTACTTGTCTTTTTTTTTTTTTTTTTGCCCCTTCTTTTGAAAAATCATAACAATCATACAAACTTTTTTTTTTCAATATTTCTTCCTTTCGTTGATATCAATCTTTGCTCATTCATAGCTGGAAGAAATAATTATTATATTAAATATGTATGTACAAATGTGTATATTTAATGCATACTATATATATTATGAGATTTTTATTCTCTCTTTTTTTAAGAGAATTATGGTATTCGAGAAAAAAGATTAAGGCTGAAAGAAGGGTTCTAGGAGGTAATATATGTATATTTGGATGAAAATAAAGAGGTTAGAATTGTGTATCAAAGAAGGCCTAATTTCATTTTTCGAAAATCAGTGTCGTCTATTATTTCGCCTCGAAAAACATTTAGAGCAAGTTCTAGCCAAGTTTGTTGATTCCATTTGCTTTTGTGATCATAACTTTTCTCAATTCAAATGATTACCTGAGTTGAAGATGCTTGCTCTTACTTCACAAAATAAAAATCATCAACATGACAAATCATATGGTGAAGATAAAAAAGTGAAAGAAGGGGTAAATCTTTTTTTTTTTTAAAATAAAAATAAATAATAAACTAAAATAGAGAATACTATCTTTTTTTAAAAAAAAATAAAAATCTTTTTGGCTTTCAAATTTACAATCACAGAAGAAAGCTTGAAAGAAACTGTGACCACACATATTCTACGTGTAATAGACTGAACTAATTTTTTACTTTAACGGTCATGGGGTCCTGGTTTAAATATAAACCAGAAAATTACCTGAGCCAACATTTGATTTGCATAATTAAATGGCCAACCAACCAGTTACTTAGGCATACCGATCACCATGGAGTTACTCATGTGTAGGTGACTCTGTTTTTGTAGAGGCCTTCATGAGATGTTCTAGTTGCACAATAACCTGGATATTAACCAGGTCAATTGGTTAAGAATTTAATTACTCAAATCTATATTAGACTTATGAGGCTCCATTACTTTACCCTCAATGGCTACAGGTAAGAAACCGTAGTTCTGAGTTTAACGTCGCCAGCTCGACGTAGTAACTGTGATATTTATCAGATTATCATGGTTACTGATGGTTGTTTCTCAAACTGTCCACCAAAGTATAATTTTAGCCAGTGGCCATTTACTTTGAACTTGTATCCTCCATTGATCTGTTGAATTTCAATTGCTCCGTATGAAGTAATATCTGTAACAATGTAAGGACCTGTCCATCTGGATTTCACTTTTCCTGGAAATAACCTAAGTCGACTATTGTAAAGGAGCACCTGATCTCCAATTTTGAAATTTTTTGTCGAATCAAGTTGTCATGCCATTTTTTTTCTTTGTAAATCTTGGCATTTTCATAAGCTTCCAACATCAGCTCTTCCAATTCATTAATCTGAAAGAATCTATTTTTACCAGCAGAGTTTAATTCAAAGTTCAGCATTTTTAATGCCCAAAAAGCTTTATGTTCTAATTCAACAGGTAAATGACAAGTTTTTCCAAACACTAATCTGTATGGGGATGTACCAATTGGCGTTTTGAACGCCGTTCGGTATGCCCATAATGCATCATCTAATTTTAAAGCCCAATCTTTTCTTGAGATTCCAACTATTTTTTCAAGTATCCTTTTTAATTCAAGGTTGGAAACCTCAACTTGCCCTTGTGTTTGAACATGAAATGGTGTTCCTGTTTTGTGAGTCACACCATATTTAGACAATAAAGCAAAAAATTATTTATTTATGAAATGAGTCCCTTAGTCACTAATGATGACTCGTGGTGTGCCAAATCTAGTAAAAATATTTTTTCTAAGAAAATTGCAAACGGTTCGAGCATCATTTTTTCTCGTAGGAATGACTTCAACCCATCTTGAGACATAATCTACAGCCACGAGGATATATTCAAAAGAATGAGATGAAGGAAAAGGGCCCATAAAATCTTATCTCCAAACATAAAAAATTTCACATACCTGTATTGATTGCAAAGGCATTTCATCTCTCTTGGTAATGTTACCTGTTCTCTGACATCTGTCACATTGTAAAATATATGCACGTGCATCCTTAAAAAGTGTTGGCCAAAAGAACCCAGCCTCCAAGACTTTAAATGCAGTCTGATTTGCAGCATAATGTCCTCCAATTGCACCATCATGGCAATGATGCAAAATCTTAGTCATTTCATCTTCAGCCACACACCTTCTGATAATATTATCTGCACAAATCCTAAACAAAAAAGGTTCATTCCATAGATAATATTTAGCATCAGAAATAAGCTTTTTCTTTTGTTGGTAAGAGAGATCTTGGGGTGTCCATTTTCCAACCAAGTAATTTGCAATATCTGCAAACCAGGGTGGTTGAGTCACAACTGAGCTGACAGAAAAAATATGTTCATCAGGAAACTCTTCTTTTATATCACAAATCTCAAGAGGAGAGTTCTCTATTCTAGACAAATGGTCAGCAACTTGATTTTCAGTTCCTTTTTTATCTTTTATCTCAAGGTCAAACTCTTGGAGGAGTAAAATCTATCTTAGCAATCTAGGTCGGACATCTTTCTTTGCTAAGAGGTATTTTAAAGCTGCATGATCAGTAAAAACAGTGACCTTGGTTCCTATTAGATAAGAACGAAATTTATCAAATGCAAATACTACTGCCAATAGTTCTTTTTCTGTTGTGGCATAATTCAACTGAGCTTCATTCAAAGTCCTACTGGCATAGTATATAGGATGAAAAATCTTATTTTTTCTCTGGCCTAAGACTGCTCCAACTACTGTATCACTAGCATCACACATGACCTCAAAAGACTGATTCCAATCAGGGGACACAACTACAGGGAAAGTTGATAATTTTTCCTTAAGGGTGTCAAATGCTTTCAAACAATCACCTGAAAAATCAAACTTAACATCTTTCATTAAAAGGTTAGTCAGAGGTTTTGAATTTTTGAAAAATCTTTTATGAATCGTCTGTAAAAACCTGCATGGCCTAAAAAACTTCAATGCCCTTAACAGTTGTAGGATGGGGTAATCCTGCTACAAGATCACTTTTAGCCTTATCAACTTCTATACCTTTAGCAGTGATTTTGTGTACTAGGACAATTCCCTCTGTAACCATAAAGTGACATTTTTCCCAGTTAAAAATCAAGTTTGTCTCTTCACATCTCTTAATAACTAAGATCAAATGGTAAAGACAATCCTCAAATGTTTTACCAAAAAGTGTGAAATCATCCATAAAAATTTCCAAAAACTTTTCGGTCATGTCCGAGAAAATTGCAGACATACCGCTGAAATGTAGCAGGTGCATTGCATAGACCAAAGGGCATTCTCCTATATGCATAGGTTCCACTAGGACATGTGAAAGTTGTCTTATCCTGATCTTCTGGTGTAATTGGGATCTGGTTATAGCCTGAATATCCATCAAGAAAACAATAAAGATCATATCATGCCACTCTTTCCAACATTTGGTCAATGAATGGTAAAATAAAACGATCTTTTCTGGTGGCATCATTGAGACGTCTGTAATCAATACATACTCTCCATCCTGTAACTGTTCTAGTAGGTATGAGTTCATTATTTTTATTTTTTATAACTGTCATACCTCCTTTCTTTGGTACCACCTGAACAGGACTTACCCAAGGACTATCAGAAATCGGGTAAATGATACATGCTGCCAGAAGCTTAATGACTTCACTTTTCACCACTTCTTGCATTGCTGGATTCAATCGCCTTTGGGGTTGGACTATTGGTTTGTACTTATCCTCCATGAGGATTCTGTGCATGCAAACAACTGGACTAATCCCTTTGATGTCCGCAATAGTCCATCCCAAGGCTTCTTTGTGTGCTCTCAGTACTACAGTTAATTTGTCCTCCTGTTCTGCAGTTAGTGAAGCTGAAATAATGACAGGAAATAATTCAGGCTCAAGATAAACATATTTTAAATGAGAAGGAAGAGTTTTGAGTTCAATTTTTTGTTGAACTCCTTCTAATTAAATTCCTTCATCCTCAGAATATCTTTCCAGTATTTCTGTTTCACTAATGGTGGGATCATCATCCTGTGTTGTGCCAGAATTGGCCAAACACCTCTCCATCGAGTCTGGAATCAATTGATCATCTTTAAATTCATCTGCAAGATCACTAATCATGTCAATTGTAAAACAAGAAGATGATGACTCATCTCCTGGAAACTTTAGAATCTTTTGCATGTCAAAAATGACTCTTTCTTCATCAACTCTCAAAATTAGTTGTCCTTGATGAACATCTATGATTGCTTTACCTGTAGCAAGAAAAGGTCTACCCAAAATTATTGGTTCATCAGGACATTCTTCCATTTCAAGTACTATAAAATCTACAGGGAAGACAAATTTATCTACTCTCACGAGCACATTTTCAATAATTCCCTTAGGTTTCTTAGTACTTTGATCTGCAAATTGAAGAGAGACAACCGTATTTTTCATCTCACCAAGATCTAACTTTTTAAAAACAGAAAATGACATTAAATTTATTGAAGCTCCAGAATCACAAAGTGCTTTTTCAATATATACCCCTCCCACTGTACACAGAATTGTAAAACTTCCTGGATCACCGAGTTTTTGTGGTAGCTTATTTTGAAGTATAGCACTGCATTTCTCAGTAAGCATTACCACAGAAACTTCTTCCAATTTCCTTTTGCTTGACAAAATTTCTTTCAAAAATTTAGCATATGAAGGCATTTGCAACAAAGCATCAGTAAAAGGAATATTGATGTGAATTTGTTTCAAAATTTCCAAAAACTTTGCAAATTGGTTATCAACTTTTTCTCTTTTCATTTTTTGTGGAAAATGAATTGTCACTGGGAGAGGAGTCATTTTCTCCATATTTTTTTCCTTCATTTTTCTTGACTTCTTCATTTTGTGACAATTCAGAGGGTGTTTCAACATTCTTACCTTTATCTACCTACTGTTCTGGCTGATTCTTTTCTCTGTTTGCATATGGATCATTAAGAATCTTACCTGACCTTAAGGCTATGGTCTTAAGGTGTTCATTGGATTTTTATCTGTATTGCTTGGTAAAGGACCCTGAATTCTTTCTGAAACAAGAGTAGCCAGTTGGCTTAACTGAGTTTCCAAGTTTTTTAAAGCAGAATTTTGGCTCTCCATTTTCTCATCAGTGGCCTTAATTTACTTATACAAAAGGTCATCAAGACTTGGATGGGCTTGTTGAGGGCTTTGCTGATATGGAGCTGCTTGCTGATAGGGCTTGAAATTTGGTTGCCCTCGGTTTTGATTCTGGTACCCTGGTGGACTTTGTACCTGTTGCTTTTGGAAGCTTTGAGAGTTCTCAGCACTATTTGGATTGCTTCATTGAAATCCTGGATGTTTGTGTGCCATTGGACTTCCAAAAGGATATGTCTTGTAGCCGATGAGATTGACATGTTCATCATTCTGATTGGTTGTTTGGTATTCATGGTTAAGATGATTTCCTCTGCACATGTCACAAGTCTCAGACTGGCTTTTTTGTTGCGTATTCACCTGAAAAGATTTTAGCAATTTGTTGTGTTAGTGTATTTAAAACATCTGCCTGATTTACCGTAGCAGCTTTCTTGATGATCACACGATCAGATGGGCATTGAACGACATTCTCAGAAATTTCATTCAACAATTGGAGTGCTTCTTCTGTGGTCTTTCCCATTATGGAACCTCCTGATGCAGCGTCAATCACATTTCTAGAAGAGGGTTTTAACCCGTGATAGAAAATGTATAACTGCATATGTTCAGGAATGTCATGGTGTGGACATTTTCTTAGCATTGCTTTCAATCTTTCCCATGCTTGATAAACTGACTCAGTGTCAGTCTGCAAGAAATTAGATATCTCTTTCTCAACTTTGTTGTTTTAGCAGGGGAAAAATATTTGTTCAAAAATTTCTGAGTCATCTGGTCCCATGTGGTAATGGACCCTTGAGGCAAACTTCGCAACCAAGCTTTGGCCTCGCCTTTTAAAGAAAAAGGGAATAACTTTAATTTGATTGCTTCAGGAGATACTCTATTGTACTTAGCAGTTTCAACCAGTTCTAAGAAATCGATTGAGTGACTACGTGGATCTTCACTTAGATCACCAGTGAAAGTGCAAGATTGTTGAATTGTTTGAATCAGGCCGGTCCTGATTTCAAAGTTGTTGGCTGCCACTGGGGATTTTCTAACACTAGATTCACAGTTGAAGTGGTCTGGCCTAGCATAATCCCTTAGGATTCTGTTTGCTGATCTTGGCACCACTTCGTCAAACTGCTCTTCTACATGGGCTGGTGGGACTCCCAGTGGGTTGTTGTCTTCTATTCCTTGATGCTCAATTCTGTCACAAGTTATATTCTGAGTAGATGATTGTTGTCCTTTCCTACACAATCTCAAAGATCTTTCAATTTCAGGATCGTAATTAACCAACTCTTTATTAGAAGACCGGGTCATACACTATTTGAGATTCTTTAGTAAAAAAAATAGTAATGATAGTAACACTAAAAAAAATTTAAAAGTAATATATAAAATATTAGTATTAAATATAATAGTAGAAGTAGTAGTAAAAAAAATTAAAACGATGATATAAATAATAGGTAACTAAACAAAGCTAATATTAAAATATATAATAAAATGAACGAGAAAAAAAATAATTATAATAATAGTAAGTTCTCAAATTAGTAATAGAATATTTAGTCTGAAATAGATCTGCGCCAATCCCAGGCAACGGCGCCAAAAATTTGACGAGACCAAAGTATATAGGAATTAATGCTCGTGCTAAGTCAAATTATAATATAGTTTAAGATATCGTCCCACAGAGATTGGGTAAATCTATGCTACAGACTTGTAATATTTCCACTACTATTTGAGAGAATCAAATTGATGAAATGTGAGTTTTCTTTGAACTTTTAATTAATTTTAACTAAAACAAAGTGCTTTCGAAAAATTTCAAATTTAAAAAGAGTTGGGAGTCACTGAATTCACTTGGTAATATTCATAATACAATCTCAGTTTTGACATGTATTTCTCTAAAGAAAAATTGTTTATTGCTAATACAATTTTATTTTGCTCACTCAGAAATAATAATTAAATACACTCCATGAGGTTATGTATATTAATTGATTTATGACTTTGTGATGGTTAAACCGAAATAATATCCTTGCCTGAATTGTGCTAAAAGGTAGCAAAAACTTCGTGAGAATATTTTCACTAAAACCAACAATCTTGCTTACAACAATTCCTCCGTGAGAATTAAAACGGAGGGAAACAAGATTACTGACTTGGAATGATAGGTTACTTTAGGTTCCATTCTCACTCTACTATTTTATTCATCTGTCATCATATATTAATTTTGCTCCGTAAAAATTACAAAATTAATATACAATAACCTAAAAATAGATAGATGTGAAATGAAGAGTAACAGAACTATCACTCTAGCACAGTGTGAAAATACAGATATAAAATTTTAGGCCAAGCATGTACTAAAATTGAGGTAGATATTATAAATATACCAAGTTTCATCAACTATCCCAACATAAAGAAATTACTCCATTATGGAGTGATAAAGGCTAAAAAAGAATTTAGAAGACTTTGGAAATATTTCTACTACAAAAGAGAGAAAATAAAAAAGAGAGAATTCTTGATTTTGGCTAATGAAAAAGTTGTTTTCTCTCTACAGTTTTGCCTTTTATTTATAGAAAAATATTTAGGTAAAGTTGGTGTTGCGACATCAAGTCAGAACATGAGCTGGTGTTGCGACTTCAAGTCAGAACATGAGTTGGTGTTTTGATTTCCAGAGTTACCGTCGCGATATGAATTGGTGTTGCGACTTCAAGTCAGAACATGAGTTGGTGTTCCCATTTCAACAGTTACCGTCGCGACATGAATTGGTGTCGCGACTTCAATTCGCAACATGAATTAATATCATTTCTTCTTTCCTTTATGCATCATGTCGCGACTTCAATTCGCAACATGAATTAATATCATTTCTTCTTTCCTTTATGCATCACTCTTTTTTGTTCTTTTTCTTCTATTTTTGCTTGTAGTCTTCATTCCTCAATTGAACTTTCACCGCAAAACTTGTTAGAAAATATAATAAAATATAATATATTTATTTATTATAATATTTAAAATATTTTAATTTATATATAAAAATACATGAATAATTTATATTCATCAGTGTCATAGTTCTACAATTTCCCGTAAAAATTTGGCCCCGTAGCCTATTTGCACTGCACTCAATGGAAACTAGCCAGCATTTCAAAACTTTTAAGAAAAAACTAGACAGATCCGAGAAACATGGAAAAATCTCAATATTTTATATTGTGATTTTTGAACTAAAATTTTAAAATCTCCATATTGACTAATTATCATTTTTCCCATTTTCCCGAAGACATGGTAAAATTTTTACCCACAGGCCACTTTTGTCACTGATATTTAGTTTGAAGCTATTTTTTTTATTGGTCTTACATGAGAGGCCATTTTTGGAATTTCAATCTTTGTAGGTTGAAGCTTTATGCCTAAATTATGAAGTTTCAACTTCTATCTGTAAGGGCTGAACTTTTAGGTATAGATGCGTAAACTTCAACCCTTGTGGGCTGAAGTTGAACTTCAATTCTTGTGGTGGGCTGAAGTTAAACTTTAATCCTTGTGGGCTGAACTTGTGTGTAATTCAAACCAAAAGAATTGAAGTTACAAAAAGTGGCTTCTCATATAAAACCAATAAAAAAAGTGACCTCAAACCAAAGACTACGGCTAAAAGTGGCATTTGGTGCACTTGGCCAGGCTTATAAGGCCCAAGAAGATTCCTGAAACAAAATTCATTACACGTGCAGGATCAGTTCAAGTTTTTCTTTTTTCTCAGTGTCGCTCCAGTGAGAAGAACCCTAGCTATAATCGGAACATTCTACAACTTAAATCTCCGATGGAAGCCGACGACGATTTAGGTCAAATTACCGACGAGATCTATGCCAACGGCGATGAGAACACACAGCAGCGTCGCCGTCCGATTATCAGCGGAGAGCAGCTGGATGTTGAGGCGTACGCCGCCTTATACGGCGGCCGGACTAAAATCATGAGGCTTCTGTTTATAGCTGATCGATGTAGCGGCAATGCTTCAATGCAATTGGAAGCTTTGAGAATGGCGTATGATGAGATTAAAAAGGGGGAGAATACGCAGTTGTATCGTGAGGTTGTACAGAAGATTGATGGACGTTTAGGCCCTAATTATGGGCCCGATTCTGCTTGGTCCGAAGCTGTTGATCGTCGCGCTGAGACGAGGAAGGAGAAACTTGAGAACGAACTCAATGCTTATAGGGTATAAAATTCTTTTTAACACTTTTATCTGTATAATTTTTATAGGATTGTTTTTGTTCTTTTAGTTGCTTAGTTATAGTGGATAATTAGAGATATATCGATTTGGCTTAGCAAAAGTAAAGAACGTGTTATTGATAGAAATAGAAGGCGTAAGCTTGTTGAACTCAGTGTGAAGTACATTGGCCGCTCATGAAGGCTTTTTGAGTACTTAGTACTAATAGTTACTTGTAAGGAACCATGAATGATGTACATACTTTTGAATCCGGTTTGTGTTAAGTAATGAAATTTTGACTTACATAACAAAAAAGAAGGAAAAGAAAAAAAAGGACCATGCCAAGGTTAGAAGGATGTTGTATGCTGTCCGATTTTTTAAACACGTTCGTCACCTTGTTCCACCAGTTACCTGCTAGCTCCCACCAGTGTAGGTATTGGGTAATCTTTTCTAGTAAGTTTTAAACAGATGGGAAGAACTTACCTTGTGTTTTGGCTTGCTCGGATTTGAACCTAAGAAGTAAGACCTCATGGTTCTTCTCACACTCATTGACCTGTAAGCCACACTCTTCCAAAAGGAAAATAAAGTGAATAGTCAAAGGTGCCTACCATGTTGGTTTCAGGTTGATCAACTTGGTTGGAGTGTCCTGCAGGTTTTTATTACTGTAAACCAAAGTATGAGATGGATTTTCAGGGGAATTATAAGTAATCTTTTGTAAGATTTCTTTTTTACTATGAGCATTTACAAACACAGATTACTCCTTTCTTCATATACTTCGAATTAAACTCATCTCAGATTTTATTTGATTAGGCCAATTTTTTTATCAGTAAAAAAAAATCATTAATTAACACCAAGTATGTCCCAAAAAATGGTGCAAGACATGCATAACTACACATGATTTCTTGATGCATCCTTCATCTTTCATTAAGTTTGACCATCTATCCACACAAGATAGCATTTTCTCCTTACACCAGTAATAGTGGTGAAACAAAAGTGATCTCCTAATGCCCTCTAAATTTTTTTTGATAAAGGTAACAATATTATTAAAATCCCCAATTTCAGCACCAGGGTGGAATGCCCTCTACATTGATCTCACATTTATGAAATGTCTCACATCCCATTCATCCTTTCTTATGTATCCCCCTTTAACTCATAGCTTTGTCAGAAGATATTATTCATCTGGCATGCTATTATGACTAACTTAAAGCACTTTTTTTATCATTAGAGTTACTTATATTGACGAAAAGCAATTCTGTTTTAGTCACTCTGTAATTTTCCTAGGAATGAGCTTGACACATAAGAATTCCTTTTGTTGGGGTATCCTTTACTTTTCCTTCATTTCATGAATTAAGCTTACTTTACCTTTCTCTGCACTTGCACATCACTGCACCTTTCCATAAGATTTCTTTTCTGACTGTATTGTTTATTTTGTTTCTTCCTATTCTGTTTGTATAACTTATTACATATCTGATTTTATGTTCCAGTGGAACTCATGTAACCTCTCTCTCTGTGTAGACAAATCTTATCAAAGAGAGCATTAGGATGGGATACAATGATTTCGGAGATTTCTACTATGCACATGGACAGCTTGGGGAGGCATTTAAGAATTATGTTCGCACACGTGATTATTGCACGACTGCCAAGCACATCATTCATATGTGTTTGAATGCAATTCTGGTCAGCATTGAGATGGGCCAGTTCACACACGTTACAAGTTATGTTAGCAAGGCAGAGCAGAGCCAAGATGCTCTAGATGCTATTACAGTTGCAAAACTTCGTTGTGCTGCTGGGTTGGCTAACCTGGAGGCAAAGAAGTATAAGCTTGCTGCTCGTAAGGTTTGTGTTTTTTCACTAATGAGGCCCACTCATGTTGTGGTTCATTCTTTCTTGATTTAATAAGTGCCTTTAGGGTCCTCTATTTAGATTCAAAGAACTTGATCTAGTTTTGTAATCTTACTTTTGCCACAGGTTAGAATGATTTCAGGCATGATCAATCCAGATCACAATTGGTTGTTCAAGACTAAATAGGGAAAAAAGAACAATTAAAGGCACCTTAGATGCATAAATCATCTGAAGCTTTACAGTCAAACTATTTGTTATATGTATTGTATTGTATTTCGGTGTGCATGTTATGATATAATAATCTTGATGAATCAATTAGATTTAGGTAACCTTTGGTCAAGATTAAAATGAAATTAGAGTCTGGTCTGGTCTTGTTTCAAGTTGTCAAAGGACATCTGTTGCACAGTCAAATTGCTTACTCAACTGAAAATTCGAACTGCTAATGCTGTAGCAGTCTATGTGGAACTTGTTTGATCATGATAGTTGGTATCTGAAAAGCTCTTATTCCTTTATAGCTCTCCCTGAAGTGTTGTGTTTTAGTTGCTGCTGATATGTCTTTTTGTGTACATTGAAGATGTCTATCACCCTTAAGCTGAACTCAGATCTGAGGCTACGGATATTTGAAATTTTTGAAGAATTTTGTATATTTGAGGCTATAAAACTAACCAACCACATAAATTATTGGATTATTAGACAAAGGTGAGAAATGATGATGCGACTCTAGGACTGGGCAAGTTGTATCAACAGAAATACGCTAAAAGAATTAGTTTCAGCTCTTGTGACTGTTAGCTCGTGAATAGAAGTGTTCTTTTTTGGAAGTATGTCTAACACTTGGGCGTAAGAATTTTGCTAGACTACTGGACAGCTTTTTTGCTTATTCTTTTACTTATGTGACATTTCGTTCGTTGGGTTGTTGCAGTTCCTGGAAGTTGGTCCAGAATTGGGTAACAACTATACTGATGTCATTGCACCCCAAGATGTTGCTACATATGGTGGACTATGTGCACTTGCAAGTTTTGACCGTGCAGAACTGAAGGCAATAATACAATGTTCTTTTTACTCTTTAGGGATTTTATTGTTGAAGCTGTGTAATATTGTTAGTGTTGCTGATTCAGATTTTATTTGTTTGGCAGAGCAAAGTTATTGACAATATTAACTTCAGGAATTTCTTAGAGCTGGTACCTGAGATAAGGGAGCTCATTAATGATTTCTATACAAGGTAGCTTGAACTTTTTTATGATTCTTTGATTTGGATTTTCTTTGCAGGGAGGTCTCAGTGGGTTAAATATCTGGTCATGTGTGCGAACCTTTTAAAAGATAGATATATATCGTTAGTCATATGTGCTATCCCTCTGATATGTGCATCAGACAAAGACTTTCATGTATTTGTATTGACTGATGAGTTCAGTAGGTGACTTTTATTTAGAGCAATTCGATGGTCCTATTTATGCTTTTTATTAAGTTCAACCTCCTCATAGTTGATGAATGAGATCAGCAACTTGGCCTTTTCCACTGTTTTCTGGTTTGGATGTTTTCTACTGCGGATACAAACAACAATATACCCAGTATGATCCCACAAGTGGGTTCTGGGGAGGGTGTGGGGTACACAAACCTTACCCCTTACCTTGAGTAAGGTAGAGAGTTGTTTAGACCCTCGGCTCAAGCCTCAAGTAAAAGCATAAATTAGCAGTGAGACGGTTTACCAATTGTTTGATTTCCTTCTTCAGTTAGATTATTCGCTAGGGTTGGAAAATTGAAATGTTTGAAGTAAAGAGTTAAGAGGGAATATATTACCTCCTTTCCATTTATTTGTTTATCGTAAGGCAAATAAATTTTAGTTGTATACAGCAATTTGGTTTAGTGGCAGTTTTGTTGGTTTAGAGGCACTTTGTGTAAGATTTGAGGTTATATTGTTTTGAGAATCCCAAATATGCCCTACAAGAGAAATTATTGAAATAATGGACTGAAGTGGCCCAAAAAGGAGGGAATAGATGCCGAGGATTAATAGGCAACATCAAGTAGATGTATTATACTTGCTCTTCAACTTGCTACGCTTGGATTAGAGGAGAAAAGGAAGGATGGAATTAGGAGAATAGATTATATCCAAGATGAGATGTAGTGGACTTATCCTGCTTATCTGAACATATTGTCAATATAATTTGATTAAGTTCTTTTTTCCGTTAACGTCTTACATCTTTAATCCAACTAAAATGATTGTATGAGTTCAAAACTGACTGAACTGCCGACGTTTGAAGTTTTGTGCTGTCCTGAGGTTGACTTTCTCTCTGCTTTCCCCTAATATACTCCATTTTTACCAATGATGCAGTCACTATGCTTCTTGTCTTGAGTACCTAGGAAATCTTAAAGCAAATCTATTGCTTGACATCCATTTGCATGACCATGTCGAGACGCTGTATGATCAAATCCGTAACAAAGCTTTGATCCAGTATACCCACCCATTTGTCTCGGTTGATTTGAACATGATGGCCAATGCTTTCAAGACGAGCGTTGCAGGGTTGGAGAAGGAACTTGAAGCTTTGATCACTGACAACCAAATACAGGTGATGGACTAGTAGCTTGCACCTCTTGTACCCATCTGCAGTGCATGCCTCGGTGCATGGAAACCTTTGTCTTTGTTTAGTCAATTTCATTGTATAGATGGTGATTGTTGCTATCCTGCAGGCTCGAATCGACTCGCACAACAAGATCTTATATGCACGGCATGCTGATCAGAGAAATGCAACATTCCAGAGGGTACTGCAGACAGGCAGGGAATTCGATCGGGATGTCAGATCGATGCTTTTGAGAGCGAACCTCCTCAAGCATGAGCAAATCCTTAGAACATCAAGGAAACATTGAAATGAATAAGAGGAAGTTAGGAGCGTTCTTGCCTGATGTGAGGTTAGCTTGTTGCATGAAGTTGACCATTGTCGAAAGAGGAGGTTGGATTGAATCTTGGAAAGCCGCATCTTTTGGGGCTCGAGAAGTTTTTTCAGGATATTAGAGAACTACTGTTCATAATATTAGATATACCTGCTGGAAAAGTATATATTTTTTCCTGATCTACTTCCTGCAACCTTTTCTTGGCGATGTGTCATCCTAGAAAACTAAGCCATTTATTTACTACCTTGTTCTTTTGTTCCTCTTTAAAATTTAAGATAAAACATTTCATCTAAGCTTACTCTTGAGTGCTGATCATCCATGCTGACGTGTTCTTCAATGACTTAGATTTGGTCATTAATATTCGAGTTTAACTCTTTGTGCTGTTTGGGTGTAGTGTTGTTTTACCTAAACACTACCGACCGAATGAGTAAACAAAGCCCAACATAAACCACCGACAGTTCGTCTCTTGGAAAATCAAATGTGGTTGGACCTCAAATTGAAATGAGGCTGAGGATCTAAGATATAAATATTAGTAGTACTTAGTATTATTATACGAAACCTAGCCAGCTAGGCAATTTGTGCTGTAGTTCTAAGTCCCCGTAAAAATATCATTGTTATATAGGACTTAGCTTTTCCCTCTGTGCACCTTAATTACATCTCCCTGAATTAGACCTTTTAGACTTGACAGTTGACACCAAAGGCTCGAACCAAATTAGTTTACGAAGCAGTGAATTGGTAATCGCGCAATTCAAGAGCGTTTCAGAAACCTGATCTTTTAGTATGATGTCAAGTTCAACGAATTCATCTTTAAAAACTTTCAGAAACTTTTTATGATTATCTTCACAAACTATACATACTAATTGGTGCTACCTTTTTATGCTGAGCAGTTTCAAACAATTTAATAGTGTATTGGATAAAAACCGACGTCACTTAAAAAAGTCACACGTGTCTGCCATTCGGCACGGGTAGAGGTTTTTCCGGACAGACATCTAACGGACAGATGATTGATTGGGCGGTTATCACGAGCAGGCCCAAGGCAGTTGCGTAACGCCTCCTCGAATCAGTGCAATTTGAATGAACAGTTACCTGTTCATGCGCGACCGCTCAATGAATGATTATAAAGGCGGCGGTTACACACCTAGCGGTTACGTATCCAACGATTACATACCCAGCGGTTACGAACCCAACGGCTGCCTAGTAAATTTATATATAGCACTCGTTTTCGAATCATTGTAACATACATTCTCTTCTCTATCTATAATATCAATAAAATACTCTCTTTGCTCTTGCTCAATACTGTTCGTCATTACATTATCGCACACTTTGTTCCCAAGTCTTCGAGTATAATCGACATCAAGGAATCCTGACACAGATCAAGCGATCCAATACGGTTCCTTCTACTTATTTAATTTACGCTTTAATCCTCTTTATTGTCGATTATTCTGCATCACTCTCATTTACTATCATCGCATCTCCATTGGAAATCGTGCATATATATATTCATAATCACGTAATTTACGCAGCCTTATATTTAAATCAGCTAAACTCTTAATCTAAACTATTGATCGTGACTCCGCAAATACAAAATTAATTGTTAATTGGCCTAAAATCAGATCTAGGTTAAACAATTTGGCGACCACAGTGGGAGCCAGTCAATAGCCTCTATAGGTTAATAGTTTGGTCTCAGCCAACCGGTTAACTTCACCCCCAAGGAAACCACACCTCTCTACCAGAGCCTTATTCTCCTTCAGAGTCTTCAGCAGCTCTTTCTTCAGTTTGAGAACCTGATCAGGGTTGTTGATCCTGGAACGGAACATCAACTCGGCAGCCATCAGACTTGACTGAAAAAGCAAAAAAAATAAGGTTAAAAGTGTGAATTCAAAACTGCCTCCGACTCAAGAAAGTGTTAAGAAAAGCACTTACCCGGGCAGAATCAGCAGCAATGGCAAAAGCCAGATCTTCATCGCTCATTTTCCTTATTGTCCATTCTTTGCGAGGATCAATGAGCGATGAAACTGCTTTCGCTAAACTGCCTGGCCTGGTCACGAAGTTGACATTGGGGGCTAGCTTCATAGTGCATTCCCTCTCGCAGTACTTAGGCTCCCTAGCCTGCTCAGAGGGAAAGTTCGGGCCAAATTTGTAGCACACGCCCTGAATGTCCCTTGGTCCAGTCTGACCGCTGATGGTGGTCCGCCGAGTGAGCCTCGTTTTTGACATATCAGAATCATTCTCCATTCCAGGATCCCTTGTGTCGCATTCATGTAGACAGACAGGAACCTCCCCCTCAGCGGCCACGTTCTCCAAGTCCTCGAAGTAAAAAACACGAGGACCCTGGCCACCCTCTTATGGGATCTCTTCTCCTCATTCTCCTTCTTCTTCGCCAACCTTTCTCTTGCCCTTGTCTGCAAGAAAAGAGCCTGCCTTTACCCCGTCATCAACTCGGGGACTCCCCTCCGGAGTGCGGGCAGACTCCTCATCGACCTTCCTCTTGTCGCTTCGAAGAAAGGGCTTTCTCACGAGGTTTTCAGTAGTCTCAGTTTCGGTATCTGAAACGTCGATCACCTCCTTGTCAAAACCCTCTCCCCGTGCAGACTCGGGGACTTCAACAGAGGTCTTGACACGCTCTTCTTTGGGCTCAGGCACACTAGCACCAAGCGGGGCCTCACCTCCAATAGCCGAGGTCTGCCCAGCAGCAACGGAAGCCTTACGAGCAGCCTTCTTCCGTGCTCCGCCCTCACCTTGGCTCTTTTTCTTCCTCTTCAGGGAGCTAATGCCGCTAGACAATAACTCCTCGCCACCTTCCCTCCTACGCATTGCCTCCACTGCGACCCTTATGGCTGCGACCTCATCCTCAGGGTCAACAGCGGGTCCGGACGGCACAACCTGAGGGGAAGAGGCAGAGAAGAAGTCTCTTTGTGTGCCTAGACCTGTA
Source organism: Petunia x hybrida (assembly GCA_037355625.1). Lineage (NCBI taxonomy): Eukaryota > Viridiplantae > Streptophyta > Magnoliopsida > Solanales > Solanaceae > Petunia > Petunia x hybrida. The sequence goes on along the minus strand of JBBBVM010001019.1, from coordinate 1,119,737 downwards.
AAAGGCGGAACGGTCAGATACAACAAAACCAAGAAGAGAAGAAATAGCTGAAACAACGAAAAGTTCTCACCGTGAGTCTTTGCAGTCAGCCCCTTTTGCGTGGCGAAGTATGTCCATTCCCTCTGCTCACTAGGGAACTTCTTCAGAATAGCCTCAACCCACGCTGTCAGCTTATCAGCCGATATGAGCTCATCGTAGGGCAGTTTGGCAGCTGCAGGGCAGAATAAAAGGAATGAATAAATGAAAAATGGAAATATGAAAGTTCCAAAGAAAAACTCGGGGACTTACGCCTCTTATTCCAGATCTCGGAGAGAGGAGCCTTTGAGTTGAGAGACAATATCTGGGTGCACACAAATATGTACCGGTGCAACCAACCCTGGTCATTGGTGTCCTCAGAACTGCGTATTAAGTCCTTCCTCCCACGCATTCTGGCTTCGACAAAACCATCCTTAAAAATTTATATGTTGAACAAAGAAATAAAATGCTCATACTCAAAATTTTGACCGATTTCTTCAGCAAACCAGTCCATAAGTGTTACTCCATCCGTTTCAAAAAGGATGAACCTATTTCCTTTTTAGTCTGTTTAAAAAAGAATGACCTCTTTCTAAATTTGAAAAGAAATATTCACTTTTACTCATCCCTAGATGATTTGTAGCCACACAAATATCTATAACTTATTTTAGACCACAAGTTTCAAAAGTCTTCTCTCTTTATTAAACTCCGTACAAAGTCAAATGGGTTCATCTAAAGTGGAACAGAGGGAGTATCATCCTATACATGTTGGTGCTCAGTTGCCCCGGGCAGGGAAAATACTCCCTACAGAGCCTGTCGAGTACAGGATGTAGGGGTAACGTGCAACCAACTGTGAATGGGTAGGTGGATATGGTCGTCCACCCAGCCCTATGAGAAGTAATGTTCTCATTTTCAGATACCGGCAAAATGGAAACACTCGCATCCCAGCCGCAGTCCGCTCTAACTCGTGGGATCATCTCCGACGTGATCCCAGATTTAAATCTGTACGCTGGCCATACGTGTACATCTCCATGATTGTTGAAGGCCTTAACACTGCAGTCCTTCTCCAGTTCACCCCAGTTCTTGGGGATAATCTCTGCAGCAGTGGCCTGAGCGGCCCTAGGCCTAAGGGTAGCCGAGGAAGAACTACTAGTGGCAGTGTCCATGTTCAAATTTTTCTTAACCTTTGGAGACATGGTTGAAGAAAAATTGAAGAAAATTCAAGAGATTGAAGAAAATTCAAGGGGTTTTTCAAGATTCAGAGGTTGTAGAATGAAAGCAAGCAAAATGGGTAAAATTCAACAAACCCCTCTTTATAGGAGTAAGCTGATCCGGCCCATCAAGTTCCCATAGGACACGTGGAGGTCATCGAAGAGACCACGATCAGATCCAACCGTCAAAAGAGGAAGTAGGTTTCGCCGAGTTTCGAAGTAGCTTCATTGCCCTGAAGTGCAGCGGTCACCTCGCAACTGACAACGGACGTGTGCACGTGACTGAGGCGGTTAAAATCATTACTTTTACCCTTAGGACGCGCAGTAGTCACTTCAAGCTAGTGGCGGACGTGCAGACGTGCCTGTCACAGTTACTTTTTACATCGCGCATTTAATGCGTACGTCACTGAAACTTGTCATGTTGCTGATGGAGTGCGCACGTCACTGAGATTCGTCATGTTGCAGATGAAGGTTGGACTTTGCGAATAAAATTTCCCGCCAAAATTCACATCCACTTCTCGAGCAGAGACTCTGCTCAAGAAGTGCGGGGACTATCTGTATTGGATAAAAACTGACGTCACTTAAAAAAGTGACACGTGTCTGCCACGTGGCACGAGCAGAGGTTTCCCCGGACAAACATCTAACGGACATATGATCGATTGGGCGGTTATCACGAGTAGGCCCAAGGCAGTTACGTAACACCTCCTCGAATCAGTACAATTTGAATGAACAGTTACCTGTTCATGCGCGACCGCTCAATGAATGATTATAAAGGCGACGATTACACACCCATCAGTTGCGTATCCAACGGTTACTTACCCAGCGGTTACGAACCCAACGGCTGCCTAGTAAATCTATATATAGCACTCGTTTTCGAATCATTGTAACATACATTCTCTTCTCTATCTACAATATCAATAAAATACTCTCTTTGCTCTTGCTCAATACTGTTCGTCGTTACATTATCGCACACTTTGTTCCCAAGTCTTCGAGTATAATCGACATCAATGAATCCTGACAAAGATCAAGCGATCCAATACGGTTCCTTCTACTTATTTAATTTACGCTTTAATCCTATTTATTGTTGATTATTCTGCATTACTCTCATTTACTATCATCGCATCTCCATTGGAAATCGTGCATATATATTCATAATCACGTAATTAACGCATCCTTATATTTAAATCGGCTAAACTCTTAATCTATACTATTGATCGTGACTCCACAAATACAAATTTAATTATTAATTGGCCTAAAATCCGATCTAGATTAAACAAATAGGAGTAGTGAGGATAATAAAACTTTTGCACCGACATGATATTTTATTTTTATATGCTAGCAATCACAACTTCAAATACCAACTTTTGAATAATCCATATCTAAGTTTTATTTTTTCTTTTCATCTGATATGTCTTCAGACCTCACTTGTAGAAGCATACTTGGTTTCTTCTTGTCGTTGGCAGTGTTGCATCAAAGTGAATTGTAAATTATAGTAACAAATGTAACGGTGGTCGGCTTCAGATACCGAATGATAAAAGGAAATCACATCATATCATACAAAACTAAGGGGGGATCAATGCAATTCTCAAAACTAAGGAAGAGATATATAAAACGTATAACATATTACAAGGGAGGAAAATGTAAAAATACAAATAAAAATGAAAATGCCTTCGCACAGATCTCCATTATCTTCTTTAGTCTTTTAAACAAATAAAAAATGGCTAACTTTACTAATAAAAGAATAAAAATAGATCCTCTCTAGTCTCTTACTCCACAAGCTTCTTAAATCCACACTCACGCTTCAAAAAAACCAGTACAAATCTACTTCTAACATATGTTTCAGATCTTCAAATTTCAGTATTATTATTAGTACAGACATATACATCTATATATATGTGTATATTGATTGGATCTTGAAGTCTCGTTACTTAAAAAAAAATACTGAAAAAATGGGTCATTTAAATCTACCATCAAAACAACGAAATGTTAGACAATGGCGTCTTCTTGATATAGTTTCAGCAGCTTTCTTTGCTGCTGTTTTAATTTTTTTCCTTCTTTTATGTACCCCTTTGGGTGATTCTTTAGCTGCTTCAGGCCGTCAATCTTTGCTCCGTTCTGCTTCCGGGGACCCGCGCCAACGCAGTCGCCTTGTCGCGCAGGTACTGTACATCTCGCCCTCCCCAGACCCCACTTGCGGGATCACACTGGATATATTGTTGTATTGATAGTTTAGTAATTTGGTTTATTTGTTATAGGTGGAATCAGGGAAAGTGGTGGCAGGTATTGATGCATGTACAGCAGATTATGTGGATCATATGCCATGTGAGGATCCAAGAATTAATAGTCAGTTGAGTAGAGAGATGAATTTTTATAGGGAAAGGCATTGTCCATTGCCTCAAGATACTCCTCTTTGTTTGATTCCACCTCCACAAGGTTATCGCATTTCCGTTCAGTGGCCTGACAGTTTGCACAAGGTTGGTGTAATGGAATTATATAAGCATTTTCAGTTTTGGTGCTGAAAAGGACTAATCTTTACTTGTTGTAATTGATCTGAAGCTAATCCTTCGCATTCCTGAAGTTTGTGTTGAAATGTGTGAGTAGAAAGAAACATTTTTTCATATTTATTTAGAATCGACTGTGGGACCTATGCCTGTTTTGATATCATGAGCGGCCTTACCTAAAAGGTTAAGCTATTAAAAGAGACGATACCTTTACTTATTTGTATTAGGTATGCATCCGATTGAGTGAGTTAATAAGTAACAAGTTTTACCTTAGATTGGTTTTGATTTCAGTAAGTCTATGTGAGCTGGAGTTAGCTGCGCACGACAACATTTAGGTTGCCTTTAGATTAGTCTCATCTGTACTTCATGTATGATCTTGCTTGAATTCTTGTAGTCCTGCTTGTTGTGGTTCAACTAGATGGATTCCATAGTAGTTTTCTTTTGTTCTTCGTTTTTCCTCTTAGATTTACGTGGATAGCGACTCTTCTGTAGTGTTAGGCTTCTTCTGGTGGCAATGGACTTAATAACTCAGCCTCTCAATTTGCTGAAACAATGCATTTGTTCTTTTCTTGTAGATGTGGCTTTATTTTTTGCATTACATCTGTTATTGTGGGCGCCTCCATTGACAACAGTTCTTGCTAACTTGAACCCCATTTTGAACATTAGATTTTTCACTTCTTATTCCTTCGTGAGAATTCACAATAATCCTTCCTTTTCTACACAGATATGGCATGACAATATGCCGTACAATAAAATAGCTGACAGGAAAGGGCACCAAGGATGGATGAAAAAGGAAGGGCCATATTTTATCTTCCCTGGTGGTGGAACTATGTTCCCTGATGGGGCAGAGCAGTATATCGAGAAGCTTAAACAATACATTCCGATATCTGGTGGAGTTTTGAGGACTGCCCTTGATATGGGATGTGGGGTAGGATGTTCTTGCTTGTTTTTGAACAATCTTTACTGATGTTTTCGGAAATCTGGACCATAATAGTCATTCCTGCTGCAGGTTGCCAGTTTCGGTGGCTATCTACTTGCTGAAGGCATTTTACCACTCTCTTTTGCTCCAAGAGATTCACATAAAGCACAAATACAGTTTGCCTTGGAAAGAGGAGTACCTGCATTTGTTGCTATGCTTGGGACACGCAGGCTTCCTTTTCCTGCCTTCTCGTTTGATTTGGTTCATTGCTCACGGTGTTTGATTCCTTTTACTGCATATAGTGAGTCTCTGAGTTCGATGAACATTGTCAAGGTGCATTATATACCTGTTGTCTGAGACCCTAACTGTAGAATTCGCCATGCAGATGCAACGTACTTTATCGAAGTTGACCGGCTACTCCGTCCCGGGGGCTACTTTGTCGTTTCTGGTCCTCCTGTTCAGTGGCCCAAGCAAGATAAGGAGTGGGGGGATCTCCAAGCAGTGGCCAGATCATTGTGCTATGAGTTGATTGTTGTAGATGGAAACACTGTCATCTGGAAAAAGCCTCATGGGGATTCATGTCTTCCTAATCAGAATGAATTTGGGCTTGAGCTGTGTGATGAATCAGATGAACCAAGTGCCGCATGGTGATTTTCATGCATTTACTTATTATTTCTCCTTCCGTGTTCTTCAATTATATCTTGCTATATCTCAGTCAAACTTCTGCTTCTTTGACCTAGACAAGCATATTGTTCGTGGAAGCATTTTAAATAACTAGTTCTTATTTTGTATCTCTCATTAACTTGCAGGTACTTCAAGTTGAAAAAATGTGTGAGTAGGACTTCATCTTTCAAAGGAGAATATGGCATTGGGAAAATTCCAAAGTGGCCAGCGAGGCTGACAAAAGCTCCTTCTAGGGTAATTGTAACTAAAAATGGAATGGATGTGTTTGAAGCTGACTCAAGAAGATGGGCACGGAGAGTTGCATTCTATAAGAGTTCATTGAACTTGAAACTGGGAACATCATCAGTTCGCAATGTCATGGACATGAATGCGTTTTTCGGAGGATTTGCTGCAGCGTTAGCAGCAGATCCAATCTGGGTGATGAATGTTGTTCCAGCGCATAAGCCTTTAACACTTGATGTTATTTATGACAGAGGCCTTATTGGAGTTTACCATGATTGGTAGGTCAAGAATTTTCGTATGGCATATTTGATGGTCATCCTTAAAAGTTTATTCATATGGTTGGCTGGATTCTGGATCATTGTCTCCTCTTTTTTCCCCTCCTTGATTCTTCCTTCTAGACAGAGAGTTACATCTTAATTTGTTCTCCCTTTTCTGGAAGTTTCTTACTTTACAGTAAGAATCATCCAGTAATGGTTTGCAATTTCAAAAACTTAGGGAGCCATGTGAAAAGATGAAGCGTCCCACATAATAATTGTTGGCATTAGCATGTTTCATTGTGTTCTTTCCCCAAAGAAAAATGGATAGATGGATTATTTACTTCATCTAACGAACTCCATTTACCACTCGTGCCACAGGTGTGAGCCTTTCTCTACATACCCTCGGACTTATGATCTGATTCATGTGGGAGCCATTGAATCTCTCATCAAAGATCCCGTTTCTGGCAAGATTAGGTATGTGTAATCTTTCTGGATTCTGTGATACTCTTTATCTTTGACTGTCCAGTAGTTCAAGCAACATGTTCCCTGAGTTAGCAATTCTGAACCAGTTCAATATGAGAATTCTCACCTATTTTCAGAAAGCCACTTTTATAGTTTGACTTTTCAATAATGCATAATTTTAGGAGACACAAAAACTATGTTAGCCTATTGGTAATTTCATCAAGCTTATTGGTAATAAGCTTTTCAGCAAGCTGAATTATGTCAATTATTCATGAGAGTTCATTGCAAACGGCATATATATATCTGTATTTTCAGAAATAGACATGAATATCATTTTCTAGTCACTGGATTTGTATTGACATAAATTTAGCGTCTATATACCAAGTACTTGGTTACGGTGAGGAATAATGCTTTTACCATTTACACTTACTAAATTCTAGGAAATAACCATCATCTGAGTTCACCTTGTGGATTCTAGCTCAATGTCCATTATGTCTGACATTAACCACATTATCAAAAATAATACTAATAATAATAATAAATATAATAATAATTATAATAATAACCATTATCAAAATGTCTGACATCAACCAGTGGATATTGTAGCCTCCCTTGTAAAACTAACTGCCAAACATTTGTGGTATCTTTGATCAAATTCAAGTCAAGAGAAAAACATTTTTTTCTCTTGGAATATACACTCCACTTTCTTCTCCTAGCTCTGATGGTGTTTCAGGTTTTCAAAACAACCTTAATGGTAGTTAGGTGAACAGTATAATCACAAGTGCACTCAGGATCCAAGTTCTGATAGCAGTTAGCAATAGATTTTCTGCCTTGAATAACTTATCAAGGTGGAATGTTGATGCTATCCTTTTCTCCTCCCTAGAGTTAAGTGTTTTAACTGCACCTAGCCTCATGATATCACTGATGTGCATAGAGATGATACAGCATGGATATGATGCGAGAAACTAATACCTTGTTAATATATGGCATAGGAATTCTTTAAACAGGTTATATAGAAATGCCTTCTTATTCCTAAGGGTCATTTAGCATGCAGGGAGTTAAACGAGATGGGGTTTGCAATCTAAAAAGTGTTACTGTCCATGCTTTCTCTATTACCAGTTACATTGAATGGGGTTTGCAATCTAAAAAGTGTTACTGTCCATGCTTTCTCTATTACCAGTTACATTGAAATATTGGACTCTTTTTTGGGAAAATTATGCCCCTGCCCTCTTATTCCTGAAATAGATAAGAGAACCGGAATAATACCAAGAAAATAGATGCAAGATATTGACCATTGACAGGCGTGTCCGATACACCATATTTAGTGAATGTATTGAACCAAGCCCTTTTGGTGTAAAGTGATTAAACCATTTGTACATTCTTCCAGGTGTAGCCTTGTGGATTTGATGGTGGAAATTGATAGAATGCTTCGGCCTGAAGGAACTGTTATAATTCGGGACTCTCCTGAAGTGATAGACAAAGTAGGCCGAATTGCTCCTGCTGTAAGATGGACGGCAAGTATTCATGAGAAAGAACCTGAATCACATGGAAGGGAGAAAATCCTGATAGCCACAAAGAATTTTTGGAAGCTACCTTCTGCATCCCACTGATTGATCCTTTTTGTTTTTGTACTGTAGGTATATCTCTTTTTGTCCTTGGTCTCATTATTAAGGCCCATTGAATGTTCCAAATGATGCTAGTATCCTACTGTTTCCTTCATATCTTCTTTTCATTTAGCTTGCACAAGTGTTGTAGAATTAAATGGAAGCGTACAAAGATGGGAAAAAAACTGTACAATTTTTTATAGAGTACTGTTAAAAACACTTCTATTAGATTTAGTTAAATTATGAAATGATTTTCCTTCTTCTAGATTGAAGAGTTTCAATAGATATCTCTTGCTATTGGTGTTCTTTTGGGGGGGGGGGGGGGGGGTCCTTTTGCTGTGCATTGATTCTTTATAGCCCGAAGGATGAATGAATTTGAACGTAAAAATTAACTTCAACGAAAATACTTACCAAGGCACATAATAACTTGTTTGGAATTAGAACATGGCAAACTAGGTGCAGTTTTTGTATGTCAGATTCATCATGTTAGCAATATGATATGAAGCACAAAAGCTGGTTGCTGCATCATATTTAATAAATCCTTTAGGGCAATGACTTTGGCTTCTCATTCTTGCTTTACTATGTTCTATCCTTTCATTGCCCTTTTTCTTTTCTTTTACATCACATCTCAGCACCTTTGTTTGCAAAGTAACTTCGCTTCCCTTACGTGTGTATACGTTTTGTTTTCATGCTGACATCCTCTCCGACAACCTAATGTTTTTAGATAGCCATTTTGGAAGGGTTCTCTGAATGTTTGTTCCTGTTCTGCAAGATTAACTCATGCTGTTACACCTTTACATAAGTGTGTTCTGTCACTGGTCTTCTTTCCCTGATAAGTAATGTATTGTACTATCAATAAAGAAACACACAGATATGCCAAAGAGCTAAACTTAGTCCTTTATAGGTGCAGGGAGCTGAAGAATTCTAATAATACACCAAAAAGCCAAACAATGCACATTAATATCTGAGCTTCTGCAGAGTTTCTGACTTTGCTTCAAAATACCTCTGGATCCTCTCCAAGCCAAAGATTACACCTAGTATAGACAACAACTTTCTGAATCCCTTTATAGTTTACTTCCAAACCGCCACAGAAGTAATTCCTTCTAAATACATGTCATAACCTACTGCAGTTCAAAAAAATGTTGAGAAACATTCCGAATATAAACCACATGCTATGCAAACATGAGTCCTTTACTTCAGCTTCTTTCTCTTCTTCTACTATTTTTATAGTGGTAATGGTAGCGTCTTAGACTAGTTGTTGGGCACCTCGACTATTCCACGACGTACTTGCTACCCTTTACCAGCATGAGTGTAGGGTAACTTTGTTTGTCAAGGTTTTGGCCGATGCAAAGGAATTACCTGGAGTTCTTTTTTTTCTGCCAAGATATGAATCCTTGGTCCTCCATTGTTTCACCTACTTCATTATTCGCTAAGTCGCACCCTTGAGTGCTCTTAACAGTTTCCTATACGCACATCTGCAGCACATAGTGAGGCCCCTTTCCTGCAAGTTCAGCTGCTTTTGGAATGCTCCAAGGGCTGCTATCCAACAAAATAGTCACCTTATAGGGGGCTTCACTCTTCCTGTTCTTCACATGAATGAATAGTCTTTATTAGGCTCTCCCTGATCAATGTTTGTTGTCAGTCTGCAGTGTCATTATTTGCAGTTACTCAGCCAATGCAGGAACCAATATTTCATCTTTACTGCTCTTACTTTTACCAGTTGTTGGAATCCTGAAATTCAAAATAGCTAATCAAAGAATTTAATTTATATACACATATAGTTTTACACCAACGGTGTAAATTGAAGTATTGCTTTATTCTGTGTTGTCTTATTCTTTGAGTTACTGGTTCCACTTTTATGGCAGTTACATGTAGTTGTCTTTTATGTAGAGAATACTAGGTCTTTCTTCTCATCTATCTAAGCTTGATGGGTTGAGTTATTTGGTATCTATTGCTGGTGGGAGGTGGCAGGTATCCGATAGCACTAGTCGAGGTGCGCGTAAGCTAGATTGGACACCATCGTTGCTCAAAAAGAAAATTGTAGAGAACTTCTAATACTTTCAATTTAAATTTGTAATATTGGCTTGAGATGAAATTAAAGGGAGAAACTGCTGAGTGACTTAGTTATTGACATTGTAAAGAATTTAGTACATAAAAGGGACCTTCTTAACGGTAAAGTTTATTTATGGCAGTCGAAAAGGTGATAACAGTTGCTACGTAACATGTGATTCAACAAAGTAGTTTTGGCTGGCATTGAGCAAAAAAAGCTTGAGAAGTAGTAAGCCTTTGATGAGTGGTCCCAAAAGTTTGAGATTAATCACGGGGGGGAACTCATCAATTCCTGCCGTTCCCATTGCCTCCACATTTCATTTAGTTTCTTTCATAATGGCATATTTTTTTTGCTCTCCCATCTTTTACTAATTACTACTCCCTCCGTCCCAAATTAGTTGACGCTTTAGCAATAACCATTTGTCCCAAATTAGTTGACACTTTAGGATTTCAAGACTAAAATTGCTAGTTTTTTCCAATTATACCCTTAATAATTAAAATAATTCTCAATAAAATTTAATAGACAAGCATTAAATAGGGGTAAGATAGTAAAATACATACCTTATTTAATGATTTTCTTAATGGACGTGAAAAAACTGAAAATTTGGGATGGAGGGAGTATTTCCTTTATAGGGAAATTCTGCTCACAAATTACATCTAAAGCACATGTGAAATGAATAACTAATTAGTAAGTCGGTGTTAATTCGCAGCCCAAACCATCTGAACAGAGGGTATAGAATATAAACTTGATTTGTGACGTTTTCATAAAGAATTTTGCTATGAAAGTTTTGTGAAGTGGGAAACAAATATGGTCGGATACGTACTTGCCCAAATTAGTAATAGCAAAAGTATAAAAGAGAAAACAAAGAAATTTGCAAAGCTGAACTACCAAAAAGTCCACCTACAACCACAACCCTGTGTCAGCTTCTTATTACAACTAACTACTCATCCACAAGTGAAGACTTGAGGTAAATATAATAATCAAACAACACAACAGGTTATTATTACAACTAACCACTCATCCATAAGTGAGATAAATATAGCAATCAAACAAAAGAAAATAACTTCATCATGAAAAGTATTTTCTAAAAAATGACCTCCGTAATACCACAGTACACTTAGGTGTCAGAATGAGTTGCCATTAATCTTTAAGTGGTAGTGGAAACTGGAAACAATAAAGTCTTACGTTCACAATCAAGTGAAACATAGGCAATAACGTAGGACCGAAATATAACGTGTAAAATAAATTGACACAAGATTATACTATCCAAAGTTTTCCAAACATGAGTGTATGACTGGGTTTCACATAGTTGAAACTGTTTCTTGTCGTCATTAGATGAGAATGCTTTTTTCAGTTGGACTTTCCTAGTTGTTAATTTATAGTCCATAATCCAGATAACGAGTTATAGAATAAATAAGAGATTACTATAAGTAATTAATCACGGAATTAAACCACATATATGATGTGAAGTGTTAATAAAAAATTTAAGTGTTGTCTTTTTACTAGCCGACACTCCAAAAGTAACAGTCCGATCCTTTTTAGCTTGTGAGATATCAACTGCTTTGACCAATTCACAACAAATAGTTAGATTATACTAACAGCTACTAGTTCATGGCTACAAAAGGAAGTCAAGGGATATGTGAGCAATTGGCTTTCAATTGTTAATAGTCATGAGATTATAAAAATTAAATAAATTGTTCACATAGCTTTCAATCTCCATTTATTATGATTTTCTTTAAGGGGTGGGAATCTAAAACAATCGTAAACTTCTTCCAGATTTTGTGAACTAAAAATTGTATAGCAAAGAGTGTTGGGTTCAGCTCTCTTCGAATACATGTGCATGCTGGGGTCATTATAAGTACTAAATTTCCCTCAATTGCGTAGTTTCCAATTCTTTGACGCTTTCTTCTGCTAAAAGTAAAAGAAAAGAATGATAATATGGTCCTTGACTCCTGTAGTCATTTAACACAGGCTAGGACCATAGTTTGATCTAATCTTCTCGCAGTTCTTCTACCACATCTACTCACTTTCGTCTTAGAACCATATAAATTATGCAGAGATGGATCCAGAATTTGAATTTAATGGTACAGATTCATAATTCTACCACATCCATCTAATGTTGCAAATGTGTATTATATATACATACCCTATGCTCAATTCCTAACCTACTGACTTTTAAATAACCATAGCTGGCTTGGACCTAAGAATAGCCCAATTTAGTGAGTAAATGCTACTTCTAAATATGATAGTGATGGTTAGCTCAAGAAGATTACTTACTTGTCCATAAGGCTTCAAACAAGGCAAAAATGGCGGCTTCAGTGCTTAAACCATCCACACTGGCCGCCCCAGGGGACCTTTTCTTCTGTATTCTTCATGTCAAAGACATACAAGTTGCAACCAAAGATAGAGCTTATAAGCATTAGAAGACCATTCGCGTGACTTCATCTCGAACCTTTCATAGAATTTATTGCTTTTATTAAGTAGGTATATGGACATAATTTGGTTGAAGTCAATCTTGAAAAAATATATTTGCAAGTTGAAGTTGTGTTTGGACATAAATGAAAAGTCAATGTTTTGTGAGTGAAAATTTAAAATTTAAAATTTATCTTCGAGCATAACTTAAAATTCTCTATTTCAAAATTGAGGTTGAAATAATAGACCAGATACAAGTGCGCACTTTTCATATATATCTTAATTCAAATATTTGAAGTGATCATATGAGTCTATCCATGGCAAATGTCTTTCTAGACTCTAGAGTGCCCTAAAATTCAAATTGTAAAAAACGTTAGTAATATCTTGTTAATATAGCAACGCGTTTTATGGGAACAAAAGCAAGAGTTAAAAAAATGTCACGGAGTTACAATCTTAGAAAATGGTACATGAAATGTCAGGAGTTTTTAGGGGAAAATGCATTTTATGGGAAAAAGTTGCGGTCAAATGCAAGTAGAGTTATGCTAGATAAGAGAATGTTACACAAAATGTTACTGTAAAAGTTGACTTCGTTTAGTGGAAATTCCTTTTATATGATAACTACATTGCTTTTATACTTACTTGAAATGACTTAAACGAAAATGTTGATAATATCAGGTCGAATAATCCACAGTAAACAACCATTTAAGCCGATTTTACTTTAAAGGATTTCTATTGAGATGCTAAACTTTTACATGTTTGAATATTGTATCAAAGATAGTAGAATTTAGAAAATAGTTGAAGTATATGTAACCTGGGGAGGAGCGGGGTTGAAATCGACCAACAAAAACGTAAGAATTTCATGGGATAGTTTATCTGTACAGTGTCAATTACTTTATTAATTTTGTTGCAAACGTAGCTATTTAAATCCACGCTACAAGGTTTAATGAGAATTGAAGTTGGCTCAACTTTAGACTTTAATTAGTTTAAAGTTAAACAATCTAAAGTTTAGCTGAACTTTGAACAAAGAAGCTGAACTATTTTTCAGACCTCAACTTCGGCATCGATTTCAGACCGTCAATGTTTGTACGTTGGTCTTAAATGAATTCCAACTTCAGTCCCGATAAGTCCCTGAATACAGCGGGGGATCCAGGTAAGGTGAACTCCGTAACATAATTCAGTCCAAGCTGTAATAGACTGAAAACGGATTTTTCTGATTTACATACACATTATTGAACTCCTTAACATAAGAAAAAATGCCAATGTAGTGATAAAAGGGGTTCAAATATTTTTTTTAATTACAAATTCAAATCTCAAATGTGATATTTTAATATTTTTTTAACCTTTTCGATTAATTTCTGATTCTACCGTGCCTTGAATAGCATTGTACACCTTGATCAAGAATAACACAGGTAGGTAAAAGCCCAAAAGAAAAGCAGAGGACTAGTCCATCTGTTTGATGGGCTCAAACACCTTCCACGATCCCAAACAAACGTTTATTTCGTGGAAATCAAAATCAGTGCAAGCTGCAATTGAATTGATACCGGCAAATCACTGGTTATTTGGCTCGCCGGATTTCGTTAACAAATAAAGTTCTCGAATGTTACAATTAATAGAAGGGATTAGCTTAAATTAAATTATTTGCATACATACATAAGTCAAGAGGGTCAATGTTAGACAAGATCTTAGTAGAAAGTAGAAACAAAGAAAAGTAGAGAAAGAATCTTCTATTTTATTCTTTTCCTCTAATTAATTGGTTATTTTAATCTAGTCTGGTGAGAGAGGACTGATATTCCAAAAGCATTGACTATTAAAACCCCTTGTTTCCTGTATTATATTTGTCATCTTGCTGTAATTTATTCTCATAATCTTATGTAATTTCAGATCCCAACATATCCAAACAAAAAATAAAAGGTAAAAACAAAACAGAAAATAAAAAGAGAAAAATTTGTGTTACTGTAAAGACGGGTAAGAAAAATTTTGGGATCTGAACAAACTGTCGTTACTCTAGATTTTCACCTTCTTGTGTAAAACTTTTGTTCTCTGTAGTAAGGGCAAGAAGGTGCAAAAAGCATTACGTTAGTAAGCACTCCTAAGAAAAATAATGTACACAATTTACCTTGATACAAATATTAATACATACTAATTGTTTTTACTGTTCGAACTATAGATTATACGAAGACAACTCTATCAGTTGTTTTAATACTTTCTATCTTAATTTCTCTACTTATTAATTTAGAAAAAATCCAAAAAAAAAAAAGGTACACATTTTTTCACTGTGATCACGCAAGATTTTAAGATTTAGAGAGAGAGGAGTGGGTGAAAGAGTCAACTAAACCTTTTCCTGTGTTCTTTTGGAAGTATGTATATGTAAGGCTTCGATGAGTCCACATATTGTGTATTATCTTCACCTTTTTATGTTTTTTCTTTTTCAGTTTCTACTACTCTATAGTCTGTATTGTATATCCCCACTTTTCTTCTCTCTCTCTCTTTGAAAACAAAGCTTTTTTATGTCATGAAACAAAAGCTTTTTGTTTCAAAGTCAAGCATGCAGAGTTACATATATATATATATACTATAACACAACAAAAATAGGACCTCAAAACTAGGGTTTTTGCTTGCATAAAAACCATTCTTTTTAGACTTCTCTTTTGTAGTTGCAGCAAAGAGTGGTTTTTTTTAGAGATACAAAAAGAGAAGCTGGGTTCCCATTATTTTCTTTTTCTTTTTATGTAGGGAGAGAACAGGGATTTTAATTTATACAGTTATTTAAGGAAAGTATAGAGAAGAGAAAGGCAAGAAGTACTAAACATAAGCTAAAGAAAAGGGTTTTATTTCCTTTCCTTTCTTTCTTCTCTTTCAAAGAGTAAAAATTAGAGAGGAAGTTGGAGACATTTGGATTCGTCCTTGTGTCTCCTCTATACCTCTCATAATTTTTCTCCTACTTCTTTCTTTATGTGTTCATAGTTGATTTTATGGTATAGTACAAATATTAAAGTTGTAAAAGTGACAAGCGTTTAGTTTTATTTCATGAATTTTGGGGACTTTCTTGATAATAATTCTGGTGGTGGTGGTGGTGCAAGAATTGTTGCTGATATACCATTTAATAATAACAACAACAGCAATAGCAGCAATAATAGCATCAATATGCCCACTGGTGCAATTTCTCAGCCACGTCTACTCTCTCAATCTCTTAACAAGTCCATGTTCAACTCTCCTGGACTTTCTCTTGCTCTTGTAAGCCTTAAAATTTTAATCTTTACATCTCCCCCTTCCCGTACCCCAGTTGCGGGATTATACTAGATATGTGGTTGTTGATTGTTTTTAATACTAAAACACCCCCTTTTGGCATGCAGCAAACAGGTATGGAAGGAGGGCAAAGTGAAGTAACAAGAATGCCAGAAACATACTTAGAAGGAAATAATAGTAATGGAAGAAGAAGTAGAGAGGAAGAACCAGAGAGTAGATCTGGAAGTGATAATTTGGAAGAAGGTGCATCAGGTGATGATCAAGAAGATGCTGCCGACAAACCACCAAGAAGGAAAAAAAGATACCACCGACACACTCCTCAACAAATTCAAGAACTTGAAGCGTACATACATAATTATTACCACCTTTTTATTGACAAAAAAAAGTATGTTTTTTTAAGCTTATTATAAAGTTTTTATTTTTATTTTTTGGTTTTTATAGTTTGTTCAAGGAGTGTCCTCATCCTGATGAGAAACAAAGGTTGGAGTTAAGCAAAAGGCTTTGTTTGGAAACTAGGCAAGTTAAGTTTTGGTTCCAAAATCGTAGAACTCAAATGAAGGTATAAACAAAATTTAATTTTTATGGTTCTTTTTGTTTATTTATTATATGTGCTGAGTTAATAATGAATCTTGATTATTGCACCAGACTCAACTGGAAAGGCATGAGAATTCACTACTAAGGCAAGAGAATGATAAGCTTAGAGCTGAAAACATGTCTATAAGAGAAGCAATGAGGAATCCAATTTGCACTAATTGTGGTGGTCCAGCAATGATTGGTGAAATATCTTTAGAGGAGCAACATCTTAGGATTGAAAATGCAAGGCTAAAGGATGAATTAGATCGAGTTTGTGGACTTGCTGGCAAGTTTTTAGGCCGACCTATTTCATCTTTAGTTACCTCAATGCCACCACCAATGCCTAATTCAAGTTTGGAACTTGGAGTTGGAAACAATGGATTTGTTGTTGGTGGTTTAAGTAATGTACCAACAACTTTGCCCTTAGCTCCTTCTCCTGATTTTGGAGTTGGGATTTCAAATTCTTTGCCAATGGTAACAAGACAAACAAGTACTGGAATTGAGAGATCACTTGAAAGATCTATGTATTTGGAACTTGCTTTAGCTGCTATGGATGAATTGGTTAAGATGGCACAAACTGATGAACCACTTTGGTTCAGGAGCATGGAAGGTGGTGGTAAAGAAATACTTAACCATGAGGAGTACATGAGGACATTTACTCCTTGTATTGGTATGAGACCAAACAGTTTTGTTTCCGAGGCTTCCAGGGAGACAGGCATGGTTATAATCAATAGTATGGCCCTTGTTGAGACATTAATGGACTCTGTAAGTATTTTATTGTAATTACTTTTAGCTTTCTTGATTGCACTTTAAGGATCTTTTAGCTATCTAAATCCTATGTAGTCTTGTCAGTGATGATATTTGTAGCCATATTTCTGTTTGGAAATCTTCATTTTTGATGATTATCTTTAATTTTGACAGAACAAATGGGCAGAAATGTTTCCATGCTTGATTCCTAGAACCTCAACAACAGATGTAATATCAAGTGGTATGGGAGGAACCAGAAATGGTGCACTTCAGCTGGTAATTCAAACTTCACTTATTTTAGTCCTAGAGGACCCCCATTGATTAGCCTTTTTTATGCAAAATATACACATTAAATATGATTTGATTATTTGCAGATGCATGCTGAACTTCAAGTGCTTTCACCATTAGTACCAATCAGAGAGGTCAATTTCCTGCGTTTCTGCAAGCAGCATGCTGAAGGGGTTTGGGCTGTCGTTGATGTGTCTGTTGATAACATCAGGGAAGCTTCTGGTGCACCGACATTTCCAAACTGCAGGAGGCTTCCTTCTGGCTGTGTTGTCCAAGATATGCCCAATGGCTATAGCAAGGTATTTTCTCCTTCTCTTATGACTATTTTATTCTATTTTATGATCAGTTTTCGCGTATTTCAACTATTTTACTAAGTACATGTTATTTATTTTATGTTATGGTTAATTTTTGTGTACTTCAATTATTTTACTAGGTACATGTTATCTCACTGCTAAACATATCAAGTAGCACTACCAACAAGTCTTCTGGTAGAACTCATATTTTAGGCTGTCATTACTATATATTCAATGAGTGTACATCCATGGGTGGTTACTCTTTGCTTTTTTGTGTTTTAATGAGTTTGGTTGAGCTACCTACAAACTTTTTGGAGCTTAGTTCAGTACATTAAATTGGAATTTTCACCTTGTTTTGGATTACCAAAATCACTGTCAAAATGACTAAAAGTCTCTTGGTTATTGATTTGGTCCAAAACCAAGAGATTAGAGTAGTCTTGGACCTGATAAGATGCTGATTGTAGGGGACATAGGAATATTAAAGTCTTCAAATTTCAGCAACTTCCTGCTTAAGATGAGCTTAATAATAATATTGTATGATCACCGTACGTGGGGAAATCGAGGTTAGGGTGATTAATAAATTGAATAGAAGCCTCCATTACTTCTATATTTGCGCCTAGGGACACATTAATTTCATATATGATTCAGAAAGAAAAATGCCTTGTAATTCTCAAACATTGGATTGAATAAACAATGTATTTGATGTTTCTATTCCAATCTCTGATGCTGTCTCGATCAGTCCCATGTCTATAATTAATTCATCTAACTGTGTATTATCTGGTTCCAGCCTTATGATGTGTTTGTATTTTATACTAGTAAAGGACCTTTTAGTCAAACCCCAGGACTGACTATTATTTTGTTGTCACGTGAGTATCTAAAAGGTGTTAAGCTTTGTAAGTGCATTACATTTCTCAATGTCTCAACCTAACCTCGTGCCTTCAAATTGGCAAAAAATTGGTGAAAACTTGTATTTTTATGCCTTCCACTTTAGGGTTCTAGGTTCTATCATGTCTGTCCTAGAACCAAACCTAGGTCCATTTCCAAGATTTGTCTTGTATCATCACAAAAAACTTCAATTTCGATTTCGCTTTTCCCATTGCTTAATGTATTTAATTCCTTGTTAATTTCTTTAGATTTCTAGATAATTAGTTTGCTCAAAGAAAATTCTAGTACCATCAATAAGTTATCAGGTCACGTTACTTATCTAGTAATGTTTTGCAAGACTGATTTATTTGTCTAACTAACTTTGCTCTGAGGAGTTGGAATTATTTACAAGAGATGAACATTAAAATGTCATAACCTACACCAACACTTAAGATTAAAATTATAGTTATGTATATAATTCATGTGATCATTAATATAAAATGTGCTGAGAGAAATTAGGTGTTCTCGAGACAACAGGTTATCAGCATGTCACAATCTGAACTTATGTAAACTTGGAGGGTCTTTTTTCTCTTCTCCACATCAATCTAGCTAAAACAAGTTGTGTTTTAATTTGTTACTGTTCATTAACTACGTACGCAGGTTACATGGGT
This sequence comes from Petunia x hybrida, assembly GCA_037355625.1. Lineage (NCBI taxonomy): Eukaryota > Viridiplantae > Streptophyta > Magnoliopsida > Solanales > Solanaceae > Petunia > Petunia x hybrida. The sequence continues at coordinate 1,100,721 of JBBBVM010001019.1, read as the reverse complement.
TGAACATGCCGAATATGATGAAAGTGTGATCCACCATCTTTACCGGTCGTTAATTAGCGCTGGCATGGGCTTTGGTGCACAAAGATGGGTAGCCACCCTCCAACGCCAATGTGAATGTCTTGCAATTCTCATGTCATCCACCGTATCTTCAAGGGATCACACAGGTATACACACATCAAAATTCATGAATTTAGTAACTCCAATGTTCAATGAATCAACCCTTTCATGTGATGGCTCCCTTACAATTTCTGTGACCAAAATTAAAAGAAAATCACATGTATGCAGCAATAACTCCAAGTGGAAGAAGGAGCATGTTGAAACTAGCACAACGCATGACAAACAACTTTTGTGCTGGTGTTTGTGCTTCAACGGTACACAAGTGGAACAAACTTTGTGCAGGTAATGTGGATGAAGATGTCCGTGTTATGACCAGAAAGAGTGTTGATGACCCCGGTGAGCCACCGGGCATCGTCTTAAGTGCTGCTACTTCCGTGTGGTTGCCGGTTTCTCCACAAAGACTATTCGATTTCCTCCGCGATGAACGTCTCCGGAGCGAATGGGATATCCTATCCAACGGAGGTCCTATGCAGGAAATGGCTCATATTGCTAAAGGCCAAGATCATGGCAACTGCGTCTCCCTCCTTCGTGCTAGTGTAAATATTTCTTAACCCTTGTCATACTATTTTAAAAATAATTACTTTATCATGCAAAAGAAATTTAATTTTGAATGGATAGAAAAAATAGGGTGTCAAGATAATAACGCATGGCGTTTAAAGATGAATGCATGAAGAAAGATTGATTGAATTTGCAGAAAATGATTGATTTTGCATTGGTGGGGTTCATTTTCCTTAGATAAAAAAGGTGAATTGAAAAGGACAAATAGTGGAATTTGGAAGTATCTCTAAAGGTCATTTGATTGCAGATCTATAGTTTTTAACTTTGTTGTTTCTTTTGTAAATTTGTAAAAAGTCAAAACACATGACACTTGTTACCTTTTTTTGGTCAGTCCTACCGTGATATCACCTTTTCATGAAAAGTCCTAGTCCCCCCCTGGTTGACTCAGTTTTGATACTGTAACATAAATTGACGTATTATAACAACAAAATAATGGCATTCTCTGTAAATTCATTGATGATTAAGGGTTTATTTTTTCACAGGCTATGAACACGAATCAGAGCAGCATGTTGATACTTCAGGAAACTTGCATAGACGCGGCTGGGGCGCTTGTTGTATACGCGCCAGTTGATATCCCGGCAATGCATGTGGTGATGAACGGTGGAGATTCTGCTTACGTGGCTTTGCTACCTTCTGGATTCTCAATTGTACCCGATGGCCCAGGATCCCGTGGGCCCAATAATGCAAATTGTGGGTCCAATGGGCCCTCATGTAATGGGGGCCCAGGTGAAAGAATCAGTGGTTCGCTCTTGACTGTAGCCTTCCAAATATTGGTGAATAGCCTCCCTACAGCCAAGCTTACAGTGGAATCAGTTGAGACAGTCAATAATCTTATATCATGCACAGTTCAGAAGATTAAAGCTGCCCTTCATTGTGAAAGCTAATATTGGAAAATCTTTTGAAGAAGGATCACGTGATGATAATTTGGCATACCGCCTTTTTTGTCTTTTTTTAATTTTTTCGTTTTATAATGTATAACGTAACTAGTAGATAAAGGAAGGGAGGGAGGGTTCTATTGTGTCGAGTTGATGAGGGCGTCAAGAGCTCGTGGAAGAGTTGGTGGCCGAGTCAAGAACGAACCGCACTAAAACGACCGTTGCAAGGTGGTAAGGACCAGCATGGACCGGGCAGCTCAACTAGCCTGAGGTTAAAATTTGGTTCTTAACACAAAGCAAAGGTGGTGGTTCGGGTATTGACTCTGGACCTAAGAATTGGTTCAAGATATGGTAAAAATTGGAGAAATGAGCATAACAGTTTGCTTTAATTTGTTATCTAAGAATATTTGGAAATTACATTTTGGGCAAATGTGTGAAAGCAATGTCAAATTCAGTAGCTATGTTTCGATCATTTAATAGTTTTCTTTTGTTTGGTTCGCTTGGGGGGACCTATACTACTTGTACGCTATCTTAATTGACTTTTAACTTGACTGTCTTTGTCATGTTTATTTCTTTGCCAATATGGTCTTAGGTTCACATCTGATCTCAAGTGATAGTGTTTTTTTCTTCCCTTTAGCTAGTGAAAGTTGTAGCATATATCTTTCTGATACTAATACATTCCAATATCCTTGAAGGAATGTTATCTCAGTTAGTTTAAAAAAGTCTTCTTCATTCTTCTTGCGATCAATCTTATTTTACGGTTAAGATATCTTTGGGTGAAGGAAACCTTTGTTATGAAGATTTGAGATTCAACAAAGTAGACTTATTAATCTGGCTATAACGATTTAAGTAGATGTGTAAGCAGGATTTGATTGAAGTTGAAATCGAACTTGTGTTTGCAATCAAAATTATTTAAAAATATAATTTTATTTAGTACATACAAAAAATGACTAAAGAATGAATATAATAATGAAACCATGACACGGATGCATCCATAAATTAAAAATAGATAACCCCAAATACCCCTGATAGAGTACCTTGAAAAGAGAAAAAAAAAAACATTTTTCTCATTACTTTCTTTCGTGGGCAGATTAATCAGAGTTTAAATTTATTGCATCATAAGTAAAACTTTTTGTTCCTTTATTCTACTTCATGTAGCAGTATTTTTTTTTGTCAGTTCCAAAAAAATGGTAACTATCATAAAATTTTATCATTATTGTTGTGTTTTATTTATTTTGTTTGTTCTAATTTTTATGTCAGTATCTGAGCTATTATAGTGTTTTTATTTTCTTCTTCTTCCTTTTTTTTTTTTGCAAACATGATTTCAAAATATATTTTTTTAGCGGAGGATCAATTGGAAAACAGCCGGCCGGTAATGTTCGCATACATCTCACTCTTTTCCAATAATCCTGTTTTAAAAAGGCTTTTTAGGGACTCTCCTCTTGGCTAGCTCCAAGGTGGGGCACTTGTAAAACGCCCTGAGGCTCACGGCCAGGGCTTAGATCCATGATGCTTATGCCTCAAGCGCCCGACTGTGAGCTCAGAGCACAGCCAACGCTCAACGCTCAACACTCAACGCTCAGGATACGCCAGTAAAAGTTACGTAAATCATTTGTCTAGTTACCTAATTAAGATTGTTTACCTACAACTTTCTTCAAAATTATATTATACAAGCTATATTCATCTATAAATATTGAGAAATTGAGTGGAAGATACAAAAAATACAACATGACGGTGATTATACTTGAATATCATGAGTATATTTAATCCAAAAATACATAGTCGAGTTTTATATCATCACTTGTTATTGGTCTTTCTGTCTTATTTATGTCTCTCAAAGTTATTAAACTTCAATACTTTTGCAATTTGGAAGCAACTTTATATTTATTTATGAAGAATTAATTTTGTAAATTATAGCAGTAATATGTTTTTTACTGTTCACTCTTATTTTTCAAAAATTGTGATTTTTTAATAGTTTGAAATTAATTAAGGCGTTATAGTTTATTTCTATCTCATAAAAATTGTAACATTATTCAAATTTTTATACTTGCAAAATAATGCTAGATTTTTATTTGTATAAGTTTCTTTAGTCATTTTTAATTTTTTAAATCTTTTTATGTATTTGTGATATACTACTTTTTAGGTCATTATGCTATTTTACTAATTAAAAAATAAGATTCATAGGCTTACGCCTTACCTATGAGTAAGTTAAACGCTTCTCCTTGCGTCCTCGCTTTTAAAAATACTATGCATAACACTGAATATATTGTTGTTGTAATACAAAGATGTTATGTATACTATGCAGATATTATAACATACATGTTTGGGAGTTTTAGCTTCTTTTTTTTTTCCTTTTACAAACTTCGAGTATTATTTCACATAAATTACAGTGGGCAATATAACAAATGAATAATAAAAAGAAGAATGAAAGAATGTGACATCGTATATTGTTTGGGAGTGGTAAGAAGGGATGGTTGCGTGATGAAAGAGGGAAGAAAGAGCGAGTTAAGGCAGTGATAGAGAATGAAAAGAGGGTCCTGCCAGCTGAGGAGTGAGAGGCTGCATTAAATGAGATTGCAGAAGCTGTTGGCAGAAAGAGTTGCTTTGCATTTAATGCTATCCATCTCTTCCTTCTGTTATTACTGGACTACTTATATATATATTTTTTTAACTTAATAATTTTGGGTTGTTTTTACTCAAATTCAATCACTCTCATGAACGTTTGCTTTGCTAGCTCTTCTTTGGCTTTTGCCTTTCTGACACATGAAACAAGGCATTTTCTTTTCACATTTGTGTGGCTCTATATATCAACTGTAACTGATAAGGGTAAAGGTTTGTCTACTGTGTGCTTTTGGTTTGGCTAATTCAGTGGTTCAAACTGGTGGTAAATGGAACTGATATATTTTGGCCGCTATGTGGACTTAGCTAGAAGGATGTATGATCCGCATTGGATCATTTTTGGATGAGGCATTATTGTTCGAGGAATAATTACTGTTCCAAGGAAATGGAATAAGAATGAGAGGGCCTACTACTTTGGGACGGAGCAATATGTATATATGTATATGCAGGTGAAAAATAAAGAGCAAAATATACATTTGTAGCGGTACAATAACTTGTTGTATGAGACGAAATACAACAATATTAATCACTACTATGCCACAATTCACATTAAGATCGATTACACATGTACATCTTTGTATATGCCGCTCTATGGGATAAATATATACACACATTAATGTTAGATATATATAGATATAGAAATTAAAAGTATATTATATTCTATTAGCATTTGTATAATTTTGATATGAGATTTAGTTTAAATAGAGCAAGCTGATAAGAGATGATTCATATAAACGACTTAACATATAGGCCTTGCTAGCTGCTTTTATTAAAGTTAGATGATATATGTTCCCTTTTTATAGTATAAAATAAAGTAGAATGAATATCCAATTTTGGCGAACGAAAATTGGCTTATATCATCCTATGTTCTGAAGAAAAAAAAAAATAGATAAAAGTTTCATTGCAACAACTTAAATTTCTAAATGAGCAGTTTACATGACTCAACATCATGGGCAAAAATCTTGGTCATCTATATATTATGTATATTAAATATTTGACAATTAAACTTAACTAAACTCTAAAAACTAGCTCATATGAGGATTAATGCCTAAGACCAAAATTCACTTACTCAACTAATATGGGACATTGTAGCACCCCCCCCCCCCCCCACGTTCTAATATTTGGAGCTGTACAATGTAAACTTAGGGGCAAAATTAGATAAACCATAATCAAGGTAGGATCTGACTATGATACCATCCAAATTTTTATACACCCTAGTTTATTTCGATTTGTATCCGACATTATAGTTTATACCATCTTATTCTATATATTGGAGTTATCCCATTTGTGCAGTCCTATATTAGCGTAGTCCCATAGTCCGGGAATATCTGAAGGTGTGGTGCATGGTGAAGGAATTTAGAACTATTGCATCCCAATTCACATGTAAGCTAACATATACCAGGAAGCGACGATTATTCTGAATTCTTGGAGCACTTGTTACTTTTTACTATGGTCATCATTCAAGTTTGTATATGTCCTAGAGCTTTCCTTTTCCCATTAGTTCCATTGCCTTGTCTTCATCACAAGTCACAAGAGTCTACCAAAAGGGACCATTGAAGTATTTGGTTCATTCAAATTGTGTACATCTTACTTTCGTTTTTCTATTTCACATTGATACTGAAATCCAGTTAAGAAAATAGAAAGAAAGGACACTTAAGGGTCGTTCGGTTACTCACTTATTTAATGCGGGTATTAATTATTAACGCGAGTATTAATAATATAGGTATTAGTAATGTATGTATTAATGATGTAGATATTAATAACGCGAGTATTAGTTAGCGCAGGGTTTAGTAATATAGTTATTAGTCATGCATATATTATAAAGTAGGGATTATTTGTTGAACCACTGATATATTAATACAAATTACTCAAATAAACAATATATTATTTAAAATATTTATTTACTCCTTAAATAAAATTTTAAAATATCCTTATTATTATGAGGGTTACTTTTGTCATTCTATATTTTAATAAATGCGTTATTAACACCCACATTATTAATACCACCTTCTACCCCGCATAAAATAATATATAGATTCCCGCATTAATAATGCGGGTATTAATAATACGGAATATATAAAAACGCAACCAAATGTTGCACTAATTTATGCGAGTATTAAAATTTTACAGAAAACCAACCGAACGCCGCGCTAATTGTTTTGTGCGGGGTTAATACCCCTTATGTGGGCAACGAACGACCCCTTATGCTCCTTTATACAGGCATAAAGGCTTTGACAATGTCAATATCTCATGATCTACGTATGTATGTATACTGCATTAATTGGTTGAATTTGTGAAACTACCTAAGTCTTAAGAAGTCTCAGCTTCATGACTTAGAGTGTTCACATAACACTCAAGACTTTCATAATGAAAATCAAGTAGCGTCTCAATCATAAATTCCAGGTGAACCATCGCGACGATTAAAAAGGAAAAGTGGAGATTGTCCCTATAGTAAATGTACACGTCCATCTTGTGAAAATTTGAAAATATTGAACTAATGTTTTCTATTTTCTTCTTGAAGAAATGTATATGAGGAATGAGGATAATGTATTACTAGGTTTTTGTCTTTTTCTTTTCAAACTGAAAGTGTAAGTTCTAGCTAGAAATAAAATAGTACGTAGTAAGAATATGCTTAATTCAATTTTCTAGCAAAAGATAACATCTTTTGAACTGGGGAAGCATTACGAAATTAAACTTGAATCTGCTCGTATAGGAAATCTAATTGATCAATAGAATTCTCCTCTGATCATTTTCCATTCAGTCTTTATCTTTGGTTTATCTTTTTAGAAGAGGGGAAGAAGTACTCTTAAGTTTAATTTCCCTAGAAAAATATAGTTTGTTATTTTTATTCAATTTGTATGATGATTTTCCATTGTGGTCTACATGAGTTCATTATGTTCATATCCATTGATAGTATAAACACACCAATATTTATTCTGTTGGATCACTTGATTTACATATGTATTGGCCTAAATCAAATTAGGTCTACAATCGAATTTATAATTGGATTTACAGTTGGTAAAAAATCAGTGAACAAATGAATGGTAAAAACACAAGTAAACAATTCCAATATTAATTGTTGTGTGATTACAATTGGATAGAGGTTTGCTTATGAATTTCTGAATGCTTTACAAGATGAATGAAATGCTATTTATAGACCATGAGTTCAGAGGTAATTAAGGGGATTAAGTAGCCATTTACTCACGTCTTGATCGTAGCTTACCCATGACTTTACCGATTAAATACAGAGTGAATGTGCGGAGATCGTGGGGCGGCTCTTCCGCTGAAATGAAACTGTCTCCCTGAGGCTTGGATCACTCATCTCGGAGAAATGAGTTTTCTGTTCCCCGAGGCGACCCTTCCTTGTGGCTGGCACCGACCTTGACCTTGGGGCTTCGCCTCGAGGATCATGTTGTTTGCCTCGTATCGCGAGATGTATTCCGAGCCATGCGTTCGAGGTACCACGTATGCAAGCTAAATATCACCCAATACAGATTTTTAATCGATTGAGTATGATATGCTAACGTGGAAAATTTTAATATCCTGTTATAATAGGTAAAATTAAGGATGTGCAAAATTACTTTATGATGTTAGTTTATTTTATTAAACTCTTCCAAGTTATAGGGAGTCAAGGGAGGTTACATGTGCTGATTTTCATATATCATCTGTAATTTTTTTTTCCATTGGTTTTTTTTCTTTTTATTTATTTACTTCAAAATTATTCCATGTGATGTTACCTCTTTCTTCTATCCAATCTCGTGTTTCTACACATTGATAATTTATTGAAGAAATGAAATGAATTTCACGAGAATTGTATCGACCTGAGTATGTAGAAAAATTTAAACAACCTCAAATTTATGACGGAAACTTTACGTAAATAATCATTTTAGTCATGATATATGAACTATATACTTATTGTACATATATTTTTTTGGTAACTAACAATTTTATTAATCACCAAGTGTATAATTACATATCAAGTTGCTATACTCTAGCAACTATCTCGATCAAAACTAGCTCTCAGCCTCACTGACTACCATACTTACCTAGCTAATGAAAAAAAGTAATTAAGTAAGCTAGGCACTGATGCTTCATCCTCCAGCACTAAAGATATAGTACTACACACTAAAGATATTAAAAGACTAGACTGGTGAGGTACTGAGACAACTCTTTTGGTGCTCGCACACAGGTTGTATAAGCAACATTTTTTGCCACCACTTGCCAGTCGGTTTCCCTTTTCTCAAAGATCCTAGTGTTTCTCTCCAACCAGATAGCATGAGTGTAATAAGCATAGATGATTTTGATTAGATAAGCTTGCTTGGATTTCCCTTATGTCACAGTAAGTAGCCAAGATTGAAACTGGTGCCATGTTTGAGTGTTTATAGCCTGCTTTTGGATCCACTGCATAAGTTTTTTCCATATATGTCTAGCATATATGCATTCATGAAACAAGTGCTCTCTGTCTTCTTTTGCATTACCTCACAAGACACAACTATCATTCACATTCATTCCCCAATTTAGAAGCATGTCCTTAGTTAGTAGCATGTTGTGCTGAAGTAACCATATGTTGAGTATTGCCTTAGGACTTGCATGATTTTGAAACATGAGTGTTTTCCACTGAACTCTTGGTTGATTGCCCATCATTTGCAAATAACAGTATTTGGTTAGGCCTCCAAATGCAGCTTTATAGTTTGTTGTGTATTGCAGATGCTCTCTTGCTGACATGTTTTTTTATCACCATCCAAGTAGCCTGAGCTGGGATCCTGACCTCATCTATCATTTGGTTCTTAATGTAATAAGTGTGGATCCATTTTATCCACAGTTTATCAGTTTTTTTGGTCAAATCCCAGCACACTTTTGTGATTGTTGCCTTGTTCTATATCTTTAGATTAATCAACCCTATGCCCCCAACAAATTTAGGCGAACACATCTTCTCCCAAGCAATGAGTGCCTCTTTTGATATAACACCAGTTCCTGACCATATATAACTTCTACAGTGGCTTTCAATGAACTTCATGATCTTTGATGGTAGAACAAATAGTTGAGCCTAGTAAGCTTGCATTCCAAACAACACTGATTTAACCAGTTAGATCCTCCCAGCATACGGCGGCTTTCTTATTTTCCAGGTGGTGATTTTTGCAACTATTTTCTCCACTAATGGAAGCCACTGAGCTGTCTTAAGTTTTCTAATGTCCAAGGGTACACCTAGGTACTTGAAAGGCAACTCTCCCTGGCTAAAGCCAATATGATTCAAGATTTCTTGTTGAGCTGAGTGATCCGCACCTCCAAAGTAGATTAAACTTTTCTTAGAATTTGCTTTCGACCCAAAGCTCTTGTGAACCCATGAATGCATTCATGTAATGCCTTAGCTGAACTTAAATCACCCTTAGCAAGCAGAAGCAAGTCATATGCAAAGCTAAGGTGAGTAAGCTTCAGTTTAGCACATTAAGGGTGGTACTTGTAGCCTGTATTTTCAGTTAAGCCTTCTAATGCCCTGCTTAAGTATTCCATTGCGATTGCAAACAGATATGGAGATATTAGACCCCCCCTTGTCTGTGCCCCTTAGATGCTTCAAATAGTTCTGTGAACTCCCTATTTATATTGATTGTATAATTCACTGTAGTGATACATCCTTTGATCCACTTCATGAATTTCTGAGAAAAACCTAGGCATTCCATCACCTGATCCAAGTAACCCCATTCTACAGAGTCATAAGCCTTTTACGAGTCAACTTTAAGCATCTTTCTTAGGGAAATATCTTTTCTTGTATAGGCTTTGACTAGCTCATGAGCCGGAATAATGTTATCAGAAATTTTTTCATGGGATGAAACCAAATTGGGCACCATGAATAATATCTGACATGACTGATTACATCCTTGTTGCTAATATTTTTGCTATTATTTCTTACACCACAGAACAGCAGGCAATGGCCCTGTATTCTTTGACACTTGTTGGCTGTGCTACTTTAGGTAACAATGTCAAACTGGTGCAATTCACAGCTTTGTATAGGTTTGCATTCTCAAAGAAGTCTAGCACTGCTTTGTACACATCTTGTTTGATCATTGGCCATGCTCTTTTGAAAGAAAAAAAAAAAGAGCATTGTAACCATCCACTTCTGGGGCTTTATCATCCCCAATTGCTTGAAGGCCTGCATCAATATCTTGAGTAGTCACAGGACAACACAGGTGGACTTGTTGATTATGAGATAGGGTGGGGCCCCTTCTCATCGTCAACTTGTTCACTACAAGCGGTGCATTAGCTTTAGTGCACATCAAGCCTTTGTAAAACTGTATCACTTCATTCTTTATATCAGCAGGTTTTGTTAGTGTTCTTCCAGTAGCATCTGTTAGAACACTTATATATTTCCTTTGGCATCTTTCTTTCATTACAGCAGAGAAGTACTTGGTGTTGGAGTTACCAAGTTTAATCCAGTTGGTTGATTTTTGTTGCACTATACTCTCATCAGTCATCAACAATTTCTCTAGGTTCAGCAGGATCAGTTTCTCTTTGTCAGCTACTCCATCTGTATAATTGTTTAGTACTTCTTGTTGTATGATCTGCAATTCTGTTCTTATGGATTCTATTCTGCAGAAATGCCTATGTGTTCCTCTTTGTTCAACTATTTAAACAGAGGTTTCAGTTTCTTGATTTTCAGCTAGACATTCCTCATACTCCACTGGTCTTGCTTGCCTCCCCATCCTTGCTTCACTATACTAACAAATTGATCATTCTCAGCCCAAACGTTGAAGAATTTGAAGGGAATAGCTTTTGTCTGCTGCATAGGTGCCACTCTCAGTATCATAAGGGCATGATCAGAAATATGAGGAAGAGCATACTCCACTTGCAAATGACCATACGGCTGCATCCATAGATCATTTGCAATGGCCTTGTCAATTCTGGTATATACTCTATCCCCACCTCTTTGATTATTATTTCAGGTATAGTATTCCCCTACCCAGCTCAGTTCCTATAATTCTATTGAATCAACACACTCAGCAAAATCTTTGATTTCAGCTAAGGTTACTAGATTCCCATACTACCTGTCTTGAATGTGTAAGGGGGAATTGAAATTACCCCATACCATCCAAGGAGCTGTCATATTGGTTGCTAGCTTCTTCTGATTCTCCCATAGTGGCCTTCTAAGCTTTATGGTTTTGTAAGCATATATCACTTTTAAGATAACTAGCTAGTTGAGAGTCATTACTTTTCACAAAAGCATGGATAAATTGGGCATTTGTCTGAACAATGTCAACCTGAAAGTATCTGTCATCCCATAGTACCACACTCTCCCATTCACAGCTTCATCATAGTTGGTAGCAGACTTCCAACCTGGTGCCACCTTTTTTAGAATTTTTTTTGATCTCCCTTGCTTAACTCTAGTTTCACAAAGCCCTGCAAGTTTGATCTTATTGATTTGTATATATGTATAGAATTCTTTTTGTTTATAACTCTTGTTCACCCCCCTCACATTTCATGCTAACACATTCATTTCAACAGGTTTTGGGTCCTGTATCAAATGGCCCCAACACAGGGTCAATTTGACACTGATCTTGTAGAATAGCAAAACCATTGTGAGTATGGATCTCTGTTCTACTTGTCATAGCTGCTAAGTAACTCCTTATGTTCTGATTCGGCATTTTAGTATCTATAGTCTTTCCTTTATTCAGCTGCAGTGGGGTAAACTACTCAGCTTGGCCTTTTAGTGCAGCCTCTTGTTATGTTACTAGTATATCACCTGTGAGCTTTTCTTGCTCCCTTTGGACCACCTCATTTCCACATTATTGTACCAATTGTTGCATCCCAGGCCCATTAACATGTTTTTGTATTGATATTAAGCTCATCCAGCTAATTTTTTGTGGATATTTTGCATGTTTTATCCCATATTTGAGCTGGTTGAGTAGGCTGGTGAGTTCTATTTGCTCTCTTCCTTCTTTTGGGATGTTCAAATGCTTGTTCGGTGTCAGTTTCTTTACAGTTATGCCCAATCTGGCAACATTTAGTGCAATAGGCAGGGGCCCAGTCATATTCTACTGGTAGCTTGAAAGTTTCACCAAAAGGATCCATCACCATGACTTCTGTTGGAAGTTATTTTGTAACATTAACCTCTATCAGAATTCTAGCATAGGATATCCTAGATTGTTTAGAGGTACACTCATTTGCAAATACAGGAACTCCTACTGCACTTGCTATTTTTCTAAGTGAGTCACAACTTCAACAATTCAAGGGTAATCTAGGAAATCTAAACCACAGTGGAATCTCAGTTAAGAATTCAGCTTGAACATCAAAATTGGTGTCCATTGTTTTAAGATAATGGGTCTATTATTGATGTCGTATGGACCAGAGGTGATTACCTTATTGAGTTTATACATGGATCTGAATTTGATGATATAGTAACCATTTTCATGTAGATATACTTCAAGAGCTGCAGTTCCAGTCCAGGTTTGAGAAACAAAGGTTGACATGAGATTATAACCCGGTAAATCACCTACTACATACGCAATGAATGCACATTTCCATCGTAAAGTTTCTTTAGCAACCTCTTGCTTATCTAGTTCCTCTACAATATTTTCATCTACCACTTTTGGAGTGATATAAGATAGGCGCATTCCATTACTTACAGGTCGATTCTTAGTAAAAAGTGAGGTCCAATCCTTCTTTCCATCATTACTGGGGATCGCATCTTCTTTGGTTAGGGTTTGAGCTAAGACTTCAGTTACTGGAGTTAAGATCTTAGATTTATTTTGTGCAGTTTGTTGGGGCAAGTTTGATTCAGCTTTTAATTAACTATTGTTGCCCATTATAGATCTCTTTGCAGTACTCGTAGATGCCTGATTATGAGATTCAACTTCTGATCTGGTGGTTCACAAGGTGTCATCTCTGGTATTATTGTGTTGTCTTTCGGGCTTTGTGATGGGATTCGACTACTCACTGAACTTCCTATGCTTACTAGAGGTATTTTGCGTGGCCTACCACGAGGTCGTCTCCCTATAGCCATGGCGGAACACGGGCAGCATACGTTAACTAACTAACGTGTGCTTATAATATTGTACATATATTATGCATTAAATAATTTTAATAAAAGAATTATTGTTTAAGGTGGCCACTGTTAAAGCAATGTAAAATTTCCATATATCAATGACCTTGACTAAACACCAAATCTTGGCCTCTAGAAACTTATCTCAAGTCTCAATCTTACTTAAGGTCCAATAATGAACAATTTAATTCACAATCTACGCCCACCATTAATCACATGTAGAAAGGTGGAAATCAACCAGCCAAATTTAAACATCAAAGATAATTGATTCTGATATTTTTCTTTCGTTTAGATGTTATACTCCTGATTGACTAATATTAAGATTAGGATCATCCGACTCCTCTCCATTACATAATCTCTCTATTTTTCCAAATTCTTCCTTTGATTGATGACACTTATCTCCTCTCAAAATTAATGTTCTAAATCTAATTAATTAAATTAAAGTATTTAATCATGGTTAAAAAAATCACTCTTTAATTTACATATCCTATTTCTTTTGGGGTAAACTGTCGCTTGACAGGAGAAATTGAACTTCAGCTACACACTTGATTTCTAAGTTTTCTTAACAAAAATTTCATGATACTCTTAGCTCTTGGTATAATTTAATCAACAAACTTCGATAACAATTCAAAACAAATAAAAACGAGAACAAATCACATATATATTCATAATGTGCATTGAAAATATTGAGTTTTGACAAATCCCTTACCTAAAAGCTGCATCTGTCACTGTTGAAGGCACATAGGAACAACACGTGTAGGAGACTCGACCAGATCAAAATTTAAAAATACAAATTGCTGAAATGATTAAGGTACAAATTTATTAAGATTCGCATTCGAAACCTCTAGAAAATGTCTCGCAAAAGCTTAAGTAAGGTCAAAATAGACACCATATTTCTGGCTGATTATTAATGAGAGAAAAGGTGAAGATTTTCTGCAGCAAGTGTTGAATAATGGAATTCCAACTTCCAGGTCTGGTCATCCTTCCAACAAAGGAGGTGCAAATATGTGGAGACTTTCAACTCCATCCACTTGTTTTTTCACTTTGGTTTTCTTGACCTTTTCTAGTTGTTTTCCTCATAATTTGGGCATTGCATGCAATAAATTAAATCAGTGTTACCAAAGTTAGGATTGCCTTGGTTCAAGACAGACCGTATAACAATCTAGATGCAAGTTGAATCTTTTGTCAATAAAAATACAAAGAGTCTAATGTGTAGGATATGTTTTATGGATATATAGTAATATTTATCTTTTGTTAGATGAAATTAACCTTAGTTTGTGCTTAGCTTGGGCGAAGGAAGTAACTACTGTTTTTATTCAAACTTGTTTTAACACTATTGTGTTAAGTAATTTGATGATAATATTTGTGAGAAATTGTAGAGAAAGTATGATCCGGTGTATGTAAAATTAAATTGATCAGTTGACTTGCAAGTCTAATATGATCGATAAATAAAATCTCCATTTCGTTTCCCAAAAAAATACGAGAAATTGAAATAAAATACTAGCTTATTGATACATAGATCTTTCTAAAAAGCAAGACCAACATTTAATTGTTTTACATTAGAAAAAGTTCAATTTAGTGGGAAAATATGGGGCCAAAAAAGCCAAAGAAATGATACTATGATAAAAGAAAGCATGGGAGTGGGGTTAGCTAGGGTGCATGGATAGCTAGAGAAGCATTACTGTATGGAACTTCTCCTTTCGTATGTTTACAAAATAACAATATCTTATATATAAAGTGTTCCATCAATCTATTATATATCCAACTAACATTTTTATATAGCTTTCCCACTCCCTCTAGTATTTGATAGAGCACTGTCCAGACCTGCCTCACATGCAACTTGGCTCCACATCTCTTTGAAATTGTTGTAATAGAGAAAGCAAAATAAATTTAGTACTGTTCAGTAGTAATAGCCCATTGGATCACTTAATGCTCCAATCCAATTATTAGCTGTTAGTAATTGTTTAGAGAGGGTGGAGGGGCCATATCTGGCTCTCCTGTGCTCCTTTTCAACAGAGTATGGCGAAGACACCGCCTACTCGGCCCCAACTCCCTCTTCCTACAATCTGTATCCCCCAGCCCCCCACCCCCGCCCCCCACCCCCGCCCCTCTACACATTTTTTTTTTTTTTGTTCTGTATTAATAGAGGCGAATCCAAGATTTTATTTGTGCCAAATGTTCTAACAAAAGCCAGCAGATCAATAGGTGCGTGGATGCAGGGGCGGATCTAGTGCTGGGACAACGGGTTCATAAATTATATTATTATTATGGAACATTTACTAAAATTTTAATAAATATTAAATTTGAACGCCTAATTTTAAATATGCAATGAGTTCGGTATATATGCTTTGATCAAACTTTCCACATGGCTGATATTTAATTTTCAACTCTTTCAACCAGTTGAGTGCAAGCAAATTTCAAAATCTTGTGATCGTAATCTGAGCTTTAACCAATATAAACATACATAATTTAGCAACACTAAGTCCCACATAGATATCATCGAATTTTTTTCTTTTTGTTTCCTTCTTTGGTTTTTCGGGGCTTAAAATACACACATGAGACGAAAAGAAAAGTCATGACATATTGTATATTATATCTACACAAATAAGACCTAAAAAGTTTCTCTAAAAGATTATCCTAACCGAAGACATGATTGGCAGGTGAGGTGGGGCTAGGAAGTTTGTTATCCAAGAGAAGAAAGAAGGGCCTTAGGATAAATACTTGAATAAGGTAAAATATTGAAGGACTAATATAATATGAATCCTTTCCATACATTTTGGAAGCAAATAAGAATGGAGTGAATATAAATTACGTACAAACTGGCTGTAAAAGTCAAAATTAATGAAGTGAAGAATATAAACATGACGACTGGTTGGAAATCTAGGCGAACATTTAATTGCATTTATTGAAGTGATGTGTTCAGTCCATGCATGGGGGCTGAACAGGTAGCACAAGCTACAACTTGCCCGCATTTAATTGATAAGTATATATCGGTATAAAACATATTTATAAATCAAATAACTCAAAAATATATTACATATTATAAGTGATTCATAAATATTGACTAATCAACACAGAACAAATGATAAGAACTCAATTTGCTAAAACACGTTAAATATATTACAATTGATAGTATAAAAATACTTAGATTATTGATGTATTAGGAAATATTAAGTGGAGAAACTCTTGGATGCAATTAATGGAGTAGATCCTTTACCAACTTTCTTGGAAAAATCTGAAGTCAATCTTGCTTTTTCTTGTACTACCTATTTTCTTCGTGGGTTTTAGTGTGAATACAGACCAGCAAAAGTAGGCGACTGTATTTTTGAGCTGTTATATCAGTATGTTTTGATGATTGGTCTCTAATTCTTATCTGAATAAGACCTACATGTATGTATGACTTGTCAAAGTATTTAATATCAAAAGGTAATCTAAGAATGATCCAGACTTCACTGACTTTGTGATTAGTATTGTCTTTTTGTATTTAATTTGTTAGTCACATACGAAATATATTTTATATTAAATCTGTGAACTCAGAATCAGTATAGTTTGACAAAAATCTTGACCTGCAAGTATATTTTAATATAGTACAGGTAGTATCTACAACTATTTTCCAAATTAATTTCTTTTAAGAACCGTTAACTAATTTGGTAGAATCTACTTTCATTTTCCAAACAGTTACTGCTTATAACTGTGCTTTGTAGTTTCTTAATCAAGCTGCTAATCAAGCTTTTGTCAAGATACAAAATTACAAATCAAAACTGTGGTTGTTGGCTACTAGCCACGTCTGAAAACCGAAAACAGCGACCTTTAGCTGATTTTAAACTTCTACTATATAAATCAATTCAAAATATTATTTTTAAAAACCAAAAATAACTCATAAGTAGGTTTTCACAACACAAAATAGTTCATCCAAAACTAAAGCAAAGCAAAATATATACAAGGCCACCTCAAGAACTTTAACGTGCTTACATTTATGAATTTTTTATTTAGTGAATTTTCTTATATATATCAGTGTGTATATATATATACACACATACTCTCATCGGTAGAACATACATCTGTGCTACCTAGGTGCTAATAATGTGTCACATATGCCAAAGAAGAGAGTGTACAAAGAGATATTTCGGTACAAACATCACCAAAGACATGATATTTGCAATTTAGGTGTAAATAGTAGATTGCTATAATGAAAAGCTGTATTATTGTCAATGATTTTCGCTTTTAGCATGTGACAAAATCAAAGGAGAGACCAATGTAGAAATGGTCCTACTCCTACATATGATTTTGTACGTATCACTTATGAATGTGTTTACTCAAGTCTCAAAAGCTTCAATTGCTGAGGGGGAACCTATAGATTACAATCATTTAATTTCTCTCTGCTTAATATATAATCGTTCTAATTTTGCGTACTTTTGTTTGCTTTAACACGTTAGTATATGAAAAGGAAATAATCAAGGTTTGCTTGCTTAGTTTAAGCAGCATAGAAGATAAGTAGATGACAAGATAACGACGAAAGAATATTGAAAACCAGACCTAAACAAGATATCAATTGTTAGTATTTCTTAAGAGACTCGACCCTTCTGGTCCAAATCTAATTTTCCATTTTAGACGCTACGAAGAAATGATTTGGAGTAACTTGTCAGTCATCAATCCAATAAGTTGAGTGTTGACAAATAACCACTTTGATATACCAAAAATAGTTAGCTTTTGTAAGGTAGTTGGAGAATAGCCGCACTAAAAAAAATTTAAATAGCCAGTGGAAGCTCCACAGTGTGCTAGAATTTTCGGAGTTCGAACGTAAATGTAGGAAAAAAACCTTGGAGTTTGAACTGAAACTCAATTGAACTCTAGGATTTCCATTCAAACAGCTGGATTTTTGGTTGGAGTTCAAATCAAACTCTAGCATTTTCTCAAATTCACAGTTTTAACGTTTGATTATTCGTCAAAAAAATTGTAAATGCTAGATTTTCACGAGCCAAGTGCACATATAGCCTGTGTTAGACGCAGCATTTATATTTAGCTAGCTTTTAAAACTTATTTACTTTTTTAGCTACTATATTGAAGGTCTGAGGTGTAAAACTGCCTATATCTAAGTTCAAATAGTTGCTAAAATCTAAATGGTGCGGGCAAAAATGGCCACATGGCTAATTTTTTACGATTTTTATATATTAGCACTCTAAAAGGCGACAACCCTCCCTTTTATACCACCACTATATTTAGAGCTCGTTTGAGTTAGCTGATTTAAAGTAGCTGATAAGCACCAAATGCGGATAAGCATTTTTAAGTGTTGAAGCTGAATTTACGAATAAGCAGTTACATTTCTTGATAGATGTGTTGAAACTGGTAATAAACAGTTGGTATGTTTGATATAAAAGTGTTGATAAGCATATTTTTTTTATTAAAATAACTAATATATCCTTCAAGTTATTTAAAAAAAAATATAAATTTAAAAGTATTTTACATTAAAAATGAGAAATGATAAATATATAATGATGAGGGAGTTGAAAATTTTATTTTAAAAATGATATTTCATAGATTATAAAGTCTTTATGGATAAAATGGTAAATTATTTGGTCAAACTAAAAGTGTTTATAAGCCCAAAAATTATAAGTTGGAAGTGACCAACTTATGGCTTATTGTTGATTTTGGCTTATGAGCACTTGGCTTAAAAGCACTTTTGGTACTTACCAAACGCATAAATAAGCCAAAAAGTACTTATAAGCTTATTTGACCAGCTTATAAGCTTAGCCAAACAACCTTCTTAATGTATCCAGTAATGTATATCGGGTATATTTAATATATATTGTAATATATAACTTGTATGAAAATATGTAATGTTAGCGGGATCAGGATTATAAAAGGATGAGATATTTAAAAATTAGTAATTAAATATAGAAAATTGATAATGGGTTATTATAGATAGCCTCTATGTAAGAAATAATATATTAATTTAGATATATTTGTAATCAATAAAATTAAACTTTGTATATTAGGTTGTTATGCCAAAACAAATACTTGCATATTTACACCAAAAAGAAATTATTATGGGCCAGAATTCATGTGAAAGGTCGAGTAAATTACGATGTATGTCATTTTAGGGTATATTTTTAAAAAACATAGCAACATTTTGTCACTTTACCAAACGTAGCAACTTTTTTAGAAATGCTACCAAAAATGTCACAACTAAAACACTCTAACCCTAACTTCCCTCTCCCTTTCCCTCTCTTCTCTCCCCTCTCTTCCTAACCCTAACAGCTGATCCCGCTGCCGCCGCTAGTATCCCCATCGCCGGCAACCCATCCCCACCCCTTCTCCATCGTCCCCACCACCTCCCTCTTCGACGTAGCTGCCTTCTCCGGCACCCAGCACCACTGCGATGTTCTCCCGTTTCTGTTGCAGCTATTAGGGAGGCGACGGAGCACCGCCGTCGTTCCTCCCGTCATCTGTAGTTCTAGATCTACCTTTGTCCATTGCTGGTGGTTCACTTTCCGGTGCGATTTGACTGCTCTGTTTTCTTAAAACGAAAATTTTCCGGTGATACGGTGGAACTACGATGGTTTATGGTGTTTGCTGGTTGTTGAAATATATTACACATGTATTCTCGCTGGCGCTGCTGCTCATCTCCTTTTTTTCATTTTTGAATTTTTCGGTGGGACCACGGCGGAACCGCGGCGGTTTTGGTGTATTTTGGTGTTTGTGGACTGTAGGCAATGTATGCCATACGTATTTTCCATTGTATGTGCGATGTATGCACTACATATACAATGAATATACACCGGACATACAATGTATATACACATGTCATACAACACATATACATGTATGTTTGTTTGTTGGTTTCTCTGGCGGTGCACGGTGGTTGTTGGTGGTGGTGGAGGCAAAAGAAACTGTTTTTCATGTGTATATACAATGTATGTCACTGGACATACACTAGATATACACCTCACATACAATATATGTAAGTGTATTTTTGTGTTTATTCATTTGTATATGTTGTGTATGGCTTATGTATGTACATTCACACACTTTACGTACACCGTGAATACAAAAAATGTACATGTGACATACACTGAAAATACACAACACATACAGCAGCAGTGCTTGGGACTGGTGGCTGGGGTTGGTAGGGGGAAGATCTAGGGTTTTTAGCACCCTTTTATATGTATTTGCTATGTTTTGAAAAAAAAATGTTGCTATGTTTTGAAAATGGGAAAATATCGACATTTTAGTGTAAGAAAGAGTGTTAGTTTGTATAATTTTATGAATTATCCTCAAAAGTCTGTTGGGCTACCTTAGAAATGGTGCTCTCACAAAAGGGAAATTTTGATGCGTAGCCATTTTTGGACGCGCTAAATAAGTTTTATCCATCGTTTCAAAATTAATTGAGGAATAGCAAAAAATATGTGCGCACACGTACACTCCATTAGCGTTGGCAAATACCCCAAACTAGTCTCAGTATTTTATACTAAGACTTTGAACTAATATATTCAAAATCCCATTATTTTATACGTGGATTCATGTACTTGGAGTTTTCACTGGGACTTTGAATTAACATGCTCAAAGTTTCAGTATTTTATGTTGGGGCTTTACTAGGACTTTGAACATAAACACTAGTCCCAGTATTTTATATTGGGACTTTGAACTAACATGCTCAAGGTTCCAGTATTTTATATTGGGATTAGTGTTTAAGTGATCCAGTATAAAATACTGGAATTTTGAACTAACATGTTCAAAGTCCCGTTATAAAATACTGGGAATTGTTCGAAAATGGCTATTTCTCAGCGAATTTGTGTGCGATAGCTACAGATCAATTAGCGCGTGCCAAATAGACTCACACGCGAAATTTTTAGGAAAATTTTCAAAACTAGGCAGCCCATACCACAAAATTACAAATGATGGGGCCACATTTCATCCATAGCACCCCTTTATTTTTACGTTATACAACATAGCACCCCTTATTTCCAAAATTACATAACATTACCCTTTTAAAATAAAAACCCTAGGAGCCACTCCCTCACCCTCTCACACCACTGCCCCGCCACCAGAAACCGAGCTGTCACCGCCGGCCGGCGGTGGCTGGTGGCCAAAAAATAAAAATTTCACCAGATTTGCTTATTTTATTTGTGGATTTGCTTAAATAATTATTTTTTGATAAATTTATACACCTAAATCTATCAAAATAATAACTTATACATGTAAATACATAGAAAAATATGTATGCAAGAAGGAAAATAGAAAATATACACAAAAAACATAAAATTTATACAAACATCCATAAATAGTGTACAAATCTAAATTTATACAACTTTATTCATTGTTCATACATGCATATACAGCTTATACAAGTGCATAGTATGTGTTTATACACTGTTAATACGCACATATACAGATTTATACATTTTTATACACGTTTACAGAATTGTATAAACTTGTATAAAAATGTATAAAACTGTATAAACTCGCAAAACTGACTTTAAACAGTGCTTTGGGCAGCTTTTACTCAAAAGTTTAACAAACATCACAGATCTATACAGTTTTATACAAGAAAAAACTAGATCTAAAAAGTTTTTAGAAAAAACTAGTACATCTCAAAGGATACTTATGAAAATTGTGAAAAAAGAAGAAGAAATATGATAAACAACTTTTTAAAACAAACTCACCGGAGTTTTAACCGAGATATACAATGAAAATCGACGTTGTTATACAAAAAAAAAAAAAAAAAAAAAGACGAAGAAGAAGCAGCAGCGGTGGTGGTGACCACGACGTCAGTGGCATGGAGGAGAGGGAATGATGGTGGGGCAGTGGTGGAAGGGTTGGGGGGAGGGGTGGCGGCGGCGTTAGGTTTGATGGGGAAGAGAAGAGAGAAAATGTGAAGGATAGAAGGAGAAGAGAGGGAAAATGGAGGCTAGGATTTTTTTTCTTTAAATAAGGGTGCTATGGAGTGAAAGAAAAATTTTAAAAAAGGGAGGGGGGTGCTATGTCATGTAAGGTAGCAAAATAGGAGTCTTTTTTGATAATTTTCATGAGTGAGGTGTCTCTCAATGTAATTGTCCCAAATTTTTACCTCAGTAAAGCAACAATTTAGCTAAGCAGCCTATTTGTGCCCAACTATATATGTTTTAACTACTTTTTAAAAATTATTTGTAAGCATAGCCACTCATATTCAAACCATGGTATGAAGTTAACTCGATTAAGATTTTTGTATTAAAAAGAGTCGAATTTAGACCAAACATGTGAAGTTGGTTGTTTGGTTTGAAGTTGAGCAAAATACAAAAACCATCAAATTTCGACTTCAGACCAAAAAGCGCTAAAGTTACTTAATATGGACTAAACTTCAACCTCAATGTTTTAGAGATAAACAATTTTGGTCAGAAGTCGCCAAACATTACGAAAAGCCGATCTGATTGTCTAAAATTGTAAGGATTTGTGCAAAACAAGATATGCTTGCATATCCCCCTCACTAACATGTTCAGGTCATTCTTCATGGACCCATTGGTTGTAGTTAGTGTAAGAATTTGACCCATAGCCACTTTGTTAGGTGCGAGAGAAACAGTCATTACAACAATTTAGAAACTAGCCACCAAAAGTCTAGCCACTTTTCATGGGTCTTTGTATTGAAATCCAAAATTTTTTGTTCAAAGTCCCAGGAGAATTTTCTGGGACCACAAAAACGAAGCTCCAAGAAAATTTCCTAAGACTTTGATTCGTAATATTTTTTCTTGAGTTTTGTTAAAAATTTCAGAATCTTTTCCTATGGCTTGTATTTTTTTTTATTTAAAAATGTACTTTTAAAATTGGACTATTTTTCTTAAAATTTGCAACTATTGGCTATTTGTCTTTGAGCAACTTCAAATCTGGCTGGTTATCAAAATCTTCCGTAGTTTGTTGAACTTTTTAGCCCATTTCACTCTCTATGCTCGAGTACTGACAGGCAATCACACAAAACAGGAAAAAGGGATTTTTACCCCACATAATCATTTCCAACCCTTATCCACTTTTTGTAATCATATTTTGTCATTTTTTTCTTTCCTAGCATATTTATTAAATATAATTTGATGATATAAATATTTAAAAAATATAGGACAAATATATATGTGTATAGAAGGTATATATACAAAATATCAATATATTATATTTGATATTTTAATTATAAATTAAATTTTAAATGTAAATATTGTGGCTATATTATGTTAGTGCTAAATGACTTGTTAATATGAAATATTGTGGGCTATTTACGTGGAAATCCCAAAAATAAAACCAAAAAAGAAAGAGGGAAAGAACTAATAATTTGAACCAAAAAGAATGGAACTGTCATATCTAAAGTTTTAAACTTTTAAGGCAAAGTGCATAAAATATCCCCCAAAGTTGTCTCGAATAGCCCGTTACGATCTTTAACTTTGCGGGGAACCTATTACCCCTATAGTTGTCTGAAGTGGTATTATGAGCCCTTTTTGGGTGAAGCGCAGTTCTAAAAAAGAAGGTGATGTTCACGCACCAATTAAATCTTGACACATGTCAAATTATAAAGAAAAAATAAAACAATCTTCTTTTCATTCAGTTTTTTTTTTTTTTCATTTTTCTTCTTCCATTCCACTCTCTTTATGCTTTTTACTAATCATCTTCCCCACCTAATCGAAAATCAAAGCAAAACATCACCAATTTAAAACAAATCAAAAATTAAATTACCCTCATCAAAGTCACCATAAAAAATCACCTAAAATCATCAAAATGACAACAAAGTCAATATGAGAAGCCGAAACGCCATTCTCTTCAAGCACAACAAATCCAATATTTTCTTTCTTGATACCATAATCTAGATTTTGCTGCTGTGTAATCACTGGTATTGTACCAATTTTAGTTAACTTAAAAGTCATCTTATATGACATGCCAATATTTTTCACTTTGTCTTTTTAAAATTTTGGAGTGGATCAGTAAGCTGAGGGATTTTTACAATACCAATATCTTTGATGAATTTGCTTCAATGCTGCTTCACCTTCAATTTTGGTGGGTTAAAGTAAAACACATGTAATAAAATAAAGACAAAACAAAACCCAAATGAAGGTTGATGAAGAAATAAGACTAAGAGTGGTTGGCTATGGTGTTTCGATGGCCAGAATAATTAACGATTGCCGTATCATTTTTTCCAGTGGCCGGAGTTTGAATTGGCGGAGAAGAAAGAATAAGGAAGAAGAGAAAGAAAAAGACAAGAGAAAAAGTAATATTTAAAATGTAAGGTATATTAAAAAAATGAACTTTTAAACTTTTTTTTTTCATCTCACTCCCCTTGGGAGAGTGTAGTACACTTTCTTTGGTGTCAGGCGTCATAAGAGAGTAAATAATGTGTTTCGAACCTGTTCAGTGGGGTAATAGGTTCCCCACATAGTTAAAGGTCGTAAAGGACGTTTCAGGACTACTCTGAGGGAGATTTTATGCATTTTGTCAATTTTTAAGAACAAGACACTTTCGTGAAATAGTTTGTCGATCAATAGTAAAGAAATATGAAGGCGGGAACCTTGTTTACTTTGAAATAAAACTTAACTTAATAAATTAAACAATTGAAATTATTTAATTATATCACAAGCAATATTCGTATTAAGACATAGAGTTTGTTTGGGTGTGCTTAAAAGCTGACCACTTTTTAGTAATTTGAGTGTTTGGCAAACTAAAAAGTGTCTTTTACATAAGTCTGGACTTACTTTTAAATAGACACTAAGATGGTTGCACAAAGGCTAAACAATATTTATCTTACAAATATGTTTACACAGATTTTATTCTTTAAAACTAATTGAATAATGTTAAACAATTAAAAGAATCAGCATATATTTGTGAATCCTAATTGTAATTGAAATCCTAATTTTCCTATTATATATCCACTATAGTCTAATAATTAGGCAAAAATTTCATTGTCTTATTATATATCCACAATCAACCGTGAAATACGCAAAGAGAAATGCCACAAACAAAAAAGATGTTTCTAGAAGTGCATACAAGTCCATAATACTAAAGTGAAATAGCCTTTTGATATCTCTATTCACCATCCCTCTCCCTAATTGAATGATGGTCGTGATAGGCAATTCCACCAAACTCATAAAAGTCATAAGCATTATACTAATCAAACATAAACGGTCTTCATTTGGCACTTGCCTCTATTTATGGCACTGTATAAAATTATAATTATTATTATCAGTTAATATTCAATAAGTATGCATATGATATGCGTACATTATTCACTATGTATATAATCAGTATTCAATATGTATGTACTTGATATGCTTATATTATTTACTATGATAATATTCAACAAGTATGTACCTGGTATGCGCATATTACTCATTATGCATAAAATCTGTATTCAATAAGTATGTACCTTTTATATGCATAAAATTTGTATTCAATAAGTATGTAATGGAGAAATTGATGATGATGATGTCACTCACCGTATAGGTAATGGTTGAATGAAGTTGAGACTTTCATCCGGTGTTCTGTGTGATAGGAGAGTACCGCTTAAGCTTAAAGGAAAATTTTATAGAGCAGTCGTTAGACCAGCTATGATGTACGGGACAGAATGCTGGCCAGTCAAGAATTCGCATATTCAGAAGATGAAAGTAGCAGAAATGAGAATGCTTAGGT
Organism: Petunia x hybrida; assembly: GCA_037355625.1. NCBI lineage: Eukaryota > Viridiplantae > Streptophyta > Magnoliopsida > Solanales > Solanaceae > Petunia > Petunia x hybrida. The sequence continues at coordinate 1,074,885 of JBBBVM010001019.1, read as the reverse complement.
GGATGTGTGGTCACACCAGGATGGATAATATTAAGAATGAAGTCATTCGCGACAAGGTCCGCGTGGCCCCAGTGGATGAGAAGATGCAAGAAGCAAGGTTGCGATGGTTTGGGCACGTAAGGAGGAGGAGTGTCAATGCTCCGGTTAGGAGGTGTGAGAGGTTGGAAGTGCTAGGTCTACAGAGAGGTAGAGGTAGATCGAAGAAGAAATGGGCCGAGGTGATTCGTCAGGATATGGCCCAGATTCAGATCACCGAGGACATGACCTTAGATATGAATGCATGGAGGTCGAGGATTAGGGTGGAGGGGTGAGTAGTAGTCGAGTGTATGTGCTCTTATTAGATTTAGTTTTATGTGTATAGAGACAATTTACTTCTTAGTCTTCACCTTTATATCTTCTGTTCTTATCTATTTATTTTGGATATGCTTTAGCGTTATCATTCTTTTCAGCATTATATTGTTGTTTTGACTTTTTTTCACGTATTTTTTTCGATGGTATTTATAATTTTCCTAGCCGAGGGTCCGTCGAGAACAGTCTCTCTACCTTGGTAGGGGTAAGGTCTGCGTATATCCCACCCTCCCCAGACCCCACTTTTCGGATATATTGGGTATGTTGTTGTTGTTGTTGTTGTTATGCACCTAAAACTTTGTATATCTGGATATATATAGAGTCAGAGTGTTTTGTTTGTTTATCTTTTTTTTAAGCTGTACTATTTGTTAATATGAGTTTGTGCGAAAGTATAGGAGACAATTAAGTGATTAGAAATTGAGGGAAAATAAATTAGTAGATATTACTAAATAATGAGGAAATATATCCATATATTTTCTTAAAAATAGTGTGATTGAAACGAACTTAGGTAGTCATTTCAGGTGGCGTGCCGATAGTTTTAAAGTATTCATAAGGTCAATTAGGACCTGTCTTTAAAATTTGAACTAAATCGGACTTCGTTTGGTAGGTATCGGAAGAAGGTTTCAGTTTCCGTTGTCGGTATATCTTGAAAAGAGGTTTTCGAGCTCGATTTTGGCGAATGAGCTTCGATTCGAAATCTGAAAGCGTTTCTAGGTTTGTGTGGTCATTTGTGACAGGTGTGAACATTCAAAAGTGAATTCCGAGATCGTTCGAATAGTTTCCGCTAAAATTTAAAAATTAATAATGAAACGACCTTAGGTAGTTGTTTTGGAAGTTAGGGCTCTGATTGACATGTCGACAGTTTTAAAAGATCTGTAACGTCTATTAGGACCTGTCTGTAAAATTTGAGCTAAATCAGATCTCGTTTGGTAGGTATCAGAAGAAGGTTTCAGTATCTGTTGTTGGTAAATCTCAAAAAGAGGTTTTCGAGCTCGATTTTGGAGAATGAGCTCAGATTCGAAATTCAAAAGTGTCATTAAATTCGTGTGGTTATCTGTGACCTGTGTAAATTTTTGGAAGTGAATTCCGAGGTCGTTCGGATAGTTTTCGCTAAAGCTCTGAAAATTAATAATTTGATTTCTTTCCATTTAATTCGTATCTTGTGCTTCGGAAATCCGATTCAAGATCTAGCTTAGCGTCACATAAATTTTGTATAACTTCTATGCAAATTTTGAGGTCATTCCGAGTTTCGTAGGATTCCGTTTTAATTTTAGTCGCGGCAACAAATTTTCAAAAGAAAAGAAAAAAAAAAGAGTAAAGAAAGAAAAGATAATGGGATTAAACTAAGGTGGTGGCCCTTAGCTTTAAAACAAAGAAAACGAACTGAAATGAGAAAGAAAACAAAAGAACGAAGAGAGAAAAATAAAAGCCAGAAAATAGAGAAAGGAAAGGAAAATGAGAAGGAAAAAATAGAAATTTTCACCCTGAATCATTCAGGTAATGATGTTAAATGATTATTTTAGTTTATTACGAGTGTTTGAATATATATTAACGGTAGAAATCGGGATATTAATTGATTACCGCAAGGACCTCCTATTTTCTTGGCAGCTCATCAGGTTGCCACAGATGTAGATGTTCAGGTTCAGCGAGCTCCTGCTCCAGTTCTTGATGTTGCCCCAGTAAATTATGTTCCAGAGGCAACGCGTGTGTTGTGACTCAAGTTGTTCTGGCTGGTCAGCTAGCCCAGTTTTAGGGTCCAGTCTTACATTGGTGGACCACTATTTTATTAGCTAGGCAGGGCTTGCCTAAGCTGGCTTGCTGCGAGTTCTCTCGTAGATTCGTGGAAAAGTTTCTTTCGCACTGTGAGCGAGATGAAAAGTGTCGCCGGTTTGAGTAGATTGGACAGAGTAGCCTGTCGGTTTCAGAATATAAGATTAAATTCTCTAGGATGGCTGGATATGCACTAGAACTAGTCCATGAATCTTTGGAGAAGTTTCGAAGATTTATTGATGACCTTTTTCCTTCCTTGAGGCCCCAGATGGCTTGACAGATTGAGGTCAGGACTTCATTTGATATTGTTAAATATATTGCTCGAAGGTATAAGGCATACCATAAGTTAGAGCAGCAAAAGTCAGAGCGGGAGAGCAAGAGATCCCCCGGCCCTAGTGGGCACCATGGTACCTCATTTGGAGGTAAGAGTTCTGATTATTGTGGGAGGTCACCTGCCAGGTTATCTCACCTTGTGGCGCGTGATTCTCAGAGTGCGCGAGTAATTCATCAAGATTAGAGTTAGTTTTCTCTTTATAGCTATCAACAATCTGTCCAGGTTCCATTTTCATTGAAAATGTGTTATCATTGTCGCGAGCCTGTCATTTTTGGAGGAGTTTTCCCTTACTCCGGCAAGTAGGCAGTGATCTATTCTGTCGCCAACAGGCACCTGTACAGTCGTAGGAGATTTTATTTAGGTCTCAATCAGCTAGAGATATGCTACCATCCGGTAGAGGCCGAGAGCGTGGTGGTAGTGGTTCTTCTGGGAGTGATTATCAGGGTAGTGGCTCAGCTCAGCTGCAGAGGCAGTTCTATGAACTGCCAGTCTGGCAAGGAGCTGAGGCATCTGATGTAGTAGACCCAGGTATTTCATCTTATCTTATATGTGAGTAAGATTGGATCCTTCCAGTCGATATAGAATTCGTTAATCTTATCATGTTTCCATAGTTTCCTGGGATGTTTGATCACGCCCAATTATGCCTATAAAAGGGACTAAGCGGCCATGAAAAATATAGCTCGGTACTTAAAATCCCGAGGTCGAATCTCACAGAGAATACTCGAAGTCTAGTTGCTAATCTAACTAACTTATATAATCAATTAACTTTGAAAGTTTATATTTTTATGTTGGTTTAAATGTAACAACTAATTAACAATAAAGTAAATAGCAAAGTAGTAAGAAATAGATTAATTCACGGGTTTAGAAGCCTAGGATTGATCTATCCAACTCCTACTCATGTGTTAGAACAATGCATTAATGGATTCAACTTGCTTCTTCCTATTGAACACTCGCTCCAAAGTCACAACTACTCGCTCCAAAGTCACTACTCACTCCAATAATTGTAACTTTCATTAACCAATTTCCCAATTAATTAATGAAGATACGTAGGACTACAAGTATGGTTCACAATCGGGGTTAATGGTCACAAATCATCTTTTTGAACACCTAAGTAATGCCTTTGTTTTTGGTTGAATTATTGCTAAGTGTTGAACCCTAACTTATGAATCTATCTCTAGATGCACAAGAATAAAGGGCACAATCAATTGGGAGCTCTACCAATCAATAGCATACATAAATAGTTAGATAGGAAGGTTAACAAGTTTCATTCATTAAAGCAATAATTTATTACACAAAAGTATTGGAGTGGTTCAATCAACCCTAGAATGGGTAATTTAGCCACTCATGTTCATCATAAGCATGTCAAGATAATGCATGAATGAATAAATTACAAAAAGAAAGGAAGAATTTAGGAAAAATTCTTGTGTTCTTGAAGTCTCCAAAGCTCTAGCCTCCTTTTGCTCCTTCCCAGATCAAAAGATATGTTTTGGGATGTGTTTTAGGGCTTTTATACCGTCCACATAGACCCACACAAGTCGGGAATCCAAAATAAAGTCGGATTTGAAACGTCAGGATTTTAAGCCTACGGCGCCGCACAACGCATTGTGCAGTGCGGTGCCATAGGGTCGATTTACTAAGAGTGCCTTTTTTTCACTTTTGTAGCAATTGGCCTACGCCGGCGCATAGTGCATTGCATAGTGCGTTGCCATAAGCCACTTTACCTGGGACTTCAATTTTTCTTTATTTTTCCTCCACGCCTTGGTTTGCTCGACCTTCGGGCTTCTACTCAGACTTCAAAACCCTTGTTTTCACTGAACTTTGCTCCACGAATGCTTCATATCATCAACATAATTCCTACAACGTGAAACACACCAAATAAGAGCAATTCCATTCAAACTACCAACAAATATCACAAATCAAAGCATGAACACGAGGCGAAAGTATAGAAATTATTGCAATATCTAGCCTCGTATCAACATCCCACACTTAAATCTTTGCTCGTCCTCGAGCAACTTATAACTTGAACTCAAGACACATCAAAAACACTCACACAATGACTTGGGGTTTATATAGGCACTTAACAAGTTGCACACACACTCATTATGCTTTATTCACACGAAATCCACGCCAAGAATATCTAAAAACAATCAAGTGCACCAAATCAACCTCCCAATCTCATATCAACTCCAAACTCACTCAATAAGTCATGCAAGTACTCATACTATTCAAGAGACTAATAAAAGAGCTCGCTTCTCCTAAATCATGTGCCCTCATAATAAATCCAAAGTTTAATGAAGAAATTCACACAAAAGAATGAATCATGAACAAAAGTTCACATAAAGATGAAGCACTCACTCTCAGAAAAGAACTCACATGCAACACAAGACATACCATAAGCTTGCCCTTACTGTAAGACTCGACTAATGTCCATCTACTCGGTTAAGATCAATTAGGACTTCTTTAGGTTGTAATGTAGGCAATGGGACGGGTATGATATATTTAGGTAATAGTGACTAACCACCCCAAGCAATTTAATACACCACAATTTATTCAAGTATTTTTCTCCCAACCAATCTTTCATTTACTAGCATAGAATCAACTTTTACCAACCTTCTTCTTTACGCACAGTAGGGGCTAATGATAGGGACTATTCTTTTTTTTTTCTTCTTTCTTTCGAACGATGATTTTTTATTTCTCAGCTATTGCACAATATTTCAAGCTTTCGCTTTCACTTTTGCTTTCATTTTTTTTAAGTAAATCCCTTTACATAGCCTCCTCTTAAAGAACCTTTTGTCTTCCTCCAACAACCACAATTTTCCACTTCGTTAACTAGCCTTTTAGGCTCATGACACCACAAGTACAACTCGCAGGTACTTAGCACAAGAAATAGGAATCCCAATGGCTATCAAAGAAAGGCTACAGGCTCAAAAGGGTTAGCTAGGGTCAAATTTTTACTGGTAAATATCTAATTCTGAAGCTTCAAATAAATTGGCTATGAAAGGAACGCATATATCACTTCCTAACCGAGCAAACTTCCTATTTCGCTTTGCACACACACCGGGCAAGTTCTAGACATCAAGTATTAAACACGGAGAAAACAAAATCCTCACTCACACGTGGCACATAACCTACTCAGAACGGCTCGATTCACGCTCTTAAACGAAGCAAACACAAGCAAACTCTCAAGTAAATCTAGAGTCAACATCATGATCATAGGCTTCAAATAATACACTCAATATTTCTCAAGGCAAGTGGATTATGATAGAATATATGTATGAAGTTCACATACCCCAAATTAAGTATCTATATAAAACTAGTCAAAGTGGAGCCAAGACTATCTCATCCAGTTACTACACTCTAATCCTAAAAAAAAAATCTACATATACCCGGTTCAAATTACTTCCTTTAGAAAAGAACCGATGCACAAAGAAAAACCAAAGGAGATTATTAATATAAATAAGAAGACTCCCACCCCACACTTAAAATAATGCATTGCCCTCAATGCATTGAAAATAAAACTAAGGGTGATAGAGAAACTCCCTGGGGCTCTAAGCCCGAAAAACATTATTGTGAGCTTCCTTAGGGCACAAGGTACTCAAACTTCCCTCAAGCAGGACATCCTCAACCAATTGTACGAGGTTGCAATCACCCCACACTAGGACTTCAAACCAGTCAAAACCTGCAAAACAAAGAAACTCACCAAGTAATATCCTTCAAAAGATAATCATTTTTTAAAGGTTCGTGGAATAGGTTATTAAGTTCGTACAGGTTCTTTTATTATATGTGTGAATTTTGTTTTAGACTCGAGCTCGTTCGAGGACGAACGAGAGTCTACGTGGAGGAGAATGAGACGATCTTAGGTAGTCGTATTGGGAGTTAGGACTCCGATTAGCATACCGACAGTTTTAAAAGATCTGTAACGTTCATTAGGACTTATTTTTAAAATTTGAGCTAAATCAAATCTCGATTAGTAGGTATCAGAAGAAGGTTTCAGTATCCGTTGTCTATAAATCTTAAAAAGAGATTTTTGAGCTCGGTTTTGACGAATGAGCTCCGATTCGAAATCCAAAAGTGTCGTTACGTTTGTATGATTATTTCTGACCTGTGTAAATTTTTGGAAGTGAATTCCGAGGCCGTTCGGATAGTTTTCGCTAAAGTTTCGAAAACTAATAATTTGATTTCTTTCCATTTAATTTGTATCTTGAGCTTTGAGAATCCAATTCGAGATCTGGCTTAGTGAGTACGTCACATAAATTTTGTATAACTTGTATGAAAAATTTGAGGTCATTCCAAGTTTCGTAGGGTTTCGTCTTAATTTTAATCGCAACAACAAATTTTCAAAAGAAAAGAGAAGAAAAGATAATGGGATTAAATGAAGGCGGTGGCCCTTAGCTTTAAACAAAGAAACCGAATAGAAACGAGAAAGGAAACAAAAGAACGCAGAGAGAAAAATAAAAGTCAGAAAATAGAGAAAGGAAAGGAAAAAGAGAAGGAAAAATAGAATTTTACCCTGAATCATTCAAGTAATGATGTTAATTGATTATTTCAGTTTATTACGTGTGTTTGAATATATTTTAATGGTAGAAATTGGGATATTAAACATCATTCTGATAAGTTATATTGATAGTTAAAAGGGTTAATTGGATCCCGATAAAGGAATTGAGTATATATTCGTACTCAGGGAGTAATAGGAGACCCATAAATATAATTTATTAAGAGTTTGGTTATGTGATTTTGAACCATGTATGTATTGCCTATGCGAATAGAGTGTCGGGTTCCTAACCGGATTATTCTAAGATGTAAGGATAGACGTCTTTAACCTTATTTGATATATTTTTCTGCTTGTTGAATATAGCGGGATCGTTTGACAATGAATCAAAAGGACAAAGCGGTTGTTGAGTAGCAGTGCTAACTTTTGAACGAGGTAAGTGATTATATCTATTTCTTTGGTGGTCTTTGGCCTTGTGGATATTCTATCACGTGATCCTTTCGTGTGTAGCTGCCGATAGGCGTACTTATTAATTCTTAGTTTTGGATGTATACTGTATATTATATGTTGTGCATTGATGTTGGTATTGCATTGAGCATAGAAGCATTATTTTCTGATTGTGAGCTTGACATATACTTCCTGTTAGTCGATGAGAGTCCCGCACCAGTGAAGGATTATTATTGCATATATTTTTCGGTAGTCGATGAGAGTCCCATGTCAGTGAAGGGTTATTATTGCAAATACTTCCTCGATGAGAGTCCCTCACCGGGGAAGGGTTACTGTCGATACCCATTTTTTTCCGAACCGGTTAGAGTTCGAAAACGGGGCTCGACTTATTGGAACTCACGGGTAAGACTTGGAGTCGCCACCTAACATATTTTTAACTAGGCGTATTAGCGCACCTACTTTGTTTCTAGTCAATTTTAATGTTAACTTCGATACTTAGTCTACGAATCAGAAATACTAGGTAAGGGTTCAGGTTAATCCGAAAAGAAGGTGTTAAGCACCTCTCGGGCTCCACCAAAAATTGTTACCGGCCGGATTGAATAATTGGGATTCTAAGCAATTAAAAATAACTAAGAAAATACAGTAACTAACCAAAAATAGACAAATAACTAAATGACTGCTATAATATGCATATAATAATAAATATTAAATAAAAAATAGTTCAAATTCACTAATTGGCTTCTTCCTTGGAGAATGCAACCAAACACACCTCGTAAAATAAAACAAATTAGTTAGTATATCAAAATAAATTAATAATGATAAACTGAAAATTAAAAGAATGCAATAGCAAGTTGAATTAGAGGGCATTTTGGAGCATCATCTTGAAAATATCTATCCAGATATACCTCAAAAAAAATAAAATTGAGTTAGTATAATAATTAATGAAATGAAGCAAAATAAGAAAATAATAAGGTCACAATGATGATGACGACGACGACAATAATAACAATAATAAAAGGAAAAAATAGATTTTATAAAAGTTTAGGCTCAGAATGGTGTATTGCATCAACTGGAGTTTAGGGACGTCGGTTCTGCAAACACGGAGCCCGAGCCGGTTTGCCGTGCCAAGCACCTCCAAATTAATATGAGTAAAGAATTTTAGTTGGACTGATATTTAATTTAAAGGTGCTGATAATAATAAAAATACTATATAAAAAAAGCAAAATGTACATACAACATCAATTGAAATGTCAAATAACTACAAATAATTACTAAATATTATTTATACAGTAAATTGTATAAATAACCACAATTTTAAAAAATAGCCTACATGATGCATATTACGTAATATAGTCACAATTAAGTATATATAGTGTAAACATGGGATAACGCACGTAAATGGATGACTTCTAATGCAAATTCGCTCAAACAGTCACTATTATACCTTAAAATTAAATATAGCCAATTATAGAGAAAATGGGGGACAAAATTGGGTGTCAACAGCTGCCCCTCTGTTCCCGGGGATGATAAAAAGAATCTTCGGGCAAAGATAGTTGATGGAGTAGCCAATTTTGTCACGACGGACAGGCAAAGTGAAAAGGAAAATGAGAGTTTTTTGGGGTGTTATTGGCCGAACCTCGGTTCTGAGTTGCCTATATATCTCAGGTTTCATGAGAATCAGATCGTGTGTAGTTCTAAAATAGCATGTAACATGTTGCCTGTGTGAGATGTTTATGCCGCATGATTTTAGATGTCAGGAGTAAACTTGTCAGAGTATGCAAAGTTTACGTATGAATGTACTATGAATTTTTCTGAGATATATTATTGCTGGATATAACAGAGGCATTGTCGAAAATGAGATAACATCGGTAGATCGAGCGTGGGAGAAGAGGCTTGTAATCATCCTAGTTATGAAAATATAGTGCACGACACACCCATAAAGATGAGTTTATATGGACATAGTTTCTACTACAACTCGATAAATGAGTCATCTTGCCTTCAATATTGTCTCGGCCAAAATGGAGAATATCGAGAAGTAAAGCACGATAAATACGCACGATTCAACAGATGGGCATGATTACACACGAGAATACGTATGATTGACAACAAATAGGCCTGAATATAAAGGAATATAAAACTGACACCCAATCTGTAAGGAAAGATTAGGGAGACTACTGGTGCGAGTAGGAAAATGTAGATTTGAGCGCTTTGAAACTCGGCAGAATAGATAGTTTTGTAGGTATAACAAAGACATTGTCGAAAGGACTAGGCTTCTTGAATGGTGTTCCAGAAAGGTGCATAATATGTATTTGAGGTTTTGTGGTGCACAATTTCCTGTGGGGTAGTGATATTTCGGGAGCAAGTGTACGAGTATGGGAAATGGTGTGGGGTTTGTTGAGAGATCGGGGAGTGTGCTGCAGCAAAAGCAAGATAAATGCAAATAGAGATAAAGAAAAATATAAAGTAAACTTCCCTGTTGAGCTGCGTAGTTGTTTTGTCTGTTTTCAAGTGCATTCAGTGTTAGAGAATATGTGCCTCTCCTTTGGAGATATTTATTTACTCGTCTGGAGATGCTAAGTGCCTCTTGTTATGAGATAATTGCTTGTTGCGCCCGGTTGTATACCCTGGAACACTGTCGTTTTGTTTCCTGCAATAAGGGTGAGCTTTTACAAATAAAATTTATAAATGTAAAGTAGAATTGTCTAACGTTCGATCGTCTTGCCAATGCCTCTCGTAAAGAGACCTACGTGCTCGTCACCACTGCTACTGCCTCATCGTAAAGATAACCTACTGCTACTGCCTCCTGTCATGAGATGTATTGCCTCCTCGTAATGAGAACCTATGTGCTCGTCATCACTGCTAATGCCTCCTCGTAATGAGAACTTATGTACTCGTCAACACTGCTACTGCCTCCACGTAAAGAGAACCTACTGCTACTGCCTCTCGTCGTGAGATGTACTGCCTCCTCGTAATGAGTACCTATGTGCTCGTCAGCACTGCTACTTTCTCCTCGCTGTTTCCCTCTCGACTTTGGATCTTAGCACCCAAAAAGTCTGTCTGTACAAATGATCTAGGCCTGTATTCGGAGAATAAGAACTTACTGCTACTACCTCTCGTTGTGAGATGTTTGCCTGTCGTGTCGGACTGTGTACCCTGTGGACAAAAGTAAAGTGAAGTGCTAAAAATATAGAATGATGTTACCGTGCGTATAGTATTGCGTGAGGCACTGTCACGTTGATTGTCATTTTATTGCATCTTTGGGTCTTTCGTAAATTTGGAGGTTCTGCTCCAATATCGCTTGCACCTTTTGTGATTTTTGAGGAGGTCGTCAAAAATTTTACCCCAGTTTATTGCTTATTATGGTAGTGCCTGTGAAACTTGTGTTTGTGCTGAAAGATCTCCTCTCAAATAAAGATTTGTTAGTTGAAACAGAGTGGTTGCATCGTGCTGAACACCAAAGTATTGGCTTGAATATGAATTCGGCCTTATAGTGTGGTAACTGATTATCTCAGGGATTCGAATTATGTAGATATTTGCATTCTCAGCCTGAGGTTTGGTGTTTCGATTTTGCCGGATTTGGAGGTTGTCTAAAACTGTATTTGTCTTAGGTTGTGTTGAGGTGTTTTTATGTTTCGTGCTTTTCTTTTTAAAAGGTCATGGAGCTAACTTTGATGGATTGGTGGGTATAGAAAATGTATTTGTGGTTTAGAGGTCGTGGTTTCGATTTGTTGGTCATTGTTGTACCATTGGGTCAATCAGACTTTGAATTTTTTGGTGTTTCGGTGCTGGGTATTTTGTAGCATTATGGCTTTGCACATTTGAGTGATGGGTGTAGATCTTTGTTGGATCAAAATCTAACATTGGTATCGAGGGAGTAATTTGTTTGTTGGTTGGAATATCTTTTGACAGAGCTAAAGAAGTGAAGGTGTGAGGTTTTATTTTTTTGTCTGTCCTTAATTGTGTTGAGCCTGATAAAGTTGTTGTCAAAAATCTTGATAAAGGAGAGGTTATTTATTGTGTAAGTTGGGTGCGGTGTGAGAGTTTGGGTTTTGCTGGTTCTGGTTGTATAGTGGCTGGATTTCTTTCTTACGACTCTTGTGTGGGTATAAGGCCAGAAGATTTTGTTCGTCCATACTACAAGTTGTACGAAAGTGGAATTGGGATTGTCTGAGTTCCCTTGGTGTCACATGCTGGTGGTTCAAAAGACTTTGTTCAAGGGGAAAACATTTTCAACTCGGCTTGCCATTTCGGCGTTTTTCTGAATGCAGATTCTTGACCAATTTCGGTGTTCAAGCGCAAAGCAACCGTAATATAGTGACAAACATGCACAAAACAGAGTTAGCCAGAATGACACACAAGCTTAAGAGATTGCCTAGACCGCGGATGATAGATTAGAACTTGAATTTGGAGATTAGGACAAATTGTATAGAGATTCCAAAAGATTGCTTGAGTACTTTATGTAGCAGTCAAGACAATGATTTTGGTTAAATAACTGATGCTTGTTTAAGCAGGAGATGGGAAGAATGTCAATGAAAAGTGATAAAGATGTTGTGTAATGAGTAGGGTGTGTGACTGAAGATGAGGTTGGCTTTTTTCGAACACCAAGACCTTGTGTATTTGTCATCCTTTCTTGCAAATTTGTCTGTCATGATGCTTATGTTTCTTTGAAAGAGATACTACATGTCTTTCTTACTTTCCTACCAAATGTTGCAATATAATCTTTGCCTCACACTTTCCTTTGTTTGATACGCGGAGAGACCGAACCCGATGTAGGTCACCCACGTACCATATATATTCTTAGATTGCTGCTTCATATTGTAGTTGTGGTCATGAGGATTCGTATCACTCTAATAATGCCTTCGGCCAAAATTGTTCCAAGAAGTCTATTCGCATGTACCTTTGTATCAAATCAACGCTCGGTCTTGTAAGTGTCTCAAATAAATCCATCTTGAGTTCATCTTCTTGTCTTCGTTTAGTTGGTCAAGACATACCTCTAAATATCCATGGGATTTTGATTTCTGTCATGTAATGAGAGCTTTTGTCACTTCATCTTTGCATTCCTTTCCAAGTTGAATCAGCCTGCTAATTTCGGTTGTTGTTCATAAACCTTGGTAACATCAAGCGGGTTCCCTTTGTATCTCAACCTCCTTATTGCTTTCTGATACCCGTTTGACTACTCTTTCCACCATGAACATGTGCGAGCTTGAAAGATGCTTTGGATCATATTCTTGCATTGTTGGTGGTGCATAAGTGTAGACTAGTGTAACAAAGTGATCCTCGGACATTGATGTCAAAATGCATTGTGGTAAGTCAGGCTTTTCTTGTTGACATATTGATGCAGCCCGACCACGTGCTGATCAAGTGATCGATCCACCGAGGAGACCGATGACAAGAAGCCAAGCCAAGCTGCTGCACGATGTGCACGTTCACTTAGCCTGGCCGAAGAAAAACAATTGCTCCGAAGCTGAGTGGCCGAGCTCAAGAATCGAAGGCATTATCTTCAGATTTGAGCCCGAAGGCAAAGAGACCGAGGACAACGAGCTCGAGGAGAATTGAGCGTCCGAAGAGAACAAGTGTGTTCGAGCAGACAATCGATAACCGAAGCCAAGGCTTACCGAAGTCAAAGTCTGCCGAACACAATTTAACTCAGCCCTGCGTGGCTTATTTCTATTGGTCGCCTGTGACCCTTTTACTAGTTTACCCTTAGTCTTTCTTATATAAGCCTGGTTCCTTCTCATTGTAGTGAGCTAGTTTTTAAACAATGATAAATTAATGAAAGTACCGATCACCTTTCTCTTGTCTCCGTCGTGAGCAAAACCCTGTGAGGGATTTATGGACTTGTGGCTTTCGGTTAATCCGATTGAACATTCCTCTCTGATCATTCAGTTTGCAAGAGGCAATGTTCTCTTGAGGATTGTTGCATAGTTAGGGTGATTCTTGTACCCCTTTCGATCGAGCTTTGAGACAGGTTCCTCACTGTTCTTTCGAAAGAAGCAAGTTTTGTCTTGCTTCTATCTTTTATCTTTTATCTTTCTTGTTTATCTTCCGCGTTTGTGCTTAGCAACTCCTTCGGGTTTCCATTGCACCATCTTGGTATCAGAGCACGGTTTGGGTTTGTTTCTACAACCCCAAATCCTGTTCAAGTATCTTTATTTTCGTGCGTTGTGTCTTTTTTTTTTCCGTTTCGTGTTCTTGATTTGGTTTTGTTACTGTTGGTGTGTTATTTTACAAAAAAAAAAAAAAAAAAAAATGTTAAAAAGAAAATTCAAAAATTGTGTTTGATTGTTGGTTGTTTGGGATAAAACAACCATTGATTCTTGTTCACCATCGAGTTCTGAATCCAACAAGTACCCGACGTACCAATTTCGTGACTAGAGTTTCTTGGTGAATTTTAGACTGTTTTGAGCTTTAATGGTGACTGAAAACTCGAACCCCATCGTGTTTGGAAGAAACCGGTGAAGATTGGTAGTTCTTGAGTGATTTGGGTTTGTTTGTTGCTTGAAAATCGAAGTTCTAAGTTTAAATCATAGTCCGTACACAGGAAAATTGTTACAAAATCGTAACAGTGTACGACTCGAACGAGCTGGTTCTTAGCTCGAAGAACTTGAATTGATTTCCTCCGTTGTTGAGACCGGAGTTGAAAAGCAACCCAGATCTGCTGAACATTGTGGTCAGTGAACCGAAGTTGTTGTGTCCGTACGTCGGAGCAAGGGTCACTGTTCCATTGAAGAAGAAAGGGGTTAAATTTTTAACATCAAAACCCCAGGTGAAAATTGTCGGCTGAGAAAAAGGAAAGTGGATAAGGTAAAACCCTATCCGTACCAAGGAGGGACCACTCTTGTACGGACAAGAGTTGGTGTGGCCGAGGAAGATTCCAAAAGGGAATCAAAGGGTAGATTCTCCTAGGTTCTCACTTTCTTTCGAAACAAAATTCTAGTTGGTGGATCTTTTGAGTAATTGTCCTACTCGATGTCGTACTAACTCTTTTAAGCTAATAAGAATTCGTGCGAAGGGGTGACCGAAGTCCAAACTTTCGTAGAAATTCTTTTGACTCCCCGAGCTCAGTTAAAAAGCGTCCGTTCCATCGAGTCGAACATCACTTCACTCTTCCCGAAGAGGCAGTGACTATTGTCGAACTTGAAGGATCTTAGAGGACCGATCAATCAGACGAGCCACTGTTAACAAGTCCTTGAGTGATCAAAAACCGAACCCATAAATTGAGTGGACCCGAGTGCCACCCATCAAAGGTGAGGGAGTGTGTGAGGTGATTTCTAACCCTAACATTTGTTTGATCTTTGACTTGTGCAGGTACCATGGCTGGAAATGATGGCAAAAGCATTGAGAAGCCCGAAGTGTCGTTAGCCGATCTCATGGCTGCGATACAAGGCGTTAGTGCCGAAATAAGAGGAGTAACTGCTCGAGTGACTTTCCTCGAGCAGGGAAACGCGTCCGTGGCCATGAATGGGTCCGGCGTTGGAACGAGCAAATCCACTCCGATGAAACCTGAGCTTGTCCGACAACATCAGTTGACAAGTGAAGCAATTCGAAGAGAACTTAACTTAGGCAATCCCCAAGCTGCTTATCAAAACTTGGGCATTCCCCGAGGAGAAAGAATACCACCTCCAAAGGCCCAAAGAGATCTTGGAGCCGCCGAGGAGATTGATGAAGAGGAATTTCCGAGGACGAATATGAGCGTGAGCCGCCATTCGCTCAACGAAGGCTAGCTCACCGAGGTCATGGAAATTTCCGAGGTTGAGGCCGAGGCGCAAATGTTGGAAGAAATACTGAGCGTGAGGCTAATGATCGAGATGATGAGTATCCCGAACAGGCTCGTGCTGTTCGAGACTCAAACTTGAACAGTGTCAAGATCACTATTCCACCCTTTAAAGGAACTAGTGATCCCGATGAGTATCTTGAATGGAAGCTTAAAATGGAGCGCATCTTTGAAACCAATGAGATGACCGATGAGAGAAAAGCTGCCCATGCCATTGCTTCGTTCGAAGCATATGCATCAACGTGGTGGGAATCTGACAAGAGACATAGGCGAAGGAATGACTATCCTGAAGTCACTACCTGGCCGCAATTGAGGAGAGCAATGGATGCTAAGTATTTGAGTGCCAAGTACATGCAGACTCAAATGCAAAAGCTCTATGAGTTAAAGCAAGGGTCCAAGTCTGTCCAAGAGTACCACGATGAGTTCGAAAAGGTTCGATTGAATCTTGATCTGGTCGAAGATGAAGAACAAGCCATTATCAGATTCAAAAATGGTTTGGCTAGGGATGTGTCATCTCACTTGAGACTCCACGTGTATCACACGTTGGAAGATCTGTTCGATGCTGCCACCGAAGCTGAGAAATTGGTGAAGGACGATAAGGCAAACCGGTATCGAGGAATCACTACTTCTATTCCTTTGAACCGAGGTAAAGAATGGAAGAGTCCAAACCAAACAAGTGCTAACACTGTTCGAGATTCGAAGAGACCCTTCGAAAGAGGTGTGACCGTTAACCAGTCGAGAGAAGTGGGAGGTAAAGTTCAACTCAACTCTCCTAGTGCTTCAAATATTCAGTGTCACAAATGCAAAGGTTATGGTCACATGGCAAAAGAATGTCCAACTCGCAAAGTTATGCTTCTGCTCGAAGATAGAACCGTCCATGAGCAAGCGATTGACACCGAGGAGGAATTTATCGAGGAGACTGACCGAGCTGAAGGTGATGATGATCATGAGGCTGCCGAAGCTGATCGTCCGGAAATTTTTCTCGTGGTTCGAAGGAATTTGAGCTGCTTGACTCTTGAAGAAGAGGACAACCAAAGAGAAAACCTCTTTCATGCCCGATGTCAAGTAAGGGGAAAGGTGTGTTCGATGATCATTGATTCCGGTAGTTGTGCCAATGTAGTGAGCCAAACTTTGGTTTCACAAATGGGATTACCTATGATGAAGCATCCCCACCCTTACAAATTACAATGGCTGAATGAGTGTGGAGAATTGAGAGTTGTCAAACAAGTGTGGATCAAGTTCAAAATCGGAGAGTATCAAGATGAAATGATATTCGATGTAGTTCCGATGCAAGCTTGTCATTTGCTATTGGGTCGACCATGGCAGTATGACCGAACAGCTGTTCACAATGGCAGATCCAACACTTATACTGTGAAGCTCGATGGGAAGAGTTTCATACTCAAACCCCTGTCTCCAAAACAAGTCACCGAGGACTATAAACGGATGAAGGAATTGAAAGAAGCGGCCAAAGCTAAGCTTCCGATGGGAGCAAAATTGGGGCCCGAAGAGACAAACTCACTGCCCGAAGTGAAAGGAATTTGTGCAATCATGCAACCCGGTGAGATCTTACGAGGCAACGACCACGGTCAGATGATGATTTGCCTCGTGCACAAGGGTATCTTTCTAAACTCTAATGATGATTTTTCTAATAATAACCCTTTGCCTTTTTTTGTTCGAAAAGTTTTGCAGGACTTCGAGGACATGTTTCCCGAGGAAATGCCAGGTGGATTACCTCCGTTGAGAGGAATCGAGCACCAAATTGACTTCGTACCGGGGTCTCAAATCCCTAACAAACCTGCATACCGGTGTAATCCCGAAGACACCAAAGAGCTCCAACGGCAGGTTGATGAATTGCTGAACAAGGGCCTCGTTCGTGAGAGCTTGAGTCCTTGCGCCGTTCCAGTTATCCTTGTCCCGAAGAAGGATGGAACATGGCGAATGTGTGTTGACTGTCGAGCAGTCAACAAAATAACGGTAAAGTATCGTCATCCTATCCCTCGATTAGATGACATGCTAGATGAGTTAAGTGGTTCTTCATGCTTTTCGAAGATAGACCTCAGGTCCGGTTACCACCAGATCCGAATGAAACCCGGAGACGAGTGGAAAACCGCATTCAAGACCAAGTTCGGTCTCTATGAATGGTTGGTGATGCCTTTTGGCTTATCCAATGCACCGAGCACATTCATGCGACTGATGAACCATGTGCTCAAACCGTTCATAAATAAGTTTGTTGTCGTTTATTTCGATGACATACTTGTTTATAGCAGAACCGTGGATCCTTTGGTGTCGATCGAGTAGTCTTTCTTGGATTTGTTGTCAGTGCTAATGGTGTCGAAGTCGACGAATCAAAAGTCGAAGCCATCAAAGATTGGCCAACTCCAACCTCGGTAACACAAGTTCGTAGCTTCCATGGCTTAGCTAGCTTTTACCGAAGGTTTGTTCGTGACTTTAGCACCGTGGCAGCTCCTTTAACCGAGCTGGTGAAGAAAGACCATCCATTTGTGTGGGAAGAGTCCCAAGAAAGGGCTTTCCAAGAGTTGAAACGGAGGCTTTGTTCTGCCCCGTTGTTGCAACTCCCTGACTTCGGCAAAGCATTCGAAGTCAAGTGTGATGCGTCTGGAGTTGGGATCGGAGGAGTGCTGATGCAAGAATCGAAGTCGATCGCTTACTTTAGCGAAAAGCTTAAGGGTGCAACTTTGAATTACTCTACGTATGACAAAGAGTTGTATGCCCTCGTTCGAGCACTCGCCCATTGGCAGCATTATTTGTGGCCTCGAGAGTTTGTGATCAAGAGTGATCATGAGTCTTTGAAACATCTCCGAGGTCAGGAGAAATTGAATCGAAGACATGCCAAGTGGGTTGAATTTATTGAAAGCTTTCCCTATGTAATTCATTACAAAAAGGGAAAAGATAATGTTGTGGCCGAGTGATCGATCCACCGAGGAGACCGATGATAAGAAGCCAAGCCAAGCTGCTGCACGATGTGCACGTTCACTTAGCCTGGCCGAAGGAAAACAATTGCTCCGAAGCTGAGTGGCCGAGCTCAAGAATCGAAGGCATTATCTTCAGATTTGAGCCCGAAGGCAAAGAGACCGAGGACAACGAGCTCGAGGAGAATTGAGCGTCCGAAGAGAACAAGTGTGTTCGAGCAGACAATCGATAACCGAAGCCAAGGCTTACCGAAGTCAAAGTCTGCCGAACATAATTTAACTCAGCCCTGCGTGGCTTATTTCTATTGGTCGCCTGTGACCCTTTTACTAGTTTACCCTTAGTCTTTCTTATATAAGCCTTGTTCCTTCTCATTGTAGTGAGCTAGTTTTTAAACAATGATAAATTAATAAAAGTACCGAGCACCTTTCTCTTGTCTCCGTCGTGAGCAAAACCCTGTGAGGGATTTATGGACTTGTGGCTTTCGGTTAATCCGATTGAACATTCCTCTCTGATCATTCAGTTTGCAAGAGGCAATGTTCTCTTGAGGATTGTTGCATAGTTAGGGTGATTCTTGTACCCCTTTCGATCGAGCTTTGAGACAGGTTCCTCACTGTTCTTTCGAAAGAAGCAAGTTTTGTCTTGCTTCTATCTTTTATCTTTTATCTTTCTTGTTTATCTTCCGCGTTTGTGCTTAGCAACTCCTTCGGGTTTGCATTGCACCATCTTGGTATCAGAGCACGGTTTGGGCTTGTTTCTACAACCCCAAATCCTGTTCAAGTATCTTTATTTTCGTGCGTTGTGTCTTTGTTTTCCGTTTCGTGTTCTTGATTTGGTTTTGTTACTGTTGGTGTGTTATTTTACAAAAAAAAAAAAAAAAAAAAATGTTAAAAAGAAAATTCAAAAATTGTGTTTGATTGTTGGTTGTTTGGGATAAAACAACCATTGATTCTTGTTCAC
The DNA here is from genome assembly GCA_037355625.1 of Petunia x hybrida. Taxonomy (NCBI): domain Eukaryota; kingdom Viridiplantae; phylum Streptophyta; class Magnoliopsida; order Solanales; family Solanaceae; genus Petunia; species Petunia x hybrida. The sequence goes on along the minus strand of JBBBVM010001019.1, from coordinate 1,055,835 downwards.
CATCGAGTTCTGAATCCAACAAGTACCCGACGTACCAATTTCGTGACTAGGGTTTCTTGGTGAATTTTGGACTGTTTTGAGCTTTAATGGTGACTGAAAACTCGAACCCCATCGTGTTTGGAAGAAACCGGTGAAGATTGGTGGTTCTTGAGTGATTTGGGTTTGTTTGTTGCTTGAAAATCGAAGTTCTAAGTTTAAATCATAGTCCGTACACCGGAAAATTGTTTCAAAATCGTAACAGTGTACGACTCGAACGAGCTGGTTCTTAGCTCGAAGAACTTGAATTGATTTCCTCCGTTGTTGAGACCGGAGTTGAAAAGCAACCCAGATCTGCTGAACATTGTGGTCAGTGAACCGAAGTTGTTGTGTCCGTACGCCGGAGCAAGGGTCACTGTTCCATTGAAGAAGAAAGGGGTTAAATTTTTAACATCAAAACCCCAGGTGAAAATTGTCGGCTGAGAAAAAGGAAAGTGGATAAGGTAAAACCCTATCCGTACCAAGGAGGGACCACTCTTGTACGGACAAGAGTTGGTGTGGCCGAGGAAGATTCCAAAAGGGAATCAAAGGGTAGATTCTCCTAGGTTCTCACTTTCTTTCGAAACAAAATTCTAGTTGGTGGATCTTTTGAGTAATTGTCCTACTCGAGGTCGTACTAACTCTTTTAAGCTAATAAGAATTCGTGCGAAGGGGTGACCGTAGTCCAAACTTTCGTAGAAATTCTTTTGACTCCCCGAGCTCAGTTAAAAAGCGTCCGTTCCATCGAGTCGAACATCACTTCACTCTTCCCGAAGAGGCAGTGACTATTGTCGAACTTGAAGGATCTTAGAGGACCGATCAATCAGACGAGCCACTGTTAACAAGTCCTTGAGTGATCAAAAACCGAACCCATAAATTGAGTTGACCCGAGTGCCACCCATCAAAGGTGAGGGAGTGTGTGAGGTGATTTCTAACCCTAACATTTGTTTGATCTTTGACTTGTGCAGGTACCATGGCTGGAAATGATGGCAAAAGCATTGAGAAGCCCGAAGTGTCATTAGCCGATCTCATGGCTGCGATACAAGGCGTTAATGCCGAAATAAGAGGAGTAACTGCTCGAGTGACTCTCCTCGAGCAGGGAAACGCGTCCGTGGCCATGAATGGGTCCGGCGTTGGAACGAGCCAATCCACTCCGATGAAACCTGAGCTTGTCCGACAACATCAGTTGACAAGTGAAGCAATTCGAAGAGAACTTAACTTGGGCAATCCCCAAGCTGCTTATCAAAACTTGGGCATTCCCCGAGGAGAAAGAATACCACCTCCAAAGGCCCAAAGAGATCTTGGAGCCGTTGCCGAGGAGATTGATGAAGAGGAATTTCTCGAGGACGAATATGAGCGTGAGCCGCCATTCGCTCAACGAAGGCTAGCTCTCCGAGGTCGTGGAAATTTCCGAGGTCGAGGCCGAGGCGCAAATGTTGGAAGAAATACTGAGCGTGAGGCTAATGATCGAGATGATGAGTATCCCGAACAGGCTCGTGCTGTTCGAGACTCAAACTTGAACAGTGTCAAGATCACTATTCCACCCTTTAAAGGAACTAGTGATCCCGATGAGTATCTTGAATGGAAGCTTAAAATGGAGCGCATCTTTGAAACCAATGAGATGACCGATGAGAGAAAAGCTGCCCATGCCATTGCTTCGTTCGAAGCTTATGCATCAACGTGGTGGGAATCTGACAAGAGACATAGGCGAAGGAATGACTATCCTGAAGTCACTACCTTGCTGCAATTGAGGAGAGCAATGGATGCTAAGTATTTGAGTGCCAAGTACAGGCAGACTCAAATGCAAAAGCTCTATGAGTTAAAGCAAGGGTCCAAGTCTGTCCAAGAGTACCACGATGAGTTCGAAAAGGTTCGATTGAATCTTGATCTGGTCGAAGATGAAGAACAAGCCATTATCAGATTCAAAAATGGTTTGTCTAGTGATGTGTCATCTCACTTGAGACTCCACGTGTATCACACGTTGGAAGATCTGTTCGATGCTGCCACCGAAGCTAAGAAATTGGTGAAGGACGATAAGGCAAACCGGTATCGAGGAATCACTACTTCTATTCTTTTGAACCGAGGTAAAGAATGGAAGAGTCCAAACCAAACAAGTGCTAACACTGTTCGAGATTCGAAGAGATCCTTCGAAAGAGGTGTGACCGTTAACCAGTCGAGAGAAGTGGGAGGTAAAGTTCAACTCAACTCTCCTAGTGCTTCAAATATTCAATGTCACAAATGCAAAGGTTATGGTCACATGGCAAAAGAATGTCCAACTCGCAAAGTTATGCTTCTGCTCGAAGATGGAACTGTCCATGAGCAAGCGAGTGACACCGAGGAGGAATTTATCGAGGAGACTGACCGAGCTGAAGGTGATGATGATCATGAGGCTGCCGAAGCTGATCGTCCGGAAATGTTTCTCGTGGTTCGAAGGAATTTGAGCTGCTTGACTCTTGAAGAAGAGGACAACCAAAGAGAAAACCTCTTTCATGCCCGATGTCGAGTAAGGGGAAAGGTGTGTTCGATGATCATTGATTCCGGTAGTTGTGCCAATGTAGTGAGCCAAACTTTGGTTTCACAAATGGGATTACCTACGATGAAGCATCCCCACCCTTACAAATTACAATGGCTGAATGAGTGTGGAGAATTGAGAGTTGTCAAACAAGTGTGTTTCAAGTTCAAAAAATCGGAGAGTATCAAGATGAAATGATATTCGATGTAGTTCCGATGCAAGCTTGTTATTTGCTATTGGGTCGACCATGGCAGTATGACCGAACAGCTGTTCACAATGGCAGATCCAACACTTACACTGTGAAGCTCGATGGGAAGAGTTTCATACTCAAACCCCTGTCTCCAAAACAAGTCACCGAGGACTATAAACGGATGAAGGAATTGAAAGAAGCGGCCAAAGCTAAACTTCCGATGGGAGCAAAATTGGGGCCCGAAGAGACAAACTCACCGCCCGAAGTGAAAGGAATTTGTGCAATCATGCAACCCGGTGAGATCTTACGAGGCAACGACCACGGTCAGATGATGATTTGCCTCGTGCACAAGGGTATCTTTCTAAACTCTAATGATGATTTTTCTAATGATAACCCTTTGCCTTTTTTTGTTCGAAAAGTTTTGCAGGACTTCGAGGACATGTTTCCCGAGGAAATGCCAGGTGGATTACCTCCGTTGAGAGGAATCGAGCACCAAATTGACTTCGTACCGGGGTCTCAAATCCCTAACAAACCTGCATACCGGTGTAATCCCGAAGACACCAAAGAGCTCCAACGGCAGGTTGATGAATTGCTGAACAAGGGCCTCGTTCGTGAGAGCTTGAGTCCTTGCGCCGTTCCAGTTATCCTTGTCCCGAAGAAGGATGGAACATGGCGAATGTGTGTTGACTGTCGAGCAGTCAACAAAATAACGGTAAAGTATCGTCATCCTATCCCTCGATTAGATGACATGCTAGATGAGTTAAGTGGTTCTTCATGCTTTTCGAAGATAGACCTCAGGTCCGGTTACCACCAGATCCGAATGAAACCCGGAGACGAGTGGAAAACCGCATTCAAGACCAAGTTCGGTCTCTATGAATGGTTGGTGATGCCTTTTGGCTTATCCAATGCACCGAGCACATTCATGCGACTGATGAACCATGTGCTCAAACCGTTCATAAATAAGTTTGTTGTCGTTTATTTCGATGACATACTTGTTTATAGCAGAACCGTGGATCCTTTGGTGTCGATCGAGTAGTCTTTCTTGGATTTGTTGTCAGTGCTAATGGTGTCGAAGTCGACGAATCAAAAGTCGAAGCCATCAAAGATTGGCCAACTCCAACCTCGGTAACACAAGTTCGTAGCTTCCATGGCTTAGCTAGCTTTTACCGAAGGTTTGTTCGTGACTTTAGCACCGTGGCAGCTCCTTTAACCGAGCTGGTGAAGAAAGACCATCCATTTGTGTGGGAAGAGTCCCAAGAAAGGGCTTTCCAAGAGTTGAAACGGAGGCTTTGTTCTGCCCCGTTGTTGCAACTCCCTGACTTCGGCAAAGCATTCGAAGTCAAGTGTGATGCGTCTGGAGTTGGGATCGGAGGAGTGCTGATGCAAGAATCGAAGCCGATCGCTTACTTTAGCGAAAAGCTTAAGGGTGCAACTTTGAATTACTCTACGTATGACAAAGAGTTGTATGCCCTCGTTCGAGCACTCGCCCATTGGCAGCATTATTTGTGGCCTCGAGAGTTTGTGATCAAGAGTGATCATGAGTCTTTGAAACATCTCCGAGGTCAGGAGAAATTGAATCGAAGACATGCCAAGTGGGTTGAATTTATTGAAAGCTTTCCCTATGTAATTCATTACAAAAAGGGAAAAGATAATGTTGTGGCCGAGTGATCGATCCACCGAGGAGACCGATGATAAGAAGCCAAGCCAAGCTGCTGCACGATGTGCACGTTCACTTAGCCTGGCCGAAGGAAAACAATTGCTCCGAAGCTGAGTGGCCGAGCTCAAGAATCGAAGGCATTATCTTCAGATTTGAGCCCGAAGGCAAAGAGACCGAGGACAACGAGCTCGAGGAGAATTGAGCGTCCGAAGAGAACAAGTGTGTTCGAGCAGACAATCGATAACCGAAGCCAAGGCTTACCGAAGTCAAAGTCTGCCGAACATAATTTAACTCAGCCCTGCGTGGCTTATTTCTATTGGTCGCCTGTGACCCTTTTACTAGTTTACCCTTAGTCTTTCTTATATAAGCCTTGTTCCTTCTCATTGTAGTGAGCTAGTTTTTAAACAATGATAAATTAATAAAAGTACCGAGCACCTTTCTCTTGTCTCCGTCGTGAGCAAAACCCTGTGAGGGATTTATGGACTTGTGGCTTTCGGTTAATCCGATTGAACATTCCTCTCTGATCATTCAGTTTGCAAGAGGCAATGTTCTCTTGAGGATTGTTGCATAGTTAGGGTGATTCTTGTACCCCTTTCGATCGAGCTTTGAGACAGGTTCCTCACTGTTCTTTCGAAAGAAGCAAATTCATGCAACGCACATATATCAAATAAGAGATGCATCCTATAATACGAAGGATTGCTTTACGCACGAAGATTTGAAAAGCGCTTTATGCCACAGCTATCATTTCGCTTGCTAACAAAATGCGGAGCCTCAGTGAAATATTGCATTTGCATAACATTGATTTTTATTACATTGCCTGATATTGAAGCAGTGTAAGAAAAGGAAAAGACTAAATATTTGCTAGAAAATTAGATCATGGCCAAACAAACATCTTTCATGCTGATCCATTTCCAGAAGATTCTTCCTCTTCTTCGGACGAGTCTCCCTCGGACAAGATTGCCTCTGATGGGTCTCCTTGGAAGATGATGTTGTCTGCATCGGTCAGGAGCCGGGATATGTCAAATGTGAAATTCTTCAGCATTTCCCAAGCATTCCTTCCTTTCTCCTCTATTCCTTTGTCAGCCACAGAGTCCATTCCTTCGCTAGCCCATATGCCGATTGTCACGACCCTTTTTTAACTTAAAAGAAAAACTTATTAAAAGGGTCTGTGACGGTGCTCAAGGTACACAAATTATTAGAGATCTTGGAGTCACCACTTATCAAGTTAAAGGTGTGCCAAGTCACCAAAGTGATGTACCTAGAACACCTATGACTTATAAATGATCTGCGTCAGAGTTCCGGGTAAGAATCTCGGTTGACTCTCGGGAAGGTGTTGGACACCCTCGAGTCCTGTGCCAAGCTCAGTTGCTTTTTTGACGCATTTCGACTCTTTGAAAATTATTTGTATGTTTTGCCTTTGTTTTGTTACGTTTTGATTTATTATTAATTTATATGTCCAAATAAAACTCAAATCGAGATATAATCGCGCAGGCACTTCACCCGTTCGAAGTTATCCGACTTAAATCAATTAAATCACGCGGGTACTTCACTCGCTCGAAATCTCTTGACTTAAATGAGTTCCATCTTGAACAAATAATTGGTTTAATTATTTCAGCTTATAGTTTGCCTAGCTCTGTTGCAATCAGAATGGAAATATGAAGTTTCCTTTTGCACTTTTTATTTGGTCAAATCTGGAGCAAAGATGAAATTTAAGTTAACATTTTCATTTGGTCAAATCCAACTAGAGTGACATTTGCTTTCTCTTATTTTAAGTTTGCAGCTAGTGTCCCACTTCGCTTTAGTTTAAAATTTGTTATGCACAAACTACATTAAAAGAATTATTTACCAGTATTCAAATTCACCCACTTCAATCATATTTTTCTTCCTTTCAATAATAGCATCATTATACACTCTAAATCCTTTGCCTACTCATTCATACCTTGAATAGATTTGCAGAATTCTAACGAAAGACATTTTCAAAGGATCTTATTTTCAACATCTAATTTAACTTATGGCCCCGAAATTAAATGGCCAATTTCAAACATACATAAAGCAAAATCATGAGTTTGTAAGTAACATGAATACAAAAGAATTGCCCATTGGGCCTGCCATTCCACTTTCAGAACCTTAACGAAAGAAACTTTTAACACATTAAAAGTAACATTAAAGACTTACAAGGTTAAGAAATAGCCACCGAAGTACAAAATCTCCAAGCAACAACAGCAATGACAAGAACTAGCAACAAACCTGCTTGGACTCCAAAAGTTTCAAACCTTCAACTCACAACTAGACTTTAAACTCAAAGGTTATATCTTAAGCACTTGCATTTCACTCTATTTCTTTTCTTTTCTTTACTTTTTTTTCACTCTATTTTTCAGATCTAAAAATGTATTCCTTCAGATATTGTGTGTTGTTCTCTAATGAATCTCCTGTATTTTTTGGAGAGTATTTTTTCAGATTCTTCCCTAAAGAGTGAAGGGATGGCCTTCTTTATAGCTAAAAGAGAGGTCAAAAAGTCAAGGGTGACAGTTATACCTATGATACATAACCCAAGGTAATTAAATGCCAATTGCCTTCTTTATGCTAAGCCTCTCACCTACCCTAAAAGAGTACTGAAACATACCACTTTGGTACTACTCTTTGTCCCACTATTTTGACCATTTTTCCCTCTCTTTTTACTTTCTATCTTTCCACTTTTCCCCTTTTAATTTTATATCAAATTTTAGATCTTTTTTTAGTTTTAGTCATAAACTATTTATTACCTAAATCCAACTCCCAACACAACTAATTTACTTAACTAAATGGACTCAAACCCATCTCATAAGTTGAGTTCAAACTCATTTGCTGAAAAGAAAGGTCACATAGACCCTAAGGACTCCAAATATCTAGCCAATAGACATACCAGTTTCATTTTCAGGTTTTTCCAATTACAAGCTAAAACAAATCAAACAAAGCTCTCCAGACTCATGCTCAATCAACAAATCCCAGATATATTCAATGCAAATTTCACACTTGATGCAGAATTTGAACATAACTGGTATGCTTGATAGATCACACAAGTTAACAGACAATTCAAAGCCAAACATAAGTCATCTCACATAAACTCAAGGATAAACTTCAAATTGATCAATCTCGATTCATAATCAGACTACAATAACATGATAATTTTCCAATTGTAACATGATAACTACTATAAGCTAAGCAATGAAAATGGACTACTTGAGACTAGTGATCTACAACTAAACAACATACACGCACAGATTCTAAAGCTAAAACATTGTCATCTACAGCTAAACAAGTTTCACGAATTTAAACTCAAAGGATAAACAAAGCAGAGAAGACAAGCTTAATCTAACCCGTCGAACCAAAGCCAATACATCTACTGCCACTGCCTCGACGTTGCTTCCACCATCGACACGGCCTCCAACCCACTGCCTTGCTAGCGTCAAACTGCTCTCGTGTTGCAAAAAACCAAACATCCATACATCACCATCGTCCACGCTGTTGAACCCCAAAAATTACCCTTTCTTTAAGAAAAGAAAAGTTTCGGGTATATTCCAACAAAATGGGATTCCAAAGGGTTTCTTTGGAGTCGCCACCTAATTTAAGGATTATTAGGAACCTAAGTTAACTAAAGAGTGCAATTTTATTCCTTACTTAAAGGAAAATAATTCAGAGATTCTTAAGTAAGTGGTTCAATTATTTTCGAAAGAAGGTCCCTTGCAGGAGCACTTTCGAAAATCCGCTAAAAGCGGTTAATCCGGCGATTTTCACGAATTTATTAAGGATAGGAAAATATAAAGTTAATTTTAAATGAGGATAATATAAATGATATAAATAAGATAAGATTTTAATTATGCCGATACTTATAAGGTTAAATAAATGGATAATTAAATAATGAATCAATTGATTAATTAATAGAATAAGTAAAGGTTAAATGAAGTTAGATAATTAAATAAAAGGAACTAGATAAATAATTGGATAATAATAAAGGATTAATTAAGTGATTGAATGAATAGATAAATAAATAAGCAAATAAATAACTTAATTAAATAAATAAATACTTATCAATTTAATTAAATAAGGGAGTAAATGAATAATAATTGATTAATTAAATAAATAAATATTCAATTGATTAAATAAATAAATGATTAATTGAAATTAAATAAATTTGATTAAGTAAATAAATAAATAATGGATTAAAATTTAATTAATTAACTACATAAATAAATTAGATTAAATGAATAAATAATTAAATATCCATAAATAAATAATTCAAATGCAAATTATGACGAAGGTACGATTTTAGTCGAATTTAATTCTGCACTCATTAATTGACAAATGATTCTAAACATCCATAAATTAATTGGCGATTCGAAAAGAAATGATACAAAGCATTCATGTAAAAGCAATTTAAGTGATTTACAATAGTTATTCACAATTCAAATATCATTTCTATCCTACCGGGCTACTAATCCGGTCTATGGGGAAATCCTATACAACATGCATTTTCTAAGGGAGCGGGGAAGGATGGAATTTAGAAGATAGAACCCGGAAGCGCAAACTCATCATTGAGCCTTGGACTTTGAGATTTTCATTTTTTCGTTTCTTACATTTTCGGGGATATCAAGTCCCGAAAATGCGAAGCGAAGCAAATAACTTCCAATGCAAGTAGCCATCCCGTTTGTGAGTTTTTATTTCAAACTCGTTCCCAAGAGTGTATTATGTAAAAGAAAGGGAGAAAAAGATTAGTAACTACCACAGTAACATAAAGCATTATACAGTAAATATTTGAGACAGATACCAGAAGAAAAACCTATTAGACTACCAAACTTCATGCATATACGCTGACTAATCAAAGGTTATCATTCAAATGCATTTCATGTATAAAAGAAAGCACTAATTAACAACTACAATGATAATTGTCGGGCAAATCAATAAAGGAGAGATTGGCTAAACAAAGTGACAAAAGGAATTCAAACTAAATATTTCAACTACTCAGACTTATAACAAAGGTGATTTCAGTTCTCAAAGTATGCTTGCTCACATCAATATTTCAAAAAGAAGAAGAGGTTTTCACTGTAAGGAAATAAACTTTCAACCTGAAGCATAACTAATACTACCTGAAGCATGACTAATATTTAACAAAGTCATACAAATATATATTCATTGAGCACTTGTTTTTCCTGGTTTATATCAAGCTGTATTTCAAAAATCAGATTCAATTCTCTTTGACTTGACATCATGATAATGAACAAAATAACATTCTGGAGTATGAATGGCAGACCATTCTATCACTATATCACAACTGGCACTGGACCCTTTCAAACAAACTGGAAAGAAAGCAAAATGAATCAAAAAGAACAAACTACCAAGGCAAAACTGAAGCATACCCACACCAGACTCTTCACTGTACCTATGCATACCCTGCACCAACTCACACATACTTACCTGCTGGACATACAAACCTGCACACAAAAACAGACCCTTCAAAGACCTCCCACCACCAAATCATGCCTAAGCTCACACCAGAAACTCCTTCTCACTCCCTGAACCCTGCACTCGCAAACTCATAGAAACTGAACCCTACTGCTACCTATTCCCCTGAACTACCTAAAATAATTCCATTCAAACTTTCCTTCAAACAGCCAGAACTCTCCTATTCTACTTCTATCATCCTACTGCAACACCTAAACTCCCTGCCACAAGCTCACAGGATCAACCCGAGACAGGAAACTAAAACTTGAACCAAATGAATCTCATCAACTAATGCAAGAACAAGCAACTTAAAACTCATTTTTATTGGCAGAATAACTCTTTTTAAAAAAAAAATCATGACTTCAAAATACTAAACTACATCTATATTCTCAGAAGAGAACTAGATGAAACACATGAAGACTAAGACTAAGAAAGGGAAATAGACTGCTAACTGAGAACAGAACCAAGAAGAATTTAGAGAGAAGGAAAACAAGATGGTAAGAAACTCAAACCAAGGAGATAAACAGGATTAATCAAAATGAATCAAGAGCACTTCTCCAACTAAATTCGCAACTACTAAACAACATCACATATCTCAATACATCTTCACATCGCTTGAACATGCAGCAAAATAGACAAGAGCAGACCTATACACCAATAATAATATGCATTATCCATAAGCAGCCTCCCTCTAAACTGCATCTACACAAGCAGTCCCAGATCCCCTGAATCAGCACCAGGACCCCTCAACTCACAGACCTCCAACTGCATACTCCTGCTACATTTCTAACTAACTGCAAACCACCCTAATAAACTCCTACTCCTGAATAAACCAGAAGCAGCTCCTACCTCTTCACACCAAATGAACTAAACAACTGCCTGCCTTCCCTTCTTCAAACCCCTGCACTCCATCAGATCACACTCCATGCAGCTCATAAGAACCTGAAACAGACCCTCACCTCCCTGAATTATAACCAGAGAACAGACCCCTTTTATCGACCTAAAACAGCCTGCAAATAACTCAGAAAAGCTTAGCATCTTAAACACCCAACACCCAGCTCAACTACCCTACTATTTTCTCAGAAACCAACCTACATACTCATACAACTTTACATACTATCAGACATCTACACACACTCACATACCTGACCAGCACAACACCAAAGCCACTTCATACGTCTGCACACATTCTCAATACGCACACAGACAGACAGAACAACTTACTTTTAGCTTAAACCAAAACAGGGAACCAGACCAATACTGAAGAAACTTTAGATCTCAAGCTTATGCATTGGGCAACACAATCATATTTAACAACTCAGACTATTTCAGTTCTTATTCCATTCAGAAAGTTCAATTCTTCCATCTGATCTTGAAATAAGCAGACATTATTTTAAGATTTGTAAAAAACAAACGCTTAGGCTTTTAAGAACTTTATCTATTTTGACATTAATGAACAAAAGATTAAAGCTTTTTACTTAAAGAAAAACTGATTTACCAATGCTATCTCTAAAAGATCTAACACTAATCAAAGAGACAACACAAGTTGGATTCATCTTTAAAGAACTAACAGAGATAAGTTTTAACTGTAAACAAAGTCAATATCTATAAAAACAAAGGAAACAGATTCATTAAAAAAAATCTTGTTAACAAACTGAAATTTCAGCACAACATCAAATAAATGTTTCACATACACATCCATTGAATCAAACTGAATAATGCATCATGAATATAGTAAAAGGAAAATGTGTATTACCTTTTGCGATGCAGCGATCCAAGGCGAGGATCCGAAGAAAAGCTACTCAAATAAGGTCGACGACTCGAGCAAACTCGATGACTCGAATAGTGAAGCGATAACACAATGTAAACTTGATTATAGTATTCTTACCTCTTCAACTATAGCAATGAATCTATGTATATAAATATATTTTCTAATGAACCCAACTAAGAAAAAATTTTGTATCCTTTGAAGCCGCCGTTAAAAAATCAGAACCCCTTAACAATAACTTAAGCTCCTATTTATATAGAAAACTTAGGGTTTATATCTCATACCTTCAAATCCCCAAAAGGCCCCTTAACGGATCTTTTCCTATAAAACTTTGATTTTCTGCTTTTATTTTGAAACAAAAATCAATAAAGAAAAGTAAAATTCAGGCCAAAAACCCCGAATATTCCTTTTCGATTCTGATTTTTGAATCAAAATGCCCATTACGCTTTTGACTCTTGCTCGCTGGTTTAATCTGGATCGCTCATGAAAAACAAGGACAAAACCGAAGGGCCTTGATCTCTCCTTGTACTATTTGCAAGCTAGAAACGTGTGGGGACCAATTTTGGTACAAGGATTTGGACTGTTGCAAGAAGTTTGGGGGGGGGGGGGGGGAATCAGGGGAAATTGGGATCGCGGGTTGAGGGAAACGGAATTTGGGTCGGGTAATTTCGGCTGAAATGAGTTTTACTGAAATGAGGAAAGGGAAAACAGGTGTTGTATATTGTGTGTATAAGTTATATGTATTGCATGTATAGGCCAGTAATTAATAATACGAGCGATTTTGGCCCCTTATAGATAAATCAATTGAAGCATAGGCAATTGAACGGGGTAGGCTAGGATTTAAACTTTGAACAAATTTAGCCTCCTTTTAGTATAATCAAGTAAATGGGTAATTGCACGCGCAATTAATTTAAGGTCACATCTTACACATTTAGCCTTTTTCCTTCTAATTTAAATGATTATTTTTTCAATTATAAAATTTACTCAATTTCAATTCTTTCTATAATAAATAATTATTTTTAAAATAAATTGGGCCAAAATTGGGTGTCAACACTCACCATCGCTGCTGCGTCAAGCTGCTGCTACAACACCATTGCCTCGAACTCAAAGCGTCGTTACTATCTCACAGATCATAACACCATCCTTTGAACCATAGCAAAATCGCCAGTCATCACAACCCCCATTGACACAACTACATCATACTCATAGCCAACACTACATCGACACCCCCTGCCCCTTTATCAATATTAACATCCCCACAAGCTCGGCCATCCCCATGAAAATCACTATAATCACCCGTCACTAAGCCCTTATTTCACAACCACACACGGACAGGGCATTGTTCAAACCCCATCACCACCGTGAGTTATCAACTAACACCACCACTGCCACCACATCGCGCCACTTACCACAACCTCAAAGAATGAAAATGAGAATAACGGGTAGTGAGAGGAGAGGGGAAAAGAGTAGGGGGTTTTTCGGGAAACATACCTCGAGAAATGGGTAGAGGAGACAGAGGCGAGCTCTGTTGACGTATGTACTGAACGGAACAAGCTCCATTCGACGGACATAGGGTTCCACCGATTGTTTGACCTGCGATCTACGCCGATTCGCTCATGTTTTGGTGAAATTGATGGTGGGAATGGAGAGAGGAGGTAAATAGGCGTCGGGTGATGTAAATTTTTGTCGGAGAGAGGTTGTCGCCGTCGAAGCCGGTGGTGGACAGCGGCGATGTAAAAATTGGCATTGTTTCTGTGTTTTATTCTGAAGAATTGGAAAAACTTAACAAAAATAGCAAAATGTTGCTTATATATGAAGTGATTGGGTCGGGTCATTTTTTGGGAATTGGCTCCTGATTTCAAATGAATGACCTAATAATATTATGAACCGAAAAAATCCACTACTACAAATACCATTTAAACAACAATTAAGTATTTGACACTAAACATATAAAAATATCACAAAAATAAATACTACTCATATTTTGGAGATTTTTAACGATTTTTTTAGTTAATTAACTAAGGATGACTAATGAATGCTAAAATCTAGTAAAATTAAACGATAATTAACACAATTATTCCACATAATTTTTTGTATTTTATGCCAAAATTAGGTAATTACACCGATAGACTCTATGCATTTTGTTAGGAATTCTGCCTTATTGCGCCATTTGTCTTTTTTTTTTTTGTTCTTTGCTTCAACCAAACTTTGCTTTTTTGTTATTTTCTCTGGTGCCTTTACCAGTTGTTTGTGTAGCCTTTAGCACTCAGGTTCTAATTCATCAACATTTCTTTTCCTTTTTCTTGTTACTCTCGGTTGAACTGCCTTTGCTATGTCTTTCCTAAGCCAGTCTCGGTAATCTTCACCATAGCCTGCACCAAATCTGTTTCGTCCCATAGTCTCGAACTCCATTTGGTGCCTTGTTTTCCAAAGTTCTAATATCTTCTCTTTGAATGGTATCACTCATCCGAAAATATCTTTTTTGAAACTTCTGACGTATGCAATTTTCGGTACAATCTACTTTCTCCTTGCTTGTCTTAGTGCCCTTAAATGAGTGTATGGGTAAACTCATCTAAACCCAACCAAGATAAGAAATAAAGCTCCTTCCGACCGTGTGATCACTGTGACACTGGGAAAGCAGTCAAACATCCATTGTATGTTTTCAGATGTTAACTGAGAAAGCACGTGGTGCCAGCCTCTGGCAGTTGTTCGTTGGTCCCATTTTTCGAGAGCGTTGTCCATGTGGGCGGTATGAGTCAAAATGTAGTTTTCTCTTGGTGCGGAGTGGAAGGCTTGGTCTGTGCTATTCATCTTTTGCAAATACTCCATCAGCCAAATTTCTAAAAGCAAATTACAACCTTCGAAAAAGCTAACGCCCTTCTTGCATTTTTCTAAGGCTCGGTACATTTTTGCAACAATCATAGGTATCAAAGTGTATTTCCTATCAAGTCCTTGAGTAAGGCATCGACAATCGATATCACACAAACATCAACCCGTCTTTTTGTATGAGTGATACCATTCCAATCGTTTAGAAATAAATTGTCGTTTATAATTCAATTTAGGCTATTGATGCCTCTTAGGTTACCTTTTATGTCTTTGAATGATATTACAGAATGATTCAAACCATTTAGGAATAAACAGTCGTTTCTCATTCAATTTGGGCTTTTGATATTTCTTAGATTACCTTTTGTGCCTTTTCATGGCATTGAATACAAAATAATTCCAACCACTTAACGGCTTCTAATTCAATTTGGATTTTTAATTCCCGTTCGATTACCCTGGTGCCTTTGAATGACACTTAATGCGGAACAATTCTATTAAATGGTCCACATTTGCACGTTTAATCCTCTAAGTAAATGCAAATAAATCATGTTCAACGCTCTTTGGGGTACAAAAACCGGTTCGGATTTTTTGAACAAGTAGGCCTATTGAACTTGAGAACAAGTCGGCTAATGATATGTCCTGATGCATGATTCCTAGTGTTGCTACTAAGAGTTGGGTTGACTTAGACCGAGTTTTATTATCCTCTCCAGCGGACAACTCGGGAGCGGGAATGTCTTGGACTAACTAGATTCCAAGTAGGTCCCCATAAAGAGCGATTTGTGAGGAAAAAAGCGGTCGTAACCGCCGTATTTTTAACGTACGATTTTGAAGTTGCCAGGAATGGCGGGAGGTATGCACGGAATGCATAAGCTTAAAACATGCACAAGTTGAAATAAAATTAGTTCACAAAATAAATTTAGTAAAAGAAAAAAGAAAACCAAAAGAAACAAGTTAGTTACGCAAAAATAAAATAAAGCAAGAAATAATTTAAAATGATAATGCGAAAAGAATTTAAAACATAGAATGTGATGTATGCTCCTAATGGTGTCTAGGAGTAGGTTTCTAGACAAGGTTTCTTCCAAACAGACAACTTGGAAGTTGAAAGTTTGCAAATTGCCAACAGTTTCGCTAGTTGGCTAATTTTGCGTACTTTCTCTAAAGGGTGCTTTGATAGTGGAACAGTCGTGGGGTCTACGCAATCGTTCGTGGTGTGTGCAAGTGTAAATATTCTAGGAATGGATGAAGTACAAATGGGATAACAATAAAGTGAATACAACAAGCAATTTAGAGAAAGAGCACCAAAGAGTTTAAAAATCTAAAGATAAACTTCAATCCTGTAAAAGGGAAAGAAAGAAAAGTTAGTATCCCAATATAAAGTCCGTTATGGTTAGAACCTCAATACATATTCCCAACGGAGTCGTCATTCTGTCGACACCCATTTTTCTCCGAACCGGTTAGAGTTCAAAAATGGGGCTCGACTTACTGGAACTCACGGGTAAGACTTGGAGTCGCCACATAACATATTTTTAACTAGGCGCATTAGTGCACCTACTTTGTTTCTAGCCAGTTTTAATGTTAACTTCGATACTTAGTCTACGAATCAGAAATTCTAGGTAAGGGTTTAGGTTAACCCAAAAGGAAGGTGTTAGGCACCCGGGCTAAATAATTGGGATTCTAAGCAATTAAAAGCAACTAAGCAAATAAACTAACTAACTAAAAATAGTCGAATAACTAAATGACTACTATAATATGCATATATAATAATTAAGATTAAATAAAAAAAGGCTCAAATTCACTAATTGGCTTCTTCCTTGGAGAATTCAACTAAACACACCTCGTAAAATAAAACAAATTATTTAGTATAACAAAATAAATTAATAATGATAAACTGAAAATTAAAAGAAGCATTTTGGAGCGTCATCTTGAAAATATCTATCCAAATATAACTCGCAAAAAATAAAATAACTTGATTTATAATAATGAGGTTATTTTTTTATTTGTTACTTTATGTGTTGTTCTCTTATTTGCCGGTGCGGTTGCTAAATCCGCCCAATTCTCTCTTCATGTATGGTTACATGATGAAAATTGAGTTAGTATTATAATTAATGAAATGAAGCAAAAATAAAAAAATAATAAGGTCGTAATAATAATAATAATAATAATAATAATAATAATAATAATAATAATAATAATAATAATAATAATAATAATAATAATAATAAAAGGAGAAAATAGATTTTATAAAAGTTTAGGCTTAGAATGATGTACTGCATCAAGTGGAGGTTAGGAATGTCAGTGCGGCTGCAAACACAGAGCCAAGGCTGGTTTTCCATATCAAGCACCTCCAATCTCACCACTCTACTATCGCTTACAGTGCAAAGTAAACATACCTTCATTGCCTATTTTGTTTTCGAAGGGACACGTAAGGGACACTGTATACATAACGAGACGGGACATTGTATATGTATCGGGACGGGACAGTTGGCCTCCAGAATTTCATTGGTCTAATAGTTTAGTATCCGTTCAAATCAGTGCGTAGGCCTCAAATTAAAATATTTTCATAAGCCATATAAGTGCAGTATCTTTCCGAATTAATTAGCAATAGCCAATTGCATATACCCCCTCAGAATAGGTATCCTTTTATAAGTAAGCTGCAAGTCAAGCGACATATATCCAACAGTAGTAATAACCTGGACCAAATAACATCACAAACAGAAATCAGTGAATTAAACGGGCCCACTATAAGAATGAACAGAACAACAGAACAGGCTAAAAGAGACAAGCAGTGGGAATCAAATTCAGCAAAAGCAATGTATATGTAAACAAGAACAATTCAAGAACGCGGATGTCTGATCCGCAACCCAAATACGATGAAGATTCGACAACGGAACCTCCAATAAAAAGGGGAACCAGATCTGCAACACCAGTGACCAACTTCCAGTGGAGTGGTGGCAGCGGCAGGGGAGGGAACAACCAAACGATGAAGCAAATATATGGGAGGCGGAGGAGCGACACCAGACCCTTTGTGGCGTCCCTGCGACTCCGCAAACTCCTTTTCAATTCCAATCACTAATCAATCCAGAAACGATAGGAAAATGACGAGAACAGGAGGTCCCTGGCGATGGGACTTCTCAACGGTAGTGGTGGTGTTTTGCCACTGTTTGTATCGTCTAAATCCGGATCCTGATCTCTTTCTGTTCTGTTCGATTGATGTCCATGTGTGTGTGTGTTTGTGGTTGCCACTTGTGATCAATTGAAGGAGTAGGCGAGATGGTGTAGTGTATGTCATGGTGGACGGTGAAGGGTGTATATATATGTACTTATTTTGTGTGTATTGTATATGGGGAATTAAGAAGAAAATGATGGGGAGCTTTTGGGTGCCCGACCTCTGTCCTTTGTTTCGATCTGCCAAAGTGTTTATATAGCCATACACAGTTAGAGACCTATTGGATGATTGGAGCAATTTTAGGAAGAAGAACGTTACGAGACTGGCTAAAATTAGGAAGGAGATATGTTGGGGACGGTTTGAGGAATCAAAGAGATAGAGTGAGCTAAATTTTGGGAAGAGGAACTCTTGATTTGGAATGATTTTGAGGATTGAGGGGAATTAGGTAAGTAACTGAAGAAGCGTGATTTTGCAGCCATTGAATTGAGATAAATTTTGGGGATTTCGTGGGAACATACCTAATTGGAATTGTGTCTAGGTTCAAAGGGAAATTTCGATATAAGAATATACAAAATATCTTAAAATGATAGAGATTTTGTAAAAGAATTTGAGAAATAATTTAAATTCAAATTCTTTCAATTTAAATTAATATGAGTAAAAAATTTTAATTGGATTGATATTTAATTTAAAGGTGCTGATAATAATAAAAATACTATATAAAACAAGCAAAATGCACATACAACAACAATAGAAATGTCGAATAACTACAAGTAATTACTAAATGTTATATATACTGTAAATTGTATAAATAACAACAATTTTGACAAATAGCCTACATGATGTAAATTACGTAATATAGTTACAATTAAGTATATATAGTGTAAATAGGGGATAATGCAAGTAAATGCATGTCTTCTAATGCAAATACGCTCAAACAGTCAACATTAAACCTTTAAATTAAATATAGCCGATTATAGAGAAAATGAGGGACAAAATTGGGTGTCAACAGTTACTATTGCATATACTTCTGGTAGTCGATGAGAGTCCCGCACCGGTGAAGGGTTATTAAAGAACTTCAGGACATTCTAGCTAAAGCTCAGCCGGCTAGCTCAAGTGGCAAGTCAAAGACTCAACCTTTGTTCTTGTGAAAAAGCGTCTTTTTGCTGCGGATTCGTGAAAAGAGAGGATTCAATTTCCTTGCATCATATTGAGGGCAAGAGTATTCCACCCAAAGAGTGTGAGTATTTCGCTCCTTTGCATCATATTGAGGGTAGGAGTATTCCGCCCCAGGAGCAGGAGTATTACGCTCCTTGCATCATATTGAGGGTAGGAGGATTCAGCCCTGGAGTAGGAGGATTCCACTCCATTCATTTGGCAAATGTGACCCCATTGCAGCATATTGCATTCATTTCATTTTATTGCACCGGCTGTTGTGTATTGTGTCACTTAGTGCGATGTTTTGTGTATGTGTCATGTATTTCTGGTTGTTGATATATTTCTGGCTCGTATCACTGGTTGTTTATGAGTTTATGGTTTCTTACGTGTTTCAGCTATTATCTGTCTCAGCCTTTTTATAGCTGAAACAAGGTGAATTTGGTTTATCTGTTTTTCTTCTCTCTGGCTAGCATATCTGCTTCTTCGAGGGGCTAGCCAGCCCCCACTTACCGAGTCCTTTCGACTCGCCCTTTTGTTGTTCCTTGTCTATTTATTTCATTTTGGCAGGTTTCGCTCCAGGACCAAGTTCGAGGCGTAATTGAGGAGCCGAGGCGTGTTCAGCTGTCAGGGTGAGCCAACTTTTATCTGTGATGGCCCCCAAATCTAGTTCTGTATCAGTATCCATTTTTTCTCCATTCAAGAGATATATATATTCCTTGTACTCTTAGATGTCTGGTCTGGATAGCTCTAAACTTAGTATATCTCTTACACGAATCGGGGTCCGGCTAGGCCGTGCCGGCACCCGATATCCTCACCTAGACCCGTCGGGTGAACCCTTACCAATTAAATTAGAAAAATAAATATAATTCAATTCATAAATAAGAACAAAACTTAGAAAAAGCACTGACATACTGTTACCTCAAAGTTGTACAAAAGAAATTACAGCTGACTACCAAATGTACTAGGTTTAGGGCTATCCAGACTAGACATTTAAGAGTACGAAAGAAGACAGATACCACCTGAAGAGAGCAAAATGCAACTGAAATAATAAACATAAAACTGGTGGTCATCCTAAACAAAAGCCGGCTCACCCTGACATCGGAAGTCGTCTTCGCTCCTTCACAACGTGGCGAACTCAATCCTGGAGCGAACCTGCCGAAACGAATTAGATAGACAAAAACAAACAACAAACAAGGGTGAGTCAAAAGGACTCAATAAGTGGGGTAGACTAGCCACCTCAAAGAATAGGATAGCTAGCCAGGGAAAAGAAAAACATGTAAACAAAATACATCTTATTTAAAATATAAAAAGGCAGAGTCAGATAATAACTGGAAGCACATATGGAATCATAAACAACCAAGGACATAAGGTAGATAGAACATATAGGTTTTTAAGTACCCCAAATCATATCAACAGTCAGAAATACATACTGTTATTCATACTGTCGCGGCGTGCAACCGGATCCATATATTCATACTATCGCGGCGTGCAACCCGATCCATATATTCATACTGTCGCGGCGTGCAACCTGATCCATATATTCATACTGTCGCGGCGTGCAACCCGATCCGTATAACTAAAGTATACAAACCAATAATGGACACTAAATAGCCAGAAACGTATAGGCAAACTGAAATATGTCCACAACATGGTATACATGCCGCATACACAAAACACAACACAATAGTCACACACTAGTGAGTATGCAGTGTAATGAGATGGGGTGAATGCGGTATGATGCACTGCAGTCACATGTGCCTGATACCTTCACCGGCTCGGGACTCTCATCAATTACCGGGAAGTATATATAATAATGACCCTTTACCAGCTCGGGACTCTCATCGATTACCGGAAAGTATATGCAATAATGACCCTTCGCTGGCTCGGGACTCTCATCGATAACCGGGCAGTATATGCAATAATGACCCTTTACCGGCTCGGGACTCTCATCGATTATCGGAAAGTATATGCAATAATGACCCCTCACCGGTGCGGGACTCTCATCGCCAACTGGGAAGTATATGCATGATGAACCTTCACCGGCTCGGGACTCTCATCGATTACCGGGAAGTATATGCAATTCTCAAAACCAGAGTGCAATACTCATATGCTCAATGCAATACCAACAACAGGGCATAACATATAATATATAATGTAAATTCAAAGTTAAGGCATAATGAGTACCCCTATCGGCAGCTACACACGTAAGGAACACGTGGTAGGATATCCACGAGGCCAAGAGCCTCCTAGAAAATGGATATAAACACTTACCTTGTTACAAAGCTACTTAACAACCGCGTTGCCCTTTGGATTCATTGCCAAACGATCCAGCTTATTCAATAAACAAAAAATATATCAAATTTAGCTAAATGCTTCATTCCTCATATCTTAGGACAGTCCATTTAGGAACCTGGTACCCTATTCGCATACGCAATACGCAGGTCAGGCCTATGTACAGGTTTACGGTCACACAACCAAACCCTAAATAAATTATATTTATATGTTGTCCATAACTCACTGAGTAAGAATATATACTCAATTTCATTATCAGGGTCTAATTAACCTTTTCAACTATTAATTGAACTTATTAAAACGATGTCTAATATCCCAATTTTTACCGTCAAAATATATTCAAACACACGTAATAAACTCAAATAATGAATTAACATCATTACCTGGATGTTTCGGGGTAAATATTCTATTTTTCTCCGGCTCTTTTCTCATTTTCTGGCTTTTTTTTTTTTACCTTACTGCATTTTTCTTCTTCACTGTTCTCGTTTCTCCTTTTGATTTCCCATGTTTAAATATTTCTGCTCGTCCTTAGCTATAAGGACCACCGACATTCATTTTTTTGTTTCATTTTTCCCTTTTTTTTCTTTTCGTAACGGAAATTAAAATAGACCCTACGAAACTTAAAATAATTCTAAATTTCTCAAGTAAGTCATACAAAATATATGTAACACACTCGCTAAAGCGGATCTCAAATCGGACTCCCGAAACTGAAGATGCAAATTAAAACGAAAAAGATCAATTAATTTTCGGTACTTTAGCCAAAATCAGCCGAACAACCTCAAAATTCACTTTCAAAAGTTCATAAAAGTCACAAATAATTATACGAACCTAACGGCGCTTTCGGATTTCGAATCGAATCTCATTCGCCAAAATTGAGCTCGAAAACCTCTTTTTAAGATTTACCGTCAATAAAAACTGAAACTTTCTACGATACCTACCAAACGAAGTCCGACTTAGCTCAAATTTTACAAACATGTCCTAATGGACCTTATAAATATTTTAAAATTATCTGCATGCCAATCGGAGTCCTAACTTCTGAAACGACTTACCGAGATCGTTTCATTCTCCTCCACTTATACTCTTATTCGTCCTCGAACGAGCTTGATTCTGTAGAAAAATTCATGCAGATAACAAGATAACTTGCACGACCTTATAATCTACTCCACAAACATTATCTCATGATTACAGAATCAAAATTATAACACGCACATCGAACTTTTTGAATAAAACATATATTGATAATATCCTCACAACATTGCCCAGCTTATTCTGACTAGGCTGGCCCTTCATCGATCATGAGAGGAGAGTTCTACATTTTCCAAACAAAGATACACACAACTCTAGATGGGTTAACATGATTCCACCAATGAATCACCTCGTCGATATACTTTTTGATGTAGAACAGGTCAATGAAATAAAGAATTAGCTTATGCTTTAGCAACGCCCTAGAGATTTAGTATTACCATTCAGTATTTGGAGGAAGACTCTTCCACTTAAAGCACAAACTCATGCAACTATTTGAATAGGAATAGCCATCCTCGCACAGTCTGCTGGACTAAAGAAGATTTAGCTAAAGGCAGAACGTAGGCAGGCCTAAGCTACCAAACTACCCTTTTGAGTTGCCAAACAGCTGCAACTCTCGAGTCACAACTCCATACATTTTCCAGAAGCACCACCGCCTGATGGATCAAATCAGAGGTCAAATGATGCCTCTCATTACCCTTAGTAGCCTTGAAAAACAACAATGTGCTTACCCGGCTACCTTGACACGCACTATGGCTCAATACAGAGAACATCACAAGAGGCTACTGACCGCCTAAGCTCACCAGTGCCGAACAAAGAAGAGATGGAAATGGACTGAGGATAGAAATAATTAGAGCTTTAGGAAGCTCATCTTCTTATTTACTTGGCTACCTGAGCTAGACTACTTACGGGTCAAGCTTGCCACAGAATCAAAATTGAAGAAATAGATATTAAATGAGCTTTATGGAACAACATCCATGCCAATTTAACCTTCCAATAAGAAGAAAACTCTGACAATTTACCAGAAAACCCTTTTATAACCCAGATAAGCTCATAGGATAGCATGACTTTACTAGCGTTTTGAACCCAGAGGGGATATGTAGATCAAATATTACTTACTAACCACTTTACACCGGAAGAAACCATGACACTCCCTTATGGTGATAAACTAGAATCCCATAATCCAACAAACACGGAATTCTGAGAATAGAGGTAAACTAATTTGATATAATAATAGAAGGTGGCACGATAAGATGCCAGGCAGATAATAATGACACTCACTGTCAAATATCTCATATTTAGACCAGATAAATTAGTAGGGTCTCACAAATTCTAGGAATAAATCATACCAGAAGCTCGCCCCTCTACCGCAACCGATTCTTAATAGAAACAATATCCAAAGAAACTGTAGAGACATGATATGACAAACCATTTCTAGATCAATCGAAAGAATTAAATCTTACTCACATATAAGAGAAAAAGAAATATATGGGTCTACTACATCGGATGCCCCAGCATCCTACCAGACTGGCAGTTCATAAAACTGCCTTTGCGACTGAGCTAAGCCGCTACACTGATAATTACCTTCTGAAGAATAACTGTCACCACGCTCTCGACCTTTACTGGATCGTTGCATTTCTCTGGCTGATTGAGATCTAAATGAAATCCCCTGCAACCGTGCAGGTGCCTGATGACGAGAGAAAAGACGACTGCCTACTTGTGGAGTAAGGGAAAACTCCTCAAAAGATAACCAGACTCACGACAATGATAACACCTTTTCAGTGGAAATGGAAGCTGGACAGATTGTTGATAGCTATAAAGAGAAAAATTGGGTCTGATCTTAACGAACTACTGGCGCACTCTAAGAATCATGTCACACAAGCTGAGATAACCTAGAAGGTGACCTCCCAAAATAATCAGAACTCATACATCCAAATGAGGTACCATGGTTGCCCACTAGGGCCACGGGATCTCTTGCTCTCCCGCTCTAACTCTTCCTGCTCTAACTTATTGTGTGCCTAATACCTTTGAGCAATATCAACACCGACATCAAATGAAGTCCCGACCTCAATCTCTCGAGCCATCAGGGACCTCAAGGAAGGAGAAAGGTCATCAATAAATCTTTGAACCTTCTCAGAAGGCTCATGGACTAGTTCTACTGCATACCTAGCCATTCTAGAGAATTCAATCTCATATTCTGAAACCATTAGACTAACCAACAGGCTACCCTGTCTAATCCACTCGCTACGCAAAAGAAACTTTTCCATGAATCTATTAGAATGGTTGCACCAAGTCAACTTAGGCAAGCCCTGCCTAGCTGATAGGAGAGCGGTCAACTAATCCAGGGCTAGACCTTGAAACTGGAAAGTAGAATAATCAATACCATACCGCTCAATATAATCAAGAGCTTGAAGGATATGCTGACATCAGTTTATTATGAAAAAAATATATAAGGATTAGCTGATGCATGGCCTAAGATTATCGGAAGGTTCAATTGTGTAAAATAATACAGCTTCTTCAGGCACTCGGACCGAACTGTTACCTAGGCTAGCTAACCAGCCAGAAAAATTAGAGGCACAACACATGCTGCTTCTGGAACATAATTTACTGGGACAACATCAGAGGCTGGAAGAGTAGCTCCCTGAGACCAAACGTCTCCATATGCGGCAACCTGATAAGCTGCCTAGAGAATAATAGGTTCTTGCGGTATCTGCATCGCCAAGATTCTCGTAAAAGCATCGTAGAGAGCCAAGGGAACCACAAGGCCCTTCTCCCACTGCCCACTGTGAGCTGGCACAGCTGGGTCCTCCGTAACTAGATTGTCGGCACGATCAAACACTCTTGGGGCTTCGTCAGCGCTAGCCCCAGGCTAGACTGTTTCGTCTTGAACTCCTACCCTTTACTGATTTGTCGCACGAGGGTTCACAGTTACCACGAAGGAATCAACGAAAATACTTTTGCATCCTCGACCGACACACGATCAGAAAAGAAGGAAGTGAAACTTCCTAAATACCATCATAGCCTCTCGTAGATAAGTACGGACGTCTACGTACCCATCAGCGAGACTCTAGTAGATACTGTCTTAGTCTGGATAGACTCTAAACTGGGCTCCAATACCAACTGACACGACCCAGAATCCGGCTAGGCCGTGCGGGCACTCGACATCCTCACCTAGACGCGTCGGACAAACCCTTACCAATTAAATTAGAAAAAAATAAATATAATTCAATTTATAAATAAGAACAAGACTTAGAAAAAGAACTGACATACTGATACCTCTAAGATGTATAAAAGAAATTACAACTGACTACCAAACATACTAGGTTTAGGGCTATCCAGACTCGACATATAAGAGTACGAAAGAAGATAGATACCTCCTGAAGGGAGCAAAATACAACTGAAATAATAAACATAAAACTGGTGGCCATATTGAATAAAAGCCGGCTCACCCTGACATTGAAGTCGTCTTCGCTCCTTCACAACGTGGAGAACTCAATCCTGGAGTGAACCTGCCGAAATAAAATAGATAGACAAAAACAAACAACAAACAAGGGTGAGTCAAAAGGACTCAATAAGTGGGGCAGACTAGCCACCTCAAGGAATAAGATAGCTAACCAGGGAAAAGAAAAACAGGTAAACAAAATCCATCTTATTTAAACTATAAAAAAACAGAGCCGGATAATAACTGGAAGCACGTATGGAATCATAAACAACCAAGGACATAAGGTAGACAGAACATATAGGTTTTTAAGTACCCCAAATCATATCAACAGTCAAAAAGACATACTGTTAATCATACTATCGCGGCGTGCAACCTGATCCATATATTCATATTAACGCGGTGTGCAACCCGATCCATATATTCATACCGTCGCGCCGTGCAACCTGATCCATATATTCATACTGTCGCAGCGTGCAACCCGATCCGTACATTCATACTGTTGCGGCGTGCAACCCGATCCGTATAACTAAAACATACAAACCAACTAAGGACACTAAATAGCCAGAAACGTATAGGCGAACTGAAATATATCCACAACATGGTATACATGCCGCATACAACAAAACACAGCACAATAGTCACACTCTAGTCAGTATGCGGTGCAATGAGATGGGATGAATGCGGTATGATGCAGTGCAGTCACATGTGCCTGATACCTTCACCGGCTCGGGACTCTCATCGATTACCGGAAAGTATATGTAATAATGACCTTTTACCAGCTCGGGTCTCTCATCGATTACCGGAAAGTATATGCATAATGACCCTTCACCGGCTCGGGGCTCTCATCGATTACCGGGAAGTATATGCAATAATAACCCTTCACCAGTGCGGGACTCTCATCGCCAACCGGATGTATATGCAATAATAACCCTTCGCCGGCTCGAGACTCTCATCGATAACCGAGAAGTATATGCAATAATGACCCTTCACCGGCTCGGGATTCTAATCGATTACCGGGAAGTATATGCAATAATGACCCTTCACCGGTGCGGGACTCTCATCGCCAACCGGGAAGTATATGCAATGATGAACCTTCACCGGCTCGGGACTCTCATCGATTACCGGGAAGTATATGCAATGCTCAAAACCAGAGTGCAATGCTCATATGCTCAATGCAATACCAACAACAGGGCATAACATATGATATACAATGTAAATTCAAGGCTAAGGCGTAATGAGTACGCCTATCAGCTACACACGTAAGGAACACGTGGTAGGATATCCACGAGGCCAAGAGCCTCCAAGAAAATGGATATAAACACTTACCTTGTTACGAAGCTGCTCAACAACTGCGTTGCCCTTTGGATTCATTGCCAAACGATTCTTCTTATTCAATAAGAAGAAAATATATCAAATTAGGTTAAATGCTTCATTCCTCATATCTTCGGGTAGTCCGGTTAGGAACCTGATACCTTATTCACATACGCAATACGCAGGCCAGTCCTAGGTACAGGATTAAGGTCACACAACCAAATCCTAAATAAATTACATTTATATGTTGCCCATAACTCACTGAATACGAATATATACTCAATTCCATTATATGGGTCCAATTAACCCATTAAACTATTAATTAAACTTATTAAAACAATTTTTAATATCCCAATTTTATCGTCAAAATATATTCAAACACACGTAATAAACTCAAATACTGAATTAACATCATTACCTGGATGTTTCGGGGTAAAAATTCTACTTTTCTCCGGCTCTTTTCTCATTTTCTGGCTTTTTTTTACCTCACTGTATTTTTCTTCTTCACTATTCTCGTTTCTCCTTTTGATTCCTCATATTTAAATGTTTCTGCTCGTCCTTAGCTATAAGGACCACCACCATTCATTTTTTTGTTTGCTTTTTCCCTTTTTTTATTTTCTTTTCGTAAAAGAAATTAAAATAGACCTTACGAAACTTAAAATAATTCCAAATTTCTCAAGTAAGTTATACAAAATATATATAACACACTCGCTAAAGCAGATCTCAAATCGAATTCCCAAAACTGAAGATGTAAATTAAAACGAAAAAGATCAAATTATTAATTTTTGGAAATTTAGCCGAAATCAGCCGAACAACCTCGAAATTTACTTTTGAAAGTTCACAAAAATCAAAATAATTATACGAACCTAACGACGCTTTCAGATTTTGAATCGGAGCTCATTCGCGGAAATTGAGCTCGAAAACCTCTTTCTAAGATTTACCGACAATAAAAACTGAAACCTTTTTCCGATACCTACCAAACGAAGTCCGACTTAGCTCAAATTTTACAGACAGGTCCTAATAGACCTTAAAAATATTTTAAAATTATCGACACGCCAATCGGAGTCCTAACTTTCAAAACTACTGACCGAGGTCGTTTCAATCTCTTTTGTATGGCTTAGATTTGGATATAAGTATGTTTATGTTTTTTAAGCCTTGTCTTATTTCATTGAGTTAGTTTTTTGCTCAATTTGTTATTTCGACTGAAAAGAATTCGCCCGACGGGTCCAGGAAAGGTTGTCGGATGCCCGCACGACCTAGCCGAAATTCTGGTTGTGTCAGCAAAAATTTGATCTTTTCCATTTAATTTGCATCTTGAGTTGCGGGTATTCGATTCGAGATCTGCCTTGGTGCAGTACGTCACATAATTTTTTATAACTTCCTTGAGAAATTTGGGATTATTCCGAATTTGTAGGGTTTTTTTTTTTTGTCATGAAAATAAAAAAAGAAAATAAAAGAAAGAAAAAGTAAATGATACATTTCCAAGCTGCATAAAACACACGAACAGAAACTAGAAAATGAGAGCAAGAGAAGATGCAAAGAACAAGAAAAAATAGACAGAAAAAAGAGAAAGGAAAGGAAATGGAGAAGGAAAAAGATATAATTTTCATCCCCAAAACATCCATGTAATGATGTTAATTCATTATTTCAGTTTATTACGTGTGATTGAATATATTTTAATGGTAGAAATTGGGATTTAGACATCGTTCTAATAAGTTAAATTGATAGTCTAAAGTGTTAGTTGGACCCCAATAATGGAATTAATTATATATTCGAATTCAGGGAGTTATGGGCAACCCATAAATATACTAATTTATTATGGGTTTGGTTACGTGATTTTGAACCATGTGCATAATTTTGGACTGTGTATTGCCTATGCGAATCGGGTGTCGGGTTCCTGACCGGATTGTTCTAAGATGTAAGGAATGAAGCCTTTAGCCTTATTTGATTTATTTTTCTGCTTATTAAAAATAGCAGAATCGTTTGACAGTGAATCCAAAGGACAAAGCGGTTGTTGAGTAGCAGTGCTAACTTTGGAATAAGGTAAGTGATTATATCTATTTCTTTTACGGCTTTTGACCTTATGGATATTCTATTCACTCATTCTTTACGTGAATAACTGCCGACAGAGCGTACTTATTACGCTACAGCCTTGAATCGCATTCATATATATTATATTTTCTGGTTATGGGCTGCCTGTCATATACTGAGTGCAGGAGTATTCCGCCTCAGCTTTATATTATCTCGGGTGCAGGAGTATTCTGCCCCAGGAGCAGGATTATTCTGCTCTTATGTCATATACTGATTGCAGGAGTACTCCGTTTCAACTTTATATTATCTCGGGTGCATGAGTATTCCTACCCAGAAACAGGAGTATTCCGCTCTTATGTCATATACTGCGTGCGGGAGTATTCCGCCTCAGCTTTATATTATCTTGGATGCAGGAGTATTCCGCCTCAGCTTTATATTATATCGGGTGCAGGAGTATTCTGCCTCAGGAGCAGGAGTATTTCGCTCTTATGTCGTATACCGAGTGCGGGAGTATTCCGCCTCATCTTAATATTATCTCGGGTGTAGGAGTATTCCGCCCCAGGAGCAGGAGTATTCCGCTCTTATGCCATATACTGAGTGCAGGAGTATTCCACCTCAGCTTTATATTATATCGGGTGCAGGAGTATTCCGCCCCAGGAGCAGGAGTTCTGCTTCAGTTGGTTATTAGATTATATTCCTCTCGAATGCAGGAGTATTTCTCTTCGGGACGGGATTACGGGCACGTATGACCTCATTGCATCATATTGCATTCATTCCATTTCAATGTACCGGTTGCTGTGTATTGTGTGATTATAGTGCGATATTTTGTGTATGTGTCATGTATTTCTGATTGTTAATATGTTTGGGATACCTATAGGTTCTGTCTCTCTTAGGTCCCTGGTTGTTTATGAGTTTATGGTTCCATAAGTATTTCCAGTTATTATATGGCTCTGCCTTTTTATAGTTGAAATAAGGTGAATTTGCTTTATCTATTTTTCTTCTCCCTGGCTAGCATATCTGCTTCTCTGAGGTGATTAGCCAGCCCCCACCTACTGAGTCCTTTCGACTCACCCTTTTATTGTTCCTTATCTATTTATTTAGTTTCGGCAGGTTCTGCTCCAGGACCGAGTTCGTCGTTCAATTGAGGAGATGAGGCGATTACAGCTGTCAGGGTGAGCTAACTCTTGTCCAGATTGGTCATCAGTGCTAGTTTTGTTTTAGTAATCTAGTTTTGCTCCCTTCAAGAGGCGCATGTATTCTTTTGTATTTTTAGATTTCTAGTCTGGATAGCCCTAAATCTAGTATGTTGGAGAGTCAGTACGTTTGTGCTTTTTTACAAGTCTTGTTTTTATTAATGAGTTGGATTTATATTTATTTTCCTGATTCAGTTGGTAAGGGTTTATCCGACGGATCTAGGGGAGGATGTCGGGTGCCTGCACGACCTAGCTAGAAATCCGGGTCGTGTCATTGATGACCCATCAGCTCCCATAAAATAGGCATATATTATGCTAAATATTTCATAGGTGTGTAATGGTTATTAATAGTTGAAATTTTAAGGTTAAATGTCTATAAATCATAAAAAGGGAAGAATGTGTTTATTTTATGTCTGTGACTCTTATGAATATCTATACCATATAAATTTTCCAACTAAAAAAAATGCTTAAAACACATGACTTTTAAGCCAAATTAAGCTAAAAACCATAAGTTAGGTTCCCCGACTTATTGCTTTTTAGCTTAAAAGCTAACTTTGTTTGACAAACACTTTTACTCTCTTGTCCCTTATTTTTTTTATAAATCTAAGCAAGAATTTGAGAGACCTCCCTCCAGATTAGGCTTCGTAATACTCATATCTCTTGTGGATTATAATATTACGGCTACCTCCCTTATTTTGATGTTTTTTTGTAACAGTCCTAAATATATAATAATCAGTAATGGATAAAATTATGATTAGACTAATATACCCTTGTTGATATACACTTCTCTTTAATTTATTTTGTAAACACCTTTTTCTTAGTAATGAAAACTTAAAAAAAAAATCTAAAAATTTAACTCACCCAACCCATAAATCCGTATTTAGATGCAAAATTGAGATTGGTAAATTAACAAATTCACTGAAGTTGTATTTATTCTTTAACCATTCTAGACTGGTCACGTCCAAAACACCCAAACTCGACCGGAATTTCTCCGTATCTTTGCAAGTAGACTGGTGAAATATTGAGACACAGAAAAAGTGAAAGAATGACGAAGAGCTTGGAGAATATGTGGTGAAATTATATTTAAACTGTTCATGTTTATTAAATAGCACACCAACACACTCCAGATATATAGTACATAACAATCAAGACTCCATGGGGATTCAAAAGCAATACCGTAATGGGATTAGGGACAATTGGAAGGAAGAAAGGGTTCGCCCAATTAATTTGTTAAATCCTTAAGATTATGTTGCAAAGTTGAATTGAATTAGTAGATAGTAATATTTTTTTAATGTTCCGTTTAGATAAATGTTTGAAAAGTAAATTAAATAGAAGTGCATATTAGCAAGGGCAAATTAGTCAGATTTAAATTTTTTAAATTAATAATAAATAAGTTAAAATAACTGTTAAAAAAAATTAAAATAAGAGAGGTAGGCATAATATTGCAAACCATAAGGGGTGAGTGTTATGAAACCAAACTTGGAGGACGGTCTCTAGAATTATCCCTAAATCTAAAGTCTCCTTCACAATAAAATCCTGAACTCCAATGCTTTCTTCTCCTCTGTTCATTGTTCTGCCATTGTCAACTTCTTCATTTTACTGTACTTAAATTTTTTTGTTTCATTCATCTCACGCTTGTTCATTCTCAACCTTCATTGTAACCATATGTATTCTCAGTGTACAAAACGTTAAACACAACAAGCGTTGAATTGCAGCTAAATTTTTCCCTTACTTTTTTCTTCCTTTTGTTTGTTTGTTAAGTGTAAAATATTATAGACTTAAGAACTGATATCCTTTCAATAAAACAAGACCATTGCTCTAACACCAAATTATATGAAAGTCAGAATATAAATTATTTTAACACATAACTCGGACACATATATATTAATTTGTATTTTAATTAATGTGGATATAAATTATTTCATAATTAGCTCCTTTATAAATTTAAGGATATTTTAGTCATTTTCAAGAGAAAAACACTTTTATATAAAACATACCAATAATTTATTTTTAGCTCCAACACTTCTATTCAAACACGTAACTGTTCATTTATAAAATAAGTCTCAGCACCTAAAAAGTGCTTTTAAGCACAATTTTCAGCAAACCCAAATGGGCTTTTAGATAGAAATAAAGAGAAGAAGTAAGAATATTAGCGTGATTGGATCTAAGTAAATGGAACAACTTAGGGCAATTCACAAAACTATACAAACTAACATTTTTTCTTACACTAAAATGTCAACATTTTCCCATTTTCAAAACATAGCAACATTTTTTTTCAAAACATAGCAAAACACAAACAAAAGGATGATAAAAGCCTAGATCCACCTCCTACCTCCCCCTGCCCCCAGCCCCCATCACTGCCACCACCGCCGCCCATCAACCACCGCCCGCAATATATGGACAGTGTATGGACAGTGTATATTTTTGTAATTTCACTGTATGAACAGTGTATGGACAATGTATACATTGTATATATAGTGAAAATACGGTGGATACACACACATACACTTATTGTATGTGTGTATATTCTCTGTATAGACACTGTATGGTCATTGTATGCACGTTCATTCACCGTACATACACACAAACAACAAAATCGAATTTGATTGTATATTTATTGTATGACAAGTATATATTCATTGTATGTCCGGTGTATATTCACTGTATATACAGTGCAAACACCGGGCATACAATGAAAATACACATGGCATACATTCCATACAGTCCCAAAACACCAAATATACACCACAACCACCGTGGTTCCGCCGTGTCCCACCGGAAAATTCAAAAAACCAAAAAAGAAATGAGCAACGCAGCAGCCCCGCCTACACAGCTGCTATACAATCCATATACGCCTAATCAACCACCACACACAGCCGACGGCGCAGAAAAACACCACGACATTAGCAGATTCGCCTCCGCCGGCACAGATCATAACACGGGTGGTTGCCGTCGCGATCAGAGGAGATTTAACACAAAAAGAAGTGCGACGGAGCACACTATGGATGGTGGAACGCGACAGCGAAGAGCACGGTTTAGAGGATGAAAAACAACGGCGACGGTGCAGACCACGGCAACGATGGATCAGATCTCAATTGGAAAACTGTAAAGCAACGATGGGGGAAGGGTTTGGGGGAAGAACGACGACGACCGGAGTCACCAGAAGTCCGGCGACGGCGGCGCTGAAGTGGTAACGAGGAGAGAGAAGGAAGAGGGAAAGGAGAGAAGTGGGAAAGAAAACTAGGGTTTGTTTTTTTAATTGTGACATGTTTGGTAGCATTTTTAAAAATGTTGCTACGTTTGGTAAAGTGACAAAATATTGCTATGTTTTTAAAAAAAGATCCCTAATTTGACACACAGCGTAATTTATCCAACAACTTATTTGTGTGCCTAAGGAGCACAGAAAAATTTTCGGCCACATAACTTAATAGCAAATGCCAAATAGGATGAACTATGTAAAAGAAAGAGTGAGTGACTCTGTATTGCTTTGAAAATAATACAAGTGATAATAGTAATTGTGCTCCGCTCTATTTTAAAAGGCATAATTGGGACTTACCCGAGGCTCGCCTTGGGGTGAGGCACTCGTAAAACGCCCATAGGCTTACGTGGGGGCTCTTGTTTCGTGAGGCTTACGTCTCAAGTGCCTGGGCGTACGCCCCAGACGCATCGAATGCCTAACGCATGAGGCTCGGCCTATAGTTCTTCATGCAAGTATGTCTAATTAGCTTTGTAAACCCCTTAAAAGTCGCTTTATTACCCATTGACTCTTCACAAGTACTCTTCACTAATCGCAGTTGACAACACTGAAACTCATAATTATAGTTTTGATTATATTGCACATTAGTTCTAAGAATGAAATAATATTGAATTATAATAAGATCCTTTATCTAAAACCTATTCATGTATAAAGTATTTATAGGTCTTCATTATTTAATCTTCTATTGTTTCTCTTTTTATTTTCTTAATCATTCTTCTTTTTGTGTTATGAGATATAAAACTTATCAAATTAATAGTTAAATAATAGAAAGTTACTATTTATATACAACTATATTCATATACCACTATTTTTGTAACGGGTTATATACTATGTTGAATTTTATCAAATCTTCAATTTGTAAAAAAAATAAACGATACCAGACAATGAGTGATTCTCGTAAAATAAATAATTATTTATTTATTTATTTATTTAAAAATTTGTTCCTTTTCAAAGGAAAATTTCAATTACGAAAAGATTCTATTATTGAAGCGAAAATTTTAAATGATAATATAATAACTATTCTTTATCCATTAAGGAAATCCACATGACACTTTTTATCCAGAAAAATATGTGTTTTACTTTTGTTTTTTAAGTTATTCAGACATTGTGCATAATTTATGTATCATTATATCTTATGCACGTTGGTGTTATTCATAGTAATATTATAATTTATTTTTAATATTTTTTAACTTTATTATAATTTTTTTATAATTTTAATTTTATTTCTGTAATATATATTTATTTGACACTATATTAAATTTAGAAATTCATAATATTTAAAGATCCGTGGGGCTTACTGCTACACCCCGTATGTTTAAAGTGACGTATTTCATTCTAATGACATGTTAAGAATGATTTAAGTGAGTTTAAAGTCATAATATGACTATAAATGATGTTTATATGTTGAATATAAAGTTTGGGAAAAATCGGATTTAAGTTGCAAAAAAACCGACTAAGGAATTGCCTTGTAACGAAGCTTATTTAGCAATTAATTTCTTCTGTTATATGAGGTCTTCTGGGGACATATCATATGCCAAATTGAAGATCTTGGAGTTTAGTTTCTAAAATATTTGAAGATTTGTTCATACAATATCTATACAAAAAGATATGAGCATCAGAAATCAGGTCAGAAAAAGGGACATAAGCGCCAAAAAGGACTAAAACCGAAATGTTTCAAGTATAAAAGGGAAAAGTTATCCTCATCTCATCATTTCCAGAAATATCAAGAGAGAAACAGTTCCTCCATGAGTCTTGAAGCAAGTTTTATGAATTTAAAGGAAGGACGCCAGTCGTAAACCAAAATTGAAGACGCATTGTGTCAAAATGCTCTACGTGATTAAGGTAACGTTATGCTACCTTCAATTTCGTCTATAGCTTGAGTTTTAGAATTACTTCATGGCTAAGTAAAGTACTTACATTCTGTATTATAGCTTGTTTAAGCTTTAGAAGGTGTGGAATTTAAGGGAAACAAGGTTTAGAAGCAAGAAACATCAAAGGTATGTAAGGCTAAACCTTTCTTTCGACAAGGCATTTGTTTTGTATCTTTTGAAGTTTGAATTAGTTCCAAACTTAGTGGTTCTTGAGTGGAACATATATGGAATAAAGATAATTGTGTATGTTCTTAATCTAGTGCTAAGAACCACGATGAAAGATGTCCAAAACAGCAGCAAATTTTTTTTTTCAAAATATGGAAAATTGTTATTATCTTCGGACAGTTGCTTGTATTTTGAGCATCTCTCTTTGTAAAAATTTGATATTGAGATGATTTAAGATTCTCTAGAACTATGAGACATATACCTATAGCTTCTATGAATACCATAGAGCCTATATCATTGATTTAGATCTTGCAAAACAGGTCACAAGGCAGGGAAGTGATGCTGTCTAAAGATTCTGTCCACGAATTTGTTATGCTGACTAGTCATCTCATCTTGTTATCCATTTAATTCGTTTATGTTATCAGTTTATCCGGGTACCCATTTCCGTATATATTATAGTGTTGGTTCTGTTTTTGTGAATCATCCAGTTTTAGGGGAAACTCTGTCCAATTTTTCATAGAAATTCAAAGAGTTGGACAAATTCTAAGTTCTAGGTTGTGTCTATAATTCCATCCAGAGTTTTCTTATCATTTCTTTGAGTCCATATCTATTGTTTCCATATGTGTTATGCCTCATACATGCTTATGCTTATATTGTGATCATGTTATGTATGATTTGGAGTCCGCCATAGAGGCTGGACATTGGACGCATAGTCCGGTCGCGTGTGATACTACCCGTCTAGGGGATACAGCCTCTCCGGTCAGGCGGGAGCTGAAACACCTAGTGTGACCGGGTGTCATTGACACTCTCTGACAAAAGAGACTAGATATTACTGGCTGGGGGGACATAGCTCATAACACCCGCCGGGTTTGTTATATACGCGTATATAGCCACAGTATGCACTGCATGATTATACATGAGGCTAGTTCAGGTTTTCAGTTACCTAATTTGGGGGATACAGCCCATAACACCAGACATGTACCAGTTCAGATGTTCAGTTACCTGATTTTGGGGAATACAACCCATAACACCAGACAGGTACCAGTTTAGATAACAGCTCAGTTTTAGCTCAGTATCAGTTAGCAGTTCTCAGTTATCATCCACCAGTTCTTAATGTCAGTATCAGTTGACAACTATCAGTTCCAATTTCTAGTTACCAGTTATCAGTCATATTATAGTCATTTATCAGTATAGTTCAGCTCAATTTTTCAGTTTCAGATTTAGTTAGACTTCAGTTTATATTCAGATTATATTTAGTCCATGTTTCAGATTTCCAGCTTCATTGCTATACTTCAGCACATATTTTCATATTTATATTCCAACCTTACAGTTTCATTCAGCCATACTATATATTATATGCTCATGCCTTACATACTTGGTACATATCGTACTCACGCCCTTTCTGGGGTGCTACGTTTCATGCCGTGCAGGTACAGAGAGATCGGACCTTAAGCCACGTTAGTAGGCTATCTACCAGCTATTGGAGTCACTCCATCTCCTCCCGGAGTTTCCTATTTATAGACGTCGAGTAGGTATGGCGGGGCCTTGTCCCATCCTTTGTATATTCAGTTCAGCACTTTTAGAGGCCTGTAGATGTGTTCCTGTGTGGTTCTATCAGTATGTTATGTATGTCAGCTTATGTTAGCCTTGTCAGCTTTTCGCATTGCATTATTCTTATCAGTTAGGTTTATGTTTATTCCGTTTATCAATTATACTCATGGTTAGCAAATTATCAGCAGGATTAGTGATGATCGACACTCAGTGTAGGTTTCTGTCGCGACCTTAGGTTGGGTCTTGACAAAAGTGGTATCAGAGCAGTTCAGTCCTAGGGTGTCTACAGGCCGTGTCTAGTAGAGTCTTGTTCAGGATTATGTTGCGCGCCATACTTTTGAACAGGAGGCTACAAGGCACTTCAGGACATTTGTCTTTCTTTCTTCTCTAGATCGTGCGATAGAGCCATGATTATAGAATTCAGCCCTCTAACAATAGTGTTTTCAGCAAAGCGATGCCGCCGAAGAAACTAACAGCTACCCAGAAGGGCAAGGCCATTGCCAGCCAGGGTATTAGTAGAGTGCCATATGAGGTGGATGAGAGTGAGGAGTCCAAACCTAAGGCTCCATCTGAGGCCTCACAAATCCCCTCAGTTCAGGGTGATATTAGAGGTACTGCAGCTACCATACCTCCAGCTCCTCAGCCTGATAGTCAGGGACAGGAAGTGAGGAATGCCAGCAGATTATTGACAAGTGTTATAGTGCTCAGACTAGACAGCATAGTGCAGATGCCCAGGGAGATATTGGATCCAGGATCAGGGATTTATCCGACTAGAGCCTCTAGTCTTTACTCTCATACAGGAGAGGACCCTCAGGATTTTCTAGTAAGGAGAGCCAGGGTATTGAGGGTCATACACGTGTCAGACACAGAGTCAGTAGAGTTAGCTGCATTTAGATTGCATGACCTAGCCGCAGGGTGGTATCAGACGTGAGAGCTACAAGAGGGCCAGATTCTACTCCGGCAACTTGGTAGGAATTCTTGGAAAGCTTCTTTCATATGGATATGCCTATAGAGACACAGAGAGAACGTGCCGATTAGTTCCTGACCTTGAGACAGGGAAGTTTGAGTGTAGAAAAGTATAATTATCACTTGAATTCTTTAGCAAGGTTTGCCTCTACGGTGGTAGTGAGTATGGAGGATAGAATTCACAGGTATATAGTGGGACTAGGTCCACAATTGTTGAATGAGTTACATGACTGTTGCTATGAAGCCATATATGATCCTATTACGCATTCAAGCGTTTTCTTTATCACTTGAGGAGAATAAGCAGAAACAGAGAGCCGACAGGGATAGAGGGTTACATAAGAGGGGAAGATTGTCTTGTTCATTTATAGAGACATTTGGAGTGAGTAGACAGCAGAGTGTTAGACAGCCACCATCTAGTATACCTCCAGAGTCCCGTGGCCTGAGATCTGATAGACCTCCTAAGTCCAGATTTAATCACGCATCACAGACTTAAGGATTTAAGCATCGTGGTACTTCTGTATAGGTCGGTCAGACATATCCCAGATGTCCAGATTGTGGTGGACGCCACTTGGGACCATGTTAGTTAGGAGTTGATACTTATTATATTTCTCAAAAGGCAAGACATTTCATGAGAGATTTCCCGACTAGGGGGTAGTGGTGCAGCCCAGCCATCTAGATCGGCAGTTTCTTCCTCAGTACCAACACGCCATCAGGGGCATGTTCTTCAGGATAGCACCTGCATAACTGAAAGAACTTGAGGAGCAACTAAAGGATTTGTTATATAAAGGTCTCATCACCAGCATTTCCCCGTGAGGAGCCTTGGTATTATTTGTGAAAAAGAAAGATATTCTCTACGTATGTGCATAGATTATAGACAGCTAAATAAAGTCACAATCAAGAATAAATACCCTCTGGCCAAGATTGATGACTTGTTCGACCAGCTCCAGGGTGCCAAGTACTTCTCGAAGATAGATTTGTGATCAGGCTATCATCAGGTTAGAGTCAGAGAATGTGATATACCTAAGACTGCATACAGGGTTAGGTATGGCCATTATGAGTTTTTAGTGATGTCGTTTGGACTCACTAATGCCCCTGTAGTATTTATGGATCTAATGAACAGCGTACTCAGAGCTTACTTGGATTTATTTGTGATTGTATTTATTGATGATATTCTCATCTATTCAAAGTCTGAATTAGAGTATGCGGAGCATCTACGCCTAGTATTGGGTACTCTTCGAGACCAAATTATATGCTAAGTTTTCAAAGTGTGAATTCTGGTTAGATTCAGTGGCATTTCTTGGCCATATAGTTTCAGCAGAAGGAATTAAAGTAGATGGCCAGAAGATCGAGGCTGTGAAGAATTGGCCCAGACCTACGACGCCAACTGAGGTACGTAGTTTTATGGGTTTGGCAGGTTATTACAGAAGGTTCTTAGAGGATTTTACCTCCATTGCAGCTCCACTGACCAAATTGACATAGAAAACAGCTAAATTTGAGTGGTCTGATTCTTGCGAGCACAGCTTCCAAGAACTTAAAAACAGGTTGATAACAGCTCCAGTACTTACACTTCCAGAGGGATCTGAGGGCTAGGTCATTTACTGTGATGCTTCTCGAATTGGTCTTGGTTGTGTTTTGATGCAGCACGGAAGAGTAATTGCCTATGCTTCCAGGCAGCTGAAAAAACAATAGCAGAACTACCCTACCCATGATCTCGAGCTTACAGCAGTCATTCATGCATTGATGATTTGGAGACATTATTTGTACCGTGTTCATGTTGATATTTATACAGATCACAAGAGCCTCTAGTGCATATTTAATCAGAATTAGCTAAACCTACGACCAAGGCGATGGCTAGAGTTGCTAAAGGACTACGACATAGAAATTCTTTATCATCCAGGTAAAGCGAATGTTGTAGTTGATGCCCTTAGTCATAAGTCTATGTATAGTTTATCTTACTTACAGCCACAAAAGAGAGAGTTAGCTCATGCACTCCACTAGTTAGCCAGTATTGGAGTCAGATTTATAGTTTCAGATGACGCATGAGTTACGGTTGAGAACGCAACCACTACTTGCCTAGAAACAGAAGTAAAACAACACCAGTATGAGGATCCTATTCTAGTTGAATATAAACAGATAACCAGAAGAAAACCAAAATTACCATATAGGTTACTAGTAACGGGGTTTTAATGTATAAAGATAGACTTTGTATTCCTGATGGTGTAGATTTACGTGGATAGATTATATCCGAGGCATATTATTCCAGATACACTGTTCATCCAAGTTCGACTAAGATGTACCATGATCTTAAGCAGATTAATTTTTGGGATGGAATGAAGCGTGACATAGAAGAATTTGTGGCTCAGTGTCCTAACTGCAAGCAGGTTGAAGTCGAGCATAAAAAACCTAGTGGCTTGTTGCAGGAAATAGAGATTTTATCATGGAAATGGGAGCCAGTGAATATGGACTTCATTACAGGCTTGCCGCATACGCAGAGCAGGTATGAATGTATCTGGGTTATAGTTGATAGGCTTACTAAATCAGCTCATTTCTTACCTGTTAGAGTTACATATATTGTAGAGGATTATGCCAGACTTTATATCAGAGAGATAGTGCGCCTACATAGTATTCTAGTATCTATCATTTCAGACAGGGGCGCACAGTTTACAGCTAATCTATGGCGACCTTCCAGACAAGTTTAGGGACACAGGTGAATCTAAGTATAGCATTTCATCCCCAGACAGATGGATAGGCTGAGTGGACCATTCAGACATTAGAAGATATGCTTAGAGCTTGTGTGTTAGATTTTGGAGGCAGCTGGAGTGAACATCTACCGTTGATAGATTTTGCATACAACAATAGCTATCATTCTAGCATACAGATGGCGCCAAATGAAGCTTTTTACGGGCGCAAATGCAGGTCTCCTATAGGATGGTTTGAGGTTGGCGAGTCTCAATTGATGGGTCCAGATTTAATCCAACAGGCATTTGATAAAGTCAAGTTGATCAGGGAAAGATTATTAGCAGCGCAGAGCAGACAGAAGTCCTATGCAGATAGTCGACGTCAAGATTTAAAATTTCAGATTGGCGATTGGGTATTCCTGAAAGTATCACCTGCGAAAGGTGTTATGAGATATGGAAAGAATGGCAAGCTTAGCCCTAGATTCATTGGTCCATATCAAGTTATCGGGCGAGTTGGGCGTGTTGCCTACGAAATAGACCTTCCAGCAAACCTTCAAGAGGTCCACCCAGTATTTCATATTTCCATGCTCAGAAAAATATGCCGGAGATCCTTCTAGAGTTGTACCAGTAGATGATGTTCGGATCACAAAACAGTTGACTTATGAAGAGGTGCCATTTGTAATTTTAGATAGACAGATTCGTCGACTAAGGACGAAAGACATTCCTTTAGTTAAGATGCTATAGTAAAGCAATAATGTAGAAGAAATAATTTGGGAATCTGAAAATGACATGAGAGCTAAATATCCACATCTCTTCACTACTTCAGGTATGTAACATATGGTTGCTTAATGCTTCTACATACTTCATTTAACATTCGAGGACGAATGTTCCTAACGGGGGGGGGGGGGGGGGGGGAGGGAGGGGGGGAGATTGTTACACCCCGTATGTCTAAAGTGACGTATATTATTCTAATGACATATTAAGAATGATTTAAGTGAGTTCAAATTCATAATATGACCATATATGATGTTTATATGTTGAATATAAAATTTGGGAAAAATCGAATTTAAGTTGCGGAAAAACCGACTAAGGAATTGCCTTGTAACGAAGCTTTTTCAGCAATTAATTTCATGTGTTATATGAGGTCTTTTAGGGACATATCATATACCAAATTGAAGGTCTTGGAGTTTAGTTTCCAACACTTTTGACGGTTTGTTCATAAAATGTGTGGATAAAAAGATATGAGCATCAGAAATCAGGCTAGAACAAGGGATATAAGTGCTAAAGAGGACTAAAACTGAAATGTTTCAAGTAAAAAAGTGAAAAGTTATCCTCATCTCGTCATTTCCAGAAATATCACAAAAGAGAAACAGTTCCTCCATGAGTCTTGAAATAAGTTTTATTATTTTGAAGGAAGGACGTCAATCGTAACTCGAAATTGAAGACAGATTGTGTCTTAATGCTCTACGCGATTAAGGTAACGTTATGCTACATTCAATTTCGTCTATAGCTTAAATTTTAGAATTATTTCATAGCTAAGTAAAGTACCTAAATGTTGTATTATAGCTTGTTTAAGCTTTATAAAGTGTGGAATTCAAGGGAAACAAGGTTTAGAAGCAAGAAACATCAAAGGTATGTAAGGCTAAACCTTTCTTTCGACAAGGCATTTGTTTTGTATCTTTTGAAGTTTGAATTAGTTCCAAACTTGGTGGTTCTTGAGGGGAACATATATGGAATAAAGATAATTGTGTATGTGCTTAATCTAGTGCTAAGAACCATGATTAAATATGTCCAAAACAGCAGCAAATTTTTTTTCAAAATCTGGAAAATTGTAATTTTCTTCGGACAGTTGCTTGTATTTTTAGCATATCTCTTTGTAAATATTTGATATTGAGATGATTTAAGATTCTCTAGAACTATGAGACATATATCTACAACTGCTATGAAGACCATAGAGCCTATAACATTGATTTAGATCTTGCAAAATAGGTCACAAGGCAGGGCAGTGGTGCTGTCTAAATGTCCACGAATTTGTTATGTTGTCTGGTCATCCCATTCCCGTGTATATTATAGTGATGGTTCTATTTTTGCTGATCATCCAGTTTTAGGGGAAACTCCGCCGAAATTTTTATAGAAATTCAAAGAGTTTGACAAATTCTGAGTTCTAGGTTGTGTCTATAATTCCATACAGAGTTTTTTTATCATTCCTTTGAGTCCATATCTATTGTTTTCATATGTGTTATGCCTCATACATGTTTATGCTTATATTGTGATCGTGTTATGTGTGATTTGGAGTCCTCCATAGAGCCTGGACATTGGACACACAATCTGGTCGTGTGTGATACTACCCGTCTGGGGGATACAGTCCCTCTGGTTCATGTGGGAGTTGAAACACCTAGTGTGACTGGTTGTCATTCACACACTCTGACCAGAGAGACTAGATATTACTGGCTGGGGGGGACATAGCCCATAACACCCACCAGGTTTGTTATATATGCGTATATAGCCACAGTATGCACTGCATGATTATACACGAGGCTAGTTCAGGTTTTCAGTTACCTGATTTGGGGGGATACAACCCATACACCAGACAGGTACTAGTTCAGATGTTTAGTTACCTGATTTGAGGGGATACAACCCATAACACCAGACATGTACCAGTTCAGATAACAGCTCAGTTTTAGCTCAGTACTAGTTATTAGTTCTCAGTTATCAGCCACCAGTTCTTAATGTTAGTATCAATTGACAGCTAGTATCAGTTGACAGCTATCAGTTCCAGTTTCTAGTTACCAGTTATCAGTCATATCATAGTCATTTATCAGTATAGTTTAGCTCAGTTTTCAGTTTCAGATTCAGTTAGACTTCAGTTTATATTCAGATAATTTTTAGTCCATGTTTCAGATTTCCAGCTTCATTGCTATACTTCAGCATATATTTTAATATTTATTTGCCAGCCTTACAGTATCATTCAGCCATGCTATATATTATATGCTCATGTCTTACATACTCAGTTCATATTATACTCACGCCCTTTCTGGGGCGCTGCGTTTCATGCCGCGCAGGTACAGAGAGATCAAACCTTAATCCACGTTAGTAGGCTATCTACCAGTTATTGGAGACACTCCATCTCCTCCCGGAGTTTACTATTTATAGACGTCGAGTAGGTATGGCGTGGCCTTGTCCCGTCCTTTGTATATTCAGTTCAGCACTCTTCGAGGCCTATAGATATGTCACTGTGTGGTTCTGTCAGTATGTTATGTATGTCAGCTTATGTTAGCCTTGTCAGCTTTTTGCATTGCATAATTCTTATCAGCTAGGCTTATGCTTATTCCGTTTATCAGTTATACTCATGGGTAGCAAATTATCAGCAGGATTAGTGATGATCGACACTCAATGTAGGTTTTTGTCGCGGCCCTTGGTTGGGTCGTGACACTTACGCCCCAGCGCCTCGGGACTTACGCCTCGTGCCCAACGCCTTCACCCATAAAAATATTGGTGCTCCGATCCTAGTACATGAGAGGAATATGAGGATTAGACGACTATTGTGAGCCTTAATGACGTACATTAAATAAGAATCAATATTTATTTCTGCCAAACATAACTGATAGAGCCATGATTGTGAAATAATTATGGCGGCACGGTTGTCCCATAATATTATGTATTTAATGATTATTGTTGAATAGCCGTTTGGATTAGGAGTGTCATGGTACGGTACGGTATTCAATCTTTCGGTTCAGTAATTTCGATTTTCAGTTTTTTAAAATGTAACACTATTACCAAAACAAACTAATTCGGTATGATTCGA
Organism: Petunia x hybrida; assembly: GCA_037355625.1. Classification (NCBI taxonomy): domain Eukaryota; kingdom Viridiplantae; phylum Streptophyta; class Magnoliopsida; order Solanales; family Solanaceae; genus Petunia; species Petunia x hybrida. Next base: position 1,011,487 of record JBBBVM010001019.1, on the reverse strand, counting down.
TATTTTCATGTTCGATTTCAGTAACTTTCGGTACGGTACGTCGTTAATCGTAGCTTGTTCGACTTCGGCTTACATATAATAGATATATATGTTGAAAAAAAAAATGAACTAAGAAACTTCATTTGGCAATTATTAATGAAACTTCGCAATGCACTAGCGCAAAATACAAAAAGACCGCAAAACATATATCAAAGTTCCAATGTACAAATAACATTAGCCAAAATATAACTAAACACAATATTACACAAAAAATTCCATTCATTGAAATTTAAATCTACCTATGATAATCTAACTTTTTACACAAAACAATAAGCTTTTGAATTTTGACAGTGCTTGAAAGACAACTCTATGTTAAGGTATTAAATGAGATTCGATGGTATCGGTACTATTTTAGTTATTTAGTTTATAAATATCTGTTAGTTTTATTTAAATATATAATCATATTACAAGCTTTAGATAATTATATTTAGAATTTTATTAGCTCATACTTAGATTTATATATATATGTAATTAAGTATTTCGATATTTTCGATTTTTTGGTATTGTTTTATGAATACTGAATATCGTACCAAATACAAAATTTTAAAATTATCTATTAAATATCAAAATACCGTTACCAAAATAAAAAAAATATTTCGATTCGATACGGTAATTCAGTATTTACCATATTATGGACAATTCTAATTTGGATTTACTTCTTATGCCGGGAGACACAATAGCCATAGTCAAATTGATTTGGCGGCTCACTCATTGTGACCAAGAAATCAATTCCAGAAATTCGCATTTATGAGTAACCGAACCATCGCTTAAGATTTTACCCAATACAAAAGAAAGAAAATATACACATACAAAGAATGAATGTATGTCTCCCACCCAATCAAAAATCCAAATCCTATATTGTCATGATATGATCACGTTATAACTTTTTATCCAACTTCCACGAACATGCAAGTTGTGCAGTTCGAAGTCAAGGTGAAAATGCAATTTTATTGCGAACTTTCTTCTCTATATTTTAATAACTTTGTAATGTTATATATTGCCCAAAAAAGAATGAGTTAAAGACAAAGACAGACAATATAACTTGTGTCTGCAGCTAACTTCTTTGATTAGTTTGGTTGCAGTCTCGCGTATAATGTTTGAAGCACCATTTATCACATATAAATAATTGAGAAAAAATTACTCTCATGTAATTTGTACGCTGATCCAATTGAATGAATAGGTGACATACTATATCTTAATATAAAAATAATATCCTCTAATCATAATTAAATAAATGTATTCACTTTTATTTTATCACTTAGTCGTGTTAAGCTAAGATAACGTGATTTTCTATAAACATGGATAACATTTTGCCCGAATTATGTGCTAGCCTGTATTGATATAAATTTGTTGGTACAAATATCAATTGTTTCTTTTGAGTTTTGGAAATAAATTACCAGCCGACTTTCCAAAGCATGGAAAGTCAAACAATTCGCTTAACAAGGCCTGGTCTCCATCACCACCCATCCCATCCCATCCCTTCCCTTCCCCACAATTCCCCAACCACAAAAAGAAAAAGAAAAAAGAGGGGGGGGGGGGGGGGGGCGTGTTTGCATAAATTTTTGACAAAGAAGAAAAGAGAGATGGTGAAATTTAGATGATTTGGACGGCGTAGATGATGAAAGTTTGACACAAAAACAAGCACTGCATTGATGTAAATTTCAAGCAATTGCAACTATCGAAAAAGAAAGAGAAACTAGTTTCCATTCAATCTCTCATTCATCACAAATTCACTAACCTAACTAATTTGAATTCGTGTTGAAATGACGTATCATATATTTTTTTCAATGATTTCAATCTAAGACTTCTAATTAAAAATAAAAATCTCAATCATATATCTCCACATTCACAAATCATTGCTTTAATTCCCTTAGATGCTACTTATAATTTAGTGAATCTTTATCTTTTTTCGCTGAATACATCAGTTATGCCTAGCTGAAAAAAATAGTAAGGTACTTGACAAATGCAATGTTTTAGCTATCAAGTCAGTTCATTGTACTTTAGCTTGTAGGAGTTTCAACTTTCAATTAGCAGTCTACGCTAAATCTTCTTGAGCCTTCTTCAACAAATCGTAACAGTATACAAGTAGTAATTCAAAAGAGTGGAAAATGTTGATAGAACTTGTCCGTAGTTTTTGTCAAGGGAATTGGTTTTGTTGTCCCTTTTTTATTATTTTTCTATTTTCTTGTACATTTTTGTCCAAGAAGTTGGTAGGTGTCTTACTCGCATAGTCCCACTCCCATTCATAGATGCGAAGTACAAAGAACAGAAATTGGCGAATGATATTGGGCGTATATCTTCTGTCTGGACATTGATTTCTTATAGCTTTTGAGTTATTTTCAGCGTATTATGTGCCCAATAATGTGAGATTTAAAGTAAAATACTAACTTGAGGTGTTTGGATGTTTTAGGAGCAAATTGAAGGAAATTGGAGCGCATACAGCCACGGATGCTTGGCATGCTCCAGTGTATGCGCCGTAAAATAGTCCCAGAGCTACCAGGACTAGCTTAAAACGTGTATTATTAGAATATTTCGAAATATTAAACCCTTGGCACGTTTTTCCCTAGGCTATTACATACTTTTTGGAGGCAATAACCATAGTAGAGGCTAGAGAACGGAGATTCATCAATTGAGTTGTAATTCTTCTTCCCTCTTTATTGTGTCATGAATTCTAGATTATTTTGTGAGAAAGCTAACTTGTCTATGAGTAGCTAAACTCTATTATTCTAGGGTTATGGGTTAACCATGAAAGTTGTACTCTAAAGTTGGTTGAATTCTATTAAATTTATCAGATTGAGTTGTTTATTTAATTCTGCTCTGAATTACTTGATTTCCTGGCCAGATGTTAAGTACTATCCATGAACCTAAGGTTGAACTCGGAAGTGAGACCCGTAGGTTGCAATAGAATTAAATAGAGCGTGTTCCTGAACCCGGGCATCGGGGAATGGTTCGCGGTTAGGATAGAAATGTACCTAACAGTCACGCTTAATCCGTTTACAGGAGAAACACATGCATTTTTGTTAATTCTAATTCCATAGACATATATGGGTTAGGTTGGCTTGAATAGGCGAGCAGGGTATCGAAAGAGCTCTGTGAGTATAATCAACCCTGTGATTAGCAACTCAGATAAGTATAATTAATTCAATTAGCGGATGAGTGCAACTGGATTGGTGATCGTTCTATAATCCTGGAATATTTCCTCTCACTGATATCTAGAACTCTTGAATTGTCTTGCATTCCATTTAATTCAATTATTTTTAGTTAATTAAACACAACTTGAAATCTGGTTAAACTCTTTTGAACAATACTTGAATTGAAGTTTGTCTAGCTAATAGTTAATCAATAGTCCTCGTGGGAACGATACTTTCTATCACTTTATTACTTGTTCGACCGCGTATACATGCGTGTGCGTTTGGAGCGACAAGTTTTTGGTGCCGTTGCCGGGGACTAAGATTTAATTAATTTCTAGATTAGCTTTTATTTGTTATTTGTTCAAGATTAATTTTTGTTTTAGTTGTCTTTGGGTATTTCAGGTTGTAGCTTGAATGCGAAGGAGTAAGAGTGGTGATAAACTCTACACTTTTGACCCCGGAACCTGAAAGACTTTTTCACAGGCTAAGGAAGGAAGCCAGACTCAAAGAAAAGCTAGAGAAAGCTCCTATTTCTGAACCTGCAGAGATGGCTGAAAATCACAACCGCGCTATATTGGATGTGGCCAGACCTACTCTTGATAACATGGCCAAGGCCATTATGAAGCCCACCATTACTAGTAAATTTGAGCTGAAGGAGAGTATGATCCGACTATTCCGGTCAAATGGTCAGTTCGCGGGACTGTCACATGAAGATCCTCAACAGCACATGCAGAATTTTCTGGAGATCAGCAAAACTTACAAATATGTTGATGTGTCGGATGAGTATATACGACTGACTATTTTTCCATTCACCTTGCTGGGTGAAGCAAAGAAGTGGCTCTTGGTCCAACCACCGAACTCCATTAACTCTTGGGACGAATTAGCAAAGAAGTTTCTGATCAAATTCTTTCCATCGGGCAAAACTGCAAAGATCAGAGGTGAGATAGTGTCATTCAGTCAAAATTCATCAGAGGAGATAGGTGAAGCATGGGAAAGATTCAAGGCATTATTAAGAAGCTGCCCACACCATGGTCAATCAAAGGAGGTGTTGGGACATATTTTTGTTGAGGGACTGCAGTCGCATAGTAAAATTTTGTTGGATGCTTATTGTGGCGAACCAAGTCTAGAGAAGCAGTATGATGAGCTAGATATCATTCTTAATAAAATTTCAGAAGGCAGTCAGCATTATCATGGTGACTCAGGCAGAGGTAAAAATCTCAAGCTAGGCGGAAAGGTGGAAGTGGATGTACTGACAGCTATGACAGCTAAAATGGCAGCAATGCAACACTCTGTTAAGCAGTAACTTGATGCAGTACTAATCCAGGTAAGTAAGCCACAGCCACCAGCTCCACCCCAGGTTCAACAAGTGCAAGCAACTTCATACTGCGATGTGTGTAGTGGATCTGATCATATAAGCAATGTTTGCACGGACAACCCAGAGTCTGCATTTTACGTGGGTCAGCAGGGCAGGGGTTTCAACAAAAATGCTCAGTATGGCAACACTTATCCACCTAACTTTCACAACCACCCTAATTTCTCATGGGGCGGTAATCAAGGCGGACAAGGCAGCAGACAGCCTCAAGGTAATACCCAGCAAGTGCAAAATCCACCACAGCAGAAACAGCCTGAAACGTCAAAGATAGATGCAATAATACAACAACTGGCTGTTGATCTTAATCAAAAAATTTCAACTCTCCAGCAAAACCAAGACAGTGCTATTCGCTCTCTAGAAGAACAAATGGGACAGCTTGCTAGTAACCAAAATACAAGGCCACTTGGTGCTTTGCCAAGCACTACTGATCCTAATCCCAAGGAACAAGTGCAAGCATTGTCCTTACGAAATGGGAGAGAACTGGAAGAATTGTCAAAGAAGCCAAAGCAGTCTCATCCTGAAAAAGGAAAAGAGCCAGAGCCGGTAGTCGAAGTCGAGAAGGAGGCAGAAAAGCCAGATGCAGTGATTGCTGCTAAACCACCACCTCCCTTTCCTCAAAGGTTGCAAAAGAATCTGCAAGATCCTGCAGTTACGAAGATCTTGGGCATACTCAGTCAGACTAGTATCAATATTCCATTGGTTGATATGCTCCGGGGAATTCCAAAGTATGCTAAGTATATCAAAGACATATTGTCATCAAAGAGGAAGCTCAATGAATTTGAAACTGTGGCACTTACTGAAGAGTGCACATCCAGAGTTCAGAACAAACTCCCTCAGAAGTTGAAGTATCCAGGTAGTTTCACCATTCCTATCCGTGTTGGCAACGTAGCAGTTGGTAGAGCCCTATGTGATCTGGGGGGCCATTGTCTGTGTGTAACCAACTGGGTCTCGGCACTCCAAAGCCAATAACAGTCTTACTTCAGTTAGCTGATCGGTCTACTACTTATCCTGAGGGGGTGATTGAAGATGTACTGGTTCAGATTGGTCAATTTATTTTGCCCGCTGATTTTGTTATCCTAGACTATGAGGCAGATAAGGAAGTTCCTATCATTTTGGGACGGCCTTTCTTAGCCACTGGTGATGCTGTGATCCGTATCCGAGAGGGAAAGATGACAATGAAGGTGGATGATCAAGAAGCAGTTTTTAATGTGTACAAGGCTCTAAAAATGCCTTACCATCATGAAGAGTTGTCTATGATCACAGTGAATGACCCGGAGGAGAAGTGGACTGGCCCAGCTGATTATGTCAATGATGACTTGCAGCGAGCACTGATGTTGGGAGAAGAAACTAGTGAAGATGCTGACGTAGAGGAGATATTGCAGCTCTTAGACTGTTCTTATGAATTTATTACTGGGTGTCCCAAGTTTGAGCCTTTAGATAGACCGCTCGGGCCACCACCCAAGCCATCTATTGAAGAGGCGCCCAAGCTTGAGCTCAAACCTTTACCTGCGCATCTTCGGTATGCTTATTTGGGACAATCTGACACTTTACCTGTGATTATTTCTTCTCTGTTATCTGACTTGCAGGTAGAAAAGCTGTTGAGAGTGCTACGAGAGAATAAGAGTGCTATTGGCTGGACCATTCTTTGTTGTCTGACTTGCAGGTAGAAAAGTTGTTTAGAGTGCTACGAGAGTATAAGAGTGCTATTGGCTGGACCATTGCCTAGGGTAGGTGGTGGTCTGTTTATAATAATTTATGTATTAAAAAAAGATCCTCTAGGGACTCGAACCCGAGTATTCGGGGGCCACTGTATGATTAATTTGCCAGTGGCACCACGTCGACATTTGTGTAGAGGGTGCCAATTTTATTATTTGTACTAATTTGCAGTATTTCTTATATAATTATACCTATATATACAAAGTCTCGACCGAAGCTACCGGGTATCGTGGCACCTTCTACCTGCCACTTAAATCCGCCTCTGGTATTACAGTAAATGCATGGTAAATATTAATTCCATATTTACACTGAATGAAATAATTTAACATTACCCGTTTGGATTAGCTGATTTAAAGTGGCTGATAAGCATCAAGTGCTGAAAAGCACTTTTAGCTGCTGAAGCTGATTTTACAAATAAGCAGTTACGTGTTTGATAGAAGTTCTGAAACTAGTAATAAACAGTTGGTGTGTTTGGTAAAAAAAGTGCTGATAAGTACAATTTTTATTAAAATGTCCTTTAAGTTATTTATGAAAAAAATTATTTTAAAATATTTTTACATTAACAATGACAAATGACGAATATAGAATGAGGAAGAGATTGAAAATTTTATTTGAAAAATGATATTTTATGGATTATAAAATATTTTAGGGGTAAAATAGTAAAATACTTGGTCAAATTAAAAGTGCTTACAAGCTGGGGGAAAATAAGTTAGGAATGACCAACTTATGGCTTATTTTGGCTTATAAGCACTTATAAGCATTTTTTATACTTACCAAACACGTAGATAAGATAAAAAGTGCTTATAAATTGGTTTGACCAGCTTATAAGCTTAGGCAAACACCCTCTAATCCACTGAAATGCTTGTCATCCTAACACAATCTATTGACAAACTTCTTATTCTTTCCTAAGCATACTATATTATAGATAGAGCTAAAAACTTAAAGAATAATGGATATAAAATTATACGGTAAAATTTACTACTACAAGTCACATATACACAACTAGACATATTGCATTCTCTTTTCTAAAAACAAGGGTCTTTTCCTAGCTAATTTTTCGACGTTGCAGGACAACCTTTTAAATTTCTTATGATACGTACTTATGAATTTAGTTGAAGTTCTTCTATTTTGCTGACACGACCCGGAATCCGGTTAGGCCGTGCGGGCACCCGACATCCTCCCCTAGATCCGTCGGGCGAACCCTTACCAACTAAATTAGGAAAATAAATATAATAATTCATAAATAAGGACAACACTTAAAATAAAAACACAGACATACTGATACCTCTAAGCTGTACAAAAGAAGTTACAGCTGGCTACCCAACATACTAGGTTTAGGGCTATCCAGACTAGACATCTAAGAGTACAAAGAAAACAGATACCTCCTGAAGGGAACAAAATGCAACTGAATGATAACCGATAAACTGGTGGCCATCCGGAATAAAAGCTAGCTCACCCTGACAGCTGAAGTCGTCTTCGCTCCTGAACAATGTGGCGAACTCAATCCTGGAGCGAACCTGCCGAAACGAAATAGATAGACAAAAAAACAAACAACAAACAAGGGTGAGTCAAAAGGACTCAATAAGTGGGGCAGACTAGCCACCTCAAAGAATAGGATAGCTAGCCAGGGAGAAGAAACAGATAGACCAAATTTCTTTTATTTTAAATTATAAAAAGACAGAGCCAGATAACAACCGAAAACACGTAGGCACTTCTAAACTCAACCAAGGATGCGTGCCAGAAACATATCAACAAATAAGCAATGCACATATAAGCAGAACAGTAGTCATGTACCGCAAACTACACAATGGTATGAATTGAGATGAAATGAAATGAAGTGAGATGAAATGAAATGAAATGAAATATGATGCAAAGGGTCACATGTGCCCGTCGTCCCATCTCGAAGCGGAATACTCCTGCATTCGAGGGGAATCCAATCTGATAACCAACTGGAGCGGAATACTCCTTCTCCTGGGGCGGAATACTCCTGCACCCGATATAAGATAAACCAGAGGCGGAATACTCCTGCACTCTCTTGGGGTGGAATACTCCTGCACCCGATATAATATAATGGAGCGGAATACTCCTGCTCCTGGGGCGGAATACTCCTGCCCTCAATATGATACAATGGAGCGGAATACTCCTGCCCTCAATATGATATGCAATGTAATGCATATGAATGACATATATTGCAGATGAATGCAATGTGATACAATAATAACCCTTCACCGGCGCGGGACTCTCATCGACAACCGGGAAGTAGATGCCAACTCACAGCCAGGGTACAATGCTCAGATCCTCATTGCAATACCAACAATATGACATAATATATAATATAAAATTAAATCCAAAGCTAAGGCGTAATGAGTACGCCTATCGGCAGCTACACACGTAAGGAACGCGTGGTAGAAAATCCCCGAGGCCAGGTGCCTCCAAAGAAATGGATATAAACACTTACCTCTTCCAAAATTTAGCATTGCTAATCAATAACCGCTTTTATCCTTTGGTTCCATGGCCAAACGATCCCACTGTGTTCAATAAGCAGAAAAATATATCACATTAGGCTAAAGGCTTCATTCCTCACATCTTAGGGCAATCCAGGTAGGAACCTGATACCCTATTCGCATACGCAATACGCAGGCCAGGCCTATATACAGGGTTCAAAGCCACATAACCAAACCCCAAATGAATTATATCTATATGTTGTCCATAACTCACTGAGTACGAATATATAATCAATTTTATTATCGGGGTCCATTTGACCCTTTAAACTATCAATTTACGTCATTAGGGCGATGTCTAATATCCCTATTTTTACCGTAAAAATATATTCAAACACACATAATAAGCTAAGATAATGAGTTAACATCATTACCTGAAGATTTGGGGTAGAAATTCCACTATTTTTCCACTCCTTTTCCCCTTTTTTTTCTCTCCTCTTTCTAATTTTTCCTCTCTCTGTTGCAATGTTTCTGATATGTACATCAAGTTCATTGTGCTAGGGGATTAAATCCCCTAAGCCACCGACCTTTAATTTCACTTTTCTCTTCTTTTTTTTTTTTAAATAAATTCGCTACGACGATAAAAATTGAAAGGGAACCCTAGAACAGTCGAAATGATCCCAAATTTTTCAAGTAAGCTATAAAAAATATATGTAACATACTCGCGAAGACGGATCTCAAATCCGACTCCCGAAACTCAAGATGCGAATTTAAATGAAAAGAAGTCAAATTATTTAACTTTCAGCATTTTAGCGGAAACTAGCCGAACAACATCGAAATTCACTTTCGAAAGTTTACAAAAATCACAAATAATCATACGAACCTAACGGCGCTTTCGGATTTTGAAACGGAGCTCATTCGGCAAAACCGAGCTCGAAAATCTCTTTTTAATATTTATCGCCAATAAAAACTGAAACCTTCTTCCGATGCCTACCAAACGAGGTCTGATTTAGCTCAAACTTTACAGACAGGTCCTAATGGACATTACGAATATTTTAAAATTATCGGCACGTCAATTGGAGTCCTAACTTCTGAAACGACTGACCGAAGTCGTTTCATTTGCATTTTTTAAGTAGTCGAGTTCAATGTTTTGGCTATCAGTTACAAAGGAAGGTATAGTATTCACTTATATTAATCGAAAGTTGTGAACTACGAATACAAAGTTAAAACTAAATATGTACCTCATCAGATACGCACATAAAATAAGAAGGATTTTTTATAGATATATACAAAAATACACCCTAAATTATAAAAATATAACAATATTTTTCAATTTACAATAGATAACATTATTTTCATAGCAAATTTCACAATAATCTAAGTCATTTCATTCCCCAAATTACATCTCACTTTACCCCGTCTTCTTCTTCTAACCCTAATCCACCACCCATAACCCCCTTCCCCCTAAACCCATGAACACCCTGCCCACCCCTACCCCATCACTTCTCCCCCTACCCCTACAGTATCCGTCATCAGAATTAAAACGCTACCAAATGTGCGCGCCTACAAACCCTAAGATCCATATCCTCATTGTTGACGGCATCCGAGACGCGTTCGTTGACAAAACCACCATAGTCCTCACGCTTTCAGTCAACTGCCAATCGCCATATCAAATATAAGATTTGGATCTACTGCCACGGCTCAATTCTGACCCCAAATGTCGGTTAACCATATGGTGGTGCTATCGAAATCTGGCGCCGTTTCAAGATTTCAATAACCCCGTCCCTGCCACTGTTGCCGGAGATTTTGCCGGGTTGACAAATCCGGCATCGGTTAGACCTGCTCGAAGAAATCTACCACAACATAATCATCATGCGGGTCGGGTCAAATATACCGGACATGTTATGTTAATAGGCCTTAAGAAAGAAGATTTTTTGAAACAATATCATTTTCTGTTATTTAGATTTATTTCATTTTTGTTCCGTTTCTGTTTCTTCAAAATTGTTCAAATTTCGTTTCTGTTCCTGTTTGTACGGATTTGTCAGATTAATAAATTTGAACTCTTGTTTTCTATTGCTCGCGACTGATGGTGTTGAAACAATATGATATGGTTTGAAACATTGTTGAAATATTGAAACAGTTGTCGCAACAGTTTGATACATCTGAAACGATGTTGAAACATTATGATACTTTCTGAAACGACATTGAAACAATCTGAAATAACTGTTTAGTCTGATATGGTCTAAAACGTGAGTTGATACAGTTTAAAATAGTATGATACAGTCTGAAATGGGACTTGATACAGTTTCAAACAGTCCGATACAGTCTGAAATGGAGTTGATACAGTCTGAAGCGAGACTTGATACAGTTTCAAATAGTCTGATACAGTCTGAAACAACATTGAAACACTATGATACGGTCTGAAATGTGAGTTGATACAGTTTCAAATAATTAGATACAATGCTGAAATGAACCGAAACGGTGCAGAAACAGTTAGTTACAGTAATGCAGAAACAGTTGATACGGTGCAGAAATAGTTGATACGGTGCAGAAATAGTGAGATTCAACGAGATACATTGAGGATGGATGAGGAAAAGTAAAATTGGGGAAAATGAGAGGAGTAAAAGTGAAATTGGAGGGAAATGGTGGGAGGAAAAGTGAAATAGGGTGAATTGGGAGGAGCAAAAGTGATAGTGGAGGAAATAGAAGGAAGAATGTAAGGGTTTGGTATGTTATGGGAAAATATTGCTATGTTTTTGCTATGTTTGTAATTATCTTGTATTTTCCTCTATATAGGGTAATTTTACTAAAATGTTGTTATGTTAGGTAATTAAGCTCTAAAACTTGTACTTTTATGTAAAAAAATTCAAATAAGAAAGAAAAATGTAGAAATTTGCCCATGGGCTTGATGACAGGAAAATCCAAAAAAATTCGCCGTATGCCCTCCATAAGGAGTGGTTTTACAAAATTACCCGCGCTAAGGAACGTTTTAGCAAAATGCCCTTATTTAGTCCACAAGCCAATACTTCAATGCAAAAAATTTGTAAGTTTTGGCAATTGGCTATACTTCAAGGGCAAGTGCTGTTTTTCCAATATTTCAAGTTATATGGCGAGAATGCAGGGAAAACTGGAAGGGGCAAGTCTTGACAATTGCCAAGACTTACGACGCAATGCAGCAAGTGTTGCCTATTGCCAATATTGTCGTGCAAGTGTTGGAAAATCGAGCAGGGGTCAATGACAAATCTTGGCAATTGCCAAGACTTACGGCCTAGTGCGGCAAGTATTGCCTATTGCCAATACTTGAAGGGATAAGTGTTGAAAAGCGGAAAAATATAACGGGAAGTCTTGGCCCCTGATTTTTTTCATTAAATTTTAACGGGGCATTTTTACAAACCATTAGCGCGGGCAAAAAGGCAAACCATTGCTTCCCATGTCATATTTTAGCAAATGAGCCAGGAAAATCGTAAACAAAATTTGCTCAATTTGCCTTTTTTATTGACTATGACATAGTCTTTTATATGCGAGGGAAAATGACTAAATTTACCTTGAACTATGTAAATTTTTTTGCTTTTTTTCAAAAATTTTTTGAAAAACATGTTTGTCCATGAAATCTTGTGATTTTTTAAACTTTTTTTGGAAAACAATTTTTGAAAAACCAAAAAGTAGTTTAGAGCACTTTTTCAAGTTTTTTCAAAAAAAAAAAAATTTCTCCTCTCACAAAACTTTATTTTTTTTTTCAAGTGAAATGTATGTTCAAACACAACTTCAACTTTCAAACATTATTTTTCAACTCAATTTCAAAAACTCTTTTTTCAAATATTTTTTCAAATCTATAGCTAAAAGGCCTCTAAAGAACATAGTCACTCTTCCGACGGCAATAACGCCTACTTCAAAACTAAGAATCCCCAATAATTAGCTCAAATGGACCTTAAACAATAGTATTAATTACACCACTATGTTAAAATTCCACCTTTACTAGAATTCCATCCGCACAACTCGAAAGTCCAAATCAACCTCTTAATATATATTAAAATAAATTTATATGGGTGAAAATCATTTAAACCCCCAATTTTGCATTAAAAATCAAACTCCCTCCTCAACTATGGACAACTGTCATTCTCCCCCTTTTATCTCAATTGACTTCTAAAATTTTCTACTTTATCCATTTGATTATCATACCTTTGTATTTTTATTTTTTTTATTATCTTGATATTTTATTTTATGCTATGGACTTATCTATATAATGAATAAATACTATTTTCAAAAGAAAAAATAGTAAGAAATGACAATCAAGCATATAAGTAATGACGTTCAATGTAATAGATGAGAAATATACAAAAGCTAGGATACATATAATTTAATTGTATCAATATTAATTAATTAATAATAAAAACTAAAATATTAATCCATTGCACAATAAAAATTAAAATGGAGTGTCCTTCATAAGCATATAACTAATACGTGCAACAAAAAAAATTAAAAATATCAATTGATTCTGTAACAAATTTCAAAATATTATCCATTTATACTTTAAATGAATTTTAAATTGTAATTTATATTTTATTTTATAGTCAAAACTCAAAAATCTACATAGATGTAGAAAACAAGAGAGTAAATTTCTAAACAAATAGAAACACCCCTCCCCCACCATGTAAGCATATGTATTCCACCCACTTCAGAGAGAGAGAGAGAGAGAGAGAGATTATATACTTACTTGATGTACTTAAAACTAAAATAACAATCATGTAATTAAAATAGTGGTAGATTTTGTAATAAATTCATATTATCCTATTTATTATGCTAATGAACATAAATTAGTATGATAAAATAAAATATTATCTTTAATTATAGGTAAAACATCTTTGCTAAAAAAATCATATATAAAAAATATATATTACATAGATGGGGGATAAAAAAATATTAAGGGCAAATCAGACATTATATTGGGTAAAGGGAGGAGATTGGCTATTGTTCATAGTTGAGGGGGAGTTTGATTTTTAAAGCAAAGTTCGGAGGTGTGAATAATTTTCACCCATTTACGTGGTATTCAACTCTTAAATTATTTGTATTAGTGTTATGAGGTCACGGTGGAGTTAATGTTGAGAATATAATTAGGTAATAAAAATGTACTTTCTCTAAGGACTTTATCATTTAAATGATATGACCGCACACTTTCTTAATATTTTATTTGGATGATAACACACTTTGACATTGTATTGGAATATGCAGAGACCTTGAATTCGAATAGCACTGCTACCTATGACAAAAATAATTTTCACATGTTTTGCTCATAAAAAAGAATCAAGTTCACACGTATAATTTAGTAATAAAAATACTATCGAATAACTTAAACTTTTAAATGAGATGATCGCACATTCAATTGTAATAGTTGTCGATTTGGTGGCTTTCAGATGAAGGTAAAATAGTGTTTGAAGAAAATAATAAGATGAAGCTAGTTTGAGAGAAATCATTTAAACGCAACAATTTTGTCGGTAATTACTGAGGATTCTAGAGTGAGAAACTCCCCACCCTCTCTACCCTTTCCCCTTTCGAGCTCACTGCTTTTTTTCCATTCTCCTTCCCAAATGACAACAAATGGTGTACCATTTACTCCACCCAAACCCCCTGATCCATTAAATGAGGTTTCCTCCCCATTCTTGACAAAAGTCAGCTACTGTGATAAACTATTAGAGCACTCTACCTCAAATACGCAAAGCATCATTAAACCTTCCTTTCTACACATCCAACCAATCGAGGAAGACATGCAACATCAATTACAAAATGTTGATGGTCTAGTTGATCACATCTCTCTTACACATGAGGAAAAACAACGCATTTACTCACCTTGGATCAATTCCGTTATTGTTAAGCTACATGGTAAACGGTTGCATCACCAGTATATTTATGAGAAGCTCATTACTCTATGGAAATTAGAAGAAGAATTTTCACTAATTGACCTTGGAGAAGATTTTTATGTGGCAAAATTTCATCACCATGATAGTCTACATAAGGTGTTAACTGAAGGTCCATGGTTCATTAATGGATTCTTTTTTATCAATAAGATGTTGGGAGCCAAACTTTGTGGCTACTCAAATTACATTACACTAAACTGCTATTTGGATTCGCCTACCAAATTTACCAACTGAGTGTTTCGATGAAGGCATACTGAGAAAAATCGATTTTACAATTGGTAAATTATTAAAAGTGGATTACAAAACTTCTACTGCAGTAAGAGCAAGATACGCTCGCTTGTGTGTTGAAGTTCCAATTGATGTTCCCGTTAAAAATCATGTTTTTATTGAGCACCATAAACAAATTGTCATCTATGAAGGTGAGAACCTCTTGTGTAAGGTATGTGGTCGACTTAGCCATCTACAAGAATCATGTCCAACTAAAACAACTCCTTCTACTTCAAACTTGAAAACATCAACTATTCTTTTAGCCTCACAAAAATTAAAAGCAGTCGAAGGGGAAAGCGAGTGGAAAACAGTTAATTTTCAAAAAAGAAGAACAAGCCAAGCTGTTCTTCGAGGCCATGCAACAAATGCTGCGTCTACAAGCTATACTCCTAAACAGTATTCATCACCTCCAATGGCCCCTCATGCTCCAGGTAAGTTTTCCCATCCTTACATGCCTAAAACTAAAACAAAATCTCACTAAAATAAATGTTACCTTAAAAGACGCAACAAATAAATTTAGTGTATTAACCGTTATTAATGAAGGGAAATCTAATAACTCAAGTAGCAATAATATCAAATCTGGCCAAGGGATTTCTATTGAATCTCAAAATCAAATTGTTGAAAAAATTAACATGCAAAATTCGATATCCCCGAGGTCAAATTCTGAATTGCAAAACCACGTGGCAAGCCACATGGATGTGCAACTTATTAACCTAACAAAGGACCCCATGGACACGTGTACCCATTCCTTGACAATGCCAAACTCCCATGCAAAAATTTTTGTTCCTTCGTCTGACAAATCCTCCACTACTAACTCCACTTCTAAATTTCCTTTTGTACCAGAATCTCATCAAATTTTACCACAATCTCTTTCCTCTAACATCTCAAATTTGAAAGATGATACGCCTGCAAATATTGAGAGTATTACTGACAAATCCACTGACTCCCTAGCCAAAAATAACACGCAATATCCCATGCAAAACTCACATGTTATTTCATCTACTCCTCACACTTCTCTTCTTATATACTACAATGAAAATCCCTTACAGTCGAAAGAAATCACAAAGACTGGTAAGGCAACTGATTCATCAACACAAATCATTCAAAAAGTTAAAAACAATGAATCAAAACAATCCACTTCAAAACAACTTTCAAGTTCCACTTCCACCTTTGGTGAACCAACCACTGATCTTTGCCTTACCACCACAACAAGATCGCATACCTCAATCATGGGTGGAATCAAGTCTTTGGGGACATGCAATGGCGATTCCAATGGTTATCAATGGTCAGCTAGCTTATGCAGTAATCCAGGACCCTCAGTACTTAGCCCTAATAGTAAGCGAGGGGATGCACCTAACAATGCAGAATTATATGAACAATATGTGGCCCCAGTTTCTGCAACCTCACTAGATTCCTCCACTTCTAGATCTTCCTTTCTTCCCTCCGAGGGTATTGCCACCACAAAGTCCAGTTTTCATAGGGTGGGACATGGCACGAAATCAGCCATTCAATCAACAAATGGACATGCATGCAGCTCCATTCAATCTCAACCCATTGAATGTGCAAATGGATCCACCTCATCTCATGCAGGAGGATATACCTCCACCCCCAGTCCCATTACCACCTCAGGTAGTCCATCCCAATCCACCAGAACTAGAGCTAAATCAGAGAGAGGAGCAGGAAATCGTACTAAGGGGAAGGGAGAGTCGCACGGAATTTGCAAGGAAATAACAATACTACTTTTCAGAGAACAGGAAAAGTATTCTAACTTGCCACCCCACTCTTTGCAAATGCTCACTGGATGTGCGAGCACCGGCAAACAAGACTGTGGGGAAATATGCAGTGGTGTTGAATCCTACACTAACAACTGATCCTGAAATGGATAATAATGCTAACCCTAATGTTAATGTTCAAATGAATAGACAAATTAATTTTATAGTATGGAATGCTATGGGTGCAGGTAATCCTGATTTTCGTAGGAATTTTGGTGTCATCCTGGAAGTTTATAAACCTGTAGTTGTGGCACTTTTAGAAACTAAAATGGATGATCACCATGATTTTAGAGTTCGTTATGACTTCACTAACTATGCTGAAATACCTGCTGAGGGTAGATTAGGTGGACTGGTCCTCCTTTGGAAAAATGATTCAGTTGTTGTCACTGATATTCATATAAATGGGAATGAGATCCATGCCATGATCAAGGTACTCTACTCCCCCTTTAATTTTAGTTGGCTCTTTTCCATTGTTTATGCTAGTACTACTGCTTATAGTAGAGAGAATTTGTGGAAAAACCTAATGCATGTCTATGATAATTATCAAGGACCATGGCTTGTGTGTGGAGATTTTAATCAAGTCCTATCTCAAGAGGATAAGTGGGGTGGTAATCCTATTAATTATAGAAATGCTATGAGTTTTAGGAACTGCCTTAACTATTGTCATCTAAATGATTTAGGATTTAAAGGCCCTAGGTTTACTTGGTCGAATCATAGGTCTAGGAGGGGAGGCTTGATTTTAGAACGATTAGATAGATGTGTAGCAAATCAAGACTGGATTTCTTCTTTTAGAGACTCTAATGTGATTCACCTTCCTAAAACTTATTCAGATCACAACTCTATTTTAATCAGCCCGAATAAAAAGTTACATTATGGTTATAGGAAGCCTTTTCGATTGGAAAAATGTGGTTGTCACATCCTGATTTTAAAAATATAGTTTGTGATGCTTGGCAAAATAGATCTTTAATGGAGGCTACTAAGTTATTTCAAGATAATATTATAACCTAGAATATGGAAGTCTTTGGCAATATTTTTCGTAAAAAAAATAATACTCTAGCCAGACTTAAAGGTGTCCAATCCTCGCCAAATTATGCTACTAGTTTTTTTCTCCAGAACTTAGAAAAGGAGTTAATTTCTGACTATAACTCAGTCTTAAAAAAAGAAGAGGAATTCTGGCATTTAAAATCTAGGCTTGATTGGTTAAGTTATGGAGATGCTAGTACTAAGTTCTTTCATATCACTACCCTTAATCGTAGAAGGAAAAACCAAATTACGCATTTCCAAGATGATTGTGGGAATTTAATTTTTGAGCCTAGCAAAGTTTTTGAGCATGTCTTAGGTTATTTTGAGAACCTTTATACTACTAGTCATTGTCAAAGTTCTTTAGTTCCTGTTTAAAGTATAATGGCGCTGATTTATCCTTATTAGATAGACCTTTAATGGATTGTGAGATTACTAATGCTTTGTTTTCTTTCAAGCCTTACAAGGCCCCCGGTCTGGATGGGCTACATCCCATTTTTTCCAATCTCAATGGAAAATAGTTGGCCCTTCTGTCAAAAAAATTTGTCATGAAATTTTCCAAACTAGTGCTATGCCTCCTAGCCTAAATACTATGTATATTTGTCTTATTCCCAAAGTTAAAAATGCAGTGAATCTTTAAAAATTCAGGCCCATTGGACTTTGTAACACTGTATACAAAACTGTCAGTAAAATTATAGCAAATCGTTTGAAGCAGCACCTAGATTCTCTCATTAGTCCATGTCAAGCCAGCTTTATGAAAAACAGGAGAGCTTGTGATAATGCCATCATTATTCAAGAGATAGTGCATAAGTTTAATCGTATGAAAGGAGTTAGGAGTGAAATGATCATTAAGATTGATTTAGAAAAAGCTTTTGATAGGATAGAATGGTCTTTCATTCGCACTATGTTAGTTTTTTTTTAAATTTCCCCCTAAAATTTCCAACCTTATTTTATCTTGACTTACTACATCCACTATATCAGTTCTTGTTAATGGCTCTAAAACAAATTATTTCTCTCCATCCAGGGGAATTAGATAGGGAGATCCCATGTCCCCATACATTTTTATTCTTTGTTTGGAGCTCCTTTCTATATATGTTAATCACCAAGTGGAAAGGAACCTGTGGGATCCTATAAAACTCTCTTCAACTGGCCCTGAATTGTCCCACCTCCTCTTCGCAGATGACATTACTCTAGTTGCCAAAGCTAACATTAAATCAGCTTCTTCTATCAAAAACACTTTGGACCTATTTTGTAGCATATCTGGGGAAAATGTCAACAATACTAAGTCTAAGATTATTTTCTCAAGTAATATTGATCCTCTCTTAGCTGTCCAACTGAGCGACATTTTGAGTATTAAAAGAGGTCATCAATTTGGTAAATATTTAGGGTTTCCCATCCTTAACAAAAAGCCCAAGCATAATGATTATCAATTTATCATAGACAATCGTCATACTAGACTTTCTAGTTGGAAAGCAAACTTCATCAATCTTGCTGGGAGAGCTACCCTAATTAAGTATACTTTGAATGCTCTTCCAAATCACATCATGCAGTTTCATACCCTTCCTAGCAAAACTCTCAAAATTATCGACAAAATTCAAAGAGATTTTTTATGGGGTACTACTGATAATAGGAAGAAAATTCATCTTTTGTCATGGGATGTTGTCACTAGGCCTAAATCTTTAGGAGGTCTTTCTATCGTTAAAGCCAAGACAAAGAACATTGCTTCTCTTGCCAGTTTATCTTGGCGTCTCTTGACAAACCCTAATGGTTTTTGGTCCAAAGTTATTAGCAATAAATACATGCATAAACCATACTCAAAATCTGATTCTTTTGTGTGGCAAGGCATCAGTAACTCTTTTCCTATTTGCATTAGAAATGCCCAGTGGGTCGTTGGAAATGGTAAGTGTATCTCCATGTGGGACCACAATTGGCTTCCAAATAAGAACACCCTTAGAAGCTTGATTCATGGGCCCCTTACAAGGGAGGATCAACCAAAGAAAGTGTCTGATATCATCACAAATAATTCTTGGGATTTATCTAACACGGAGTTTGTTTTTCCAACGTCCATTGCTGACCAATTTAAAGGGGCTAATCCTCCTGAGTGCTCTAAAATTGACTATCCTGTATGGGCCCTTACCACAAATGGCTTCTTTGTGCAAAACACCCTATATGCTCAAATTGATAATTAAATAAGTTGTAGTGGTGATTTCAAATGGTTTTGGAAAGTGGATGTTCCTAATAAAATTAGATATTTCACTTGGCAATGCCAACATGATAGATTGCCCACTAGATCCTATCTCCATAACATAGGCATCAATATAAGTCCTATGTGCCCTATTTGTAAAAATGAAACTGAAACTCCTCAGCATATTTTCTTAGAATGTGTCATTGCTAAAAAATTTTGGTGGGAAGGTTCTATTAGTCATCATGTCACTTTTGATAGGCACTGGCTTACTTGTTTAAGGGATACTTACCATTATCCTAAAAATCGACATTATAATTGGGAGGAATTTCTTCTATTCTCATTATGGAACTTATGGACTAATAGAAATCGTAATAATGTTAATAATATGGACACTCCCTTACCTTTTAGAGAGGTGCATCATAGGACACTGGAATTTAAACTTCTGACAACTGATAATTCTAGAAAATCCATAACTAGGAGCATTAATGTTTCCTGGTTTCCCCCGAGTCATAATGTGATTAAATTAAATATAGATGGTTCTTTTAAAACCAATGACAACTATGCTAGTATTGGAGGGGTTTTTAGAAACTTTCAGGGTCAGTGGATTCTAGGCTACCATAAGAAAGTGCATGCACATAATCACACTCATGCTGAATTGTTAAGCCTTCAAGAAGGACTAACCATTGCTCTTGATCAAAATTACAATCCTTTAGAAATAGAAACTGATTCTACAAAAGTCATTCTGCTATTGGAAAAACCATCGCCTACTTATGCTTCTATCATTCAAAATTGCAGGTCACTAATGCACAAGCTGAGAATGCCAATAATCAGGCATAACTTCAGACAAGGGAATACAGTAGCTCACCTCCTGGCAAGTGGAGCTCCCTCAATGTCTAAATCATTTAATACTATTCACTATGCAGTGCCTCCAGTTTTTGTTCAGACAGCCTTGCTAAAGGATCAAGAGGGCACAAATTTTGTGATAACAACTTCGGATAGTAACTGTTTATCATTGTCCAAATTAGGAAATCTAAGTGCAATGTATGCCATTCCTAACTTTTCATTGAACTCTACTGCACATATGGTTGACCCTAGTGGTATCCGTATGGGCATACTATGTAACCCTCCGTGATATTATAAATAATATAAGTCGTGTTTTAACCAAAAAAAAAAACAATTTTGTCGGTAAATTTTTGCTTACTGCAAGTAAGGGAGTGGGGTTGAAGTGCTAGTATAATAATCGGAAAATGTTCAAAATTGCCCTCAACTTATTAAAAATGAGGCATTTTTGCATTCCCTTAACCTTTTGGCTCAAAAAAATCACTAACATTTTTTTTTTTGGACATTTTTTCACTCCGATTAACAAAAAATGACTAAGCTGCTGAGTGGGATTTCATTTAATACGTGGCGAGTTTTAATTCGTCCTTGTGAATTATGACCCAAACCCATTAAATCTTTACCCAATTAGCAATAACCCGCACCAAAACCCAACCCAACCTCATAACCCATCTTCTATATATCCTCTTAATATCCTCTTAATTAAGAGGATTAAGAGGATATATAGAAGATGGGTTATGAGGTTGGGTTGGGTTTTGGGGTAGGTTATTGTCAATTGGGTAAAGATTCATGAGTTTGGGTCATAATTCACAAGGACGAATAAAAAATTCGCCACGTATTAAATGAAATCTCACTCAACACCTTAGTCATGTTTTCATTAATGGGAGGACAAAAATTCTCCAAAAAATTAATGTTGGTGGTTCTTTTGAGCCAAAAAGTTAATGGAGGTTAAAAGTGTCCATATTTTTAATAGATTGAGTACAATTTTGAGTCTTTTCCGTATAGTAATAGAGTGGTTGAAGTACTGGTGTAGTAGTACTGCTATTCAAGTACTGTTTTGAGTGTGAAGAGAATCACTTGTTATTGTAATGATTGATTTAGAAGGATAAGAGATTGTGGCCGATAAAAAAATGCAATCCGAGTTTTTGCATAATGCAAGGATAAAACTAGCCTAATTTTGCCTAGTTCTAAACAAAATTAATCATTTTTCCATTCTCACGTGTTGGAAATATTCTTACGTTGCTCAATAAGAGCATTAAGACCAACCTTTGATTGTTATGAAAAAGGTGGTAATTCAGACCACCAGCTGTAGCTTGCAAGAAGCGTATGAAAGGAACCGAGGATACTCTTTCAGCTTTCCTCGTTTTTTAATTTATACATACATCCGATAATAATACCAAGCTCGTGAAGAATATTACATACTCACATGTTAAAAGACTCATCATGAATTATACATCTTTTTTCACCATGTTATTTGTTCACATTTAACGTGTTGTTGTAATTTAGAATAACACCTCCACTTATTCCATTTTTATCCATAATCGAATTCCCTGATATGCAATTCAATTCTTTTCTTTTGTAGAGCATTATTAAAGTTAGTGAAGCTTTGGCTCAATAACAAAAGTTGGGTTATTTACAAGGTCGTGGATTCAACTTTTTTGAAGGTAAGGTAATTAACGTACAATTGCTTTATACCCCTCGAGTATATATTTTGGTTAAATTTTGTGTTAACTTATATTCACTTATTTATTCTTGCAATTTATTCTCCGTAAAAATGACAGGTATTATAATTCAAACGACATTGTTTAATAAATTATCTAAAGATAGTACTTAAGCTGTATTCTATTTATTGTGCTCGCCTTCAAAGTGAAGTGATAGAACAATCAAGCATAATGGTTCCCATACCCAAACTGCCTGTGCCATTTTCTCTCACCTCAACCAAGAGAGAGAGATAGAGAGAGAGAGAAAAGGAAAACAAGAATATCTTAATATTTCTTAATTTGGATAAACACAAAATAAATAAAAACTTTGAATATTATGATCTTATACAAAAGTGTACATGCTCATGTCATTTTATAAAGATAGTCACTGAATATAGAAAATATTGGAATAAAAATATGTTGAACGGAAAGTATTTTAAAATATGGTGTTGATAAAGTGGATAGTAAAAGAAAACAAAATAGACATCTATTTTAATTTAGTTTAGAGACTCATGGTCTTTTGTCCTAATAACTTCGAAATTACAACATACCTAGTGTAATACATAAGTGAGGTTTGGAAAGAATGAAATATATATACCAATATCTTATTCCCATCAAGGTAGAGAGACTATTTCGAAAGACCTTTCGCTAACGAAAAACTTCTTTAAAAACATATTTGAAAAAAACTAAATTAAAATACAATGTAAAATTAAAGAGAACCAAGATAAACATAAAATACCAATAGCAATGATGAAGAAGAATAATATAGAAATTTTTTTTGTGTGTGTGTGTGTATATATATACATATAATGCTAGTATGACAATGATTGCTCGACTACTATCTAATCTTCTATGCTAATCTTTGACCTCCATGCTTTTCTATTTAGGGTCATTTTTGTAACCGAGCATGACAAAAATCGGATACAACAAATATCGAGAATTCACTAAGGCTAGCATTGGATTTCATAGGACCAGGCACGAGAAGATGACAGTTACGCCAACTACGCCAAATGAAAAAATATTATATAGTCGTACACTAGCACAAACTTCATAATTTTTAAAGGGACAAACTCTTATCTTGAAGATGGCATGTGGTCAGATATGTATAGTGAACCTCTAGGATTAAAGGACAGTAAAATATACCATTCTTGTGAAGGAACTCTTTATGGAATACAATTTTACATTACACTCTTAGCTAATTAAATATTCTCATTCTAAAAGGCACCCTTGGGAAAGGGAGCATTGTCTTAATTTTTGGGATCATCAATAAGATCTTCTTTAACTCCAATTGGCTATTTACTAGTTCCTGTTGTAAAACTAATAGTAAAGTAGTGCAAGAACAAGACAAAATATATGAGAGGAGAAGGAAGAACTTGTATTATTCTCAAAGTGTTTCAAGTGTGTCTTCCATAGACAAAGTGTCCTCTATTTATAGGACACCAATACATAGGAAGTTACAAGTCATCCCAAAGGTTACAAGAATTAATAGGTGACCATTAGTGGCAGTGAAGTTAAGTGTTAGTGGTGTTAGTGGCCATTAGTGGTGACTCTTCACACTCTTTCCAAAGGCTATATAAACTGGTCAGTCCTCAACCTTTGAACACACACTGAAACACATAAATACAAACTTCTTACTGCATTCCCTCTCTTTTCTGCATACTAAGTAAGTCTTGTGATTTGCTCCGTTTCTTTGAGTTCGCAGTGTTCTACTATTTGAAGTGCCGCTACAGTAGAACTGTTATCCCGTTCCATCCTGGGAGAAATTAACCCGTGAACCTTGGGCAACTGTGAGGGGGTTAGATTTCTTAAGGAGACACAAGTAAATTGTGGGCTCGGGATTGTCCCATACCAAACTGAGAATATACATCTGTTTTCTGTCTTTTCTGATTTATTTGGTTGCATAAATAACAAGCTTAAGAAATCTCTTGTTATTTATTTTCTGTACTTAAATAAATACTGGTTAAGGAGACTAAAATCTTTGTGGTTTTTTTCTCGTATATAATATATTAATCTGATGTGGAGACTAAAACCTTCGTGGTTTTTCTACTCCTAATTACTGTGAAATAATCTGTTTGTGAGGACTAAAAGCCTTCGTGGTTTTTTCTACTCCTATTGTTTAAACAGTTTATTAATATTGTTTCTGCTTGTGTCACTTGACAGAGATGACTAACGGAGTGGAACAAACTGTCCCTGCTGTGAATACTAATGCTACCGCAGTTTCTGGTGCTGCTGGGCCTAGCCGTGCTGCTGCAACGGTTATGCCACCTGCAGAAAAGCCGGGAAAATTTTCTGGTGTGGACTTTAAAAGGTGGCAGCAAAAGATGTTCTTTTATCTGACCACCTTAAGCCTGCAAAGGTTTGTCAAGGAGGATGCTCCAGTCCTGACTGATGAAACACCTGAAAACAAACGCTTCCTTGTGATTGAGGCTTGGAAGCATTCTGACTTCCTATGCAAGAATTACATTCTAAGTGGCTTGGAAGATGACCTGTACAACGTTTACAGTAATGTTGAAACGTCTAAGAAACTGTGGGATGTTCTAGAAAAGAAATATAAGACTGAAGACGCTGGACTGAAGAAATTTGTGGCTGCCAAATTTCTGGATTATAAAATGGTGGATAACAAATCTGTTGTGTCCCAAGTCCAAGAACTTCAAGTCCTTATCCATGATCTCCTTGCTGAAGGTTTGATCCTGATTAATACTTATGTTAAGAGTATTATTTATATTGTTGCTAACAAACTTTTCTTTGAAGGTTAGAAGATTAATGAAGCGTTTCAAGTTGCAGCCATGATTGAAAAGTTACCCCCATCATGGAATGACTTTAAACATTACTTGAAACACAAGCGCAAGGAGATGACCCTTGAAGATTTGGTTGTACGATTGAGGATTGAAGAGGACAACAAATCTTCTGCAAAGAAGGCTCGTGGAAGTGCTGCAATAGCGGGAGCAAATATTGTTGAGCATACTCCAAATCAAAATAAGAGAAAGAAGCCTTCTGGAGGGAAGACCAACCCCAGCAAGAAAAAATTCAAGGGAAATTGCTACAACTGTGGCAAGAGTGGACATAAGTCCGCAGACTGTCGTGCTGCAAAGAAGGACAGGAAAAAGGAAAAAGGTCAAGCAAACATGGTTGAAGAGACAAAATTGGCCCAAGGAGTGCAAGACATTGATTTATGTGCAATGATTTCTGATTGCAACTTAGTTGGAAATCCTAAGGAATGGTGGATTGATTCAGGAGCCACCCGCCATGTTTGTGCTGTGAAGGAAGCCTTTGCTTCATATGCTCCCGCTGGACCTGATGAGGCGCTCTCTATGGGCAATTCTGCAATGGCCAAATTGAAGGATATGGGAAGATATTCCTCAAGATGACATCTGGCAAGGTTGTGACTCTGACCAACATTCTTCACGTTCCTGAAATAAGGAAGAACTTGGTCTCTACTGCACTTCTTGTTAAAAACGGGTTTAAGTGTGTGTTTGTTTCTGACAAAATTGTAATAACTAAGAACGAGCTGTATGTAGGAAAAGGTTACCTGACTGAGGGCCTTTTCAAACTCAATGTAATGGTCGTTGACACTATGAATAAAATTGCAGCTTCTTCTTGCTTACTTGAGTCAAATAATTTATGGCATTCTCGTTTGGGACATGTCAATTATAAAACCTTGCGGAAAATGATCAATTTGGAAGTATTGCCTAAATTTGATTGCGCTAAGTCAAAATGTCAAATATGTGTTGAGTCTAAATATGCTAAACACCCTTACAAGTCAGTTGAAAGGGATTCTGAACCATTAGACTTAATTCATACAGATATTTGTGACATGAAGTCAATACCATCTCGCGGTGGAAAGAAGTATTTCATAACTTTTATTGACGATAGCACTCGTTACTGCTATGTTTATTTACTTAGTAGTAAAGATGAGGCAATTGACGCATTCAAGCAATACAAAAATGAAGTTGAAACACAACTTAACAAAAGGATCAAAATGATAAGAAGCGATAGGGGTGGAGAATATGAATCTCCTTTTGAACAAATATGTTTGGAATATGGCATTATTCATCAAACAACTGCCCCTTACACGCCTCAATCCAATGGGATTGCGGAAAGGAAAAATCGAACATTAAAGGAGATGATGAATGCCTTGTTAATCAGTTCGGGTCTACCCCAAAACTTGTGGGGGGAAGCTATATTCACGGCTAATCAAATACTCAATCGAGTTCCCCATAGCAAAACACTTTCTATTCCATATGAAAAGTGGAAAGGAAGGAAGCCCAACTTGAATTACTTCAAAGTGTGGGGGTGTTTGGCAAAAGTGCAAGTTCCAAAACCCAAAAGGGTTAAGATTGGACCGAAAACAGTTGACTGTGTTTTCATTGGGTATGCTATAAACAGTAAAGCATATCGATTTCTGGTTCATAAATCAGAAAATCCCGACATTCATGTTAATACGGTGATGGAATCAGACAGTGCTGAATTCTTTGAAACTATATATCCGTATAAGAAGGAATGTGAGTCAGTTGGTGAAAGATCCAAACGACCTCGGGAAGGAACCAAAGGAAATTCACCAAATGAGGGAGAACCAAGACGAAGCAAGCGTCAAAGAACTTCTACTTCGTTTGGAGATGACTTTGTCACTTTCCTGTTGGAAAATGAGCCTCGGACGTTTAAAGAAGCGATGTCTTCTTCAGACTCTCCATTTTGGAAAGAGGCAGTCAATAGTGAAATAGAATCTATTTTGAGCAACCATACTTGGGAGTTGGTTGATCTTCCTCCTGGAAACAAACCATTAGGTTCTAAGTGGATTTTCAAAAGGAAAATGAAAGCTGATGGCACTATTGACAAGTACAAGGCAAGGCTTGTTGTTAAAGGCTATAGACAACAAGAAGGTCTTGACTACTTTGACACATACTCGCCGGTAACCAGAATTACATCCATTCGTATGTTAATAGCGTTAGCCGCCGTGTATGGTCTGGAAATCCATCAAATGGACGTTAAAACAACGTTCTTAAACGGGGATTTGGAGGAAGAAATTTACATGGAACAACCTGAAGGGTTCGTGGTTCCAGGTAAAGAAAAGATGGTGTGTAAACTTGTTAAGTCGCTTTATGGACTGAAACAAGCACCTAAACAATGGCATGCGAAATTTGATCATACAATGTTGTCAAATGGCTTTAAAATTAACGAGTGTGACAAATGTGTCTACATTAAGAAAACTCCTAATTTTATAATCATTGTTTGCTTATATGTGGACGACATGTTGATAATGAGCAATAACATTGCCAATATAAATGCTGCGAAACGCATGTTGACCAGCAAATTTGATATGAAAGACTTAGGAGTTGCGGACTTAATTCTGGGTGTTAAGATCCATAGAACTCCTCAAGGTCTGGCGTTGTCTCAAACTCACTACATCAAACTCACTACATCAACAGAGTTGCGGACTTAATTCTGGGTATTTAAAATACACTCAAGACTTTGCATTGCATTATAACAAGTATCCTGCAATCATTGAAGGATATTGTGATGCCAATTGGATCACCGGCACAACTGATTCTAAGTCCACAAGTGGATATATTTTCGCACTTGGTGGAGGAGCGGTGTCTTGGAAATCGTCCAAGCAAACATGTATTGCCCGCTCTACTATGGAAGCTGAATTCATAGCCTTAGATAAAGCCGGTGAAGAAGCTGAATGGCTTCGGAATTTTTGGAAGACATTCCGTTTTGGCCTAAGCCGTTGACACCAATTTGTATACATTGTGATAGTCACTCGGCTATAGGAAGAGCGAGGAATGTCATGTATAACGGTAAGAATCGTCACATACGATGAAGGCATAAAACCGTTAGGGACCTACTCTCTAGGGGAATTATCACTATTGACTACGTGAAGTCAAGGGATAATGTGGCGGATCCGCTTACAAAAGGCTTAACTAGAGAGGCGGTTGAGTGTTCATCGAAGGGAATGGGACTATGGCCAAGGACAAGTTATCACGGCGGTAACTCTACCTAGGAGACTGGAGATCTCAAGAACTAGGTTCAAAGAGAATACAAAGTCGTGTTTGACGGTTCAACATTGTCAGTTAATGTTTGGTCCATTCTCATGATTAGACAATGTTCAAGTACCAAGGGTAAAGTTCTACAGGCATTTTTTAATGATTGTCTAAGTTTGATATTTTAATTATCAAACAGTGTACATCTATAGAATTACACGTTTAGAAATCACCTATGTAAGTGTGAAGTGGAAGCCGCTTCAAGGAGAATTCGGTATGACAAGTTCTCTAAGTACTTATGAAACCAGGCGGTGTTCATGGCTGAACCGAACACAACAGTGAGAACCAAAGAGGGTTAAGGGTTAGTTGTGTGACTTACGTTGCCTAGGTATACACCAAAGCTCAACGGTTCAAAAATATCAAATCTACCGATTGACCGAGTATATCCGATGTATGTTCACTACGGAAGGTTCAAAGGGAAACCTACTTATCCAGATGCAAACTAATTCTTTCTTGCAAATCACACAAGTCTGTCATGCATATTTCCAATATAGCCATTCCCCATTCATGTGGGGGATTGTTGGGGTTTTGGAATAAATAGAGTGTGAATGAAAAATGGGTGGGAAGGTGAAAAGGTTCCTTTTTGTAAGGAAATGCACATTCTCCCATATTGGTAGAGGAAAAGACTTTTGTTGGGTTTAAATACAAATTCACTTCTCTTAGCACTTAAAAGGGTTGAGAAGAAGGGAAGCCTCGCGCCGTCGTCGTCGCTCGCTCGTCTCGGCTTCGGCTTCGGCTTCGGCTTCGGCTTCGGATTTCGGATTTCGGTCAATTGATATGATTGATTGACTTAATTTTTTGGACCAACAAAACTAAAAATATTAATTAATTAATAATTTATTATTAATATTTAATCTGTTTGTGTAACAGAAATCTGAATGGATTAATCTGATTAATCCAGAGTAATTATTCCTCCACGTTCTCCCACTCTCCCACGTTTTCTCATTAGTGGACAATTCATTACTGACATTTAGTGAATTCAGCCATTAGTGGCAGTGAATTCTGATGCCATTAGTGGCAGTGAAGTTAAGTGTTAGTGGTGTTAGTGGCCATTAGTGGTGACTCTTCACACTCTTTCCAAAGGCTATATAAACTGGTCAGTCCTCAACCTTTGAACACACACTGAAACACAGAAATACAAATTTCTTACTGCATTCCCTCTCTTTTCTGCATACTAAGTAAGTCTTGTGATTTGCTCCGTTTCTTTGAGTTCGCAGTGTTCTACTGTTTGAAGTGCCGCTACAGTAGAACTGTTATCCCGTTCCATCCTGGGAGAAATTAACCCGTGAACCTTGGGCAACTGTGAGGGGGTTAGATTTCTTAAGGAGACACAAGTAAATTGTGGGCTCGGGATTGTCCCATACCAAACTGAGAATATACATCTGTTTTCTGTCTTTTCTGATTTATTTGGTTGCAGGAATAACAGAATTAAGTAGGAGAAAGTGGGGAGGAATTAAGTAGGAGAAAGTGGGGTAGTAAATCATAAGTTAGTGGTGAGTAGTGGTCATCCACATTAACACAAATACATGGATTTACAACACTCCTCCTTGGATGACCATTTTGAAGGTAATGTGCCTCGTTAAAACCTTACTAGGAAAAACCCGGTGGGAAAAAGCCCAGTTAAGAAAAAAAAGTACACACTTCCTTTAATACGCCTTTAGAGCTGCCTCATTAAAAACCTTACAAGTAAAACCCAAGTGGGATAAAACCTTGTTAAGAAAAAAAGAGTGCAGCACGTACTTTACTCCCCCTGATAAAAACATCACTCAATATCTTGAAAACGACACATTCCAATCTTATAAATCAGCTTCTCAAATGTTGAGATTGACAATGACTTAGTGGACAGATCCGCCAAATTATCACTGGAGTGAATTCTTCAGCATTAACTTAATCATTCTTTTGAAGATCACGACTGAAAAGGAATCTTGTTGAATATTTGTCTCCTCAGTTGTATCTTCCTTTTAGCTGAATTATCCATGCAATATTTCATATAATATTACTGGGATCCTCGTCTTCAAAGAAATACAATATTGTTGCTGAATATGTTGAGTCCTTGATCTCAGTCACCAATACTGTTGCATAGCTTCAAGTATGGCTATTATCTCTTCATAAATTGAAGATGTAGCAGCAACAATTGATTTTATAAAATGCCACAATATAGGTACTCTACCACAACAAATAAATACCAAGTTGATATCGGGCTTTGTGGATCAAGTAGATACCATGTATTCTTCTGATGTGTTCGCATTGAGGAAGAACTGAATCTTACCAATAAGTTTATAACAAAAGTTATAACCAGTGGAGTATATTTGGTAAGATACTTCAACGCACCAATTGCATTAAAATATAATATTTCAATATCAAGAAGCTCGCAAACGCAATTTCCCACATGTGGCCGGATTGTTTTAATCCGTATAATATTTATGAAGCTTCATTGAATAGGTTTCCCGGGTACCTTTACATGCTTCTAGAATCTTGAATCCTTCAAGGATAAATATATTGTTGCTCAATGAGCCATATAAAAAGGGTGTTGCAACATTCATACGTATATCAAGTCTTTCATGCACTGCCATACATATAACACCTGAAGGTAATTGCATCCACCAAAAGGAGAATATAGCTCCATATAATCAATGTCAGATCTTTGTGCCTCAAGTCGTACTTTATATTTAACGACTTATTATTATCAATATTTTTGCACAAAAATATCTTTGTACACCACTGGCTTTGCACCTTCAGGTGTTTGGACTATAGGTCCAAAAAATTCATGTCACTCGAATGAAGCCTATTTTTGCTTGAATGCGTTTTGCTATTTTTTTGCCAATAATTTCATGTCTGTAAACAGACTTAAGCTCAAGATCCTCATCTTCATATAAATATTGAGCTTATATGTAAGATATCGTCGACGATAATTTCATATCTCGGTTCCCAATCCGACATAACATATTGAGATCTCTTCACATTCATAAATTTTCAGGTACCTGAACCTCTCCTGATGAGGTTTTATGAAGTGTTATGTCGTGGGCTATTTTAGAGCACTGCCTCCTTATTTGACCATCATAATCATTTGCTCCTTTCCTTTTTCAAGGATTTATATTTGGAACCGAATGGTCTACCACGCTTCAGGCGTGCCTTAGACTCATTGACATGAATAGATTGTCTCACCAGGACATCGGGAGCATTAGCAGCTGGAATATAATATTTTTCTTTGGGTCAGTAATGCGTCTGGCAGTGACTTGCATTATCTTTATATGAGGATCATAATCAAATGATAATGTAATTTATTTATTCCTCAGCTGCTTTAATTTCTCCCCCTAATGTTAGCCAAACTAACATTCGTTCCCAACTTTATATTGGATCCATCTTTGTGCGTTGTAATGGAGCAATTGATAATACACCGCACATTAAAATTATTAGATAAAAAATATTTGGTTCCTGACTCTGAACCAATAATGAGGGGGAATTCATTTTGTGGCATGTCGTCAACAAGTGCTGCTTTATGGATATACCATACCTCATACCTGATTTAGGTAGTATTGTTCTTATATGCATGGTTTAGCAATTGGAGGCTTTCAATATACGAATATGCTAAACTTGCTTGCCAACATTATCAAGATAACTTGTCTTGATTGCATAATCTGGAAATATGCTCATAACAAGATTTATTTGAGCAAATACTTAACCTCGCAAGTACCATTGCGGGTTTGTAATAAAATGCACATGTGACCTTATCATAGATGCATCTATTTATAATAATTATATGGTCCACATGGCACGTGAACGGGCCCATATTCACCTTTTATACATTCCAGAAGTGCGGGGATCCTGATCCCAAATTTAGTTGGTCTAATAATTTATTTATCTCGAGAACAAGCAGAACAAAGAGAATTCTTGAAGATTTCTGATTCTTCAGTATATACCCATGCGAATTCGCAATATATTTTGCGCATCATATTTGAACCAGGATGGCCAAACCGGTCATGCCAAGTAATAAATTGCTCATCTAGTAAACTTCTGATTTACTATAGCATGGGCTTTGTAACAATAAACTAAAAGTTTATTATGGCATGCGCATATGATTCTACACACTTATATTTTGTGTAGTACAAACTCGAGGAAGAGGCATGGAGCTTTTCAAGCACATATATCTCATCCGATATTCTTATATTTATATGGTACAAACTGGAGAAAGAGGCAGGTAACCCTTTATTATATACATATATCTTACCCGCTATGACTGTAGTAATATGAAGATATTAAATCTTCCCATATTTGTAGTCTCAATATGAAGGTAATTTCGAAAAATATATTTGAAACTTCATAAGTTTCTTTCAGACATACTACAGTAAATATTTCATCAATCTCATTTGTAACGACCCTCAAATAGTCGTTACGGGATCCGGGACCTCGATTTGCATGTCGACAGTCCCAAAAGCTCTGTTAGTCATTTATGACCCGTCTGTGAAATCTGAGTCGAAACGGAGTCCGTTTGATAGGTTTTCGAGAAAAGGATCCGTTTATGAAATTCCGGAAAGGAATTTGGGGTTTCGATAGGTCGTTTTGAGTAAACGAACCCCGATGGAAAATCCAAGCGCACCGTTAGGTCCGTCTCGTCATTTATGATATGTAGCAACCTTCAAAATTGAAAACGGACCTCGTTTGATAGGACTTTTGATAAAGTCCCCGTTTCGGAAGTTTAAAAGAGTTAAAAGAGGTTTCCGAGCTCGATTTGAGCAAATGAGCTCCGATGAGAGATCCGAAAGTTCCGTTAGGTTCGTATAGTCATTTGTGACTTGTAGCAACTTTCGGAATTGGATTCCGAGGTCGTTTGGTTAAATTTCGCTATTTTGGCGAAAGTCGAAAATTGAACCTTTGTCGTGGGACCCACTTTTTGAGTTCTGGAGGTCCGAATTGAGTTCCGTCTTGACGAGCACGTCACCCAAGAATTTTATGGCTTGTGTGAAAAATTTGGAATCATTCCGAGCTTCGTAGGGTCCCATTTTGCCCCTAAAACAGTAGAAAATCTGGTGCGACTTTTCTGTTCTGTTTTGGCGCAAACAGCCGGATAAAAGCTGATTTTCCGGCCAATCCGTAAGGAATTAGGAAAAACTCAAAACATGAAAGTTTTAGCCCTATCAAAAGTTATGATTTTTTCAAAAGAAGCTGTCACAGAGGCAAAAACTGCTATAAAAAGGCCATTTCGGGCCATTTCGGTTCATAACTTATAAAAATCATTTGGTGAGCTCTTGAGGCGATTTTTGGGTATTTCTTGAAGACCCAATCATACTTACACTTAAGGTAAGCCCTTTCAATCCATCTTTATGTTGATTAACACAAGAATCAAAGGGTTGATTCTTGGAAATGGGTTAGAACCCTAGATTCTTAAGAATTGGGAAAAGACATCGAGCAAGGCTCGCATGTGGAGTCTAAGTGTATTTTTGGACTCACGGGAGCGTGGGAAGTCCGGAAAAGTACATTTTGTAAATTTAGGGCTCGGCCCTACTCGGGGGCATTTTGGTAATTTTTACCCTAGGATGCCTATAGGCTTAAATAGCTATAATTGAGCACTCATATGTGCTATATCTTGTCTTAATAGACCTAGTGGAGAGTCCTTCGCGGACAAGGCGAGCGGGAAAGGAGATTCTTCCCGGCATTTGAGCCCGAATTTCGAGGTAAGTGAGACTTGACCTCTATTGTGCTTGTGGACTCTTCCTTCATGCTAGTATGCTTCATGTACGCATATATATACCTAACAATGGTTAGGATTAATGATGTGAATTACTTGCTATTATTGTTTGTTATAGATAGCGAGATTGTGACTCGACCGAGGTATGTGCCGGTCTAAACGCTACGTCGAGGTAGCTTAAATTATATCGTAGTAACGCTTGCTACGCCATGCTTAGATAGCAAGAACTTGGGACATGGCCGAGGATGTTGCCGGCATGTCATGATAAATGTCTTGCCGAGGATTTTGCCGGCTTTTGTATGATATTGGTACTTGATTAGTTCACATGCCGGGTTGGGTAGTGCTGTCTATACGTAACCTTGGGTTGGACGACATGGGAGTAGGGATTGTACCCCCAAACTGTGGTCGGGTTAACCTTCGCCTTACGTTCAGCTAGCATAACCAACCTGGGTTACGGTGACTGTGAAATATTATCGTTATTAATATTTCTGTTATTGTTATTAATGTCGTGGATATTAATACTGTTAGAGGGACACTTGACAGGGGGTGTGGTGTCGCCTATACTATGAGATGTGTCACACTTGACAGGGGTGTGGTGTGGACACTTGATCTTTGAGATGTGACACACTTGACAGGGGGTGTGGTGTGGTCACTTGATTTATTGAGATACGACGCACTTGACAGGGGGTGTGGTGCGATCGTAGACAGATTTGAGATGAGCCAACGACTACGGGTCGTTGGTCTACTTATTCATGATTGTGATAGTGACTTCGGGTCACGGTATATGGTTGATACTTAGTAATGGTGTTGCTAGTCCATCGTAGGTCTAGGTTAGTCGGCACGGGAGTAGAGATTGGACCTCCAAACCCCCGCTGAGTTGACCTATGCCTTACGTTGGATGGGCATAATCCTTGAGACTTCTGGTTACTACTTGTGTGTATGGAATGTGTTACATCTATTTGTGATTTCACTACTTTATTGTATGATTGCTATAGTATGTTGTTGCTTATGATGCATGTAGCGACTTGTCCCGCAAGGGTACCTTAGCGGGCCTGTCGGTGATCTTACTGGGCTTCGGCTCATAACTTACTCTGCTACGTGCGTAGGTCCTTCATCCAGTCAGCAGCCCGGACGTTAGCGGTTCCTGAGGCTTCTGAGACTTTTGATTGAGGTGAGCCGACCACACAGACCGTGGTGGCATACCGCCGGAGTCACTTAGAGATAGGACTCAGATTTCTTTGATGAATATTCATACTTTATTGAGTCACTCTTAGAATGCTCCAATTCTTTTGTGGATATATTCTTTTGGACTTCACCCTTTTATATTTATATATCCATTTATGATCTTTTCACATTATTGTTCTTTTCCGCATCTTGTTTCATTGGTTCGCCTAGGCAAATGTTGTTTAGGTGCCATCACGAGCCCTTGGAAATTGGGTCGTGACATCATTCCTCCAGGTAGTAATATTTTGGCTCTTCTGGAGCACTCAAATAGCTTTGTACTACCATATATTTTATTACACTAACCATATGGTGAATATCTCATTTCAAGGAGAAAATCATATTATTTTTCTCATGGTCAAATCATTATAGGCAAGATCAATTTCTTGCTTCACTTGCTCTTATGTAATTCATAATAATACATAATTATGGCGTACGTTCTGTACGAGAGCAATGACCATTTATGCCACAATAAATAATAGAATATTATAATCGAACCTTTTCTAGAGGTGAGTTGTGGTACTTTATCAACCACGCATGGACACGTCCATATTCATCTTTCTCGAACCTCTTCTGGAGGCGAGTTTTGATATTTTATCACATATTTCCACATTCACTTCGGTGAATGGGTCTATATTCATAATTTTTTTTATGAATTGTCTCATTCACTGCAAGGAATGGACCATAATCATTTGGACTTGCCTCATGCTCATATGATACATTGAGGGCATTATTATATTTACCGTTTGAACGGTTACTTTTTGAGAACCCTTATTGTTCTCTTATTTATTTCACAATGATGACTATTTTTTTCATCCTTTGCCACGTCCACATCCATGGTCTCTACCATGGTAATTATTTTGTCCTCTTTTAGACATAAAATTATTTGCCTTTTTTCAGACATAAAATATTGTGTCTTCTTTCAGACATAAAGATATGTTGCCTTCTTTCAGGCATATTATGTTGTGTCTTCTTTCAGACATAATGATAATTTACCTTCTTTCAGGCATATTATGTATTGCTACTACATTCACATCTAAGAATGGAGCATTATGTTGTGCTCCCACATTCACCTTATGGAATGGAGCTTGTCTTGCTACCACATTCATCTTAGGGAATGGAGCATATATTGCTCCCACATTTACCCTTTATGAATGGAGCCTATTTAGTGGACGGGCTTCATGACTTTTATCAAAAATACTTTATCTTTTTTATAATACTTTAGTTTGCCTCAATCATCATTATGCCACCAATATCTTATTATCGCAAAAGCGTGTAACACCATAATGTATTGAGAATTGAATATGATGTCTTACCCTTAACTAATGGCATAATAGGCCAAAGTGTGTATAGATGATGCGATTTGAAGTACAATACTCAAAGGTACTCATGCTTCGTATAATTGAAACATAATATTGTAATTTGGTTTCAATGATATAACACTAATATATCGGGTAAAGATCATAAGAAAAAATAAGCAGTATTTCTCCGGTCTCCACTTACCAAGAGTACAAAAATATACCCAACTATAAATCAAAGAAGCATTCTTTAAAAATTACCATATTTGTTTCATTCCATATATCCATGTGAGAGTAAAATATTAACTATATTACATAATCCATGTTTGCTCTCACAAGCAGTTTATCTAACGGAAGAAATGCATAGGATTTTGTTCACTTTATATACTCAACGAGTACAATTCTATAAGAACAATTTATTTTCTAGTGATGCTCAGTCATTCTGAATAAATCTAATTGCTAGATAAATAGGACACAAATGCTTATCAATGGATCTTATCAATTACTTAAGATGAAGATAAAGAGGCCCTTCTACACTTTTACGTGATAATTAGACCACAATTATTAACACCATAATCTTATAAAACTTTTTAAGTATGAGATGTGTATTAATGTTACATGCATGTATTCCAATATATCTTTGTTTTCGAACAATGTTTAATAAAATAGTTCTCTTTCCTTTTAAGATTACAAACTGTGAAAGATAGAGTCATAAAGAGATTTGTGTACCTTGAAACATGAGTAGAACTGATCTACAATATCATGTTGCTAGGCCATGCACCCTTAAATTGTTGTCAAATGATAGCTACAAAATCAACCAAACAATGGAAGGATAGACAAAAGTTATAGTCAGTGAAAGGTTTCCACAATTTAAAGTGGTATAAAACAAAATGAAAATAGGGTACTATTAATTTTGAGACTAACAAAAACCATAATATGAAGGAATTTAGAAATTAAAAAAAAAACTTATCTTGTGTTATCAACCAGAACATTGGCTTCAATCAATTGCATCATAATTTACTTTTCATTCTTCTAAATCGTGTATTAAAATAGAGATTCGTGTTGATAACGTGTTGTAAAACTAATAGTAAAGTAGTGCAAGAACAAGACAAAATATATGAGAGGAGAAGGAAGAACTTGTATTATTCTCAAAGTGTTTCAAGTGTGTCTTCCATAGACAAAGTGTCCTCTATTTATAGGACACCAATACATAGGAAGTTACAAGTCATCCCAAAGGTTACAAGAATTAATAGGTGACTAAATGAGGAATTAAGTAGGAGAAAATGGGAAGAAATTAAGTAGGAGAAAGTGAGGTAGTAAATCATAAGTTAGTGGTGAGTAGTGGTCATCCACATTAACACAAATACATGGATTTACAACAGTTCCTATTTGTTATTCATTTACATTGCTAATTATATAGTCTAATCAAATCCATAGTCAACTTTACTTTTGGCTCTAAGTAACTTAAAGAAATCAAGGTTAACTTGATACAACTTTTTGCTTCGACCCACGTAAATACAAAATCAATTGATATTGTCTAAAGTATGATTTTAATCCATATAATATGGCGCCCACCATGGGGCATAAGCAAGATTTATTGTTCCAAAACTTATGGGACCATCAAAATGATCAAATATGATCCAAACAACATCTAAACATAAACTAGCAAACATGCTAAAGTAAAAAGTTGAAATTCTGGACTTATCCAGGAAACATAGCTCAAATGCCCGGGGAAGAAACTTAAGAGCTAAGAAAAGGCAACAAAATATCATTAAGAGACTGAAGCATCATCTACATAGTCTGGGGTTTAGTTATCTTTGTATTCATCTCCAACCTCCCTGTGTGAGTCGGCGTCAGAGCCTTTCTAATCTTCGGAGAAGTCAGATTTATCTTTCAAAGGCAAATAACTCAAACACAACTTCGATCCGGAAGATGTCTTGGCAGCTTCTTTAATTTTCATATCAAGATCTAGGACCCAGCCTTAACCTGTTCAAGGGCATCCAATCGGGTCTTCACCACCACTCAATTGCAATCTATCTCGGCTCATCTTCTTGATCTCATATTTTTTTCGGAATTTATCTTTCTCCTTACGCAAGCTTCCCACGATTTGTTCCAGCACAACAACTTTTTCCTTTAAAGCCCTCTATTGCTCTTTTGAGACGGTCACCTCATACGGCAAACGTGCATGAGACTACTGACCATGCGTCAAAGAATTCAAAAGATGATGCCATTCACATGCGTCAAAGAATTCAATAGATGATGACATTCCCTCTCATTCACGTACACCTCTTAATTGCCTCATCTACTCCTCGAGGTCGGCATTTTTATGTCAAGGCTGTAAATGCGAACTTAAATTGATTATGTTCGGCAAAAGTTTTGAAATTGCAGCCAATAATGCATCATTTTCCGGTGTAAAGAAAGATCCTCGGGGCAAGCTCGATCACGTTCTTGGATAATGGCAACAGATATACAAAGCTGACAAGAAATTTATAATCAAAATTAATATACAAATGAAAACCAAAAGAAAAGAGTGAAAGAATTCCGAGAGGCTCTTATCACATATTCAACTGATTGATAAAAGTAAGAGTGCTTATATCCCCAACCAATTTTCCCTCATAAGGAAGAATGATTTTGTTCAAAGTCTACGATATACTCCGGCGTATCAAAACAATCAACACCAGGAGGGATAATAATGAAACAGAGTG
The DNA here is from genome assembly GCA_037355625.1 of Petunia x hybrida. NCBI lineage: Eukaryota > Viridiplantae > Streptophyta > Magnoliopsida > Solanales > Solanaceae > Petunia > Petunia x hybrida. The sequence continues at coordinate 972,144 of JBBBVM010001019.1, read as the reverse complement.
AGCTGGGATCTTGGAGACAGCACATCTATAAGCTTAACGAACTCTAATATACATACTGGGGGCAATGTTTTGAATCCCAGCCAAAAAATCGGGCGAGTTTCTTTAGTATGAGGCTAGGGCAATGGCTCAACAGAAGGGGCAGCTTGGGACATAGCAAAAACCGTCGATGCCGGCACCTCCTACCCACTATAAACATTGAATACTAGGGCCAAAACTTCCACTCTTGTCCTCAACAATAGGAATAGATTGGCCATCACGACTTTTTCTCATTTTCTTACCTGAGAAGATCGTTTCCAATTTCTCCTTCGCGGCATTCACGCCCTTTGAAAATGCTTCACTACCTCCTTCCCTGCTATTATTTTCTTCCTCTTATTCTCAGTATGCAAACTTGCGGGAGGAAAGGAGAATAGATAAACTGAGGAACAAGCAAAAACACAAAGAAAAGATTGCCATGAACCATGATGCTCAAGTAGCCTACCAATGAACCTCCGAAATGACTTTCTAATTTCTTTCCCCTTTCTTGGTGTCCTTCTGAAACCGAGCCACCCAGTCTTTAATCTCTTACCACGGCTCGACATGTATTTTGAACTTTAACCAAGATAAAAGAAAGATAACAAGTGAAGGTGCTAAAGAAAGACAATCTCAATAGAGGAATACTACTGTCCTCATTCTAGACGCTAGGTAACCCCTATTCATATCGAGCCAACTTTCTTGTAGGGATCAGACAAACCTCTCACAGCACCCGATCGTCATTGTCGTAAGTGCAGGAGATAAGACCCTGGATACTTCGGGAATTCGTATTAATAATTCATCCCCGAAAATGCTTGGAGAGTATAGTTGAAGGAGATGGTGAAGGGTAACGGGGAGACCAACTAGATATGCAAACTGCTTAATGCAAGCTACCAAGTACCAACCTAAAAAATTTGGGACTATCTTACCAAGGTAGACTGATAGTGTGTACATAATTATTCTACCACACTGTCAACTGGTAAACGAAGGCCAATGGTGAATAAATATGAAAAAATATATGATTCAGTAGGAAAAGAATCTGAGATGCGAGCTTCGGGATCCACATCATAAAAAACAACACAAGGACCCCATTTGCAACCTCTCTTACTATGAAAGGTGATTAGTCAAGATTCTTGACGAAAACTCGCTAATACGTATCCTTTGTGCTCTGATCTCTTTCTCCATGGATTCTTTAAGATTCCAGTCCTTCTGTAATTTAAGCTCTTTTGGAATAATCTCGTCAACGAAGTTTGAACCCTCAGCCGCTGTTAAGATGGGAGAATTATGTAGATCTGCCTTGAGCGCCGACGTGTCCCCCCCCCCCTCCCCCCCCCTCCCCCGACTTGCCTTTTTTCTTTCTGGAAGACCTGCCAATCTTTTATCAGGAAGACGCAAAATAGGCTTAGAGTCAGATGAAGAACTAATGGATTTAGATCTAGCAATAGATTATTGCAAAGCCATCACAACTATAGTTTTTGGGGCGCAAAGAAGAAAAGAGGTTTTGAAAAGGAAAAAAGTTATATCAGGAAAGCAAGAAAGTGTAAAAGGGACTCACCTTTGAAACAAGCTATAAGGATGGGATCAACCAAGAACCCATACTTGGGATCGATAAGAAGTTAAAAGTGATAACCCACTTTTTGAAATTCATGGACAGGAGAAAGCCACGTCATCTTCCCACCAAGAAAATCACTTCCACAACCCTGGCACAACTATTAATACCGGAGAGTAGGGGGCTATCTATATTGAGTAGAATTCATACTAGCCATATATGCAACAAAACCTTCTACTTGGTATTAGAAAAAGGCAATTAGAAGATGACGTGGAACTAAGACTTCATCAAAGGTATAAGGAAATTAATAAGACCAAAGAAAGACGCATAACATCAACCGAACACAACATATACTAGAAATACACTAAGGCTGGCATTGAATACCATAGGAATGGACACGAGAAGACGATAGTTATGCCAATTGCGCCATTATTGAGGCCTGATAATTGAACACTATCTATGGTTTTTAGATTGAACTCGAAAGAGGGAATTTATGAACGCAAATAAGAAAAATAGGGCTTGATTGTGAACCCGGGCATCGGGGAACCAATTTGTGAGTAGGATAGACATATACTTGCTCGCCTAGCTTAACTAATCACAGGATTCGTTAATGCGTGCACGTGATTCAACCCATAGACATATAGGGATTGGAGTAGCCTGCATAGACCGTGAAGAATCGAAAGGTTTTCACGGATACAATTAACCTGTTAGTTAGCAATCTAGGAAATCAAGAAGTAGAATCAACTGGAAAACTCAACTGGATTGTTCGTAACTCTGACCGTTTCTCTTTGATTGATAACAACTTAGAATTTGCTCTGTTACCTGACTTCAGTTAATTGTTTAATTATTGTTTTAGTTAGTAAAATCTCAACCATTGGAAAAATATCCCTGAATAGTTCTTAGGAAATTATTTGCTAGAATTCAGTTTTGAATAGTCCTCGTGGGAACGATACTCTACTTATGACTTTATTACTTGTCGACCACGTATACTTGCGTGTGCGTTTGTGAGCAACACCCAGCTTGCCTCGTACGATCTTATTCCTAATCTTATCCATCTTAGTATGCCTATGTTGAACCCACAAAAAATTATAACCCTAAAAGGCTAAATTTCAGGAATATCGACAGGATGGACTAACTCTTTTGGAGTTTTTGGAGTCGCCACCCAATTTAAGGAAAAACAGGGAACCAGATAAACAAATGCGTGCAGAACTCCATTTTTATAAAAAAGCGGTCTTTCTTTCAGAGATTCTAAAGGTAAGAGGTTTTGTTAATTTCGGAAGAAGGTTTTTAAGGAACTTTCGAAATTTCGTTAAAAACGGTTAATCCGACAGGTTTCCAAAATATTTGCAAGTGTTATTTATGCGCTTTTTCTAAAAATAATTAATTGAACTATTAATTAATTCAACTAATTAAATTTAGTAAGTTTTCAAAAGATTTACAATTTATTTAAAAGCTTTAACTATTTGCAAAATAAAATAAAGTAAAATAAAAGGGCATTTTCTTTTGACAAAGGAGCGATTTAATCGTCCTAATTTCTTTGCCAACTCGTATGTGACAGTGCATAAATGGAACTTGCTTAATTTCAACTTTAAAACCCAGCTTCTCACCATAAGATGGAACTTTAGGTTTCAAGTCGCTTTTTGCAAAGTTGTTTCGAGACATTTAGAAGTTAATTAAAACTTCTTTATAACTTTTGGCTTTCTAAAGAAACTACTTCGTATCAATAAGATAGAAGTCTTTCCTATAGTCACTTATTAAGCGTAGTTTTAAAAATTTATGAAATTTTGCACGCATTTGCCTAAATGGTCTGATTTGCAATAAATTAAATAATGACTTCAAAATAAAGATAATGAACATAAAGTAAATCAAATAACTCAAACAAATCATTATTTATATTAATAAACAAAATATTTCTACAGAGTTTACATAAATATTCTAAAGTGAAAGAAAGAATAAGAGTTAAAAGATGAAACCCGGGAATTTACAGAACTCGCGGGAGCCTTGATTTCTAAAATTTTCTAAATGCTTTGGAATCCTGAAAACTTGAGCCGAGCTTGACCACAATGCAACTCCAAGCCAATGTAAACCATCCCAATTGCGAGTTTTGCTCGAACTCGTCCCAAGGGGATTTCATGTCAAAGAAAGAGAGGAGGAGAGGGATTAGTAATTAACTGGAATATTATTCATATAAACGAGCGTGCAAATTAAGCAAATGAATGAAGCTAAAAGTAATACTCAAACTGACAAAGCAAATATGCAGCTACTAGATGATGTATATGTCCAAAAGTCAGTTAACTCCAGAATGGAAATCATCGAAGTAAATATGCAGATCACTGCTTATTTCCTAATCCAAACTTGAAACTGTTGATAGTGCTTCTCTACAGACTAGTATAATTCAAGATGTTATACAAGAAAATTGAGAAAATGGTCAGATACAATATGCAAGGTTCTTCAGGCCTTCCAACAAATAAATGAGACTTACTGGATACTGACTTTGAAAGAATGCACCAGTAAAACACATAAAAATAGAGAGGGGAAAGGTGAAGTAGGAACAGGGGCATGTGTAAGGGGGGAAAAAAGTAAGTAAACAATTGTTGCCTTTGCAACCTACAAGTGATAAAGGTTGCGATTAAAAGGAGTGAAAGTGACATCCCTAATTCTTTCATTATTAAATAATTCCAATAAGTCATTAAATTTGAGCTCTCATAAAACATAGAAGTTATGTAGTAACTAGCCAAGGTTCAGGAAAAATGAATTTTCATTGAGATTCCCACAAGAATACAAGAGTGAAAATATTCTATATTAGTCAACTATATTAAGACAAGAAACTAAAATGATTTAACTACTAACAAGTTCAATCTCCATACTTGAAAGAATTTAAACCAAATGAGACTGAATTGCTAAACAGTTTAAGCAAACTTCTGTCCGAATGTGTATAAAGCCGCCGCTTTTATTGTTAAAAGGCAAGGAATGACATATCCTATAACAATCCATTTCATACAAACCAATATTTCATTAACATAAGAGAGCTAATACCCATAAAAATAACTACTTGACAGATTACTAAAGGAGTAAACAGGTAAAAGAACTTAACCATCTTTGAACCTGAGACCCAAACAGGACACAACTAGAGCTCCCATAGACCTCTAGAACAGCCTATGAACTATACAACCAGCTACATGAACAATTAACAACTTCCTGAACCTTTCACACAATCACAGACCCTGCACATCCTAGCACCAAAGCCCTCACCTCCCTGGACAATTACCAGAACACACACCACTCCCTGAACCTCCCTACTCCTCCTGATCCAACTAATAGCATACCAGAAACAACTGAAAATAGGCCCCTAACAACCATTTCAGGTTCCAGAAAACAAACAGAGAGGAGGTCAGACACCAACCTGGCCTGCAATCTCACAGAACCATCTATGACAACTATCTACACCTCACACTTTCACACTTCAAGCAGCAGCAAACAAATAGAACACCAGCAAGCCAACAGAATAACCTCAATCTGACCCCTGCTATCAAGGCTCAATAGAACACCTAGACACCAGACTAACCTTTCTTTTGCTACATCCTCTAAGCCTAAAACTAAGAACTTGAACAACCCCTCACAGCCTCTAATACTCTCTCCCACACCTGAAAAATATTTGCAAAAGCCTGAGAATTATCTGCAGCACCAGAAACAAAATTACACACACCTGAACTCCCTCAAACTCTCTCTTTCTCCTTGCAGCATCTCAAAAGCTTGAGACAACACCTACAACCAACCTAGACTACCCTACAACACCTGCAAAACAAACCTGCATCTCCTATGAACTAACTACAACACCCCTTTTACAGACCACTTACAAAAACCAGAACCAAATCCCAGCAACACCCCTACGACCTACTCCTATACTGCCTCCAATAAACTGCAGCAATACATACACTCCCTCAGCTTACAGAACCACCAGCACACACCTCATAGGCTCCTCTCTACATCACAGAACTCCTGCATACCACAAAAACAACTGCACACATCATCCATACTCCCAGACCCCTGATACCTAACCTGAACCACCTACACGCATTGAATTTTGAAAAACTGGTTTTAGATTCATGGTCTCCAACTAAACAAGCAGACTAATACTGATGAAGCTAAACTATCTAGCAAGTCGTAACTATAACTTAACTACTAAATCTTAACATGATAATAACTATACTTATCATTACACTTATCACATTATTTCAGAATATACATAAGGTAAACAAGTTCTATAATTTACAAAGTGACTGGAACGTAAAGAGAAAGGGACTATTACCTTTTGCGATGCAGCGATCCGGGGCGAGGATCCGAGAAAAGCGACTCGAGCAAGAATGATAACTCGAACAAGAGCGACGACTTGGATAGTGATGAAGCGACAACAATAAAATCCTCAAAAAGAATGGAAAACCAAAACACTGATAGGAATGTAAAGCTGAAACAGAAATTTTTATCTTATGCCGTTTTCCCCAATCTTTTCCATATTCTCCCTCTATTCTGCCGCTCTATTCTCCATTCCCCCCCTCCCTTACCTTCAACTTCCGCTTTTTATATCTCACCCATTAGGGTTCTAGAGGTGGAAGGAAAAAAATGTCCAAAAGAACCCTCCAACGGCTCTAAATCAGATAAGGTTGGTACTATCAGATGAGCTGGAAATGGGACCAGGGATTTGAACTTGAGTTTTGATTCTTGGCGGGTTGGAAAATGGAAAAAGGGTCGGGTGTTTTCTGATTAGGGATAATGGATTAGGGATTTTAAGTTAAAAGGGGCTTTGCACCGGTGGGACTGATTTAGGGCTATGGAATGCAGTTTTGGCCTTCTTTTCTTCAAAATTAACTAATTTGCTTTTGATTTTTAAGATAAAGCTTATTTTAAATAATTAAAATTTCGGAATTGGGTGTCAACAGCTGTCCCTCTTTACTTGAAAAGGATGAAAGAGTTTTCAAGGTAAAGAAGTTGACGTGAAATCCAATTTTGTCACAGTAAAGCCAAGGATTTTGATTCCAAGGACCAAAATACGAGGCTTATGGACATGGCCGAACTCCAGTTTCTGGGTTGCCTACATATCTCGGGCTGAAAGAGAATCAGGCCATAATTATTTCAACGACACTTAGACACGAAAACTCGCACGATTGACAGAAAAGAACGCACGAATAGGAAAGAATTCAAACTGACGCCCTAATCCGAAATGAAAGACTAGGATAGACTTGCTTGTTCGAGTGCGGTTCTTCAGATCCTCGTTGACGAGTCTGACTCATATCAACGATTGCCCCAGTTCACTACTAAGAAAGAGTTCCACGTTATGCTCCAAATGCTGTTGTGGCGCTGCTAAAATCCTGTAATAAACTTGGCAAACATTAAGCGAGTAACTGCAAATAAAGCTTAATAAATGAAGTAATAAATGAATAACGACAATAAAACTTGTAGATGCTGGGGATGACTTCTGTACCAAGTGACACTTCTACATCTGATTCATAAGATGCATTACTTAACTTGCACTCCATCGACTATATTTTCATCATGCTCATCCTAAAATCTTTAGACTCTTGAATCTGCCTTCAAACCTCCAGCTTATCATTAATTTTACCACGAGTCTCATCAACTAAAACTATATCATCTGCAAATATCATACACTATTGTATCTCTCCTTGAATACTTCGAGTTAATTCATTCATCATGACCAAAGTAAAATAAAAAGGCTAAGTGTTGACCATTGATACAACCTTATCTCGACAAGATGTTCTGTGTCTCCTTCGACTATTCTCACTCAGGTCTTGACTTCACTGTACATGTCCTTAATCATTATGATGTACGCAATTGGTATACCTTTAGATTCCAAGTATCTCCATAAAACTTCCCTTGGGACTTTGTCGTAAACTTTTTCTAGGTCAATGGACACCACATATAAGTCATATTTCTTATCCCTATACTACTCAACTGACCTACTTAGAAGATGGATGACTTATTTAGCCGATCACCCCGGCATGAATCTGAATTGGTTCTCAGAAAAAGTTACATCCCTCTTCGTCCTCTAACCTGATCTGAGATCTCTCCCGTCTTCGAAAAACAAGCAATGAAGACAACTCTCACTCTTCTATGCCACCCTCTCCCAAACTTTCATAGTATGACTTAGAAGTTTGATACCCCTTTAATTGTTACAATTATGAATATCACCCTTGTTATAGTATATCATGGTACTCCACCTCCATTCTTCGAGCTTTTTTTCCTTCCTAAGTATGATATTATTAAACCCAGTTAGGCGATCCACACCTACTTTGCCCATGCTTTTCCAAAACTCCCCTGGGATCTCGTTGGACTTGATCGCTCATTCTTTCTCATCTTACAAATTGTCTCACTAACCTCTTCAAATTTATTCACATGCAGTATCCAAATTTACGATGATTAGCGAAGTGCTTTAAATGACCCATAACCATATTATTCTTGTCCCTGCCTTTATTTAACAGTTTATGGAAGTATGCTTGCATATCTGTTTAATAACTTCAATTTTTGTTTGTAGTTAATCGAATTCAAACGGACCTAAAGTTTAGGAATTTACATGCTAGCATAGTAGCATGAGTTTAAGTTTCTACTAAAGCCAATAAATAAAATAAGTTATAAGATTAGTAATAGAATTATATTTGTAAAAAACAATGTTGAGTTCTAAACATTATTTTGGTCGAAAGTTATTTTTATTCACTATTTATGTCCAGATGTCTAAATGTTTATTTTTTAGACATTCCAAAATTTGCTAATTTACATAACTATACAAATTAACATTCTTTTTAACACAAAACGGCTGATACTATCCCATTTTTAAAACATAACAACATTCTTTTTTAATACATGACAAATACATATAAAAGGGTGATTAAACCCTAAATTTCCCTCCTACACTATCATGAAACCCCCTCCCTGCTAGACCCACCCCTATGACTGCCATATGAAGGTCACCGCCTCCGTTCGCCGGCTGCGGAATAATTTTTTTAGTGCTTACTTTTTTTCTTTTTCTGTTTTTGGATTTTTTATATATGTGTATTTTCATTTTATGGACAAATGATAAATTGTGCATATAATGAAAATAGAGTAGGCATATACTCATACGATTATTGTATGTTTGTATATTTTTTATATAGTTAGTACATGCACAATGTATGCATGTTCATACACCGGACATACACACCATATACAATTGGATAAACTAAAATACGTTTTATACAAATATTTATGTCAAGTGTATATCCCTTGTATGTCTGGTATATATCTACGGTATATATAATGTATACACCACACATACAATAGGAATACACATGTAACACATTCCTTACAATCAACAACCACCAAACATAAACCACAACTGCCGTAGATCCACCGTGTACCATCAAAAAAACTAAAAAAAAAAAAACCCGTCGTAGGAGCAACGTCGTCGGAAAACATTGTTGCAGCTTAGATGTACCAGATATGACGCGCACCAGTAGCAAGTGCACACCGGTTGTTTGTGACGGCGATAAGAGAAGGGGATTAGGGAGGGAAGGCGACGACGAGAAGTCGTTGGCAATGGGTGGCAGTGAAAGGAGAGAGGAGAGAGACAGAGAGAAGAAAGAGAAGACGGAGACACAAATTTAGGATTTTCTATTTTTAGCTATATTTGGTAGCATAGTCCAACAATGTTGGTACGCTTGGTAAAATGGTAAAATATGATTATATTTTTAAAAAAAGTTCCCTACAATGAAACAGGGTCTATTTCTCTCCCAAACTTATTACCTTTTGGGATCCACGGCAAAAACTTTAAAAGTTACTTCTTCTTTTAAATATTATAGAGTAATGTGGTTAAGTGACAAGTTGTATATTTGACAAATAGCCATTTTTAGAATGCTGAACAAGAAATATTTACAACAATAACAATAGACCAAGTGATGTCCCACAAGTAGGGTCTGGGGAGGATAAAATATTCCCAGACCTTGCCATCACTAAAAATATATGCTTGCAGTTTTCTAGATGAAAAGCGACATCTGCTCAAATTTCAGAATTAATCATGAATTTCAATTCAGAGTCTCATAACAAAATACTAGAGTTTAAAGTAAAAGAACTTCAAATTTTTTGAAAAAAGTTATGAAGTCTGAGTTAATTTTAGTATTTTTTTCTCTTGAAATTTAGGATTCTACGTCAAATTTTAGTAGTTTATGTATAAGATTGAGCTGAAATTAATTAGTTCTAAAAAAGTAACTAGTCTAATACTATTCAACCTAAATTTCACGAATATATATTACTTATTAAGTGCATACGAGAAATAAATCACTAATTAAGTTGGTGGTTTCTTTTATTTAGATAAGTAGAAATATTGAAATACTCCATTTGTTTCAATTTTTGCGAACCTATTTGACTTGACACAAAATTTGAGTGTTGTTCTTTCATACATGCTTTAATTATTTTTCGTTAGCCGAGGTTCTGTCGTAAATGACCTCTCCACTTTGGTGGGGGTAGGGTCCGCGTCAGAGGCGAATTTAGATTTCAAGATGATGAATTCACCAGTATTAGGGGCATAGTTACAATGTCCCAAGAATGATCGCCGAACAACTTTTGTCAAAATATTATAAAACAACAACAACAACAACATACCCAATATATCCCATAAGTGGGGTCTGGAGATGGTGGGATGTACGCAGACCTTACCCCCACCAAGATGGATAGGCTATTTCCGATAGACCCTCGGCTAAGAAATATTATATTGTGTATACATGTCAAATACCATTTTATATGATAATGAAAGAAAAAAATTATTAAAGGGTATTTAAATACGATGATCACTACTCTTCAGTGTAAGTGAACCATCTTTTGACTCAATGAACCATTTAAAATTTTAGAACATGAGTTCCCGAACATCATATTAGACATATTTTGAAAATTATGTACATAATATATTTAGTTTCATGGGGAGACCATGAGTTCACGTGAACCACAATTTCAAACGTAGGACCGCTCCTATTCTGCACACATCTTACCGGTCCAGACCGTACTTGTGGGATTACACTAGATATGTTGTTGTATTTGACTTGATACAAAGTTTAATAAAGTGATAAGAGTTTTGAAACTAATGATCTAAAATAGGCTATTGATGCTTGTGGGTATGTAAATCATCTCATTAAGAATATAGTAATAAATTTATAATTAAACTATTTTAAATTGAAAAAGAGGTTATTTTCTTAAAATGGATTTTAAAAAAAGGTTCTTTTAAACAAAAAAGGTGGGAGTAATATTTATGACCAAATATTTCCTTGTCGTAAATGTTTTTAGGGAAAATTTCATAGCTAACCAAGTTTCTTATATAACCCTACTGTTTAATAGACATATTTAACATACATCAATGGCTAACCTAACATCTAAAGAATCTGCGTGAATATCTCCTAAAAACTAGCGCTGATTCCATTAAATCTCAGCAGCCGAAAAATCTGCTAAAATCAGGAATCCCAGCATGCGTAAAATTAGGATTCCCACAAGGCACGTATTGAAGAATCTTATATATATATATATATATATATATATATATATATATATATATATATATATATATATATATATATATATATATATATATATATATATATATATATATATATATACAGTGATATTAGCAGAGTAATTAGAAAACACATTAAAGAGAAATCAACATCCATGTTGAACATTATATTGTGTGAATATCATCAGAATATGTCACCAATTAAGGTTTTGATTCAATATGAAGGAGAATGGATTGATGAATACAAATTCTAGTTACAACAAGCTGATATGCAGATACAGAATACCTAATGAATATTCATTTCATATCTGATATATATTTTATACCACCCTCTAGTTACAACAAGCTGATATACAGATACAGAATACCTAATGAATATTTATTTTATATATGATATATATTAATTTCATAGCTGATATATATTTCAAACCTAATGGTACTGGCTTACGAATGTTTAAGATGCATATTCGTCGCATAAAAATAGGAGGAAATTGAAGAGTTACAACGTAGTTAATACAGATAATAAATAGAGTCCAACAGAAAGTCACATCTTCCCATAAAAATAGGCACACTTAAGGGACTTAAACTGATTTTGAAAATGGCTACAAAAAGTAAGGGACTTAAACTGATTTTGAAAATGGCTACAAAAAGAAACCTACATATGACTAAAGGTCTAAATACCACAAATAAGTTAAAATGTATCTATTTTATTTAATTAACACTTTAAAAAGTCTATAGACCGTAAAATTTCCATGTTTTTATCTAAGATAAAAATGGTTATTTTTCGGAGATACTGGGACATTGGATCCTTCCCATGCTTTTCTTTATGGTTGTCCAAAATTAGCAAGTAAAGTAAGCAAAAGATTTCAAAGTCATAAACTAACCGCGAAAAAGGATAAGGACTAGTCAAACTGTTAGACAAAAAGGCCCCCGCGAATATTCCGCTGGCATAATTATTGTCTCAAATAGCACGCCACCTCGTAATTCTCTTCCCACGCCAAGGCTATTCGTGTCATTTACTCTCCAACTCCTGACTCATCCACCGTTCGATTCACCCATGATGTTAAATCTACGGTCCAAACTTCAAGTTTGACTGCAAGTACGAAAAAATATGTCGACAGGAATGATTGGGCCTTTCGGTCATGACTTTGACCACTGAGCATTTGAATTTTGATTTGAATTTTAAACAAGAGAGAGAAAAACGAGAGATTTTCTTGTTTTCCCCTTCTTTTTTTTTTTCTAATTTCTTTATTCATCTACAATTCCAGTACAAAAAATGTAAAAAACGAAATTAATAATCTAAAAAAAAAAAGAAAGAGATGCTATTTTGATTTTACATCTATTTTCAGTGCTTAACCATGAAATGCATTGGCACTGTTATAGTTTATCTTACATTAATGTACGAGTGAAATGTTTCAAAATTATATATGATGTTAGAAGTAAATAAATTAGGAGTAGTATAAGATGTTAAATTAGAGAATAAGATACTTTTTTTCCAAAATCATTAGTATTATTTTTTTCTTTGTTGGCTTCGGACAAGAAAAGAAGAAGGGAGAGAGAGAGAAGAAAGGCTTTTAGTAGTTGTCTGTATTATCATATTTTTGGCATTTCAAAGTTCTCTCTATCTTCTTTCTTTCTTTCTTTCTTTTCTCTCTCTTTCCTCCATCTTTACCATTCAACAAAAACAATTCAGGTGTTTGAGGGAAGAGAAAGAAGAGGAGTTTTGTTGGGTTTTTGGGCGAAGAAATGAATGTCATGCGTCGCCTTAAGAGCATTACTTCTGGACGTTCCTCCATTTCAGATCCTGTAACATTTTCTTTCTTTCTCTATTTACATTTTTTTCTTCTTTCTCTTAAGCGTGACCTTTTCCCGGACCCTACTTGAACGAGGATGCTTTGTGCATCAGGCTGCTCTTTTTCTCTTAACTGACTCTAAATAGAAGAAAATGAATACCAATGTGTAATATAATAGTTGTTGTATCTTTCTTTTCTTTTGCCTCTGTAAAATGGGTATTTAGTTGAAAATAATGAACAAGTTTTGTAATTTTTGTAGGAAAATTTGAGAAGAAAGGTTTCTACTTTTTGCATTTGGAAATATAAATTCCTGGTTTAGTTTGTTCTTCTCTTTTGGAGAGGGGGTTTTGTTGGAAAAAATGTGTTTAATGCTTCTCTTTGATTCTTGAGGGGTAAAAAAAAGGATCAAAAAATATTCTTTTTAGTTATATTTTCATCATTTAATAGATCATTTGCTTATGTAACTTATTTATTTGGCCTGGGTTAGGTAATGCAATGTTGGGTTCTTTTTAAATGAAAGATTGGATTTTTTTGTGTGGTTATTTTGATTAGATTGTTAGCAGTATATGGAAAGAATTTGATTTGTTATTGAATTTTACAGGGTGGCGATTCGAGCATTAAGAGGGTGAAGGTTGAGCAAGAAATAGAAAGGGTTGTTGGTGATACTCAGATGGATGATAGATGTACAACTACAGCTCCAAAGGAGGATATGGCTTCTACCTCTAAGGATACCACCACCGCGAGCACATCTACCATGGATACTAGACCTGAAAATTCTGAAGTTGACGAGCTTCCTAAGGAGTTGCATGAAATGAAAATTAAAGACGAAAGAACTGATAGTCATGAGGATAATCTAAAGGTATACTCTAATCTTGTGCCATTTCGTGTCAAAGTTAGTACAATAATCAAAGACACCATCTTTGAAACATTGAAAATGTTGCTGAATTATCTTGCATCCCGTAGGATATGGAACCTGCTGTTGTTAGTGGTAATGGAGCAGAAACTGGTCAGATAATTGTGACTACTGTGAGTGGTCGAAATGGACAACAAAAACAGGTGAGCTATTACTCAACCGTTGAATGTAATTTAGTTTCTAATTATCCTTAATATCTTCTTTTAGGATTTTACATGAGCTTTATCAGAAGTTGACCTTATGCTATTTTCCAGACATTGTCTTACATGGCAGAACGCGTTGTTGGTACTGGTTCATTTGGAGTTGTCTTTCAGGTAAAATTATATACTCATATTTATCTAATGTCTATTGAAAATGCTAGGTTGTTTTTGAAATCATTGATGTTGTCAGGATGACTCTATTGATTCACTCGTCACCTTTTTATATCTCAGGCAAAGTGCTTGGAAACTGGCGAATCTGTAGCAATAAAGAAGGTCTTACAGGATAGGAGATACAAGAACAGGGAGCTTCAGATTATGCGCACGCTTGATCATCCTAATGTTGTTAAACTAAGACACTGCTTCTATTCTACTACTGAGAAGAATGAAGTCTACCTAAACCTTGTCCTGGAATACGTGTCTGAAACTGTTTACCGGGTTTCAAGGCACTACAGCAGAATGAACCAACACATGCCCATTATATATGTGCAGCTATACACATATCAGGTGAGCTCATTTAGTTAAATTTCATATTCTGGCAACTTAGATATCTGTCTAGTTAGCTTCACTGTCTTGATTATTCAGAGGCTTAGTGGATTATTTATTTAAATTATAAATTTTGCAGATATGTCGGGCTCTAAATTACATGCACAGTGTTCTTCATGTATGCCATCGTGATATTAAACCACAAAATCTTCTGGTGAGCACTCAACTTCACTCTAGATTTGTTGCTTCTAGATTTATAAAGCTCTTCCATTTGCATACCAAAATGTCTCGAAAAAGTCGAGTGACCCCTTTTTGTGTGGTTAAGTGGTGTTATATGTCCTTGATAGTGTGATACCATTTGCTTTTCTTGTCCTTCCACTCTTTCTTGCCCATCTGTCCTGACTTTTTGTGGCTTTTCCGACTTCTGAAGGTGAATCCCCACACACATCAGCTAAAGCTTTGTGATTTTGGGAGTGCAAAAATGTTGGTATGTGTAATTCTTTTCTAACCAAGTTTTCTTTATCCTGTACAAATCAGACAGTTCCTAACATTTTGCCACTTTTATAGGTTCCTGGAGAGCCCAACATATCATACATTTGTTCTCGTTATTATAGGGCACCTGAATTAATCTTCGGGGCTACGGAGTATACAACTGCAATTGACATGTGGTCTGCTGGTTGCGTTATGGCCGAGCTACTTCTGGGACAGGTTAGTTGTTACATGTAGCTTCTTATTCATGATCCCATTCTATACACCGGTGGTGATGTAATCTCTAGAAAGTGTGTTATTTGATCTTACATCTGCTCAAAGTTTCTATTTTGCATGTTCTCATTAATATTTAGAAGATTAAAAGAACTATCGAATAAATGGAAACATATGTAAGTTGGTGAGCTTTCATTGTTGGCACCCTCGAATAAAATAGTCTGATAATTTACTGTTTTATTGTTTGTAGCCTCTTTTCCCTGGAGAAAGTGGCGTTGATCAGCTGGTGGAAATCATCAAGGTGTGTAATGAAGGGACTCTCTAAGTGCTAATGTTAGGTGGATTTTGTGTTTATCAATTGGGTTGAACTCTCTTGCTAATTGTCTTCTTGTTCTTTGTACATGTCAGATTTTGGGTACACCAACTAGAGAAGAGATTAGGTGCATGAATCCAAACTATACAGAGTTCAAGTTTCCTCAGATCAAAGCTCACCCGTGGCACAAGGTTAGTAAAAACTCAATAGGTGGATGTGTCTCTTTAGTGCCACTTGATCGTTTTTCCTTATCCATTTAAATCACACAAACCACACACCTACACACCAGGCTAGCATAGGATCAAATCTTAATGAGATTGCAACATGCAGATATTTCAGAAGAAGATGCCCCCTGAAGCAGTAGATCTGGTGTCAAGGCTTCTCCAATATTCTCCGACTCTACGCTGTACCGCAGTAAGTAAAAATTTTCTTCATCGTTTTCAGTAACTTAGGCTACTACTGTTCAAACTTGGTGGTATATTTTTGCCCTGTTTCAACGAGTCCTTATTTTATGTGCTTTTCTTGCATCATTCAGAGCCTAGAAACAGTTTCAGTTGCTTGTGCTTCTTTAATGTGACTTCTCATGCATGCTTATAAAGCTTACAAATAGTCAATAACAGAACTTATGTTAAATACTCCCTCCGTCCCAAATTAGTTGTCGTTTTAGGAAAAATGGTGTGTCCCAAATTAGTTGTCGCTTTAGGATTTCAAGACAAAAATTGTTAGTCTTTTCCAACTAACCCTTAATAATTAAAAAAATTCTCAACAAAATTTAATAGTCAAACATTAAATAGGGGTAACATAGTAAAACACACACTCTATTTAATGATTTTCTTAATGGGCGTGAAGAAGCTAAAAGCGACAACTAATTTGGGACGGAGTGAGTAGCTTTCTGTTTTGTTGTAATGTTTTGGATAATTAATAGCTTTAAGTGGTAATAATATCCTTTAAACATGCTTGATGTCTGTAATCTGGGGGAATTTGAGCATATTTTGTGTTTATTGACAGTTGGAGGCATGTGCACACCCTTTCTTTGATGCTTTGAGGGAACCAAATGCTTGCTTGCCAAATGGGCGACCTTTGCCACACCTATTCAACTTTACAGCTCAAGGTGAGCTCAGTTTATTTTTTCTTTTTCTTTTTTCTATTACATGGGCAGAAGGAAGTGAAGGGGGATAGTGAAGAATAAATTCACATATTGTGTGGACAAGTTCCAACGGGACACCTATGGGATTTGGTAGATAAGAGCAGTTTAGTTTTTACTCTTATCATCACATAATTTGATATCTCCATCTCATGCAGAGCTTTCGGGTGCACCTGCTGATCTGCGAAAGCGCCTTATGCCTGAGCACATGCGCAAGTGAATTTTGTGAAGACAGTTCCTTAGGCTTTGTAAATGGGTTTCGAGAGGTTTAGTCGTCTAATCAGCATAACTTTGCTCCAGCGAATGCTGCTGTTACTCTTGGCTTTGGTAATATTTGAGAGATGTTAACAATGATCATGGATCAATTGACTTGCTTGTTCGTTTTGGATGGAGGAGGATAGTACAGCAAGACTCGCAGGTGAATGGTTGGAATATCTCATACTTATGAACATATGATGTGTTAACCGCTGAATACCCCTAGCAGTTTAAGATGATGAGAGTTTTCATCTGTCAATTTTACAATGTAGCATATATCTAGTTTGTGGGTATTCATAAGATTAATGGGTGCTCCCAAACTGGAGTTATAGATGATTTATTAGGAATTTTCTATTTTTTATTACACCATTTTCTCTCTTCTGGTTTGCCCTATTTAGTAATGTGAAATTGCGTCGTGCTAATATATTTACTCCTGAAGATTACCAAATGAAGCGTTTCTACAAATTAGAAGAAAAGAGATAACGAATCGTCTTTAACTGGCAAACCATGATATTGTGTGCACGGATTTTTTCTTATCCGAAAGTAAAACACCAGCAATAATACTCTGAGGATAATGGATGGATACAGGAAATCCGCTAACAAAAGAACTTTGAACACAGTCCGAGTCACTTTTTGGATACATTCAATGAATATCTACTATTTCCTATTGGATGATAATGGTAACCTCTCATAATTGTTTAGACATATAAAAAGAAACCATTCTACGTTTTTTAATATCTATTGAGATTTAAACCGTAAACTCTTGTGATTTTCAGTTTTATTAACAATTCAATAACAACTTTGGGTTATAGTACAAAAAGGCACAAGTACTTTATGAGACTTGGGCATTGAATACTACTAGTAGTAATTAAGAAATCAGACTCTATTGGAGATAAATCCATCTTTCAACAAATATTTAATGGTAGGCATCAGTTGGAGAGAATTGAAGAAACTAGATTCAAACCACCAATTAACAGCAGCAAGCTATAGTATCTCTTGTAAAACTCAGCGCCTAAATACATAGTAGTACAACTTTGTGGTCCTGTGATCACAACAAATTCGGACCAGGGAGATGACATCCCAAATTTTCAACAAATAAGAACAAACAAGATAGGTCTGTTCACTTATTGACAACTGCATACGGTCCTATACATGTGGTCTTGATGATTTATGAAATTGCAACAACAAATACCTATTTCATCTACAAAGACAATACATCACCACAGATATAAACATCACACAACAACGACATTATGATATTCCAATCAATTCATTAAATAGGCTCTCCTATCTTCCCCCTCTTTTTTTGGGGTACAATGCATTCAAAATTCTACTTCTGTGGACATCAAATATATTAAGAACATTATTTCACCCTGCTTATACTCATAATAGGAAAGGTGATATTGACTTCAAATGAAAGGGCTTTAATGCCATGGAGGACTTGGGAATGATGAACATACTTTGTTCAGTGACCTGTGAGTTTCTTGTGGTCCTTAGTTACAACCAAAGGCAGGCAATGAACAATAGTCTTTATTAAAATACATATTCCATTTACCATATGCTCACAATAGAGGAATAGGGGACAAGAGGTGGGAAAGCTGCAAGTTTGGCAAGCAAAAAGTGTTATACTTTTTGCATATACGAATATAAATGAATTATTCTTTTGAAACAAAAAAAGGTATCTATTCAAAATCAGCACATCAAGCAGTTCATTGTGTAACTAGACATTAACAGACAAATTTGAAAGTAAGATGTCTCAGACTTCTGAATATAACCACCGTCCACTTCACACAGAATAGACTCATGCATCCTTGGAAAGAAAGCGCAAAAGAGAAGATAGGAGTTTCTCATTTAACAGGTTGTCTTTCTGTGCATTGCTGAAAAGTCGTCAGTTATTAAAAACCCACTGGTGCACACCTACCTTTCACTTCCCAAGCCGCTGCCTATAAGGCCTCAGTAATTTTTTTTGTTTGATCAAATGATATCAATTCATCTTTTAAATCTTAAAACTTTTAAATTATGACAGCTACTCTTTTTCTTTGGGACTTCACAGGGAAATCACCTTATAGACTATTTAGTTTTACAATTTAAGAGTGTTCTTGCAGAATAACATGTATCAGAAACATATGTTGTTGGTTCCTGCACTTGAAATAAATTAGGAGATACAAAACCTGCAGTAAATAATTTGTTAGTATAGGACGATCCCGAGCCCACAAGTTACTTGTGTCTCCTTAAGAAATCTAACCCCCTCACGATGCCCAAGGTTCACGGGTTAATTTCTCCCAGGATGGAACGGGATAACAGTTCTACCGTAGCGGCACTTCAAACGGTTAGAACACGGCGAACACAAAGTACGGAGCAAATCACACGACTCACTTAATATGCAGAAAGGGAGGGGATGCAGTGAGATATGCTTTCTGTCAGTGATTTTTTCTGCCCGAGGTTTCGTATCCTCTGTCCGAGGTTACGTCTCTATCAGTCTGAGTTTGAGTCTCTGTCCGAGTCTCTATCTCAGAACTTCAATCTATGTCTGTATATATATTGTCTGTCGTCTGTCTGTCGTGATCAAGGACTGACAAATGACCAGTTTATATAGACATCCAAGGGCAGGTGAAGAGACGCACCTGGTGATTAATGAGAAAACGTGGGAGTGACTTCAATGTGGAGCAATTAATCTACCACTAATGACTGACTTAATGTGGAGGAATTAATCTACCACTCATGACCGACATTAATGAGAAGACGTGGAGGAACTAATCTGCTGATGTTGCTTCAGCTGCCCGGGTACTGAACTCACTTCAGCTGCCCGTTGCTGACTCACTTCAGCTCCCCGTTACACAAACGGAGCTGCCCGTTACACAAATGGATAAAATATTAATTAATTAATATTTTAGTTTTGTTGGTCCAAAAATTTAAGTCAATCAATCGACCGAATCCGAAGCCGAGACGAGCGACGACGGCGCGAGGCTTCCCTTCTTCTCAACCCTTTTAAGAGCTAAGAGAAGTAAATCTCTATTTAAACCCAACAAAATCCTTTTCCTCTACCAATGTGGGAGAAAGTGTATTTCCCTACAAAAGGGAACCTTTCCCTACAAAAGGAATCTTTTCACTTTTTACCCATTTCCCATTCACATTCTTCCATTAAACCCAACATATGTTTTGTCCCACTTTATGATAAGCTATAAAATAATTCATTAATGACATTACATCTATTACGATATATTCTCCTATATTAAAGGTACTCAACCTAAGCCAAACTTCAGGAAGCTTCTATACAGTGACATCAGTAGAATTTATCAAATGATCTCCTAATCAGGCAGAATACTCACAATAAGCTTATTTTCGCTCAAGTTGCATCACATGCTTCTTTGAGGGAGTAAACAGAAGTCTGGCTCAGCTTAGTTTTTTTCTCCCTTATTATCAACAAAGAAAGGCAGCTATCTCAAAGTTCTTCTGATATCAATTTCTTGTCAAAGTTTGACTTTATGAAAAGACACTGACATAATCAAGGAACTTAGAATCTACAAAGCTTTCATCCACTAACCACTGTCTGCTGATATTTCTTCCATCAAAACCATGTAAATTAATGTCATTTTCATCAAAACTCCCTCCATTAACACCAAACAGCAAGCACGAACCTGTAGAGTTATAAGGTCTACTTCACGTTCACTACAGAACTCTACATTAGGAACAATTGGTAAATTAAAGGAGCCTGCACTGTCAGAAGCAAAAGCACTTTTTCACATGGCAATACAACTGAAAGCTTCAGCCTCATCGGACATACATCATTTAGCAAAAACAAAAAGGATGAAAATGAGAGAAAATCAGGAGCCCAAGCCTACCTAAGAAAATCCAAACTCAGTTTCTGCGTATTTACTATTTACCACTAGTATTAAACAGGACGGTCAAAAATAAGAAAAATACTGAACATAATGTCTATGTGGTACAGATTGAAGTTGTTGAAGGGATTAGTACCTCCCAAGAGGTGACCTTAGTAAATATCTTTTTCATTTATGAGGAAAAAAAAACCGTGAGTTTTCCAGTTATACCGAAGTTTCAATTTTCGAGGTCTTGCTATTAGGGAAGGAAATGAATCAAAGAAAAGTTAAAAAGTTATATTCAAAAGTAAAAACAGCTCTGCCTTCAGTCTATTACGTTATACGTTAGCATGTACCTCTTTTTTTTTTCTTTTTTTTTTCCCATGCGATACGGAACAGGCAACATCAGTGAAATTCCCAAGACAATCGGATGTGCATTGGACCAATGTCCAATCTTATTCTCAAGGCAACATTCAGATATGCACAAGCGCTAGCATGCACCTATAGGCTATAGCATGCACAGAGTTCTAGTTTTAACTGGAAACACCAAGTCAATTCCCTTTCAATTGTAGTCTAGGTTTCATAACTGTATTACACTTCACCTAGAGCTAAATCAGCTCCAACGCAACACTCATATATTCACAAGCAAAAGCATGCTCAGAGTTCTAGTCTTAACTGGAAACAACAAATCAATTCCTTTTCAATTTTAGTCTATGTTTCAGATCTTTATAACACTAGGTCTAAAGGGTAAATCAGCCCCATTGCAGAAGAATTCAAACAACTAGGTGGACATGGCACTTAAAGGACATAATGGAGCTTCATGAGCCAAAATTTATTAGCTTATCCCATTTACTCCCACGCAACAGGTTATTTTAGTATCCCCAGGTGAACCAGAGAAATTATCTTCAGAAGCTGGAGATTTATTTCAAATATTTCCTCAACCAAAAAAAGAAAAAAGAAAAAAAGGAGATGAGCAAGCCATATAAATCATGTATTCTGGCTGAATAATTTATCATTACCTCACAGAAACACCGTCAAGTCAACAGTTGCCATATCCACCGTCAGAAAAGTGAAAAACCAAATGCTGTATCCAAACACACAGCACTCCACCAATTTTTCTATCAACAAGGCCATATAACTTCCAGAATTCTAGAATAGTTTAACACAATCTGAAGTTCCCTGACAGCCCCTCACGTGCACAGGTTAGGTTGGGTATAAGTGGGCAGTCCAGGTCACTAAGCTGGTCGGATACAAGTGTGCACGGTTTAGATCTCTAGTCTGGTTGGTCAATTTGCCGACTGAAAAGGAAGCAGCGAAGTACTTTTAACTGCAGAGCAGATATCCGGAATTAGGAGAACAATAACTCTTAGAAAAGGTATTGCTAAAAGACACTAAAGATGGCTTCATACCTGTGAAGGAAAGCTCATCACGCAGTCATGCACAACGAAGCATTCTTGAGGATCACTAGACCCTGCATTCATGGAATCAAAAATTATTTCTTAGAATGAGGACCAGTTATCTTCTCTGATGCCAGGGATTAGCAAATGGTGCCTCGTGTGGGAGAGTGCTGCGCAAATAGGGACTGGAGTATCGACTCTTGGGCAAGTCTCAGTAAGCAATCAGTTTCAATAATTCCTGTCATTCAGATTGATCTGCATAAAACTTTTAGTTCCATTTTCCAATAAACAATCTTCACTGCTAGCGGACTTCGTAAATATACAGATGCGAATGTAAACCATGTGATGAGCTGATATACAGATGTGAATGTAAACCTTGTGATGAGCTGCACATCTCAATTAATGAAATGGGATCTGATCTTGCCGAGCACAAAGGAAACAATAGCCAAGAAAAGTCAAAACATTTTCTACCAATAATCCCCACAAGAACATATTCCTTCCTTAAAATGATGAAAACGATTTGAATCTCGCAAAATAATATGACGGTCAAAAACTCTTGACACGAATTTCATTGCATTGTGACAGTCACCACATACACGAAGGTTCTTGTAAATCCGAATTGGTACTCCTTTTGGCACACAAAGAAGCGCAAAAGCGATAGCCAACTTCTCACTGTGATAAGAAAGACTCCGTTCCCTTGCTTCTTCATTGATATCATGGAGAGAAAAGTTTAAGTCTGGTATATATCCAGCTTCCTTGATCAATGCAATAACATCATCAAGTTTTGAGTAAATTTCACCACTCTTTGGATGGCTTCTTCCCTCAGATATAAATGTGTGCACTACTCCATTCATCTCAATCCAACTATAACCAGGCTCTTTGTTAACACCTTCCAACTTCATTTTCCTTCTAAGTTTTGCTGCATCTTCCCATTTTCCAGCAGCAGAATAGATATTTGACAACATAACATAAGGGACAGCATCTTGTGGTTCCAACTGAAAGAGGGCCATTGAGGCTTTCTCTGCTAGATCTGTGTTCCTATGTACTCTACATGCAGCAAGCAATGCTTTCCACACAGTAGCATCAGGTTCAACGTCCATTTCATTGACTAACTTCTCAGCCTCCTGTATTTTCCCTGCACGGCCCAAAAGATCGATCATACATGCATAGTGATCAGGGCTTGGTCTTATCCCATAATCTTTCTTCATTGAATCGAAGTACTTCTTTCCATGCTCAACAAGACCTGTGTGGCTGCAGGCAAATAATAGGCCTATAAATGTAATGAAGTCAGGTTTTACTCCACTTGCAATCATCTCATCATAAAATCTCAAAGACTCCTTTCCTTTGCCATTCTGGGCATAAGCCACTATAAGAGCAGTCCAACTGATCACATTACGAATTTGCATTGAGTTGAATACTTTTTTGGAATCTTCCAGGCACCCACAATTGGCATACATTGTCATAAGAGAATTATCAACTGATAATGCTGCCTCAAGGCCAAATTTAATAAAATCTGCATGAACTTGTTGCCCAAGTTCAAGTAGTGCCAACTCTGCGCAACAACTCAGGACACTAGCAATGATAATTTGATCTGGTTCAATTTCAGCCATTCTCATCTCACAAAAGAATTTCAGAGCTTCTTCATAAGAGCCATTGTGAGCACAGCCAGTGACAAGTGATGTCCATGACACTACATCCTTTTCCAACATGCTGTTGAAGACACTCACTGCACTAGCTAGGTCTCCCTGTTTAGCATACATATCAACAAGTGCATTGCTTACAAGCTTGTAGCTCTCATATCCAGTTTTGACAGCCAAGCAATGAAGACATTTCCCATTTTTGACATCCTGCATGCAAGCAAGAGAATTCAGAACTGAAGGGAAAGTAAACTCATCCACTTGCATATCACTAACGCGCATCCGTTTGAACAAAGACAGTGCCTCCTCTGGAAATCCATGCCTCACGCACCCGAGTATCATGGAATTCCAAGAAATTGCATGATCTACCTCCATCAATTCCAATGCCTTCTTAGCACTGTGCAAATCCCCACATTTAGAATACATGTCAATTAACGAGCTTTGAACAAACACATTGGCCTCAAAACCACCAATCACAATGCAACTATGTACCTGTACCCCAAATCTAAGATTGGAGAGCGAAGCACAAGAACTCAAAACACCCGGAAATGTATACTGGTTCGCCTCAATACCTTCTGCACGCATGCTGCTAAAACACTGAATCGCTCTTAACGCATCACCATTTTGAGAATACCCATTAATCATAGCAGTCCAAGTAACATGATTTTTCCCAAGAGACATGATTTGAAATATACACTCAGCTTCCATAATGCACTTACATTTCGCATACATATCAATAAGACCAGTCATAACAAACACATCCATATCAAAACAAGACTTTATCGCATATCCATGTACTTGCTCACCTCTCGAAAGCAAACCTTTTATCGCACACATTCTAAGAATACTCCCCAATGCAAACATATTCGGTCTATGCCCTTCACTTTGCATTTGCCAAAACAATTCAAATCCTTCAAGTTCAAAACCGTGTTTACAGTATCCACAAATAAGAGATGACCAAGTAATTGCACTCTTGATTGGAACTTCGTTAAACACTTTCTTAGCTTCAACAAACTTCCCTGCATTCGCATACGCCGCGATCATTGTATTCCATGTATACTGATCTTTCTCAGGCATTTTGTCAAACATCATTTGAGCTTCATCAATGTGTCCCAATTTTGACAACTCACTTAGTGTTTTATTTTTATCAACTAATGAATGTTTCAGGCCTCGTGTTATAGAACTTGTAAATGTTTGAACCTTGCGATGAAATTGCACAGACATATGTTGATACCAATAAACCTTGTGCCATATGCTTTTGTACATAACCGTTACTTTTGGTTTTGAAATGTATTAGCATTAGATTTTCATAAAGGAGAATAACATTTAGGATAGCTGAAATGTAAGTTGTTTATATGATATTTAAAATGATTTACATCAACTCCATAAATATTTGGAATTGAAATTTATGAGCTAACTTGTGTCGCCTTGGTGCAATCAGCTTTCTCTGTCGTTACAAAGTCTATGTGAATTACAACATGAATAGAAAAGAAGGATGCTATTGCAATTTACTCAGGGTCGTTTGGTTTGCAAAAGCCTTAGGCTTAATACCCAAATTAAAAACAACATTGCATTACATTTGCTTAATACAATGTTTGTTTGCAATATAAACTTAGCATTATTTAGTGCATTCTTTGGTTTTACTTTTTAATTTCAACATAACTAGTACTTGCATTAGTTATGCTGGAATGTATTATTTTATACATGATAAAGATGAGTTTTAGTAATATATGTATTAGAATTTTAAAAATGACAAAACTAACCTTCATAATTGTAGAATTTTTGCCTTTTTATTTTTATTTATGAAGAATAAACAATCACTTTAAATTATACATTGTATATTAGTAATTTATAGTATGTCAATGCTTTAATGAAAAAATAATATTTGTATTACAATTTTTACATTACTAAAATAGCCCATTATTAATATCCGCACAACTAATATTCTCATTAGTAATACATATATAACTAATACCCTCATTATTAATAACTATATAATTAATACACATCGCTAATACTCGCATAACATCTCTTCAAACCAAACGATATATATACTCCACTAATCATGGGTTTATTGGTTTAATGATTATAATTTACTTTTGCGTTTTGAATATAGCTTTACACTTACTCCTATGTACCGTGGTCCATGTAGGAGTAAAATACTGTAGATTACTAGTAACTTAATCCATTTGCTTCTGTCCACGTTGACATTATTCTATTGTGAAGGAATTTACACGATTGTACAAATTTGGAGGGAAACCCAGGTGGCAACAGAATCGGATAAAAGCCCGCCAACTGTTATACAATGGTAACTGGTAAGTACTCCTGTGTGTTTGCTTTTTCCAGCATTAAGATATTGAAATGATTCGGAGAATGGGGGTGTGGTGTATGATGCCACGAAGGTGGTGCCATATATTGTCTTCCCTTTTTCAATTTTCACATTTGTCGCAAGTTGCAACTTAGTACTCCATTTTTAACTAGCCTAAGCAAAATTTGACTTAATTTTACGTCTGATTATTAAATTTTATAATTTGTAACGCTAAAGTGATGCAACAATTTTTTTCACAAGCAGTCATTAAATTATATATAATTAAATTTACAAAATTATTTTTTGTAACGAGAGGGTTATTAAACTTTACAAATTTAAATTATGAGTTCGTTGTACAAAAATTACAAGTTGTAAAGTCAAATTTTCAGTGTCAAAAAATGACACCTTATCACGACGTATCAGTTGTAGAGAGTGGTGCAACTTAAAATGTGTACACTGTTTGGCGGGAAGAAAGATGTTACAGTCGGGACTGATGAAAGCTTAAGCCACGGACTGCTGTGCTTAATAGGAAGGAGCAAAATAAAGTTAAATGAAATAAGTAGTGTGGGTATGGTCAATACGTCATATGAGAGCATGGGAGGAAAAAAGAAAGGAAACTGTCCTAACTCAAATATCATGGCTTCTCGTACATTCTCAAAGTCACAAAACATCAATCAATTACTATTAGTACTAGTCCTAACTCATAACGTGGACTGCTGGAGCACCCCTTTTCTGGCTTTGTTTACATGGTCCTTTTGCTTTTACGTCACCGGCCTTCTCCCCCTATTGACGAACCCCTTTTTTCCTTTCAAATTCCTCACTTCTCTTGTGTATTGCCAACTCACTTTCTTTATTTTAAGTGTAAAACGACATATATAACCACTAAAATCCAACCGACGTATATCGTAGTAACATCTACATTAATCAAACTTTGGAACATTTTCCCAAAATATACTTAGTAAATAGGAGAAAGATTTAAAAAAAAAAAAAAGTTATATGTAAGCTATTCTATTTCAAAGCTAAGGAATATGTGTGAACACTCAAATGTCCTAAAAATCTGTTTTCCACATTTGCATAATACTAATTCCTTTGTGACATGCCTCATACTTCAATTTCAACAACCTCAGCATTTAATTTAAACTTTTAGTAACTAAAATTTCACTATCTCACCGAAATTTTATCTTAATTCATCAAGTTCTTACTATGCTTTGCTAAATCGAAAACAAAGTCCAAATATCGATCTAAAAGTCAAACAATTTAGTAGCTAATAATTTCAAGTTACAAAAAGCTAGCTTATTCTGCACGGAAAATTCCCTTTTTTTTTGTTGAAGCTGAGCCCTTAATCATATCATATTCTTAATTAATTTATATGTCAAATCCATATTTTGATTAAAAAATTTCATGTTAATCATCAAGAGAATAGAATATCCTCGAATGCCTTAGGAGAATGACATACCAACAAATAGTCAAAAATCAAAAGGAAAACCAATAAAAATAAAAACTGGTGGGTAGAGTTTTCTTAATTTATTAGAAAACACTATACTATTTTTTAGCAAACCGCAGTTAGACAGGTGAAAGTCAAATTAATTTGCATGTCTTGGGGAACAATACAAATACAATTCATTTGTATACTCACTAGCAACTGAAACTCCATATAAATCATAGACATATATACACACTTTTATCTATCAAAATAATTCAAATGATTTGATTTTCCATTTCCTCTAAAATTAATCCAATATATCACCGTTTAAAATTCCTCCGTTAAAAATTCATTTTCCGGCGAACGATGTCGAGTAACGATGAAAATTCTAACGGAGTTGATACGACGCCGTTACTTACGGACCAAGTCTACAGGAGCCGACGGTTATCGCGGCGTACACCGAGCTTAAGAGGCGCAGCTCGCTTTCTCCGGCGAGCAAGTAGCCGGAGAATGATGAGGGAGCCGTCACGGCGCGTAAGGGAAGCTGCAGCTGAGCAAATCGAGGAGAGGCAAAGCGATTGGGCTTATTCGAAACCTATAGTGATACTGGATCTTATTTGGAACTTAGCTTTTGTGATTGTTTCAATTTCTGTGTTGATTTTAAGCCGTAATGAATCTCCTTCTATGCCTTTAAGGCTTTGGATTGTTGGATACGCTTCACAGTGTGTGCTTCACATGGTTTGTGTGTTTGTTGAGTTTAGACGCCGAATTCAGCTTAGGAATTCTGAGCTGAGAGGTAACGATTCGAGTTCGGGAAGTGATGGAGGTGAAACCAGTGATGATCGGTCTGAGAACCGTCCGAATGAGGATGAAAATAGGTATAAATCTCTCTTTGGAGCATGTGATTTGAATTAGAATTTGAATTGTAATCAATCAAGTCAATGTTATAGTTTTTTGTAGGATCGAGGCGTAGTAGTTGTTTTTGCTCTTGTTTTATTTATTGTGTAGATTTAATGAAGGATTTGCATATTAGGAGTAGCTTAATATTAGCATTTTAATGTGAATACTAGCATGTGTGCAAGCCTTGATGGATGAGAGTTATGCCGTACTTATGCTGGTGAGTGGTAACAGGTATCTCGTGGATTTAGTCGAGGTGAGCACTAGCTAACCCAGACGCCACAGTTATAAAAAAAGAAAAAGTTGAATACTAGCATGAATAGTTCTTTGGTCAAGGTATTAGTTGCTCAAGATTGTTGGAAATGAATTAGTATATACTCATGTGCTATCTTTTGGAGTTATCATATGGAGATTTGGGAACCCGTGTTACTACTGTGTTTGAAAGACATAGGTACTGGCTGTCTGGTGGTAGAGAGGTTCTCTAGGCAGCTCAATTTGTGACAATGAAGTTTGAGGTTATTGAAACTGATAGCTGTTGTGGATAATGAAAGCTTGTCTGAAATCTTAAAGACCCAAAAACTAGAAAAAGAAAGCTTGTACCAAAAGTGTCGAAATGTTTAAAACATATTTCTTGTTCTTATTTTCTTCTCTTGTTAATTATTCCCTGTCAATGCCTTATTGTTTCTTCAAGACTAGAATTGTATGCCTGTGTCTCATAATGTAATTTTCCTTTTTTATTTATTGTCCCAGTGTTGCTAAGCATCTGGAGTCTGCAAACACCATGTTTTCTTTCATTTGGTGGATAATAGGTTTCTACTGGATATCTGCTGGTGGCGAAAGTTTGACCCATGATTCACCTCAACTTTACTGGTTTGTCCCGAGCGAGTCCCTACTTCGTATTTGTTGTGATTTACTTCAGCATTTTGTTTACTTGGGCTTTTTTGCAGGCTCTGTCTCACATTTTTAGCGTTCGATGTATTCTTTGTTGTTATATGTGTTGCCGTGGCTTGTCTCATTGGAATTGCGGTCTGTTGCTGTCTACCGTGTATCATCGCTATTCTATATGCAGTGGCAGATCAGGTAGTTCTGTAACCTTTTCCTATCTTCTATTATCATCACAAGGTACATAGGAAAACTTTCCTTTGGCGTCTACCATCTAGTTCAAAAATCAGCTCAAACCCAAGTCTTGCTGAGCTTGAAGTTGATCGTGGAAATATTTGTTTGACATCATATTCTTTCTTTCATCCTTTTGTGTTTGATGCGGTTCTAGTTAACACATCTTCTTGAACTCATGGACAACATAGCTATTCGTTTTATGATAGTTGTTCTTATTTTTCAAATTTCATCATGGTAGTACACATAATAAGGATTACTAATGAAATTTTAAAAATGGTGTAAATGTTGTCTTTGAAGCTTGGCCTGATGTCTAATTATAAAATGGATGTTTAAACTGCGATTTCGAGCATTACTTTATGGAGAAAGCTCGTTTTTGTGTCAATTTCCTCTCTCTCTAGTCTCTGTTTTGGTTCAGAGCACGATATATTCTGAGACAAGTGCAAGCCAAAATGGGATGGAAGTTGTCTGATCAATATCTGCAACTCAAGTGAAAGAAACGTCATGATAGGGATTTAGGTTTGGGACATCTTATCTAAAGAGACCATTCTATGAACTTAAGGGTGGGCACAAATTCTCTGATTTCTAGGATGACCACTTCTTGTTAGAGCTCCATGGTGCTTTTCTGATAAGTAGCTCCACCATGGTTTTACTTTTAAGTATACTTTGAAGGAGTTGAGATGTTATATTGTTTGTTTTTTACAACCATGATTTCTAGTGACTCAGATGATGAAGATGATGATATTGACATCGACATGGAGAAAATTGTTATGAAATTTTTAGTTGCGTGATATGTGCAGGTATTTTTTTTTAGAACCTGGATGGTCCCATTTATGTTCTTTCTGCTGATGTCGTTGCAAGTTTGGTTGCCCTGAGGAATAACATACAAGTGTGCTTTATTCAAATATTCTGAAGTGATTTCTGTTACCCCATAAGCGTGTGCATTATTCAAGTTAGCGCTTGCTGTTTTTTCCTTAAAATTGAGTTAAAGAATTAGACTATCTTAAGCTCTTAACAAGGTTAAGTTTAGTCACTGCCCATTCAAGTTATGTGAGGTATAAAATCCTAAAATTCTGAGCTTTATATCTGTCTGTTCCTATTCCCTTTTGTGAGTCTTGAAAATAGAGTAAGAAGTCTAGTTAGACTGCAGGTGTGTGTAGAGGCAACTTAAGAGGTAAGTGTTTTGATGCAGGTTGTTTTGGTGGTTGTCATGAAGGAAAGGTTTTCATTGGCAGCAGGTAGATAGGTGAAACGACCTTAGGTAGTCGTTTCAAAAATTAAGACCTCGATGGGCAAGCCAATAATTTAAAAATCTTCGTAAGGTCTATTTGTCTTGATGCCTGCAGTGCTGCCCCTTAGAATTCAAAAGTTGGTCTACATAGCCTATCACATCCCCCATAATGCCCATCCTGGTGAGCTCAAGTTAGAGTTTACTACATTATTTTTAGAATAAGGCATATATCCTTAAAACTAATGATTTATTCTGAAAAATAATGAAGTAAACTCTAGCTTAGATTAAGGCCGACTCCAATAAACAGGGGGAATAAATTAGAACTGAATTATGTGGCCTTGAATCATTCAGTTATACTGGATTCCCATTTTTCAATTTGTAATAAATGTAGTAATTTCATACCGTAGCCTTGCCCTCCTCCCTTCTATGAAGTGTTTGAAAAGATGCATTTTTGAAGTTTGAAGCAGGCATATAACTTCCTGATTTAACTCTCTTTTTCCATTATTACTCCCGTCAGTTGAATGTAAAAAATGCATATGCTAAAATTCAAGTCTGATCTGCATTCTTGACATAAAAACGTGTGCGGACTGACATATCATCATGACAGACATGTCGCTTCGAATTGTGAATTTCAGCTATCTAGAGATCTTGTGATTTATGTAGTAAGGGTTACAATGTGTACACTAGTATTAGTTAGCATAGTTGGAATTATCGCCATGACTATTCCGTTTGATTCTGCATTTGTCTGGTATGTTATAGTACTGCCAATTTTCCTCTACTTTTCAAAACCAAAATTGAAAAGGCATGTGTACTCAATATTGTTGGAAATTTCACTTTTGAACTATTTCTCGATCTCTTCTTTCCCTATGTTAAGTTTCCTGAAGAAATTCTACTTACACTATGTTATACCATTGCTGAAAGGAATGTTAGATTTAAATGAATTCTTTCTACTTTTGGCTGGTCCATGTACATTTTTAATATATTGAACTTTTTAATATACCATGGCTAGTCAGCAGGGGTGGAGCCAGCCAGAAATTAACGGAAGGAGATTTAAACTACCGTACTTGAGCAAATTCTGAACCCCCCTTTACCACTACACTAATGTGAATATGACCAACAAAACTCATTTTTACCTAACTTGCGCAGTGTAATTTTTCTAAGCAAGGGGGTTCAATTCAAACCCCTTGTCAATACATAGCTCCGCCCCTGCTAGTCAGGTGGATCACATAAAAATGGTATGGAGTAAATACCTGCCTTTATTGTTTATTATTTTCTACTGGTTCTGTCTCTTTCATGTGGAAGCTTCACCAATTCAATCAGTTGTCTGAATATCTTCTCAAAGTTTGCTTTCTCAT
Source organism: Petunia x hybrida (assembly GCA_037355625.1). Taxonomy (NCBI): domain Eukaryota; kingdom Viridiplantae; phylum Streptophyta; class Magnoliopsida; order Solanales; family Solanaceae; genus Petunia; species Petunia x hybrida. Next base: position 940,060 of record JBBBVM010001019.1, on the reverse strand, counting down.
TGAGACAGGAAGGAGCAACTAAGGAAGATGTGGAACGGCTGCCTAAATACAAATTCCGCAGACTTGGTGATTTTGAAAAACAAAATGGCGAGATTCAAGAGTCATTTGGAGGAGTAATGACTGAATGCGACACTGATACACCCATTGAGCATGTTCTTCCTCTCGAGGATGCTGTACGTTCCATATCATCTTTTTCTTTGGTTAGGGGTCTTCATAAAGTGTAGAAATTTCGCAATCCTTCTAAAAGTTGAGTCACTTCATTGTTGTGGGTTGCAGGAATGTTGCATTTGCCTTTGTCCCTATGAAGATGAAATTGAGCTGCGTGAGCTCCCTTGTCGTCACCATTTTCACTCTTCCTGCATAGACAAGTGGTTATACATAAATGCCACCTGCCCTCTTTGCAAGTTCAATATACTAAAAAATGGCAATCAAAGTAGTGGTGAAGAAGCATAGACTGGTTATTACTATGCATCCCTCGCAAAGATCTTGTACTTTTGGGTGTTGGATTTTTTGTTGGACCTGAAGTTATCCACCAGGTTCAAACTCCAGGGGGTGGCATCATATTGCGTCGTGTTGTAGTGTATGTATGTAGGCTTACTTTTTGTAAACTTGTATTCCATATCACATATTGCTGTTTAGTTTCCTCTGGAATATAAGTATGAAATCTCATCATCGTCTTCATTTGTAATACGACTCAATATTCTCATAAGAATACTGGTAATGGGAACATTTTCCTCGTTTCCCCTACTAGGACTTCTTCCAGGATGTCATCCCACAGTTGCATTCGTTCTGTATGGCAACCAACTCAACCAGGTCTGCATGTAGCATGTAGAGTGTACCAAAACCAAATTCGCATAAAACATGACCTACCCTTCAATAGCAGTATAGATGTGACGAGAAATAATTATCCTTTTAAGAATTTTGAACTGAGCAAGGGATTGTGGCAGTGTTATTATCTTTTACATTCAAACCCAGCAACTGCATTCATTCTGGTAAAGCCATCATGTATATACACAAACCATGTGAGTATTGGACATTTGATAGAATGTCAATTTACAAGTGCGGTAAATTATCTAAGTCGACTTTTGGCGCACAACTAAACATAAAAAAAGAGAGAGCGTCTGCCTTCTCTCTAAAATTCACTGACCACACCAACAACTTTTCATCTTCCAAAAATCATTAATTGTCACCAATAGATAATCAACAGTCAGTACCTTCTGGAATTCCCCCAAAACCACCCGATAAGCCTGACTTATCATCTTCTACTTCAATTACACAAAATCAAACGAAAAAAAACTCCTTTAAACAAAAACTCATTACCTTCCAGAAGATTTGTAATCAAAATATCACCGACCTTGATATGCAGGATTTGGATTCTACACAAAACAAAATAGAATCCACACTAGCGGATGAAATTCAAGGAATCGATCTTTCATCAGATGATAAATAACGGATTTACGCTCCATGGAAGTTCTCGATTATTCTCAAGCTATTTGGTAAGCGATTGGAACATAATTACTTAAAATCTAAGTTAATTTCTCTGTGGACGACTCAGGAAGACTTTCCACTTGTAGATCTGGGCTATGTTTACTTCATAGCAAAATTTTCAAATCAAGAAATTATGCATAAGATTTTACAACTGGTCCCTGGTTTGTAATTGGGTTTTATTTGACGATGAAGAAATGGGAACCCAAATTTATCGCATCTGAGGAAAAAATGCTATCTTCAGCAGTTTGGGTAAGACTACCGCATCTTCCCACTGAGTTTTATGACTCATAAATTCTCTCAAGAGTGGGTAATGCCATAGGAAAATTATTAAAAGTTGACTTCTGTACCAGTGCCACCTTAAGAGGTCGATATGCTCGTTTCTGTATCAAGGTCCCGTTGAATAGACCAGTTAAACCAGTGATAAGAGTAGGGCAACATATGCAGCAGATACAATACGAAGGTAGAGGACTATTGTGTACGATCTGTGGATTTTTGGGGCACCAACCAGTGTTCAAGCAACTCTGTTGAAGGCAGTAGATACCCAGTCGATAGATCCACCAGCATCACCAACCATAGTAGCTGCTCAACAGGACACGAGTTGGCAAACAGTTGCATTTTCCAAGCGGAGGCGGAGTCCGGGTAAAAACTTACATTTACAAAGTCCATCTGCAACTTCAGGTAACCCAAATACTTATAACACTTCCATTAATGGTAAGACTTCCCCTACCCGTATGGAATTTAGGATTAAGAATGCTAATCTTCAGAATGATAGTGCTACAACAAATCCTACTAGAAGTGTGTCTGGTACTGTACCAAATAAGGGTCTTGTACGGTTGTCTACTTCTCGATTAAATAATAAAAGATAAAAATAATGATTACATCCAAAACAATAATAAATTTAGTTCCTTGTCCAATATCATTGACAATGATACTACTTTACCCACAAAGTTAAGATAAGAAAAATTTTCTAGTTCCTCCAATGAAAATTACTGTTCACAACCCAATAAAGGTATTAATTAACAAAGTGTTTTACAAGACACTAAATATGAGACATGTGGTAAGAATGTGTCCTAACACAATAAAGACAAAAAAGATAAACATTCTCAATCATTGCCTGCAAACCCTCATAATAAAACAAATCTAACATTTATTAAACATAAAAATAATGAGAAACATGAGGCTGACACATCAGCTCAACATGCAAACTCTAAATCACCCTTAAAAGACAAATCAGCTCAGTTTTCTTCTAATGCAGAACATTTGGAAATTACCATTGGCCAAGTGGACATGCAAATAGATGAAAACCATGCTTCTCATAATGATAAAACCCCCTTGTCCAATCCAATTCCATCCATGCAAATCACCAAACACTCAAAAGATTTGCACTTTCATCCTAGACATCTCTGCTATAACAACTCATTTATCTCTAGGCCAAAATGCTTCCTTTTCCAAATCGTGCATATAGGAGAAGGGTGGTACTTATTCCAGTGTTAAGGAGACTTCCAATGGCTCACAATATACCCCCACCACCTCCTCCTGCCCTCAACCCACCACCACCAATAATATTTGCACCTCCACCTCTCCCACAAAACCACCAACCAACCTCTTGGTTGGAACACTCACTAATAGGGAGGGCATTATCCTTCAGCATGGACCTGAATGGACAGGAGATTATTCTCCCACTTCAAAATCCACAATTCCTTGCACAACTGAATACAGAGGGTATGAGGCTAGCCATGGAAAATTACCTCAACCATCTGTGGATGATGAACATCCTGGAGCCATTGGCTCCTGCCTTAGCAGCAGCACTATTCCTACACATGCAGAACCAATGGAACTTTCCCAATCCTTTCATCCCACCTCAAAATGCACCTCCTCCTCATAATCTACCTTTCTTTCCACCTCTGGACCCAAATGCTCCATCCCTTTTCTTCCCATGGCAATCCCACCACCACATCATCCACCTGTCCACCAGCAGCAACAACAAATGAATCAGTAAGTTCAACCACCACCATAAATGAACCCCCAGGTTCCCCCACAGGTGGATTTGAACTTGAATCAACCTGTGTAATCCCAACAGGAGGTACAGGAAGAACTTTTGAATTAGGAGGATGCACCTCCACCTGTACCAGAATAAGAAATGGAAGAAATGAGAGAAGAAGAGGTAGTGGAAATGGAACCTATAGCCCAGGGATCATTCACAGAAATTTCAAGCCTCCACATAGCCACATGCATGCTGTTTCCAGAACTGGAGGATAAGAAATATGTCCAAAAGTTACCACCCCTACTGCACAAGTGTCCACTAGACATAAGACCAACAGTGAACAAAGCAACAGGGAAATATGCAGTAGTTCTGAACCCCACCATAGCCAGAACCCATCTCAGGCCAATGAGGGAAGGAGTTCATCTGAACAAACACCAGACCAATCCTCTAACTATGAACAGTCCAACTAGCTTTATTATCTGGAACATCAGGGCGTAACAGTCAAGACTTTAGGAGGAATTCTGATGAACTCATGAGGATGCATAACCCATGCTTGGTTGCACTAGTGAAACTAAAATGTATTCTTATATTGCTCTTAGGAACTTTTATGAATTTGATAGGATGATAGAGATCCCTGCTAGGGGTAGGTTTGGAGGAATGGTAGTGTTATAGAAAACCTGTAGACTGCATCTGTATGATATCCATATAAATGATCAAGAAATTCATGCCATGATAAAGGTACTGCCTAGTCACCCTGTTTGGTTGTTTTCAGCAATATATGCAAGTCCTAAATTCTCTTCAAGGCTACAACTGTGGAAGAATTTAGAACAAATTTATGATAGCTAAAAGGGACCATGGTTCTTAGATGAAGATTTTAATGACATACTTATTTAGGATGAGAAGTGGAGGGGGAGGGGGGTAGAATAATTAATAATAGAAGAAAGAAATGTTTTGCCCATTATTTAGACTACTGTGGCTTACAGGATCTAGGCTTTAAAGGGAGTAAGTATACCTGGTCAAACCATAGGAAATTTTCTAGAACTTTAATCCTGGAAAGATTAGATAGGTGTGTGACCAATGATGCATGGCTCCAACTTTACCCTAATGTATCTATCACACACCTGCCTAAAACACACTCTGACCACACTCTAATGTTAGTTACTCTCTTAGCCCCACAGTTCATCCAATCCACCAAACCCTTCAGATTAGAAAAATATTGGTGTGATCACTCTGACTTTCCTATTAAAGTGGATCAAAGTTGGTCAAATAATACCCTCTTACAAGCTATACCACACTTCACTGATACAATTAAAATATGGAGCCAAGAAACTTTTGGCAATATTATTCAAAAGAAAAAGAAATTGCTTGCTAAACTAGGAGGAATTCAAAATTCACCTCATTACCCTACTAGTAACTTTCTGAAACAATTAGAAAAAGACCTTATAATAGATTATAATAATATTTTGTTAGAAGAGGAGGATCACTGGAAACCGAGATCTAGGATAAGTTGGCTGAATGATGGAGATTCTAATACTAGATTCTTTCATCTCAGCACTATCAATAGAAGAAGAGTCAATAAAATACATTTTTTTCAGGATGAGAATAACAATTGGATCAATGATCAGTCAGCCTTGATACAACACACCTTAAATTACTTCTCTAGTATCTTTACAGCCCAACATGAGTTGACTAATCTCAATAGTATTAATACTGCCCCTACCAGCTATCACATCACTGATCTATCTTCATTAGATAGACCCTTAATGGACACTGAAATTACCAGGGCAGTTTACTCATTCAAGCCTTACAAGGCACCTGGACCAGATGCCCTACACCCTTTCTTCTATTAAAACTATTGGGATAAAGTAGGCAGTTCTGTTAGGGCTCTGTGTAATGAAATGTTCCACACATCCATAATCCCTCCTACTATAAATCTGACTTATCTTTGTTTTATCCCAAAATTTTACAATGCTAATAATCTGAAGAATTTCAGGCCCATAGGTCTATGTAACACTGTATATAAGATCATTACTAAAATTATAGTTTATAGAATAAAGCCCTTCTTAAATGACATTATTAGTCCATATCAATCTAGCTTCCTTAAAGGAAGGCACACAGCTGATAATGCAATCCTATTTCAGGACATCATGCATCACTTTTACAAAATAAAGGTAGTAAGGGGAAGATTATACTTAAAATTGACCTAGAAAAGGCATTTGACATGCTGGAGTGGTCCTTTGTCTACATTGCCTTAGTATACTTCAAGTTCCCTCCTAACATTACCAAATTAATCATGTCCTGTATTTCTACTAGTAATATTGCTATAATGGTCAATGGTACTCTTACACCATTCTTCTCACCCTCAGGGGGTATCAGACAGGGTGACCTTTTATCACCTTACATATTTATTCTCTGTAGGGAAATCCTCTCGAACCTGATCAATCATTATGTGGACTATGCACTCTGGGACCCTCTGCAAGTCTCCCCAAATGGTCCTCTACTTACCCATGTATTCTATGCGGATGACCGCCAATTTAAAGTCAGCCAAGTCTATCTCACAATGTCTTAACTATTTCACTAAATTGTCTGGTCAGAAAATCAACATATCTAAAACCAGACTTATTTTCTCTACTAACTATTCTCCAGGCCTTAAAGAAGAAATTACTCAGGAACTACCTTATACTGTCACTTCATCTTTTGGTAAATATTTAGGATTTCTAATAGTCAATCATAAACCCAAAGCTGATGATTTCTAATTTATTATTGATAACATGAGCAGGAAATTAGCTATATGGAAGACCAAATTCCTAACCCTTGCCGGAAGAGTCACCTTGGCAAATGCCACACTGAATGTCATCCCAACTCATGTCATGCAGTATCATCTGCTACGCAAGAAGACCTTAAATTTAATTGATAAGATACAAAGGGACTTCATTTGGGGTTCCACCACTTATAGTAGGAAAATATATTATCTAAACTAAGATACTATAGCACAACCTAAACATAGTGGTGTCCTTGGTCTTAGAAAGGCCTTGCCAAAGAACCTAACTCTCCTAGCTGGTTTAGCATGGAAAATGGTCCTTACTCCATCTCAGCCTTGGGCTAATACTCTTATTCATAAATATAAACTTACTACAAAAGCCTCTACTCCTTCTTACATCTGGAAGAATATTTTGAAATGTTGGGAGATTTGTTAACAAGGATGGGGTGGAATATAGATAAAGGTAATAGGGTAAGTTTTTTGTTTGATAAATGGGACCCTGTTAACTAGCCTATTAGGACTCTCATTCAGGGTCCCCTTCACAAGAATGAAGATAAAATGTCTATTATGCACCTGAGATCAAATGACTCTTGGAATCTGGATTCAATATCTTTTGACTTGCCAGATACTATTCATCAACAAATTCAATCAGTTTGTATCCCAAATCCTGATGCTGAAGATCAACCATATTAGTCTTTAGCACCAAATGGAATATTCTCTAATTACTCCATAAACAGATTACTATCCCCACCACTTTCTACCACAATTAATTTTGAATGGATTTGGAAACTTAAAACACTCCCCAAAATCAAGTACTTACTATGAAAAATCCAGCATAACAGATTACCCTCAAAAGAATATTTAGGAAAATTAGTCTCCCTATCTCCACTAACTGTCATATCTGTCACCAACTAGAGACTATTGATCATATATTTTTAAAATACCCCATAGCATTTGTGTTTTGGGCATCTGTTAATGTTTATGTCCATCACTTTGGCTTTACTCAACACTGGTTAACTGATCTTTTGCCAAATTATGCAACAAAAAATAAAGTCATGCATTACTCCTTGTCATGGATTGAGTTTATTCCTTTTGCTTTGTGGCATTTGTGGCTCAATAGAAACCATAATGTCTTCCATGAAGATGATAGGGAACTTCTTATTTCCCAAGTAACTAATAGAGCTTTGGAGTGTAAATATCTGACTGAAAGAGTTAAACTACCCACTGATAAATTCACTATCACCTTTAAATAGCAACCACCTGTGAATCATAACCTAAAACTTAACATTGATGGAGCTTTTAATATTCACTCTAAGAGTGGAGGTATTGGTGGTGTGTTCAGAAATTTCAAAGGTGATTGGATTTTAGATTTTTGTATGAAAATTAATGGCCATACTCATACTTATATTGAGTTAATGACCCTATGCATTGGACTTCAGGTGACCTTAAATCACAATTTCCAGCATATTGAAATTGCTACAGACTCTACTGAAGTCATTAAACTACTTGAGAATACTAATCCAATTTATGCAAATTTGTAATCAAAATGCAGGTTCGACCTACAGAAGTTGGGGAATCCAGTGGTTCAGCACACCTTCCGTGAGGCCAATATGGTTTCACACTTTTTGGCTCAGCTTGGCAATGCTTATAATACTTCCAATGAGCTGCAAGAATGGCCACAACCACCTGATATTGTACTTAAGGCTCTTAAAGCTGATAAGGATGCTACTATGTTTACTAGGACTATCTCTAGTGTTACTATGAATGTACTAGCCTCTTTTGGTAATTCTGTAATGTATAGAGTTCATGATAATTCTCATGAGTCTATAACTACTAATGTATTATTATGCTAATTAATGTTTAACATCCAGTTCTCCAATTTTTTTTTATCTAAGTCGAAGGTGGGAAACGCCAAAAGAACAGCAGTAATAGGGCTTGAATTCGTCTCATATAAAAGAAAAATGACAGAAGAAACCAAGTAGCCTTCTAACTTGTATCTACTACTAAAGACCCACTAGATTGACTATAAAGTTGCGTAACCAACTCACACTATATCATCATTATCTCAAAGATAATGACTCCCATAATATCAATTGGAATTAACAATTTTTATACCAAAATTTATACTATTGATTTATGAAAGCAATACTCAACAAAATTAAATCAAGATGAAAATCTCAGTTCGATAATATCCATGTCCTTTTTACTTCTATCATGATGGTAATAGTAATCCAAGTAATTCATAAAAAAATGAGAAGATTGCATTCATGGAGTTTTGCAAATGAAACCGTCAAAGTAATTACAGACCATTCTTCGCTAATTTGCATAGGAAAAGTGCAGTTTGTTGGGTTGAGGCTAATTTCTGAGAATTTTGTTAGATAAAAGACGTGGTTGTAAAGGATGATTCCTAATCAACCTCAAACTCTACATTTGGAGCTTCCTTATTGGAATTGGTTTTCTATTGATAGCATAACCTATAGGAATAGAAGTTTTATGTATTCTGGAATGTTATGTATATATATATATATATATATATATATATATATATATATATATATATATATATATTTGTTGTAACTCATTATTTGGTTTGTTGAATGAAAGAATCTTTCATGGTATCAGAGTCCCAAGAGGTTTAATCAACCCACGCTACTAACTTTCATAACGCAAGGAAGCATCTTCCTTTGTCCTTTTTTTAAAACCAGTATTTGATCATGGCAGACACCACTTCATCATCAACCACACCATCTCCGATTTCCATGCCTTCTCCAAACCTTGCCCATCAACTGCCTGTGAAGCTAACTTCCTCCAACTTTCTGTTGTGGAAGACACAATTTATGCATATGGTCTGTGGATGTGGTCTTAACCATTATATTGATGGTAGTGAGCCAATTCCACCAAAGGTTCTTGCTGAGAATAAGCCAAACCCAGGCGTATAAGACCTGGGTACGTGAGGATCAACTTGTTCTTAGTTGGATTGTCGCATCTGTTTCAGAAAGCATCCTGCCGCAACTAGTTGGGGCAGCAACGACTCGTGAAGCCTGGGAGAAACTTGTTGCTGTGTATGCATCAGGATCCAAACCCCAAATTCGTGAACTCAAGATGCAGTTACATACCTTGCGTCATGAGAATACAAGCATTGAGTCCTATGTTCAAAAGGCAAAGGGAATTGCAGATAAACAAGCTGCGATGCAACATCCTGTTGTGAATGATGACTTAATTGAATTTGTTCTTGCTGGGTTAGGTCCTGCCTACCACCCGTTCACTAGGTCTCTTGAGTCGCGCCAAGAAGATATTACCTTTTATGCTCTATATAGTCTTCTTCTTAATGAAGAACGACAAGTAAAAAGAGATGAAACAGTTAACTTGATTGCACCTACGACTCAGTATACTCAAAGCTCGGTCTCATCCACACGAGGACGTGGCAGAGGTCGAGGGGCTCGTGGTCGTGGACGCTCATCTAGCCATGGATTTGAACAAACAAACTCAAATCGGAACGTCCAGACTTTTACTCCATCGACAAAACCACTACAAAATACATCTGGATTTGGTGGAATTATTTGTCATAATTGTGCAGGGAAGGGTCATATTGCGCGTGTATGTCCATCACCTCGGGCTAACAGTGGCAACATGGTTTCTGGCCAACCTGTTTCCAATCTTGCTAGTTCTCCACACCCTCCTACACAAAATTGGTTGTTGGATAGTGGCACCACGCATCATCTCACCGCTGATCTTGTTAATTTAGGAATTCACTCAGAATACCAAGGCCCTGAAGAAGTAACATTAGGTAATGGTTCAAAATTACCTATTTCTCATATTGGCAAAAGTTCTTTAGTTGTCTCTAATGAAAAATTTAATCTTGATGATATATTACATGTTCCTAGTGCGACACAAAATTTATTATCCATTAGCTCCTTTGCTAAATCTAACCAAGTGTCTGTTGAATTCTTTCCTAACCATTTTTTGATTAAGAACTTGGTAACGAAGGATATACTCCACAAGGGGCTGAATAATGGAGGCTTGTATTCGCTTCCAATGTAGAAACCAGCTTCACCAATTTCACCAGCTTCTTATGCAGCTTCCTTAGGAGTTTGACATGCTCGTTTGGCTCATGCATCCTATCCCACAGTTCGTCGTGCATTGTCGTCGAGTGCTCTTAGTTGTTCGTCTAATAAAATTTCTAGTTTATGTTCCACATGTGCTCTTAGTAAGAGTCACAAACTAGCATTTAGTGAATCTAGTTTTCAAGCTCCGAGCCCTTAGATTTAGTTTGTTCTGATGTTGGGGCCCTGCGCCAGTAGTTTTTAATGATGGTTATAGATATTATGTGATATTTTTTGACTATTATAGAAAATATACATGGATCTATTTTCTTCATTTTAAATCTGAAGTACTCTCTGTCTTTATTCAATTTCGTACCATTGTTGAAAAATATTTTGGCCGTCCTATTAAGTGTTTCCAAGCAACTTGGGGAGGAGAATTTCAAGCCTTGACTGCTTATTTAAGAGATAATGGAATCGTTCAACGCACTTCTTGTCCTAATACACCTGAACAAAATGGATGTGCCGAAAGAAAACATAGGCACATAGTTGAGACTGGTCGTGCTCTTCTCCACCATGCTAGTGTTCCGCCTAAATTTTGGACGAATGCATTTGAGGCTGCTGTCTATACTATTAATCGCTTACCCACTCCCAGATTAAATAATCTATGCCCCTATCGTGTGCTCTTTAATTCTGATCCGAATTATTCCTTTTTACGTGTTTTTGGTTGCTTATGTTTTTCTTGGCTTCGCCATTATACAAAGGATAAACTTTCCCCAAGGTCTTAGCCTTGTGTCTTTTTGGGGGTATAGCAAGCAGCATAAGGGGTACAAATGCTTCAATATAGCATCGTCCAAATTTTTTTTCTTTCGCCATGTAATTTTTGATGAGTCTAATTTTTCATTTGCTACACAGGATGTTGTGGTGCCTGATTCATCAACCAATGAAACTACACCCCAATTAATAGTTCATGTGCCTTTTCACCAGTCCACACCACCTTCCGACTTATTTCAAGTACAAGATTCTCCTTCAGAGCCAGTACATGTACCACCTGTTAGCACCAGTGATGGACCTTCCTCATTAGTTGCTCATCCTCCTTCTGCAACATTGCCTCGCAGTCATGGTACCTCGGATTCTACAGCTAGCCCTGTGCATCAAATGGTTACTCGAGCACAAACGGGTTCACTGAAGCCGAAACAACCTTTTTCTTTGATGGCAGCTACTTCCCTTTCTATTGCACCTTCTTGTTACTCACAGGCTGCTAAAGATGCAAATTGGCGCAGAGCCATGACTGATGAGTACAATGCATTGATTCAAAATGGGACTTGGCAACTTGTTCCACCTTCTCCTTCTCAAAATGTCATCGGATGTCGTTGGGTCTATAAAACTAAGTTGAAGTCAGATGGTTCACTCGATCGCTACAAAGCAAGGCTTGTTGCTAAGGGCTATCATCAATGCCCTGGAGTTGATTTTGTTGATACATTCAGCCCAGTTGTTAAGCCAACAACCATCAGATTGCTCCTCTCTCTAGCTGTGACATATCATTGGTGTGCTACTCAATTGGATATCTCCAACGCTTTCCTTCATGGACGTCTAGATGAGGTGGTTTTTATGTCTCAGCCTCCTGGCTTTGTAGATCCTACAAGACCTGATCATGTGTGTCTATTAAAACGTTCTCTCTATGGCCTAAAACAGGCTCCTCGTATGTGTAATCAGTGTCTCACGGATGCCTTGATTTCTTTTGGCTTCTTGGGTTCTATAGCAGATAGTTCTTTGTACTATAAATTTATTCTGACAGTACTCTTGTTCAGACATCAGTCGCTCAACTACATGAGCGTTTTGCTGTCAAAGACTTGGGCAAACCATCTTATTTCCTGGGAATTGAGGCACATTGGACGAGGGATGGTCTATATTTGTCTCAACGTAAATATGTTTCTGATCTTCTCAAACTTGTCCAGATGGATACTTGCAGCAGTATCTCCACATCTGCTTCCCCTGCCAATAAGTTGTCTACTACTGATGGTTCTTCATTTCTTGATGTCAAATTGTATCGTAGTGTTGTTGGGGCACTGCAATACTTGACTTTTACGCGTCCGGACATAGCATATGCAGTGAATAAGGTGTCTCAGTTCATGCATAGTCCATTGGACTCACACTGGGTTGCTGTTAAACGCATTCTACGGTATCTTAAGGCAACTCCATCATATGGTTTATTTTTTGCTGCACAATCAGCCTCCCCTTTGATTCATGGTTATGCAGATTCGGATTGGGGAGGTGATGTTACTGATAGAAAGTCAACTACTAGTTTCGCTATGTTTCTGGGCTCTCACCTCGTCTCATGGGCTTCACGGTAACAAAAGGTTGTTTCTCGTTCGAGTATTGAGGCCGAGTATCGCGCCTTAGCTTCTGCTATATCAGAGATTACTTGAATTGAACATCTTCTACGAGAGATTGGATGCTTCTTTTTCTTCAGTTCTAGTATTATGGTGTGATAATCTTAGTGCTACATATTTGACATCAAATCCAATTTTTCACTCTCGGACAAAGCGTATGGAGATTGATTTTCATTTTGTTCGTGATAGAGTTCGTGCAAAGTCTTTGCAAGTCCACTATGTGAGTACGCATGATCAAGCAGCAGATGTTTTAACTAAACTATTGTCAAAGTCACCATTTCTATATCTGCGAGACAAGTTGGCAGTGCTTCCAATCCTGCTCAACTTGAGGGGGAGTGTAAAGGATGATTCCTAATCAACCTCAAACTCTACATTGGGAGCTTCCTTATTGGAATTGGTTTTCTATTGATAGCACAACCTATAGTAATAGAAGTCTTATGTATTCTGGAATATCATGTGTATATATATATTTGTTGTAACTCATTATTTGTTCTGTTGAATGAAAGAATCTTTCAGTGGTCACGTTTACCTCTAGATAGTTTAAAGACTTGATCATAGATCTGGTTAATTAAGTTCCATTAAGGTATATTAAGAGGTTTTAAAGGTAAAAAAATAAATTTACTTAATGGATTGAGATCTGAACTATCCATATCCATTAAGTACAAACAAATGTTGGCCTTAGACTTAATTATTTTAATATGTGGCCTACATTAATTTCTGAGCACTAATTTCGCCTAGGTAGCCTGGCGCACGCCTAGACTCTTATAGGATCCACCAAAACTTGCCAGAAATTTTTTGAACTGAAGTCTTAACAGTGACACTTAAGTGTCCTGTTTCTGTAAATCTCTCCTCCGAAAGAGACGTACTCTCTAGTAGGGACAAGCCTCAAATTACTTGAATTGGGGCATAATGCCCCTATACTGCAGTCCGCAATAACTTCATCGGCTTATTGATCCCAATAAGGTAGCAGCTTTCCTTTGAGCTATTACTCAAGACTTTCAAGAGAGTTGCTTGGGTTAAGACTATTCATCTGTTTTAGAGGCATTAAGTTTGTATTACATCTTGAGGTTTTGAGGGAGGGATCCAATTAGAGGGAATGTGGTATGTTTTTGAGGCATTAAGTTTTAAGTTTTGCTGCAAATACTTTGTACTGTTATAAGGTGTCGTTGGGTTTATCGGTTAAGAAGATAATAGCCGCACAAAACTTAGCGCTAATTTAGCACAGGTTCGGTTGGTCTTTTGTGAAATTCTAATATCCACATAAATTAGTGCAATGTTTGGTTGCGTTTTTGTATATTCTGCATTATTAATACCCGCATTATTAATGTGGGAATCTATGTATTATTTTATGCGGGGTAGAAGGTGGTATTAATAAGGGATAATTGCACTAAAAGACAAGTAAAAGATGAAAATTATCAAAAATGGTCCATATTTTCGAATCTTACCCGACCTGTCACCCTTTTCCCGAGATAGCAGTCTGCATCAAGTTTATACAATTTTATACAAATGCATACACATGTATAAAATTGTATAAATTTGTATAAGTGTGTATATGTGAGTGGATAAATCTGTATATTTAGGATATTTATATGAATTTTTACTTTTTTGTGCATATTTTTGTATTTCTCTCATTGCTACGCATTTATCTATGTATATTCATGTATAATTTATTTTTTGGGGGAGATTTGTGTGTATAAACTTGTCCAAAGCAATGATTTAGATGCAATAAACAACATAAATTCAATAAAATATAAAAAAGTAACGACACCGCTGGCGGGGGAGGGAGTCTGCCGGCGGCTTAGTGGTTGAGGAGGGGGAGATTTGGTAGCTAGGGTATTTTTTTTTATGAAGGAGTGCTAAAATTTGTAATTTTAGGGTTGAGTGCTATGCATGAAAAAAAAAATATGGCCTCCTGTTTGTAATTTTGGGTAGTGGACTGCCTATTTTTGAAAATTTTCCTATTAATAATGTGGGTATTAATTATGCAGGTATTAAAATGATAAAATTAACCCTCATATTAATAAGGATATTTTAAAATTTTATTTAAGTGGTAAATAAATATTTTAAATAATAATATTTTTTGTTATTTTGAAATATATCGGTAATTCAACAAATAATTCCTATGGTATAATATATGCATGGTTAATATCCACATTACTAAACCCTACATAACTAATACCCGGATTATCAATACTCACATTATTAATACACATATTATTAATACCTATATTACTAATACTCGTGTTAATAATTAATTTGCACCTCCAACCCTTAAGTGCACTATTTTTTGGATCACATTACGCAGTGAAAATACATGTAAATAGATACCGCCATACTTATACAATATGCATAATTGATTACTAGCAAACACAATTTTTTCCCAACAAGAAATCTTCACCCCTTTACTTTGTATTTAAATTAATCAGACCCTACCTATACAATTCAACTTTTAACTAAAACAAAAATTAATTTGATCACTATAGATAATCAAATATAATGACATAATCATCCATAGTCAACAAATACATGCAACATATCTGACTTTCATTTAAAATAAACTGCATCCTTTCTTGGTAACCAAATTCATCTTAAAACCTTTCTGTACAATATCAATTGCTCAATAGAAAAAATTAATACTAGAAGAAATCAAAGAATATCTCCAAATAAAACCTAGCTAGGACTTAGGTGTAATAACTACTAGGGTAAACAGGGGGAACACCCGTCACAACCCCACAAGAATCATAACTACTTCCCGTAGCCACCGGGGCAGACGCCTTCCACTGCTGCGAATAATCAGCGGTGCAACCGGTGATGGAAGGCAAATAAGCAGCGGTGTAAATACACCTAGGGATGGCAATGGGGCAGGACAGGGGTAGGGCGGGGCAGGGCAATGGGTAAATAGGGCAGGGGAAAAACTAAGTTGGGGCGGGGCGGGGCGGGGCGGGGCGGGCAGGTGAAACATAAAATTCAAATATGATGGGGGCGGGGCGGGGCATGTATACTGCTTCTGTTTGTATTTTTTTCTGTTTTACTAGTGCTTCTTTATCTTTTTGCATACTCTAAGTTGTGAAGAATTTTCTGTAATAGTGTGAAAAATAATATGGAATTTCAGACTTATAATTAGCGATATGTATATGACTGATTACGAGAAATGCACTCACATAGTATTTTCAATCTTTAGCTTCTGTACGTTTTGGAGACCAAGCAGTAGCCTTGTGCTCTCATTTAATTCATTACATGACTAATTCACTTAATACTACAAAACTCAGTGTATATACATCATACAATAAATAAGAAAATAATCTTTTCTAACAAATTGGAAAATAATTATCTCTGGAATTAAAAGGTGTGCAGAGTGCAGACACTTATATGTAAAGTTATACTACATCTTAACAAACAACAATTAATTATTTGAACACATGGCTTATATATAGATTATTTGTATCTTGAATTCTGTTTATACAAAACAAAAGTGAAAAATATCAAAAAGTTAGGTCTAAAATAGAAAACAAAGGGAAAAAAATAAAAATAAAAAAACATAAACGGGGCGGGGCAGGTCGGGGAAAAAATTTGAAAAAAGCTAAATGGGGCAGGTCGGGGCAGGTCAAATTCTTAGCGGGTCAAGGCCTGCCCCGCCCCGCCCCACCCTATTGCCATCCCTAGGTGTAAGGCAAATAAGCAAGCGGTGCAACCGGTGGTGGCGAAAGCTGTGCATTCTTGACCTTGACGGAGAAATTGATAATCCTATTCTTTTCACCCTTTACATCCCTAAGTCTATAACTCAAAAAGTGCAAATAATCTTCTGGCAAGATTCCACCAATAAAATCCGACGTCGAAACTTTTGCAATCCCAATGGTTTTGATCCCTGAAGAGTTCTTGCATTGAACCTCAATTGTTATATGTATTGGGTAAAAATTGGTGTGCACACATGGCACGTCAGTCATGTGAAGTAAAGCTAACCGAACAGATGATTTGGACATAGAAGACCGAAGTTAACAACGAAGTCACCAAGGTCATTTGAAGTCAATCACCGAAGATAGGTTTCAAATTAAAGCTCGGTGAAACTTCACCTCGATCGATCAACGAGTTCGTATCACCGAAGTCATCACTATGAATTTCGGTGGATAATCTCAGCTATAGAGGCACAATCTTCCACTACTTCATCCCACTAACTCCACTATCGGAGGTGTACAATTTGGGTTCGAGAGTGGTCAGAAATGGAAAACATGGTCAAAGCTTATGCATCTATAAATAGCTTCATTTCTTATGTTGTAATCATTCAGAAATATATACCAAAACTCTGTCAAATTTTGTACTCACTCATATATATCGAAATCACGTTACTGACTTGCAATTTCGCTTATTCTTGTTATTATTTCAGCTTTGATACTTAGTTTTGCTTGTATTCGCAACCCAAATTCGATTTGTAATCCTAATTCAGTTTAGGCCAATATAAATTGGCACCGTCTGTAGGGATACAAGCATTAACGCTTTGTTTCAAAGTTGAACATTTTCTTTGTTCGAATTCTTATTTTTACTCGAAAAAATAGTTAACAATGATGGAAATTCTGTTGAGCCTCAGCCAACTCCCGATGGACAGACTAGTGTTCATGTGAATCCAAATTTTGATGCGCCTATAATACCGCCGATAGCAGATCCGTCCTCTTCGGGTTCAAACAAAGCTTTCCAAGTCTTCGTCATCCGAACTCTGAAAGTTCTCCAAGAACAACAAGCCGAACAGACTATTATCAATACTGAATTTCGTGCCTCATTGGGGGCGAGGAATAGTTCCACTCCGAATGGAGTTCCATCCGTGGCTCCAAGTGGAGGCATCCCGACCTTTGTTCCTACGGGCTCGACAACATGGGGACCTCACAATGGGGCCATGTCTGGGGGTTCGGGCACAATACCTAGCACAACGCCATACTTCGAGACGGTTCCCAGCATGGCTGAGGCTAGTTCTTTGGTGGACGTTGAGAAACTGAGTAAAGAAAGCGAGGCCCGAGTCGAGGCTCGAGTTGAAGCGCTAGTGGAGAAACAACTTGAAAGCGTCCCCGGAGTGAT
Source organism: Petunia x hybrida (assembly GCA_037355625.1). NCBI lineage: Eukaryota > Viridiplantae > Streptophyta > Magnoliopsida > Solanales > Solanaceae > Petunia > Petunia x hybrida. Next base: position 922,330 of record JBBBVM010001019.1, on the reverse strand, counting down.
GAAGACCCAAAATATGCTCGATACTGAAAAATACAGGCAATTGCCCTACAAGCCTGAGGCTGCTCCAGCACCAATTCCAAAAACTTTCAAAATTCAGTTTTTGAAAAAATATGATGGAACCACCGATCCCATTGAGCATGTGACCGAGTTCATGTCTATGGTCTTGGGGAATGATTTTTCGGAAATAGAACTTTTAACAAGGAACCTCTCCCCCTTTTACTTCCATAACCCCACTCTTTTCACACATTTTCCTTCTTTTTCTTTTAACTATGTACTTCTCCCTCACTCTATAACCATGGCCAAAACCAGGAAAACCAACACTACTTCTTGCAGGAGTCCTAGTTCCAAATCCAAAATACCAACTTCCTCACAAACTAATGTTCTTAAAGAAGTTCGGTGAATCCTTGGAGAAAAGAGCGCTGCATTGGTATATGCGTTTGCTCGCGAGGTCTATCGCCAGTTTCAATGAGTTGGCTGATGCATTCATAAAAGCTCATGCCGGGACACAAAAGATCCTCCAAAGAAAGGAGTATATCTTCGAAGTCAAACAGCGGCCCGGCGAACCCATCAAAGACTTCCTCGAACGTTTTCATGCCAAACGGATGGAGTTTCCCTCTATGGATGATACTTTGGCCATCATGACATTTGAAAAGAATATCAATGTTCGCAACTCCGAGGCTGCTGCCGAATTGAGAAAAGAACTCCAGCAATACCAAACTTTGACGTGGGATGAGTTGCACAACAGAGCATATAACAAAATAAGATTGGAAGAAGCTGAGTAGAAAAATGCTGGTCGAAACTCTAACTATAAGAGTCGATTTGAATTCTCATATCGCGCCGAGGTGCCACGAGAAAACTCAAAGGGTAGGTATGAATCGTACACCTCATCGAGGCAGTCTGTTAACTACATACTTGGAAATTAACATATGGGACAATGGCTCGGTGGGAAAGTCTATTCCAACACAAATCAAAGGAACACCTCGGGCCCCAACTTTGGTTTCCAAGAATAAGGAGTTACCTCAAATCCTCGATTATAATTTTAACATATCAACCTCGGAGTTGGCCAATGTCGTAAAAGGGATGACTGGAGTAAGGGTACCGAAGGATATGAGGACCCCTGCAGATAAGAGAGACCAAAATCTGCATTGTGATTTTCACGTAGAGTAGGGTCATCGCACCGCGGACTCGAGGTGACGCATTTGTTGAAGAAGGGCGTATTGGCTGAATTCCTCACGGATAAGGGGAAGGAAAATTATGAGAAGAACCGAGGTGATGGTCAACCACCGAGGGCACCACCCCCTGAAAGAGTTGTGAATGTAATTACTGGGGGATCAGAAGTGAATGGTGTGAACTTCGCAGCTGCCAGGAAATTTTCAAAATTGTCAATAACTATTGAGAAAAGGACTCAAGTTGGAGGCTCGGGAAAAGATATAGTGTTCGACGACGATGACTGTGATGGGATGATGTTTTCCCATCACGATGCTTTGGTCATCATGCTGAGGATCAACGACTCGGACATTAAATGAGTCTTGATCCACCCTGGTAGCTTTGTCAACATAATTAGCTATGGGGCTATCAAAAAAATATGGTTGAAGGGAGAGGCTATCCCAAAAGCAACTGTGTTGACTGGCTTCAACAACTCCACCGAAAAAATATTGGACGAAATTACGCTCAACACGTATGCCGAAGGAGTTTGTAAGGAAACATTGTTTCATGTTCTGCCGAGGATATGACATATAATGTGATCCTCAGGAGACTATGGATTCGCTATATAGAGGCTTTTCCATCCACTCTCTACCAAGTCATTAAATTCCCTACCCCATGGGGAGTTCGTTCAATTAAAGGGGAGTAACGGGTAGCGAGGGAATGCTATTCGGTTGCGCTGAAGAATGGAGTCGTCCCATCAGGACCAAAGAAATAGCAATCAACACAACCGGGGTCTAGCAAGGAGGGAGAGTCGTGTCCTCAAGATGATCCCCGAAGAGGAATTGAAAAGATCCCGGTGTGTATTCAAGAACCTCGGAAACAAAAAGCCGAGGACTCAACTATCGATGAGTTGGAATCTTTCATGTTGTTGAAAGACTTCCCAGAAAGTAAAGTGTTTGTCGGCTCGGAGTTGGACCCGGAGTCGAAGAAAGCTATAGTTGAAGTTTTAAAGTCCAACGATGATTACTTTGCTTGCTCTCATTCAGGTGTGGACGGTATCGATCCGGAGATCATGATCCATTAGCTGAATGTGGATCCATATTTTACCCCGGTAAAACAAAACAAAAGGTCGCACGCCGGCGTTAAAAAGAAAGCAATCGAAGATGGGACTATGAAGTTGCAGGAAAATGGCTTCATAAGGGAAGTTAAATACCCCGAATGTTTGGATAATGTTGTAGTTGTGCCCAAGAATAATGGCAAATGAAGAATGTGCGTGGATTATACGGATTTGAACAAGGCTTGGCCCAAAGATTCTTATCAATTGCCACAAATAGACAGGTTAATAGACTCCACGGCGGGACATAAACTATTAACTTTCTTGGACGCTTACTCGGGGTATAATCAAATTCTCATGGACCCGAAGGATGAAAAAAAGACTTCGTTCATCACTGACTGAGGTACCTTTTGCTACAAGGTGATGCCCTTCGGGCTGAAGAACGCCGGGGCAACATATCAACGATTAGTGTGTCTCATGTTCAAAGATTACATCGGGAAATCTATGGAGGTGTACATAAATGACATGCTGATTAAGTCTGTTTGGGTGGAAGACCATTTGAACCATTTGAGAGAAGCCTTCGCTATTTTAAGGCAATACAACATGAAGCTGAACCTTAAAAACTGCGCCTTTGGCGTGGGCTCAGGCAAAACTCTGGGATTCATAGTTTTTGAACGAGGAATTGAAGCTAATCCAGAAAAGATCAGAGCTATTGAAGAGATCCCCGATGAGCTAATCGAGGTGAAAGAAGTGCAGTGCTTAAATATGGCCGAGTTGCTGCCTTGAGTAGATTCATCTGAAGGTCATCAGAGCGATGCCATAAATTCTTCTCAATTCTAAGGAAGAACAACCATTTCGAGTGGACACCGAAGTGCAGAGAAGCGCTGAGTAAATTGAAACGCTATTTGGCTAACGCGCCGCTGCTCGCCAAGCCAAACGATGGAGAGACTTTACTAGTTTATCTGGCCATGTCCGAGGTGTCAATAAGTGTTGTGCTGGTTCGGGGAGAGGATGGCAAGCAACAACCCATCTGTTATGTGAGCAAGACGCTCTTCGATGCCGAAACCAGGTATCCACATTTGGAAAAACTAGCACTTGCTTTAATTGTTACTGCTCGAAAACTATGACCTTATTTTCAGTGCCACCCAATAGCGGTAGTTACTACCTTCCCCTTAAGAAGTATATTGCACAAACCTGAGCTGTCGGGAAGGTTGTATAAATGGGAAGTGGAGTTAAGCGAATATGATATTACCTACCAACCTCGAACAACCATCAAATCCCAAGTCCTGGCAGACTTCGTCGCTGACTTTAGTATTAGAATTCCACCCGAAGCTGAAAGAGAGAACTCGATGTTGAAGGGATCGACTTTGGGAATATGGACACTTTACACCGATGAGGCAACCAATTCTAAAGGCTCGGTTTTAGGAATAGTTTTAATAGCGCTAACCGGGGAGAAGGTTAGGCATTCGATTCGGTTCAAGAAGATAACAAACAATGAGGTTGAATATGAAGCAGCTTTAGCAGGCTTGGAACTGGCCAAAGAAATGGGGGTAGAAAGAACTGAGTTGAGATGTGATTCGCAATTAGGTGTGAATCAAGTGCTCGAGGAATATTCGTCACGTGAGCCCAGAATGCAACAATTCTTAGTCCGAGCACAAAATATCTTTGCTTAATTCCAAGAATGGCAAGTCAAACAAGTACCTCGAGAAGAAAATATTGAGGCCAACACCTTAGCTAACTTGGGTTTGGCGGTGGAAGAAGAACACTCGGGGACTGATTCAGTTGTTCGGTTGCTTACTGCGCAAATGAAGGAGATGAAACTTGAGGTCAACGTAGTGGATCATAAATGGGATCTGCGAAATAAGTTTATATCTTATCTTCAATCGGGGACTCTTCCCCCCCAATAAGAGAGAAGCAAGGAAGTTGAGGACTCAAGTAGCTTCATACTCGATGATTTTGGGAGAGCTATATAGAAGAATGTACAACGTCCTGATGGCTAAATGCTTGGGTCCGTATGAAGCCAGACATGTAATGGCCAAATGCTTGGGTCCAGGTGAAGCCAGATATGTAATGATGGAGGTACACGAGGGCGAGTGGGAAACAACTCGGGGGGAAAGTCTTTAGTGCGCAAGATACTTCGAGCTGGGTACTATTGGCCCACTATCATCGCAGATGCAAAGGCCTTAGTGAAAATATGTGATAAGTGCCAACGTCATGCCCGAATGATTCATCAGCAGGATGAACCTCTACATTTGGTTGTGTTACCATGGCCTTTTATGAAATGTGGAATGGACATCATTGGCCCATTGCCGAAGGGAAAAGGCAGTGTTCGGTTTATTCTTGTGTTGATCGATTACTTCACAAAATGGGTAGAAGTAGGAGCTTTCACCGAGGTTAAGCAGAAGGAGGTAATTGATTGCAGCAAAAAGAATATCATCTATAGGTTCGGTATCCCAAGGGAAATCACTTGTGACAATGATCCACAATTCATGGGGCGGCTATCGCTGATTTTCTTAAGCAGTGGGAAATAAAAAGGATAGTGTCAATCCCTTATCACCCAAGTGCCAATGGTCAAGCTGAATCCTCGAATAGAGTGATAGTTGAGAATCTCAAGAAAAGTCTTAATGAAGTAAAGGGTCCTTGGCCCAAAGAGTTACCAGGGGTATTAAGGGTAATGCGAACCACGGAGAAGAACAGCAGCGGTGAAACCCTATTCTCCCTTGCCTATGGCATGGATTCACTTATCCCCGTTGAGGTGGGCAAACCAAGTCTTCGGTACGCTCATGCCACCAAGATGCTAATCAACAAGCCATGCGCATAGAGTTAGATTTGCTTGAGGAGAAAAGAGAGTTGGCCTTGGTCCGGCTAGCAGCACAAAAAAGACAAACCGAAGCATATCTCAACAGAAAGGCCAAACTTAGAGATTTTAAAGTTGGTGACTATATGCTAAGGGCTTCGAAACAATCAACAAAGGAGAAGAATGGTGGAAAACTTATTGCAAATTGGGAAGGACCTTACAAGGTTAAGGCAATTGTTGGAAAGGGATCTTATCAAATCGAAGATTTGCAGGGCAAGCCCGAACCCTTAAATTGGAACATCTCCAATTGGAAGCGGTACTACTTTTAGCATCGAGGTAAACATTTCTTGACAATTTAAAGTTCATGATGCAGCCCGATCACGTGCTGATCAAGTGATCGATCCACCGAGGAGACCGATGATAAGAAGCCAAGCCAAGCTGCTGCACGATGTGCACGTTCACTTAGCCTGGCCGAAGGAAAACAATTGCTCCGAAGCTGAGTGGCCGAGCTCAAGAATCGAAGGCATTATCTTCAGATTTGAGCCCGAAGGCAAAGTGACCGAGGACAATGAGCTCGAAGACAATTGAGCGTCCGAAGGCAACAAGTGTGTGTTCGAGCAGACAATCGAGAACCGAAGCCAAGGCTTACCGAAGTCAAAGTCTGCCGAACACATTTTTAACTCTGCCCTGCGTGGCTTATTTCTATTGGTCAACTGTGACCTAATTACTAGTTTACCCTTAGTATTTCCTATATAAACACTGTTTCCTTTCATTGTAAGGAGCTAGTTTTTGAACATTGATTATTAATGAAAGTGCCGAGCACATTTCTTGTCTCCGTCGTGAGCAAAACCCTGTGAGGGATTTATGGACTTGTGGCTTTCGGTTAATCCGATTGAACATTCCTCTTGATCATTCAGTTTGCAAGAGGCATGTTCTCTTGAGGATTGTTGCATAGTTAGGGTGATTCTTGTATTCCTTTCGATCGAGCTTTGAGACAGGTTCCTCACTGTTCTTTCGAAAGAAGCAAGTTTTGTCTTGCTTCTATCTTTTATCTTTCTTGTTTTCTTCCGCGTTTGTGCTTAGCAACCCCTTCGGGAATTGCATTGCACCATCTTGGTATCAGAGCACGGTTTGGGCTTGTTTCTACAACCCCAAATCCTGTTCACGTTATCTTTATTTTCGTGCGTCTGTGTCTCTGTTTTCCATTTCGAATTCTGATTTGATTTTTGTTACTGTTGGTGTTGTTATTTTACAAAAAAAAAAAAAAGTTAAAAAGAAAATTCAAAAATTGTGTTTGATTGTTGGTTGTTTGGGAAAAACAACCATAGATTCTTGTTCACCATCGAATTCTGAATCCAACAAGTACCCGACGTACCAATTTCGTGACTAGGGTTTCTTGGTGAATTTTTGGACTGATTTGAGCTTTAATGGTGACTGAAAACTCAAACCCCACTGTGTTTGGAAGAAACCGGTGAAGATTGGTGGTTCTTGAGTGATTTGGGTTTGTTTGTTGCTTAAGAATCGAAGTTCTGAGTTTGAATCGTTGTCCGTACGCCGGAAAATTGTTACAAAATCGTAACAGTGTACGACACGAACGAGCTGATTTTAGTTCGAAGAACTTCGTTTGATTTCCTCCGTTGTTGTCTGAAACCGGAGTCGAAAGAGCAACTCAGATCTGTTGAGTTTCGTGGTCAGTGAACAGAAGTTGTTGTGTCCGTACGCCGGAGCAAGGTCACTGTTCCATTGAAGAAGAAAGGGGTTAAAATTTTAACATCAAAACCCCAGGTGAAAATTGTCGGCTGAAAAAGGAAAGTGGATAAGGTAAAACCCTATCCGTACCAAGGAGGGACCACTTTTGTACGGACAAGAGTGGGTGTGATCGAAAAAGATTCCAAAAGGGAATCAAAGGGTAGATTCTCCTAGGTTTTCACTTTCTTTCGTGTCAAATTCTAGTTGGTGGATCTTTCGAGTAATTGTCCTACTCGAGGTCGTACTAACTCTTTTAAGCTGATAGGAATTCGTGCGAAGGGGTGACCGAAGTCCCAACTTTCGTAGAAATTCTTTTGACTCCCCGAGCTCAATTAAAAAGCGTCCGTTCCATCGAGTCGAACATCACTTCACTCTTCCCGAAGAGGCAGTGACTATTGTCGAACTTGAAGGATCTTAGAGGACCGATCAATCAGACGAGCCACTGTTAACAAGTCCTTGAGTGATCAAAAACCGAACCCATAAATTGAGTGGACCCGAGTGCCACCCATCCAAGGTGAGGGAGTGTGTGAGGTGATTTCTAACCCTAACATTTGTTTGATCTTTGACTTGTGCAGGTACCATGGCTGGAAACGATGGCAAAAGCATTGAGAAGCCCGAGTTGTCGTTAGCCGATCTCATGGCTGCGATACAAGGTGTCAGTGCCGATGTGAGAGGAGTGAGTGCTCGAGTAACTCAACTCGAACAGGGAAGTGCGTCCGTGGCCATGAATGGGTCCGGCGCTGGAACTAGCCAATCCACTCCGATGAAACCTGAGCTGTATGCTGAGCTTGTACGACAACATCAGTTGACAAGTGAAGCAATTCGAAGAGAACTTAACTTGGGCAATCCCCAAGCTGCTTATCAAAACTTGGGCATTCCCCGAGGAGAAAGAATACCACCTCCAGTGGCCCGAAGAGATCTCGGAGCTGTTGTCGAAAAGGTTGATGAAGAGGAATTTCCCGAGGACGAATATGAGCGTGAGCCGCCATTCGTTCAACGAAGACAAGCTCACCGAGGACGTGGAAATTTCCGAGGCCGAGGCGCAAATGTTGAAAGAAATATTGAGCGTGAGGCTGATGATCGAGAAAATGAGTTTCCCGAACAGGCTAGAGCTGTTCGAGACTCAAACTTGAACAGTGTCAAGATCACTATTCCACCCTTTAAAGGAACTAGTGACCCTGATGAGTATCTTGAATGGAAGCTTAAAATGGAGCGCATCTTTGAAACCAATGAGATGACCGATGAGAGAAAAGCTGCCCATGCCATTGCTTCGTTCGAAGCTTATGCATCAACGTGGTGGGAATCTTACAAGAGGCATAGAAGAAGAAATGACTATCCAGTAGTCAATACGTGGCCACAGTTGATGAGAGCGATGGATGGTAAGTACTTGAGTGCCAAGTACAGGCAGACTCAGATGCAAAAGCTCTATGAGTTAAAGCAAGGGTCCAAGTCTGTCCAAGAGTACCACGATGAGTTCGAAAAGGTTCGATTGAATCTTGATCTGGTCGAAGACGAAGAACAAGCCATTATCAGATTCAAAAATGGCTTGGCTAGGGATGTGTCATCTCAGTTGAGACTCCACGTGTACCACACGTTGGAAGATTTGTTTGATGCTGCCACCGAAGCTGAAAAATTGGTGAAGGACGACAAGGCAAACCGGTATCGAGGAGTCACTACTTCTACTCCTTTGAACCGAGGTAAAGAATGGAAGAGTCCAAACCAAGCAAGTGCTAACACTGTTCGAGATTCGAAGAGACCCTTCGAGAGAGGTGTGACCGTTAACCAACCAAGAGAAGCGGGAGGTAAAGTTCAACTCAACTCTCCTAGTGCTTCAAATATTCAGTGTCACAAATGCAAAGGTTATGGTCACATGGCAAAAGAGTGTCCAACTCGCAAAGTTATGCTCCTGCTCGAAGATGGAACCGTCCATGAGCAAGCGAGTGACACCGAGGAGGAAATTTTCGAGGAGACTGATCGAGCTGAAATTGATGATGATCATGAGGCTGCCGAAGCTGATCATCCGGAAATGTTTCTTGTGGTTCGAAGGAATTTGAGCTGCATGACTCTTGAAGAAGAGGACAACCAAAGAGAAAACCTCTTTCATGCCCGATGTCGAGTGAGGGGAAAGGTGTGTTCGATGATCATTGATTCTGGTAGTTGTGCCAATGTAGTGAGCCAAACTTTGGTTTCACAAATGGGATTACCGACGATGAAGCATCCCCACCCTTACAAGTTACAATGGCTGAATGAGTGTGAAGAATTGAGAGTTGTCAAACAAGTGTGGATCAAGTTCAAAATCGGAGAGTATCAAGATGAAATGATATTCGATGTGGTCTCGATGCAAGCTTGTCATTTGCTATTGGGTCGACCATGGCAGTATGACCGAACAGCTGTTCACAATGGCAGATCCAACACTTACACTGTGAAGCTCGATGGGAAGAGTTTTGTACTCAAACCCTTGTCTCCAAAACAAGTCACCGAGGACTATAAACGAATGAAAGAATTGAAAGAAGCGGCCAAAGCTAAGCTTCCGATGGGAGCAAAATTGGGGCCCGAAGAGACAAACTCACCGATCGAAGTGAAAGGAATCTGTGCAATCATGCAACCCGGTGAGATCTTACGAGGCAACGACCACGGTCAGATGATGATTTGCCTCGTGCACAAGGGTATCTTTCTAAACTCTAATGATGATTTTTCTAATGATAACCCTTTGCCTTTGTTTGTTCGTAAAGTTTTGCAGGACTTCAAGGACATGTTTCCCGAGGAAATGCCAGGTGGATTACCTCCGTTGAGAGGAATCGAGCACCAAATTGACTTCGTACCAGGGTCTCAAATCCCTAACAAACCTGCATACCGGTGTAATCCCGAAGACACCAAAGAGCTCCAACGGCAGGTTGATGAATTGCTGAACAAGGGCCTCGTTCGTGAGAGTTTGAGTCCTTGTGCCGTTCCAGTTATCCTTGTCCCGAAGAAGGATGGAACATGGCGAATGTGTGTTGACTGTCGAGCAGTCAACAAAATAACGGTAAAGTATCGTCATCCTATCCCTCGATTAGATGACATGCTAGATGAGTTAAGTGGTTCTTCATGCTTTTCAAAGATAGACCTCAGGTCCGGTTACCACCAGATCCGAATGAAACCCGGAGACGAGTGGAAAACCGCATTCAAGACCAAGTTCGGTCTCTATGAATGGTTGGTGATGCCTTTTGGCTTATCCAATGCACCGAGCACATTCATGCGATTGATGAACCATGTGCTCAAACCGTTCATAAACAAGTTCGTTGTCGTTTATTTCGATGACATACTTGTTTATAGCAGAACCGTGGATGAACATGTCGACCACCTAAGGCAAGTACTTGAAAAGCTTCGAGAAGAGAAGTTGTATGCCAACTTCAAGAAATGCGCCTTTGGTGTCGATCGTGTAGTCTTTCTTGGATTTGTTGTCAGTGCTAATGGTGTCGAAGTCGACGAATCAAAAGTCGAAGCCATCAAAGATTGGCCAACTCCAACCTCGGTATCACAAGTTCGTAGCTTCCATGGCTTAGCTAGCTTTTACCGAAGGTTTGTTCGTGACTTTAGCACCGTGGCAGCTCCTTTAACCGAGCTGGTAAAGAAAGACAATCCATTTGTGTGGGGAGAGTCCCAAGAGAGGGCTTTCCAAGAGTTGAAGCGGAGGCTTTGTTTTGCCCCGTTGTTGCAACTCCCTGACTTCGGCAAAGCATTCGAAGTTGAGTGTGATGCGTCTGGAGTTGGAATCGGAGGAGTGCTGATGCAAGACTCGAAGCCGATCGCTTACTTTAGCGAAAAGCTTAAGGGTGCAACTTTGAATTACTCTACGTATGACAAAGAATTGTACGCCCTCGTTCGAGCACTCGCCCATTGGCAGCATTATTTGTGGCCTCGAGAGTTTGTGATCAAGAGTGATCATGAGTCTTTGAAACATCTCCGAGGTCAGGAGAAATTGAATCGAAGACATGCCAAGTGGGTTGAATTTATTGAAAGCTTTCCCTATGTAATTCATTACAAAAAGGGAAAAGATAATGTTGTGGCCGATGCGCTATCAAGGAAATTTGCCTTAGCGACCACTCTCGCCTCTAGGCTCATGGGATTCGAAAGCATCAAGTCGATGTACGAGGACGATTCCAAGCTGAAATGTGTTCGAGACGCAATCTTGAGTGGCCGAAAGGTTGAGAAATATCAGTGGCATGATGGCTACCTCTTCAAAAATGGGAGGGTTTGTGTGCCAGTGTCATCGTGGAGAGAGCTCTTGGTTCGAGAAGCTCACTCAGGTGGACTGATGGGGCACTTCGGTGTCGATAAAACTCTTGGTATCTTGACCGAGCAGTTCCATTGGCCCAAAATGCGACGAGATGTGGAAAAGCTTTGCAACGCTTGTCTCGTTTGCAAGAAAGCAAAATCGAAGTCCAATCCTCATGGATTGTACACCCCGTTGCCTGTGCCTGATCGACCTTGGGTTGATATATCCATGGACTTTGTCTTGGGGTTACCGAGGTCGGGGGGAGGACATGATAGCATCTTCGTTGTGGTTGACCGTTTTTCAAAAATGGCTCACTTTATTCCTTGCAAAAAGTGTGATGATGCACAGCATGTAGCTACATTGTTTGTTTCTAATGTGTTAAAATTGCATGGTGTACCTCGTACTATTGTAAGTGATCGAGACTCGAAGTTCTTGAGTCATTTTTGGAAGTGTTTGTGGGGTGCCCTCGGCACCAAGCTACTATTCTCGACGTCTCACCATCCTCAGACTGATGGACTGACCAAGGTAGTTAACCGAACCTTGGGATCGTTGCTTCAGGCAATGACCAAAGGGAAGGTTGGAAACTGGGCTGATCGTTTGCCCATGATGGAATTTGCATATAATCGAACGGTGCATAGAATGATCAATATGGCCCCGTTTGAATGTGTGTATGGCTTTAATCCTTTGATTCCACTTGATTTAACCCCATTGCCTCGAGATTCTGTTCTTGATTTTGAAGGTACTCGACGAGCAGCTGCCTTGATCGAATTGCATGCAAGGGTGAAGAAGAACCTCGAGGAGGCCTATGCAAAGGTTGCCTTAAAGAAAAACAAGGGGCGCAAAAAGTTGGAATTAAAGAAGGGAGATTGGGTTTGGGTTCACTTCCGAAAGGAACGCTTCCCGAACCAAAGGAAAGGAAAGTTGGCTCCTCAAGAGGATGGTCCATTTCAAGTGTTGACCAAAATCAACAACAATGCTTATGTGATCGACCTCCCTGGTGAGTATAACGTGTCCAACACCTTTAATGTTGCTGACTTAGTTCCTTGTGTTGTAGGTCCAACTTCGGAGGACGAGGAGGGCTTGATTTCGAGGACGAAATCTTCTCAAGAAGGGGAGGATGATGCAGCCCGATCACGTGCTGATCAAGTGATCGATCCACCGAGGAGACCGATGATAAGAAGCCAAGCCAAGCTGCTGCACGATGTGCACGTTCACTTAGCCTGGCCGAAGGAAAACAATTGCTCCGAAGCTGAGTGGCCGAGCTCAAGAATCGAAGGCATTATCTTCAGATTTGAGCCCGAAGGCAAAGTGACCGAGGACAATGAGCTCGAAGACAATTGAGCGTCCGAAGGCAACAAGTGTGTGTTCGAGCAGACAATCGAGAACCGAAGCCAAGGCTTACCGAAGTCAAAGTCTGCCGAACACATTTTTAACTCTGCCCTGCGTGGCTTATTTCTATTGGTCAACTGTGACCTAATTACTAGTTTACCCTTAGTATTTCCTATATAAACACTGTTTCCTTTCATTGTAAGGAGCTAGTTTTTGAACATTGATTATTAATGAAAGTGCCGAGCACATTTCTTGTCTCCGTCGTGAGCAAAACCCTGTGAGGGATTTATGGACTTGTGGCTTTCGGTTAATCCGATTGAACATTCCTCTTGATCATTCAGTTTGCAAGAGGCATGTTCTCTTGAGGATTGTTGCATAGTTAGGGTGATTCTTGTATTCCTTTCGATCGAGCTTTGAGACAGGTTCCTCACTGTTCTTTCGAAAGAAGCAAGTTTTGTCTTGCTTCTATCTTTTATCTTTCTTGTTTTCTTCCGCGTTTGTGCTTAGCAACCCCTTCGGGAATTGCATTGCACCAGTTCACCTACAACATCAAGCTGAAAAACGCTCCATAGGCTTTGGTCAAATAATTTAAACTTACTCCCCGTTATACTTTGCTTGACCTTTTCAAGAAGCAGATAAGACGATCTGCAGTACTCGGATCTTCAACAAGATTCACACCCGAACACTTGGGGTGGTGAGGAGTGGGATGCAGTCGAGGTCAGCTTTGAGCCTCCCCACCGAAGTCTATCTATTTGACAATCGGGGACTAACGCCCGAGGAATAGATTAGCGCTTTATATTTTTTCCCGATAGTGGCATGTCTTTAACTTGCATTTGCGGCTAAGTTTTACTGAACTAGGCCCTATGTAAAGTCCAATTATGGCTCATTGACATCACCAATGAAAGAAATTTGATTTAGAATCTCTTCATTTCTGCTATCCTACGTACCGAGGTTATCTCTTAAATGCATCGGCTCGGGAACGAGATGTCGTTCTAAGTTCGCATCGACATTGTATCAACAAAGTCTTGCAAGCAAAATTATTCAAAATGTTCAGCTCAAAATACATAAGACAAAATGAAAGGTAACACTTAAATATGAAAAGCAAATTCATTGATAAAAGGTCCGAAGGCCATAAATTTATTTACATCATGAGGCTTGAAGGCCTAAACAAAAACAAAAACCAACAAGGATGGAAAACGTAAAGCCAAACCTAAGGCTGGGGACTGTTCTCCTCTTCGGGGTTCCCCTCGCTAGTATTTTCCTCATCCTCTTCGGCGGCATCATCTCGCGCTTTGATGATCTCCCCTTCAAGGACAATTTTTCCAATTTTAACTTGCTCCAACGTATCGAGCCTGGTCTTGACAACATCCCACGCCACCTCAAACTTCGCCCTCGTGGCCTTGACCTCGGCGCGCTGCCTGATGTCTGCAATCTTTCCTCGAAGCCTGGCAACCTCGCTCTTGAGAGCAGTCACTTGATCCATCTGGCCTCGTAATCTGCTAAGTTGAGTTGTGTATTCCTTCAACTCATCGCGGTATTTTTCGCCGGCTTCAAGTACCTCGGTCTTAGCACAAAACACTTCGGCTTCAAGTCATTCAACTTCTAGATTCAGCCTCGAGCGCTCTCAAACAAATTCATCTTTCAAAGCCTGCAATCGCGCCACGGAGGTGACTTGAGCTTCGCGTGCATCGGCTTCGGCCTTGGCTGTGATTTCACGAGCACGCCCCAACTCTTGATTCAAAGTGGCTAGCTGCGCTTCCAACTCGGCGATCTTCTCCACATACCCTTTCTTCTACTCTCCGCAAGCATTTTCCACTGTCTGGACATGCTCGGATCGTTCGCGCTCTAAATGAATAGCTTTTAACGCGATGACCAAGCCCTGAACAAGGAAAAGGAAGCAGTCAGTGCTAAGTATGGAGAAGTGATAGAGTGAAAGTATAGGAATATAAACGTTAGAATGTGTGAAAACTTATGCGAAGAGTAGAAGCGGCCGAGGTGCCCATCAAACCCATGGGGCTAAGCTTGTTAAGAAATTGCTCCTCGTTGGACCCAAGCAGCGTATCAAGACCCCTGATGTCGGACTTGGTACCTTCCAACAAATTGGAGTTAGCTGGAAACTCCAGAATCCGAGGGGAAGCTGCGGGTCTTTGAGCAGAGTCGTGGACGGCTACGTTTGGAACCGGGCCTTCGCCCACCTTAGTTTTGCCTTTTCCCTTGGCAGCTTCTTGGTCAAACTCCTCGACGTTGATCACCTCGGTCTTTTTAGGGACCTCAGAGATTAACTCAAGAACCACTTCAGGAGCAACTTTGGGCATTTTCCCATCAGATTCATCGATCAAAACTCGGCGCCGTTCGGTCACCACTTCGGAGGCTGGAGCCACGGTCCCCTCGACTCGAGGCTTCTTCGCCTTGGTAGGCCTTTTTGAAACAGCCTTTTTCCTCTTCAAATCTGAAGAAGGAAGAGATGATAAATCATAAGTGTAATAAGAATGGAGAGTTGGGACGCATGTAAACTAACCAAAGAGGATGTTGTCACCTTTTTAGGTCTCTTGGCCCGGAGAGCCCTTGGACTCTTTGAGCTTTGCTACCTAAGCTTGCATCTGACTCACACCCGCCTTGGGGTCAAACACTTTCTTTTCTTCTTTCTTCTCCTTTTTATTTTTCTTCTCTTTCTTTTCTTTGCCTTACTTTTCCTTTTTCTCGCCTTTCTCTCTCTTTTCCTCTTCGGGGTCTTTAACGGCCTTGTTCGAGAAACTTTCAAAGAAAACAGAGAGAGTGCCAAAGAAACAGAAGGAAACATCAAGCAAAGGGTGTTAGATAGCCAATGACTTACCATGTCTTTTAAATGCCCATCGACTGTCATCCTCGGAAGCTAAAAGCATCCATTGCCGAAGATGGCATTCTCGAACGGCCATCACCGCTGTGACCCACTCGAGTAATCCTTCAACAGATTGACTGGAACCTTGTTAGCTGCATTTAACTGACAATGTTTGAGCAACGAGCAAAAAAACCAAAGAGTAAGGCTAAATCGAAATATACTTACGTTGGGCATTCCATGCCTCAGGAAAATTGGTCTCGGTTGACAACAAACTCGTTGGGATGAGAACATAGCGATCGCACCAGCCTCGGTCGCCATGGTCTTCATTCTTGGCCAAAATCGCGTATGACCTCCGAGGTAGCATCGCCACAACCCGGCTTTATGGAAATAGGGGTAATAGAGAGAAATTAAATATTGAAAGGTGAAAGGCAACCCTGCTTGTCGACTCAAGAAATCGAGAGCTTATATGATCGGCAGAAAGTATTTATTATGTGATGAACTGGTAGGTTGAAGCCTATGGTGAAGGGGTAGGTGAAGGCGAAAGAGTACCCCGGGACATGGCTGGAAGCAAAGGTGTTCGGCGCTGGGACCCTTACTTCGACGTCGGGGACCCTTACTTCGACGTCCGGGCCCCATTGGCAATCTTCTCGAACAACTTCAATCAAGTGCTTGGTTATTATGCTTGGGGTCACATGAACTAGAATATTTCTACTCAAGTCACACTGAGCATCTGATCTAGTTTGGACTTTGAGATCCTTATCCTTGCTGAAATCTGAGGGTATAACTAATCAAGGGTCAATTTCCTTCTCAATGGGAATTTTCCTCCTAGATTTCCCTGAAGTACCAGTTGTTGTTTTTGCCTCGGCATCGCCTGCCGCGCGTCGGCGCCATCGTCCCTTTTTCTAACCTCTTCAACGTCAAAAGTAGCAGTGTTCACAGGGTCATCAGTCATGACGTCATCTCCAACAACGTCATCCTCACCTCCAATGTCAACATCCTCGCTCACCTCAGCTCTATCGCGCCCCGCCCTAGCCTTGCGCCACTTAGAGCTACTCACCAATGACGTCGCCTCGCCACCACCACTCTCTGCCTCAATGACTTGCAGAGACGGGACGACGGCAAGAAACTTGCCGCTGGCGATCATAGTGGCAGTGCGTGAAATTTTATCACCAGAATCACTAGAATCTTGAGTGGAATGTGTTGCAGACATGATTACAAGTACAAAAACAAAGATTTCTTGGAAGACGAAGAAATTGTTTGGAATGAAAATTCTCTCATTTTTCTACTGTTGTTCAATGATCATGAAAAGTGGGGTGAAAATTCCAAAGGGAAGTATTTACTAGAGGAAAGAGAGAGCAAGTGGGAAGAGTCATGCTGGTTTATAACATTAGGAAGGCAAAGAAATCGGCGTGACTGTTCGAAAGGCAACAAACGGTCACCACGTAATGAGCAACAGTAATTTGAAATGACTGGTGACGTTTTAAAACCCTTGGATAAGATTAAGCCATGTCATTCTCCCGTGCGAATTCATTCCACTCCTCGGTGACTCTGGCATTCATCCGAGGAGTGGGGGGACTATCTGTATTTGGTAAAAATCGGCGTGCACACATGGCACATCGGTTGTGTAAAGTAAAGGTAACCGAACAGATGATTTGGACACAAAAGACCGAAGTTAACAATGAAGTCACCGAGGTCAGTCGAAGTCAATCACCGAAGATAGATTTCAAGTTAAAGCTCGGTGAAAATTCGCCTCGATCGATCAGGGAGTTCGCATCACCGAGGTCATCAGTATGAACTTTGGTGGACGATCTCAACTATAGAGGCACGATCTTCCACTACTTCAGCCCGCTAACTCCACTATCAGAGGTGTACAACGTGGGTCTGAGAGTGGTCAGAAATAGAAAATGTGGTTAAAGCTTATGCATCTATAAATAGCTTTATTTCTTATGTTGTAATCATTCAGAAATATATACCAAAACTCTGCCATACTCACTC
Organism: Petunia x hybrida; assembly: GCA_037355625.1. Classification (NCBI taxonomy): domain Eukaryota; kingdom Viridiplantae; phylum Streptophyta; class Magnoliopsida; order Solanales; family Solanaceae; genus Petunia; species Petunia x hybrida. Next base: position 905,184 of record JBBBVM010001019.1, on the reverse strand, counting down.
GTATATAGTGAAATCACGCTATAACTTACTTGCAATTTCGCTTATTCTTATTATTATTTTAGCTTTGATACTTAATTTTGCTTGTATTCATAACTCAAATTTGATTTGTAATCGTAATTCTGTTTAGGCCAATACATTATATAACTTGCATACATGGGCAGATCAACGATCAATTTTTCATTCCACATAGGGAAAGCTCCACCTTCTTTATTAATCCTCGTTGATTGAACGTTGCGTGAATCTGTTTTAATCATTACGAAAACATTCTTCTTTACCTATTGCTTTAGGCTCTTCCAGAGATTCTTACCGGATAATACCGTAATTTCTAACACTCGCGACGACAGCGATGGTGATGGTTGCTTCATTGTTATGATCAAGAAAATTGAACTATATGAAACTTGAGTATAACTTGAAAGATAGGTTGATATGCGTATATATAGAGATGTTAAGAGGGAGGGGGAAAGAGAGAGGTTACTTCTGTAATTTTCCAAGTCTATTACAAGTCACTTTTGACAAATGCATTTGACGTGGTAAAAAGGACCCTTTTCGTACGTTTGGTCGACAAATAATTGTTTTCCGAAATCAGATAGAAAAAGTAGGAACTGTTTGTTGCAATTGTTACAGTGCCAAGAAATTTGAAAAATGTGATAAATGCACATATGATTAGAATTATGAATTTATTTCTTCTATGTACTAATGGTATAATGTAATGATTTTTTCTATTAAATACAATTAAAAATAAAAGGTTAAGCAGCGTGGAATGGTAAATCTAAAATAATAACATTTTACATAACGTAAATTGATCGTTACTTAGTAAATGAATTAATTACTTGTTTCTTGCCGTATCAAATATTGATTTTGTGAAACTGAATTTGTTTAAAAGCCAGTCAAACTTGATATTTTTAAATTGAATTTGTTTCAAAATATTCAACATTTTAAGAAAAGCTATTACCAGATCTGCATGTATGTAGCAAGTGGCAGTGTACCAACCATACTCAGTACGGCCTAAATTCGATTATTCAGGTATACGAGTGAATTTATATTTTTGGGGTTACAAAAAATTAGTTATATCAAGGCAAACGGTTTGATATTACGAAATTAAGTCAACAACACAAGAAGAACACAGGAGGTAGACTTTATTGCTTTAAATATTAAGGTTACAATTTGATAGAGTTTTGGTATATATTTTGTGATCCCTTTTCAAATGGGTAGGGGAAGTATTTATACTAAAAATGCTAAACGAACTCCCCACGTTCTTCCAAGTCATGTTCTCCACGTTTAGTTGTGGAAGGCACACGTTCTGGGGGTGGATCCTGTGAACGACGTGGGTAGTTGAAGGTATAGGATGTATATGTTTCGTCCTTACAGATACTTCGTGAAGCATGTGTTCGGTTAGTATCATATAAGTACAAATTATCAGAAGCTCCCTAAGCTAGTAAGACCTTCCGAGTGCTAACCACCTGTCGATCATCCCATCCTTGTAAGTTATCTTGGAGCGATGACTCTTATAACCTTCTTCTGTGACATCATGTCCGCATGCCACATATCTGTGCTAATTTATACCAACACAATACTAACATAAAAAACTTTGTACTGATGTTGAGGGTAGGGATCTAAAAGATCAACTCTAATGGGGCTCGAGTATTCGATCATCTCATAATTAAGAAAAATGACAGAAGAATCCAAGTAGTCTTCTAACTCATACTCCCTCTTGTTCACTTTAAGTATCACCATTAGCTGGTGCACTTGAGAAATATAGTAAAATTAGCTAATTAGTTACATTTAATAACGAGCCATTTGACAACATTGTTCTTTTTCTCTTTTCAATTGATACTACTGGGATGAGAAAGAGTGAGTTGGAAAAAAAGTAATTAATGCTTTTTTGATTTTGAAAAATGACACTTATTTTAGACTATTTTGAAAACTAAAGTTGACATTTAAGGTGGACGGGAGGGAGTATATGATATGATCCTAAAGTGGAGATTCAAGCAAATTTGAAGAAATATGTTCTTCAACCCTTAAGAACACTATCAAACTTGGTAGACAAACAATTAAAGGATATATAAAATTATGATATTGTTGAAAATAAACACACATTTACTTGAACATATGGAAACACGAATAATAATCTCAAATCTAGGAGTAGAGAAAGAAGGGATCAATCTAAAAGTGAATGCAATCAATAACCCAAAAAAACAATTAAGGAATTTAGGGACTAATTGGATTAACATCCAAATAAAGAAACAATCCAAGGGAGATAAAAAATGCACTCATACATGAATAATTAACCCAAAGCAATTCAAGAGAGGTTCATCAAAGAGACATGGGTCACTTCCCAAAACTCACTAAGGAGTAACATCACTCAATTTTTAAAATCTAGCTAATGATTGAATTCTAAAATTAAGCTATTTATAGTAGCTACTAAATACAATGAAGAATGGACTAATAGCCTCTAATGTTGATGTTATTAAACTCCCTGGAATGCCCTTCATCGCGATCGCACCTAAGACCTCGCGATCGTGCTCCTTTCTCTGAGTCCTTCTCCATAAACGCGCTCTGTGGCGTCGCGATCGTGAAGTCTACTCAGACATCCAAAATATTTCAAGCTTCCATTTGCTCTTTGGTCATTATTTAACTGGAGTCTTGTTTTTCATGCGCTCTTAAAACACTTCAAACTCTAGATGTCGAGCATAAACCCTCCAACATCATAAGTGCTTATCCGATTTGTATCAATATTTATCACTAAAGGTAGAGTAGATTGATTATAAAGTATTTTTTTTGTTTCTCACCCGGTGTCCGGTACCCTCATTGGAGCCCCAACTAACGACACATAAGGCCCATTTCTGGAGGAAGCACTCCCTACCAGGATTTTTTCCATTCCCAGGGCTCGAACCCAAGACCAATAGTTAAAAGTAGAGGGATCATATTCATCCCACCACAACCCTTGGTGATAATTGATTATAAAGTTGATAGCCTATTTAAATTATATCATTATCTCAAAGATAATAATTCTAATATTATCTAACTAAATAACAAATTAGGAGATAATTTAATTAGATTAAAATGCTTTAATATATGGGCTACGTCAAAGTCTCCAAAAAGAGATCTAGCTTCTATTAGGAACAAACCTCAAATTACTTGAATTGAGGCATGATATATGCCCTATAATGCAATTCTGCAAATAACTTCATCGGCTCATTGATCCCAATAGGTAATAACGTTTCTGATGAGTTATTCTCAAATTTCTCAAGATATGCAGTTGCGTGGGTTAAGAATATTCATATGTTTTTGAGGCATTAACTTTTTCTATTTTTGACTGCAAATACTTTCGGCTAAACTACCGTGTAGATACTATTGAGTTAGGGCACTTATGACAGTATTTATTTACATGATTTTCACATGTACTTTAAGTTAGTGCACCTATAACTGCAAATACTTTTACTTAGTGAACTTATTTAGAGTTACTAATTGTGGCGTACGTGCATTGCACGTGTAATTTTGCTTAAATAATATAAAATTTTATATATCAAAGCAATAAATATAATATTAAAAAAGAGATAATATATGCATTCAAAAGTTATAGAAATTTATTTATTTTATAACTAATTAAAGAAATTTTTACTTATAAATGACTTTAATAATATTATAAAATAGCAAATTTATTAGCCAACTAAACTCATTTATGATGCATCATATTTTTGTATATCAATCATAAATATATCTTATTTAAGTTAGTATAACAAAAGTTGCTTGACATTCTTGCGCGTTTATACTCGATAATGTATCACCCGGTTATATTATCACATGAGTGTTAACAAATAAGTACTATTACCATAGGCAAATTCACATTGTTAGGTAGGACACGAGGTTCGATTAAGGGTTACAAAAATTGAAAAGTTCATAATTTTCAAATACTTTGGCATAGACATACATACTATGTCAGTAGATTTTCTAAATGTCTACAAATAGTAAATTTTAAACCCAAATTGACCCTTAAAACCCACTTAAAAAAGAGCGACGTGATAAACTATACTACGTACTCTTGATCCAATGAAATAATTTTTATACATGTTAAAATAAGTGGCTACACCCTACATGTAAGCTTGACAAAAAATTATTCCTTGACGATGTGCACAATGAAGTTGTGCATGTTTATGCTCCATTCCTTCAAAGTCGTTTTTCCAACCATAAACGCTCAATACCTATAGTGATGAACTTCAAATTTGCATATGTTGTTGACCAACTTTGACCTGTGCACTTGAACTAACTCCAAAATTTTCATCTTTTGCCATTCCTACAGGTCTAAGACTCTTTCTTCTTTTTCACATCCTCATTCCTCCTTCTTTCCGGATACTTAAGCTTCTAATGCTGCGGAACTTGCTTTCCCAATCAATCAATTCAAATTAATGTATAAGAACCTGCTCTCATCGAACTGAATGTCTACCTTTTCCGCATTTGAAGACACACTAATGTTTAAGAGCTACTGCTTTCATAGAGATCTACAGAGTACCTAGTGTTTCATCTCTTTGCTTATGAATTTTTTTCTACACGAGTACTTAGCTTGTTAATAGAAACGACACAACACACAAAGGACAAAACACATAGGCAGCATTGATTGTATAGATCACTATTCAAACTTATCTATTTAATGCTTGATTGCTATTAGGAATAGGCTAACTTTAAATTAGCTCTATATATTAGTGAAAGATAGAGATAGAGTGCCTCAAAAATGACACTAATCATTAAGAAAGATTGATCAACCAAAACCATCAGCATATATGTACTTAAAAGATATTATATGAGCTTGCCTTGATACCCAATTTAATAGTCTTAGCATTTAATTTCTATCTCACGCAATATTTAATAAATCTGATAAATAGATTCTTAAGATATTTAAAACTATGATAAAAAAAGGAGGCAAAATAAATGATGCATTTACATCAAGACGAGTTAATTGTCTTAGATAGGTTATTCACAACTTAAAATAACAAATCAACGCTCCCATATTTTTGCCCAGTTTACTTGACCCCATATTAGTTTTCGTCAATCAAATCATTATCATATATATTCACTTCTATATCTCATATTACCAAGAAATAAATAGCCAATAGATGAGGAACGATAAGTTAAAAAATAACACAAAGAAATCTTGTTGCGAATGCTAATTAAGGGTGGTGGGGTGGGGGTGGTGATGAAACTATATAATCTACGAAAAAATAATTTCTACCAACATAATCTATTATAATTAGCAAACAAAAAGAGTACTATGTGATTGACCTATTATATATTAATAATACTTGAGCATATCAAGTCATTGAAGAATACCTAAATGTATCTGTAATATTCTTTAATCTTTTGGATTAAAGTTAATTAGGCCTTGTCAGATTTCACATTCATGCTATATCAAGTACTTGAGACCGCTATAATCAATAACTTGCAAGTAATCAATAAACAATATTCATAAAGCCCTAAACTGGAAAATATTGAAAAAGAGAAATATATCAATACAATATTGTAGCTAGCAAAAAATCAATCAAAAGAAATATTCAATTATGTAGTTCATATAAACAGGTTTGGGTTTTTCATCAATTGAATTATAATTTAGGTGATATCATGAGATGAAGGAAATTAAACAAGAAACACGAAAAGCATAAAGGAAAGATCAAATAAATACAAGAAGAAAGTCTTATTCAAACCCAAGATAAAACACAAGACAATGAAATAGATTAGAGGGAATTCGATTCCAAATCTCTAAGACTTTCTAAGTAAAAAGTGTGGTTTGATCATTTAAAGGTAGTACTATTATTAAAATATATGTTTATTAGTAATTAAAGTACAAAACATTACGTCTATCTTAGAAGTAGAAGACTTCTATACTCCAAACTCTAAAATATCAGTAGTTAATTATCCTCCCGATAAAACAATCATATTTTTCTTAGAACGCAAACTTCAACTATATTTAGAGTTCCAATCTAATTATTACGTACAAATTTTACCCCTTATAGCTTGAAGAAATAATTATCTTAAAAGTAGTAAATAAAATATAAAAAAGTAAATGACAATTTTGTCTACTATAGAATCTTTTAATGAAGGGTAAAAAAGTCGTATGACATTTCACTAGGGCCTTCGTGCTTTTATAGTAGTATAGATAGATTGGCTTACACAATAAAAATCATATGTATTTATCTATAATCTATTATACACTATCTATCTATAATTTATTACTCTCTCCGGTCCATTTTATATAATGTTTTGGGTGTTTTCATATATATTAAGGAAATCACCTTTTTAGCATTAATTAGCAATGTGATTGACCATATTAGCCCTTATCCAAGCTATTATTACCTAAAGTTTTGTTTTAAGTCATTTATCAGCAAGGGTGATATGGAAAAAAACCTTCTTGATTTGTGTAAAGATCAAATATTGTGGACCAAGAAAAGTAGGCCAAAACATTATATATTGTGGACCGGTGGGAGTATTATACACTATTCTAAATGCAGAAGGCCTTGGTGAGATTTATGTCATTCGTCTTTTTTACTCTTTATAGAACACTTGTATTGGACAAAATTGTGCATTCATAATTTTAACCATTAATTAGTATAAAATCAACTTATCATTTTTTGAATATAGGTTTTGATGACTGACAAAAAACCTGGTGCTGAGTGAATAATAAAAAGGTTCACAGTTGAGGTTGAAGAAGAAGTTGTTCGAGTTGAAGTTTGAGTTCGAGTTGAAGAAGGAAAAGGGAACAGCTGGAGTACAAGTCTCAATCCATCTTTAATAAGGAAGAGCTTAGAAGCGGCTGTGGAAGGAGAAGTTTCCTAGTCGGAAAAAGATTGAAGACTTAGGCAAAACAACTTAAGTTTCAAACAAGGAAAAGTTTGCAAACCCTATTAGAAACAGATTCTGAATTGTAAAAAGAGTTCCAAGTGAAGTTGAATAAGGATTTCAAGAACTCTATAAATACAAGTTGTTTTGGCCATAATATTTTACGCACTCAAGAAATCTCAACTGAGCAAATCGAGAGCAAATCATTGTGAGAGTTATTATGTGCAAGAGCATAAGCAAGACAGCAAAACCTGGATGAGTTCGAGTTTCATAGTTTAATCTGACAGTCTAGTTTTTGTTATAGGTTTTTAGTTGTATCAGTTTGTTTTGTTATAGGTTTTGAGTTGTATCAGTTTGTTAAGAAGCAATAAGTAGAATAGTTTTGTGTGAGGTAGTTTCAACCTTACAAGCTATAGTGAAGCTTGGAAGATTCTTGCTCTAAGAGTGTTAGTTCCTTGGTTATATAGTTGTAACCTAGAACTTGCTCGATTTTTTCATAGTGGAAAGTTTAAATCCCAAGAGTTTTGGGTTGTGGTTTTTGATACCTTGAGCAAGAATTTTTTCAAGTAAAAATTTTTGTGTTCTTTTTCCGCAATTACTTTAAGTTACAGCGGCAGGTGAAACTTATAAAGAGCATGGTTCTTAATATGTTAAGGGACTGATCAAGAAGCAAATTTTGAAAATCGAAAATCAGGTAAGAACACTATTTATCCCACTAGTGTCTTACGAGATTCACCAAGTGCAACATAATTGGACTTTTTAAAATGGGGAATTTTCAAAACTAGGCACCCCACAACACAAAATTACAAATGAGGGGCCACATTTCATCCATAGCATGCACCCCTTTATTTTTACATTACACAACATAGCACCCCCTTATTTTCAAAATTACATAACATAGCACCCATTTAAACTAAAAACCCTAGGAGCCACTCCCTCACCCCCCTCACCACTGCCCCCCCCCCCCCCACCATAAACTGAGCCGCCACCGCTGCCGCCGCCGGCCGGCGGTGGCCGGGTGCCAGAAAACCAAAAATTCACCGGATTTGCTTATTTTATTTGTGGATTTGTTTAAATAATTATTTTTTAATAATTTTATACACCTAAATCTTTCAAAATAATAAATTATACATGTAAATACATAGAAAATTGTGTATGCAATAAGAAAAATACAAAAATATACACAAAAAACATAAATTTTATACAAAACATCCATAAAAAGTGCACAAATCTGAAATTTATACAATTTTATTCATTATTCATACACGCATATACAGCTTTATAGAAATTTTACAATACATAGAATGTGTTTTATACACTGTCAATACGTACTTATACAGATTTATACATTTTTATACACGTTTACAAAATTGTATAAACTTGTATAAAAATATATAAAAGTGGATAAACTCGCAAAACTGACTTTAAACAGTGCTTCGGGCAGCTTTTACACAAAAGCTTAACAAACATCCCAGATCTATACAGTTTTATACAAGAAAAACACTAGATCTAAAAAGTTTTTAGAAAAAACTAGTAGATCTCAACGGATACTTATGAAAATTGTAAAAAAAGAAGAAGAAATATGATAAACAACTTTTTTAAACAAACTCACCATAGTTTTAACCGAGATATACAATGAAAATCGACATTGTTATACAAAAAAAAAAAAAGAACAAAAAGAAAACGAGACGAAGAAGAAGCAGCAGCGGTGGTACGGTCAGTGGCTTGGAGGAGAGGGGATGACGGTGGGGCAGTGGTGGAAGGGTTGGGGGGTGGCGGCGGGTTAGGTGAATTGGGGAAGAGAAGAGAGAAAAATGGGAATGAGAAAAGGAGGAGAGGAAAAATGGGGGCTAGGGTTTTTTTTTTCTTTAAAAAGGGGGTGCTATGGAATGAAAGTGTAGACAAATAAAATTTTATTGGATTTAAACCCATAAAATAATTTGGTTATATGTTAAATTTAAGATATATTAGCCCTCATAAATTAAATGGGCTAGTATAATTGGATTAACTATTTAAGTCCAATATCCATGGGTTTAATAAAAGTCCAAATTTATTGGGCTACAAACGATAAGCCCACTTTATTAGCCCAAAGTTAATGGATATCGTCTTATCCTAAAGGCCCAAATCAGTGCCACATGTGCAAGCGACGTGGCGCCAAGTTAAATTATAAAGCCAATAAGATTATGCCATATGCCAATGGCATGACAATCTCAGTCAAATCCAAATGGCCAATAAATATGTGCCACGTGTACAAGTGACATGTTCTGACCAATCAAATGCGGTCTTGTCACTACTTAAATCTGATTGACCGGTCTACGGGCCAAGGCCCGTTAGGTCTTCTTGGAAGCCCACTCCATCACATATCTATATAAAGGGGTCAAACCTCTCATTTGAGGAAAAAGAAATCAATAGCAAGAGGAATTCATAACAAGAAGCAACAAGGAGCTCGTGGATCAAACGCTACAAGTTTCTTAAAATCTGCAAGGAATTTCTACAAGTTCTAAGGATTCAAACATTAAAAGGAAGATTCAAGATCAAGCTCAAAAGCCCTTGGATCATTACTTAAAATTTGTATTTGAAAAGGCGAATCAGAGGAATTATAGAGATTGTACTACTCATATATTGAAATCAAATACTACACTTGTTACAATATTTTCTTGTCTTGATATTTATTTCTTGACGCGAATTTACTTGTTACAAATTTTGGCACGCCCAGTGGGACAATCTTTACCTCTCATCTCAACTTTTCAACTCGCAAAGTTCAATAACATTGAGATGGCTTCTAAGAACACCAACTCAAAATCTGCTGCTGCAGCTGCAAAATCCGCTTGGCCTCATGATCTTGATGCCAACTCTAAGTTCTCCTCTGAAGTTGAAAGCGTCATGAATGCTACTAAGGGAAGCTTTGGACCAGTTACGAGAAACAAAGCAAATTTGTTTGGACAACAAGCACCCCAAGTGCCGTCCACATTGACTCCAATATTTAATTTTTCATTTTCGAAAGGAGATGGATCCTCTACTGATGGATTGGAGGAAGAAAGCAGTGTTGCTGAAATTGTTGAAAGAGCTTTAGCTCGGCTTAGCGTTTCTGGATCTAAGAAGAAAATCATGAAAGAACGCGATGATGACTCGAGTGCTGGATCATCCCCAACCGCATCTCCGGACATAGGCAAATCAAGGATTAATCTGTGGGAAAATTCATGCTACTCTCCATCATCTCCAATAGCCGTGCAAGCAATGGCAACCAATACTTTAACGATGGAGGAACAACTTGCAAGCTTGGCAAAGGCGATTGATAGCTTGACAAACTATGTCAAAGATCAAGACGCTCGCATCAACAAAATGGAAGGCATGATGGAGGGCGAATCTAGCCATGCGCCAGGGAAGCGTCCAGAAGTTCAAGAAATAAATACTCCAGCGAAGCAAGCGACACCTCTTAAGGAAATCCAAGTTTCTGCTGATGGAGTGATTCCAATTGATCAGCTAAAGGAGATTATTATGGGGACGATTAAAGATAAGTACGAGGTTGCCTCCAAGTCTTCTCTCGCATATGCGAAGCCGTACACTGCAAGGATTGATAGCTTAAAGATGCCTGGTGGTTATCAACCCCCAAAATTCCAACAGTTTGACGGCAAGGGAAATCCAAAGCAACATGTGGCGCACTTCGTTGAAACATGCAACAATGCTGGAACATATGGAGATTATCTTGTCAAGCAGTTCGTTCGCTCACTTAAAGGAAATGCGTTTGATTGGTATACGGATCTCGAGTCTGGTTCCATTGATAGTTGGGAGGATCTGGAGTACGAGTTTCTCAATCGCTTTTATAGCACAAGGCGTACTGTGAGCATGATAGAGCTCACAAACACTCGCCAACGAAAAGAAGAACCAGTTATTGATTTCATCAATCGATGGAGGAATGCAAGTCTTAACTGTAAAGATAGGCTAAGTGAAATGTCGGGAATAGAGATGTGCATTCAAGGCATGCATTGGGGGCTTCGCTACATCCTGCAAGGAATAAAGCCTAGGAGTTTTGAAGAGTTGGCCACACGCGCTCATGATATGGAGCTAAGCATTGCTGCCAGTGGAAGTGAAGGACCGCCTGTCTATGAGTCTCGCAGAGGAAAAGACAAGCAAGAAGTCAAGAAATGGAGCAAGGTGGCGCCCAAGGCCGAGAATAAAGAATCTATGAATGTTGATACTGCACCTTTGAAGTTCACCACAAAGGTAAGCAAGAAGCAAAGCGTGAAGACGACTTCGTTTAAGGACAAGCCAAGTCGAAAGTTGACTTTAAAGGAGATGCAAGAAAGGGAATATCCATTCCTAGATTCCGATGTTCCCGCAATTTTTGATGAACTTCTGGAGTTAAAGTTCATTGAGCTACCAGAGATGAAGCGTCCCAATGAAGCTGGAAAGACAAATGATTCGAATTATTGCAAGTATCATCGACTCGTGGGGCACTCACTGGAGAAATGCTTCGTCTTCAAAGATAAAATAATGGAATTGGCCAATGAAGGGAAGATTGAACTGCAAGATGAGAAGGAAGACGTGAACCAGACTTCTATCTTGTTTGGCTCGCATGACCCTGTGATCACCTGCAACTTCGCTGAAGGATATGAAGAGAATGAAGTCATGATCAAGTTTGGTGACTTTGAACCTATCTCAATAAATCAATCACTACAACTCGCCAAACTAAATATGTGGAGCTTGGAGCAAGCATCATCGGAAGAAGGTGAAGCTCAAACTAATCAAGGAGATGATGAAGGTTGGATACTAGTGACTCGGCGGAGGCGCAATAAAATAAAGTCACGCAGTGAATCAGCTGAGCAACCAATAAGGCAAAAGATGGTGAAAAGGACAAGAAAGCAAAGTGCTATTCGACGTCCACAAAAGGAAAAGGTGGAGGTTAACCACTATCAAAAGTCACGTCAGCCTGTGACTTTGGAAGAGTTTATTCCAAGGTGGTTCTGCACGAAGATTCCTAAGGGTGATATTAAGGCTTCGTGTTGTAATGCTGATAAAGAAGAAGAGAAGAGTGAAACTTCACAGTTGTTGCCACCGGCACAATTAGAAGAAGTTATCGAGCCTATCTCCCAAGAAGCAAATACTTGCGAAGCAAAGATCACCTTCACAAATGATGACATCCTACTTGGTGAGACTCTTCATAATCGTCCCTTATTTGTGGTTGGCTATGTTGATGAGCAAAGAGTGAATAGAATCTTAATTGATGGAGGATCTGGAGTCAACATCTTGCCTATCCGCACGCTGAAGGAACTTGGCATCTCTACTGAAGAACTAACGCAAAGTCGCCTGTTGATTCAAGGATTCAACCAAGGGGGGCAAAGGGCTATAGGTGCCTTAAAAATGGATCTCACCATTGGAGAAATGACTTCAAGCGCATGGATGCATGTGATCGACGCAAGGACTTCATATAATATCTTACTTGGTAGGCCTTGGATACATGAGAACAAAGTGGTTCCATCCACTTATCACCAATGCCTAAAATATCATGAGGGTGGAGTCGAAAAGACGGTCGTTGCTGATGACAAGCCATTTACCGAAGTAGAGGCACACTTCGCCGATGCAAAATTTTACTTGAAGAATGTCGTGGGGGGAGTAAAACCCGATAATAAAGCGACAACCAAAGATGCTGAGCTTGCAGCTAAAAGGGCTGAGGTCGCAGCTGGTAAAGCAAAAGTTGTAGCTGATGGAGGTCAAGTTCTCTTTAATCAAAGTAACGTATACAAGGAGAATGTTGCAACTTCGAGCAAGAAAATAAGTCCTACACTTCGCTACGTTCCAAAATTAAAGAAAGAAGAAAGCCAGTCTCCTAGTCTTCAAAGTGATCAACTCGAGGGATTAACTCTCCCCGTCAAGCAAATTGATGGGATGAAGCTGACCTCGAAGTTACTTGGGGGTTTTGTGGCTAAAAATCTACCGCTGAATAAAGAACTCCCTACGAAGCGCACGAATGAAGGATTTGATCCGAATGCTTACAAGTTGTTTGTGAAGGCCGGATATGACCCCAATGAACCATCTACACTAGGGAAGCTCTTACCTGAAAGTGCCATGAAGAAATCACGCGAAGGCTTGGGTTATGAGAAACCTCCACCGGTTCGAATCTCTATAAGAAGGGCAAGCAACAACTACATCACTGCCGAAGACGACTCTGAGGATTCGAATAAGAGGTCTTCTGTATTTGATCGGCTGGGAGAACCATCTCCAAGAACTTCTGTATTTGATCGGCTGGGAGAAACATCTCCAAGAACTTATGTCTTTGATCGGTTTGGAAAACCATCTTCAAGAACTTTTGTCTTTGATAGGTTGGGACCATTGAATAAGAAAAGTAAGCCTCCGAGAAAATCCAAAAGTGGGAAGGTGCATGCCCCTTCTAATTATGGTCAAAGTCTTATCCCTTCAAGAATGAGGCGCGAAGAAAGATTGATAGTCTCATGTGAAGATGTGTTAAAGGCCAAGACTCACATTATAGTCCACACGAAGGAGCGTGATGTAGATGAAGAAATCATGGAATCTTCTTATCACATCATTGCACAAGAAGAGGAAAGTGCTTTATCTCCAAATGGGATTGTAAGTGAGGTAGATGATATTTCTGGTTGTCACCACATATCTTTCAACAATGACGATCCTCATGAAGAAGAAGATGCTACAGATGCTCCACCAGAACTTGAAGAAGGTGTGAAGGCAACAGTTGATGCATTGAAAGAGATCAACCTTGGCACGAATGAAGATCCAAGGCCTACGTATATAAGTGCTCTGCTAGCAGCGGATGAAGAAGGTGCTTATGTAGATCTACTAAAAGAGTACAAGGATGTCTTCGCTTGGAGTTACAAAGAGATGCCTGGTTTAGACCCGAAAGTGGCGGTTCATCATTTGGCAGTCAAGAGTGGTACTCGTCCTGTAAAACAAGCCCAACGTTTCTTTAGGCCAGATTTGGTCCCCTTGATTGAAGTGGAAGTCAACAAACTCATCGAGGCTGGTTTTATCCGTGAAGTCAAGTACCCCACTTGGATCTCAAGCATAGTGCCTGTAAGGAAGAAGAATGGTCAAATTCGAGTTTGTGTTGATTTTAGGGATCTCAATAACGCATGTCCTAAAGATGAGTTCCCGCTCCCTATTCCGGAACTTATGATTGATGCCACTACTGGTTACGAGGCTATGTCTTTCATGGATGGCTCCTCTGGCTATAATCAAATTCGCATGTCACCTAAGGATGAAGAATTCACAGCATTCCGAACTCCTAAAGGTATTTATTGCTACAAGGTGATGCCGTTTGGTTTGAAAAACGCTGGTGCAACTTACCAAAGGGCCATGCAAAATATTTTTGACAACTTGCTTCACAAGAATGTAGAGTGCTATGTTGATTACTTGGTGGTAAAATCCAAGAGAAGAGAGGACCACTTGCGTGACTTGAGAACGGTGTTCGAATTGTTGCAAAGGTACCAACTTCGAATGAACCCTTTGAAGTGTGCATTTGGAGTTACTTCTGGGAAATTCCTCGGTTTTATTGTTCGACATCGAGGCATCAAAATTGATCAAGCAAAAGTAGATGCAATTTTAAAGATGCCTGAACCCAGAAATCTCCATGAATTGAAAAGTCTGCAAGGAAAGTTGGCCTACCTTAGGAGATTCATCTCAAATCTAGCTGGGAGGTGTCAGCCGTTCAGCCGTCTTATGAAAAAAGGGACTCCTTTTGAATGGGATCAAGCCTGCAGCAATGCCTTCGAGAGCATCAAATCCTATTTGATGAAGCCTCCTGTCTTGGCAGCTCCAATCCCTGGAAAGCCGTTGATATTATATATTGCGGCACAAGAAAAATCAGTTGGGGCACTTTTGGCTCAAGAAAATAGTGAAGGAAAGGAAAATTCACTTTACTATTTGAGTATAATGATGACGCCAAATGAGTTGAAGTACTCTCCAATTGAAAAGTTGTGTTTGGCATTGGTCTTCTCCATTCAAAAGTTGAAACATTACTTTCAAGCTCACGTTGTACGGCTGGTTTCTCGAGCAAATCCTATCAAGTTCGTAATGTCAAAACCAGTCCTCAGCGATCGATTGGCGAGATGGTATCTCCAGTTTCAACAATTTGAGATCATATACATCCCTCAAAAGGCGATCAAAGGACAAGCACTGGTAGATTTTCTGGCAGATCACCCGATACCTGATGGTTGGGAGCTAACCGACGAGTTACCTGATGAAGATGCAATGTTCGTCGAAGTTCAGCCGTCTTGGAAGATGTACTTTGATGGTGCTGCACATCGCGATGGAGCTGGCGCTGGAGTAGTTTTTGTAACTCCCCAAGGAGAGGCATTGCCATATTCTTTCACCTTGACTCAACATTGTTCCAATAATGTCGCAGAGTACCAAGCGCTCATACTTGGGCTCGAAATGGCCGTCGACATGAAGCAATTGCAGTTGCAAGTCTATGGGGACTCTAAGCTGGTGATTAATCAACTTTTAGGTAGCTACGAAGTAAAGAAACCTGAGTTGCGTCCGTACCACGACTATGCACAGAAATTGATAGGATGGCTTGGTGACGTAACTCTTCAACATGTGCCGAGAGGAGAAAATAAGAAAGCTGATGCCTTGGCTGCTCTAGCTTCAACACTCACCCTGCCTGATCAGACAAAAGTTACTATCTGCCGAAAATGGGTAGTGCCACCTTTAGATAATGCCGAGGTTAAAATGAATAACGTCCAACACCTTGTTGCTGTTTCTGAAGTCGATGAGGAAGACTGGCGGCAACCTATCATTAACTACTTGAGTCATGGGATACTGCCAGACAATCCAAGGAGGAGAACTGAAATTCGTCGCCGAGCTCCGCGCTTCCTTTACTACAATGATACTCTATATAGACGATCATTTGAAGGAGTGCTCCTGCGATGTTTAGGAGACGATGAAACACTTCAAGCTATGGAAGAGGCGCATAATGGAGTATGTGGATCACATCAATCTGGGCCGAAACTCCATTTCCACATAAAAAGGATGGGATATTATTGGCCGACGATGGTAAAGGATTGCTTGGACTATGCTCGAAGATGCAAAGCTTGCCAGCTCCATGCAAATTTTATACATCAACCACCGGAAGTGTTACACCCGACCGTCGCATCTTGGCCATTTGACGCTTGGGGGCTAGACATGGTTGGACCATTGCCGAAGTCTTCTGAAGGACACTTGTTCATTTTGGCTGCAACTGATTACTTCTCAAAATAGGCAGAAGCTGTCGCTCTTAAGGAAGTGAAAAAGGAGAAGGTTGCAAACTTCATCAGAGTAAACATCATCTACCGCTTTAGTATTCCTCGTTATATAATAACGGATAATGGCAAGCCATTCGACAATAGGTTGATGAATAGTATTTGTGATCTCTTTGGTTTCAAACAGCGTAAGTCTTCTATGTACAATGCTGCCGCTAATGGTCTAGCTGAAGCATTCAACAAAACTTTGTGCAACCTGCTGAGTAAAGTTGTTTCCAAGTCCAAGCGAGATTGGCATAATAGGATGGAAGAAGCTTTATGGGCATATAGGACGACTCATCGTACGCCAACGCAGGCAACTCCTTACTCACTCGTTTATGGGGTTGAAGCGGTCCTACCATTAGAGCGTCAAATACCATCGCTGCGACTTGCTATCCAAGAAGGGCTCACTGATGAAGAAAATGCTCGCTTGCGCCTTGAAGAGTTGGAGGCTCTTGATGAAAAAAGACTTGAAGCTCAGCAAAGTCTTGAATGTTACCAAGCTCGGTTATCTCGTGCCTTCAATAAAAAGGTTCGCCAAAGGTCCTTCCAAGTTGGTGATCAAGTTCTTGCATTAAGAAGACCCATCATCACCTCCCACAAATCTGGGGGCAAATTCACTACAAAATGGGATGGACCATATGTTGTGCAAGAAGCCTATTCAAGTGGTGCTTATAAGCTTGTTGATGCTAAAGGAAAAAGAATCGGTCCCATTAACGGAAAATTTTTGAAGAAGTACTATCCATGAAGAAGATCGCTCCTTGACGTACGAGCATAAACTGCAAGTTACTCCTGGCCCACAAGAGTATAAACTGTGCACGTCACCCAAAAACTATCCATGAAGAAGATCGCTCCTTGACGTACGAGCATAAACTGCAAGTTACTCCTGGCCCACAAGAGTATAAACTGTGCACGGCACCCAAAAAAAAAAAAAAAAAAAAAAAGAAGTCCGCTAGGTTGAAAACCTTGGAAGGGGCGGCCTAGGCAAAAGTTAGGACACCAAAAAAAAAAATCACCTACACCGAACTACGTAATGACTTGATCCTCTTCACCGAGGTACGTAGGCAGCTTAGAGTTTCATTCTAAGTTCAGTCGCATAAAAAATAAAAAAATGGTGGGTTTGGCACGATGTGATAAAAGGAGAAGTAAGAGAGTCCTTTCTTTCTCTTTCTCCAAAACTCTACCTTAATACCAAGAGTTTGTTATCGAAACTTGCAACCCCAAGGAGAAAGGCGGATATTTAGCAGCTCGTTTTAAATTGCGAAGTTAAGTGCCAAATAATTCTTCAAAGGAAAATTCTTAGGAGTGATGAAAATGATTGCAACTTGAGATTTGAAGTCTAATTTCTAGAAGTTCAAGCGGCTCGCAACTCGGACGTGTATTCATTAAGTTACAAATATTTTGGTGAAGCCGCGCTGGTCTGCAAGCCAGAACGTGACAGAATTTAAAGGTTGAATTCAAAAAATTCACCTAGAGCAATTCTTAAGCTATTTGTTTCCAAATTTTAGATATGTTCTAGAATTTGAAGTCTAGTTTCTGGAAATTCAAACGGATTGCAATTCGAATGCATATTCATTAAATTACAAATATTTTTGTGAAGCCGCGCTGGTCTGCGACCCAGAACGTGACAGAATTTAAAGGTTGAATTCAAAAAAATTCACCTAGAGCAATTCTGAAGCTATTTGTTTCCAAATTTTATATATGTTCTAGAATTTGAAGTCTAGTTTCTGGAAGTTCAAACGGATTGCAATTCGAATGCATATTCATTAAATTACAAATATTTTGGTGAAGCCGCGCTGGTCTGCGAGCCATAACGTGACAGAATTTAAAGGTTGAATTCAAAAATTCACCTAGAGCAATTCTGAAGCTATTTAGTTCCAAATTTTAGATATGTTCTAGAATTTGAAGTCTAGTTTCTGGAAGTTCAAACGGATTGTAATTCGGATGCATATTCATTAAATTACAAATATTTTGGTAAAGTCGCGCTGGTCTGCGAGCCAGAACGTGACAGAATTTAAAGGTTGAATTCAAAAATTCACCTAGAGCAATTCTAAAGCTATTTAGTTTCGAATTTTAGATATGTTCTAGAATTTGAAGTCTAATTTCTGGAAGTTCAAACGGATCACAATTCGGACGCATACTCATTAAGTTACGAATATTTCGGTGAAGCTGCGCTAGTCTGTGAGCCAGAACGTGACAGAATTTAAAGGTTGGATTAAAAATTTACCTAGAGCCATTCTGAAGTTATTTGTTTCCAAATTTTGGGTATGTTTTAGGATTTGGACTTTAGCTTTTGGGAAGTAAAATTTTCCTTGATTTGGATATTCAAGCAAAAAGATATGAATTTTCTTGTACAAGTGCGTTGTGCTGTAAAATGCAGTGCCAGAATTGAAGACGCAGCAAAAAGGACACAATATAAGCCAAAGCACTAAGAGAAATTCTATTAATGATGGAATCCGCTACCTGATCAAGTGCAAGAAAAAAAGAAGGAAATCAAGACGATACATGTAGCCTAATATAAACATAACTTGTAATCGAGCAAGTCTTGACGGCTAGCTGCTAGGCGTTGTCGCTTTTCTTCCAGATGAGCGGAATCATCGTCAGTCGCCAAATCCATGCCATCGTACGAAGAGATTTCGTTCTCAATAGCTGAAACCTTCAATTGTATCTCCTCAAGCTCTTTCTTGGCAGCTTCAATAATGGCTGCAAGATCCTTCTTCTCTTGCTGCAGCTTCTTCAATTTAGCCTTGGTGGTCTTTAACAGCTCTTGTTTAGATGAAATTAGCTCAGCCTTCTCGGTTTCTTCTAACTGGAATGATTGAAGACGCTCATTGGCTTTTGAAAGTAGTTCCATCTTTCTAGCTTCACTCGTCTTGTCAGCCAAATGGGATCGTTCTTGGTCATACGAAGTAGCAAGCTCGAAGAGGGAATCCATCAAGTCCTTCAAAGGTGAAAAATCGATAATTTTTTATCCTTGCATCTCCTCAAAAATGACCTTGAATTCTTCCCTAAGCTCTTGAATAGCGTCTAACTCAATTTTAGAAAGTTTTCCGCATATGTCGTCCCAAAGGCCGGAAACTAACATCTTTTTGTGCTTAAAAACGACACTTTTTCCCTCAAAAATAGAAACAACATCATTTGGTATGCGAGGGGTCTCTCTTAAGGTAGAAGACGACTTTGCTGAGTCTTTGTCGTGGCGAACAGAGGATGCTTCTTGCTCCTGCTCGATATCATCATTCTGCAAATAAAAAAATATAAGAGTAAGTAAATAAAAAAGGGGGCATCAACCTAGTCAGCCATCCATGATGATAAAATGAGGAGTTTAAAAGCGTCACCATGCAAGCCGTCAATGTCTTTTCAGAATTCTCAACACTGTGAACCTCAACTTCCTGCGCAAGCTTTTCGATTGAGGTCTCTTTTTGGAGAAGTCCCTCTGATAGCACTTTCTTGCGTTTCCAGCAACGATCTTCATTAGTGCTCCCGCTGCTGTCTTGCGAAAGACGTTTTTTAGAAGAATTGAAAATTCTGTTATGACCATTCAATAAGGGTGTCCCATTGTCATCCTGAAAATCTCGAACATGGATTGTCTCAGTAGGCACCTCCGCAGACGGTTTAAGTATCTTGACCTTACCTTTGCTTGGTTTGGATGGTTTGACCTTCACAGCATGAGGGTCGTCAACCATAACAGCTCCCTCATAATCGTTCAATAAAGGGGTTTCATTGTCACCTTGGAGATCTTGAATGTGAATCGCCTCGCTAGGTTCCTCCGCAGGCGGTTTGAGTCTCTTGACCTTAACTTTGCCTCGTTTAGATGGTTTGACCTTCACAGCATGGGGTTCGTCAACCATAGCAATTTCATCATTATCGTTCAATAAGGGTGTTTTATTGTCACCTTGGAAATTTTGAGCATGAATCACCTTGCTAGGCTCTCCCGTAGGCGGTTTAAGTCCCTTAACCTTACCTTTGCTTTGTTTGGGTGGTTTGACCTTCACAACATGGGGCTTGTCAACCACAACAATCTCATCACGATCATTCAACAAAGAGGTTGCATTATCACCTTGAAAATTTTGAACATGGATTTCCTCACTAGGTATCTTCGCCGGCATTTTAAGTCCCTTGCCTTTACTTTTACTTTGTTTGGTTGGTTTGACCTTTGCAGCATTGGGCTCATCAACTACAGCAATATCCTCACCATTCTCTTGGTGCATATTTGTGACGGGCCTAACAACATTCACTAATGACTGAATATGATCCTCAAGGATGCTCCCATGTACTTTTTCCCACCAAGACTTGTAGCCAGGCAAACAAGAATTCTTCATTGTAGATCTGAAAGGGGGAAATGTCGCCTTTACCTTGGAATAGGCTAACACACAAACCCGTGCAAATCGGAGCCCATCATCCAATGATGCTTCACGAAAATCCAGCTCTAAACAACCAGGGACGTCTTGGTAAAAGCCTAACTGGCGACTGAAACGATGTGGACTATAAGGCTCAATGATAAAGGTAGCTCCATCTCTCAAGGGAAGGTAGTTCGAGCGAAGACTCATAAAAAAGTTTGTCTCGAACTCTGGTGCAGCGCCATTGTCAATATAATCGTAGGGCTTTTCTCTCTCTGGCGTCGTCGCAGTCCAAACAAAGCTCTCTCCATTGTGTACACGCTTCCTTGCCTCTTCCTCTCCAAAGTTTTTAGCAGCTCCCTCTCCAGAATACACAGTCATTAGTGGACCAACTGGCCTTTCCTCCAAATGGTAATGTGTCTTGAAATAACACGCCAGCCAACCATACAGATAATGGACTAGAAAGTACACCCTAAAAGGGTCAAGTTCTGAGCAGTTCGAAATTTTATTTAAACCCCTATAGATGGATGCCAGAACAGGGACAGCAAGGCTAAACTTTTGACCACGAGCTAGCAGGCTTGCAATCTTGAAAGTCTCAGGCCGAATGAAGTCACCTTCCTTTGGGAGCACGAAAGCACATAACCAACATGATAGGAAAGCAGCAAGGTAAGTGTCATCCTTCGTGTAGCCTTTGATACCAAGTTTGTGAAACAAAGCCTCTTCCACATTCGACCAAGCAACCGCCTTGCAGATGACTCCTTTAGGATTATATGTAAATTTAGGACGACCTCGAGTTGACTTCTTTTCTTCTCTCTCTGGAGGCTGCTCATACGTCACGGCCCTTTTGCACCAAAACTCTATCCATCTTCTCAAAGAGACATTTGGGTTATTTCCCTCTCGAAGCCGGTGAAATGCGTCAAATAAGTACTCACAGCATTGTGGGAGAAACCTTTTATTCTTGTCAAGATTGCCGGTGAGTTCTCGAGCATTTGGAACAACTTCTTCGTAAGGAGACCCCGCAATAGGCAGACCACCGATCATGCATACATCCCAAAGGGACATAGATAACTCTCCAACTGAGGTGAGCAGCGTGTTTGTGATAGGACACCAGCCCTCACAAAAGGCTTTCATGAGGTTAATGCTGCAATCATAGGTGAACAACGAAGCAAAAACGGCGTCATAAATCCTAGTGGCTCTCAAGGTCTGCTCGCCCCTGCTAAGGATGTCTTCAGCCCACTCCCAGTAGCCGCGGATATAGTGAAATTCGCCACCAAATGTCGTGGTATTGCCCCAATGGACTTCTTTATTTATGATCCGCCTTCCAAGACAGGGGAGGGAACTTGCAATATTCGTGACTTTGTGAGTAGCAGAAAGAAGGCTCAGCATCTTAGAGGTACGACTAGTTTGCTCGTAAGTCCAAGTTGCCAAATTATACGGATTTCTCAAGAATGGCCATGATGAAGAAGCGTATAAACCACTTATGGGCATGTCAACTAGTAGCCTCGTCTCTGCCTTGCTATCTTTGTGATCCGAAATTACTAGATACTTGCGTGTGGAGGAAGAGTTGGAGTCTCTGAAGTAAACCATGTTGAATCTGCAAAAGTGAAGTGAATACAATTAGCACGCAACTCGTTAAAAAAAATGGGGGCGAGGGTCATGAGAAGAAACACGACAAAATAAATTTTGAGCCCTCTTCTTGAACTTTTTAAAAGTATCCATTCCGAGTTTCACGGCAAAATAAATTTTGAGCCCTCTTCTTGAACTTTTTAAAAGTACCCATTGCGAGTTTCACGGTAAAATAAATTTTGAGCCCTCTTCTTGAACTTTTAAAAGTATCCATTGCGAGTTTTAAAGGTCTTCGTCGCAAACTTTTAAGGGTATTTACTTGGAACTTTTAAGAGCTTCCCCCTTGAACTTTTTTTAAAAGCTTTCATGATGAATTTTAAAAGGTCTTCATCACGAATTTTTAAAGTTGTCCATCTCGAATTTTTTAGAGCTTCCTTGCCAAACTTTTAAAAAAAGCTTCCACGGCTAATTTTAAAGGCCTTCATCGCAAACTTTTAAAGGTCTCCATCTTGAACTTTTAAGAGCTCTACTTTTAAAGGTGTCCATCTTGAACTTTTAAATGCTTCCATGGTGAGTTTTAGGGGGCTTCGTCACAAACTTTTAAAGTTGTCCTCCTCAAACTTTTAAAAGCCTCCATGATGAATTTTAGAGGTCTTCGTCGCGAACTTTTAAGGGTATTCACTTGGACTTTTAAGATCTTCCTCCTCGAATTTTTAAAAGCTTCCATGACAAATTTTTTTTAAAAAAAGGCCTTCATCTCCAACTTTTAAAAGCTTCACCTCAAACTTTTAAGAGCTCCCGCTTCAAACTTTTAAGAGCTTCCACTTCGTACTTTTAATGACTTCCATTGTGAATTTTAAAAGGTTTCCTTCACGAACCGGTTGCTGAAAAGAAAAGGGAGGAAAACAAATGCACACATGAAAAGGAGAGGTGTTATATACCTGCCAAGTTTGCAAACAAGGACTGATGATAACCGGGGTAGCTGAATTTCGTCTTGCCTGCTGCGACCAAGAAAAGAGGGGATTAAGGTATAAATTTTTTTAAAAAAAAAAAAAAAAAAGAACAGTGAACAGAGTCGGAGCCAATAACATTGCACAATGATGCTGTTATCGTAAAATCTCAGGAAGAAAAAATAAATTGCTGTTCAAGGCCTTGCACGATAAATTTGTTGCACAATAAATTTGTTGCACATAATTTAAGGTGATTGCACAATAAATTTGTGGCGCATGTGAAGAGACTTATGATCAATGGCCCAGTCATGTGACAAGATGTTGTAAGGTGTTCTACAGTGCTTTAAGATGGTTAAAAAAATCCATCTGGATTTGGGTAAACAAAGTCACCCTTAAAAGTGTCACCAACAATCCACGTTGGATTAGTCAAAATTCAGAGAAGCTGCTGCCTTTACTCAATTGTAAACTTAGTGACATTTATTATTTTTTTTTTTTTGGGATACATCATGTGAGGTAAATAATTTTATCTTTAGTGAACAATATAAGGGGTGCATATTCAATGGGCAAATAAGAACAAACTGATAGCAAAAAAATAAATGAATAAATAAATATGTGCAAGCTATAATGATCCAGGATTATTACTCAGGTGCATGAATTATATGTAATGATTCAGGACTAATTTATTTTGACTGGTTGCAAGCTAATTACAATAAAGAGATGTGGTATGAAGATTGGATACTCACATGATGAAGGTACTGTGGGATTCTCGTTCTCCTTGTGAAGCTGAGAAATTATGTGCAAAATATTGAGGTAGAGCCCCTTTATATAGATGCTAGTCTAAACCAATTTAACTCTGACATGGAGATATAAATTTTGTCCTACTAGGACTCTAGAAAGCGGAAATTGGACTCCTACTCGAACAATGAAGATCAGCGCCGAGAATTGCAACTTTTGAGATTTTAATAAGGAGCCACTTTTAAGGGTGCAAGTTGGAGTATAGTCACTTTTTGATAGTCACGTTTTATTTTAAGCACTTGCTGCCAAGTAGCCTCCTTCAGGGCTGCTAGCTGATGTATAGCCAATGTTGGCGCAAACTAAATCAAGTAGCCATTGCTTGGGTATCAACATAATCCACATGGACAAAGAAATTACTTCAAGCCTAGTCTACAAATGTCTACAAATTCGACATCGACAAGCCTTGAAGTAGGGGGCATTTGTAGACAAATAAAATTTTATTGGATTTAAATCCATAAAATAATTTGGTTATATGTTAAATTCAAGATATATTAGCCCTCATAAATTAAATGGGCTAGTATAATTGGATTAACTATTTAAGTCCAATATCCATGGGTTTAATAAAAGTCCAAATTTATTGTGCTACAAACGATAAGCCCACTTTATTAGCCCAAAGTTAATGGATATCGTCTTATCCTAAAGGCCCAAATCAGTGCCACATGTGCAAGCGACGTGGCGCCAAGTCAAATTATAAAGCCAATAAGATTATGCCATATGCCAATGGCATGACAATCTCAGTCAAATCCAAATGGCCAATAAATATGTGCCACGTGTACAAGTGACATGTTCTGACCAATCAAATGCGGTCTTGTCACTACTTAAATCTGATTGGCCGGTCTACGGGCCAAGGCCCGTTAGGTCTTCTTGGAAGCCCACTCCATCACATATCTATATAAAGGGGTCAAACCTCTCATTTGAGGAAAAAGAAATCAAGAGCAAGAGGAATTCATAACAAGAAGCAACAAGGAGCTCGTGGATCAAACGCTACAAGTTTCTTAAAAGCTGCAAGGAATTTCTACAAGTTCTAAGGATTCAAACATTAAAAGGAAGATTCAAGATCAAGCTCAAAAGCCCTTGGATCATTACTTAAAATTTGTATTTGAAAAGGCGAATCAGAGGAATTATAGAGATTGTACTACTCATATATTGAAATCAAATACTACACTTGTTACAATATTTTCTTGTCTTGATATTTATTTCTTGACGCGAATTTACTTGTTACAGAAAGAAAAAATAAGAAAAAAGAAGGGGGTGCTATGTCAGGTAAGATAGCAAAATAAGGGTTTTTTTGGTAATTTTCATGTGTGGGGTGTCTCTCTATGTAATTGTCCCTTTTAAAATCGTCATGAAAAATGAACTTTGAATGCAATACAAAGGCCCATTTGTAACGTGATATTAAGTTCCCCTATTTTGTCAGGATTGAGTATTATCTTTTATTTTAATTAAAAATTAGTATTCTACCCAAATCGGATTCTAGGACTCTGCCTAATCAACTAAAATTGTGCATGCTTAAAATTCCAGTAAATCACTGTTGTCTAATTCAAATATAGGACGTGTTCGATCACACATACAACTCTTAGCTATATATGCGTATGGGCTAACAAACTTTACTCCCTCATGATGCTTGACCACAAATGTACTGCTCATACACCATATGGATTCACAGTGCAAATTCACCATCATTAGTTGCCAACTTTGAATAATTTAGGAGTGAGCAAAGAGATACTGGGTCCTGGACACCAGGGTTTGCAATTGTAGTAAGGATTGCAATTCTTATGACTTTGGAAGAATTGTATTGAAGAAGACATATACTTGAGGGTAGTACCGCCAATGCAAGCATCATGTTTGCCCTAAGTGGGAATATCCACCCAACTTGCAGAAGGTACTTCCTTTTTATAACTACATAACTTTTTTCGCTTTTGCTTTATTTTATTTTATTTTTTTGTTAGAATTACTTCAATATCATAAATTTCTAAACATGATTGACATTTATCATTTCTAGGAATTTGTATTTTTAATTTTTCCTTTACAACTCATATTTATGTAGTAACTATTAAAAACTATATATACTCAATGATAGAGTTCAGAAACTAGTGTAATTAAATATACTTGATTACTAGCAAACACAATTTTATCCATTCATCCCTTTTCTTTGTTATTAAATTCATCAAACCCTATCTACACAAGTCAACTTTTTAACTAAAAACAAATACTACAATAACGATAAGCATGATCGTTAAGATGAAATCAATTAACAATTTAATAGCATAATCAACTAATGAATGCAACATATCTTTCTTTCAATAGAAAAATATGCATCCTTTCGTGGTAAACAAATTCATCTAAAACCTATATGTACAAATTCAATCGTTCATTCAAAAAAAAAAAATTAATAGAAGAAATGAAAGAATGAGTAACTAATTATAACTACTAGGATAAACAACAGGAACACCCGTTACAACCCCACAAGAATCATAATTACTTCCCATAGCCACCGGGGCAGACGCCTTCCACTGCTGCGAATAACCAGCGGTGCAACCGGTGGTGTTAGGCAAATAAGCAGCGGTGCAACCGGTGGTGGAAGGCTGTGCATTCTTGACCTTGACGGAGAAATTAATAATCCCATTCTTTTCACCCTTTACATCCCTAAGTCTATAACTCAAGAAGTGCAAATAATCTTCTGGCAAGATTCCACCAATAAAATCCGACGTTGGAACTCTTGCAGTCCCAATGGTTTTGATCCCTGAAGAATTCTTGCATTGAACCTCAACTGTTATATAACTTGCATGCATGGGCAAATCAACGATCAATTTTTCGTTCCACATAGGGAAAGCTCCCCCTTCTTTCTCAATTCTCGTTGATTGAACGTTGCATGAATCTGTTTTAATCGTTACGAAAACGTTCTTCTTTACATATTGCTTTGGGCTCTTCCGGAGATTCTCACCTGATAATACCGTGATTTCTAACACCCGCGACGACAATGATGGTGATGGCTGCTTCATTGTTATGATCAAGAAACTTGAACTATATGAAACTTGTGTAGTCAGAAAGATAGAATGATATGCGTATATATAGAGATGTAAAGGAAGGGAGAAAGAAAGGAGAGAGAAAGAGAGATGTTACTTCTGTAACGTTTTCCGAGTCTATTACGGTTCAATTTTGAAATACGCATTTGACGTGGTAAAACTGACTCTTTTCCTAAGTTTGGTCAACAAACAATTGTCATCCGAAATCGGAAAGGAAAAGTCGGAAATGTTTGTTGCAATTGTTACTGTGTGCGAAGAAATCTTTAAAATTGTGATAAATGCATACATCATTATAAGTAAGAATTTATATCTTATATACCAATATAATTATGTAACAATTTATTACATAGTTCAAAATACAATATATATATACGAAGAAAAGGAAATGATAGACTTTTCGGCAGAAAATAAAAAATAATAGGAACATACATTGATGTATTACATCAACAGTTCTGGAGACATAACTGTTTAACCTAAATCCGATTTTAGGCCAATTAACAATTAAATTTATATTTGCGGAGTCACGATCAATAGTTGAGATTAAAAATCTACGCGATGGATTAAATGATAATAATATGGTATTGCTAAAAGTAAAGTATGAACGCAATTAAGGAAGAGTAAACGTATCGTATCCTTTTATAATCGGCAACCACCACGTTGGATGATCCAGTTGTTGAGACAGTGATTAAAGTAAGAACACAGAATATAACTCAGTGACGGAAAGATAGAGAGTATTCTTATTGATCATATAAACAGGAAGTAAAAGTCGTCTACAATTGGCGAAGTTAATCGCTATTTATAGATTTGGGAGGCGCCTGTTGGAGTTAAGGTAGCCGTTGGGCGCAAAACTGCCTGACTGAGTAACTGCTAAGTGCCTCGTTCAACATAGACGTAACCGCTGGGCGGCAGCAGTTGTCCTAATGGTTATCAGATGCGTGCGATAATTCTGGTAACTGCCCATTCAAACTGTGCTGACCATTGAGATATTCGGTGACTTCTTCCGGTCTGCCCGGGGAAAGTGCCTGTCCGATGAATGTCTGTCCGGGCCACGTGGAGGACACGTGTCATCATTTATAGCTTAATCAGCTTTTATCCAATACAGATAGTCCCCGCACTTCTCGGGCAGAGTATCTGTCCGAGGAGTGGATAAGAGTTTTGGCTTGGCGGGAAATCCTTGTGAACTTTTCGCCTTCAAATGATGCAATCTTGATGACGTGCGAGTCTGATCAGATTGGTGATAAGCCCCTATGACGTGCGCATTAAATGCGCCGTATGAAAAAGTAACTGTGACCTGCACGTCTGTGGTACCGCAGTTTGCTCTGAAATGACTGCTGCGTCCCCCGAGGGTAAAAAGAAATAATTTTAACCGTCTCTTTCCACGTGCGCACGTCGCTTGCTAATTGTGAAGTGACTGCAGTTCTCTAGGATAATGATGATGCTGCAAAGCATTGATTAACCCTACTCCCTTCATCGACGGCCAGATCTGGGTGTAGATTATCTGATAGCCTCCACGTGTCTTCGAGGGAAGTTGGGGATCCGCATTTTGATTCCTATAAATAGGAACTCACTTGACGAAAAAACTTTTTACCTACTTCTTATTTCCTCTGCACTGCTCTTTGAAAACACCCTTGAACTAACTCTTGAATTTTTCTTGGCAATTTCATTCTTCTTCTGAAAACATGTCTTCAAGATCCAGAAAGAATCTAAATTTCGACGCCGCTGGTAGTTCGTCGGCCACTCCTAGGCTGCGGGCTACTCAAGCCACGGCCGCTGAAATAATCCCCAAGAAGTGGGGTGAGCTCGAGGCCGACTGCAACGTTAAATCCTTCCATAACAAGGAAGGTGATACGCGCAACTGGCCGGCATATAGGTTCAAGTCAGGGATCACGAAGGAGGTGATCCCTCATGTGAGGCTAGACTGCGACTGGGGTGACGAGATCCCTCTTCTGCCAGTTGCTGACGGGGAGAACATCACTTCCCATAGACCTGGATGGACAGCCATGGGCACTTATCCCTTTACGGTGGGGTGCAGGCTGCCCCTGCATCTTGTGTTGGAAAGAATCTGCAAGGAGTATCTTCTCTGCCCGGGGCAGCTAAGCCCCAGTATATATAGGATAGTCACGCTCTTAGATTGGTTTGCAACGGAAACCGACCAATCTTTTGAGTATAAACATTTCATTTCTTTGTACATCATACAGATTTTCAAGGACGGCTATGTGAATGCCCGGATGCGCGGGAGCAAGGGCTTGGTGCGCAGCTCCGAGGACACCAGCGACCGGGGCTGGGTGCACCGATACCTGTTCGTGCGCTCCTCGGCCTTAACCTTTGATGACAAGGCTTACCTTCTAGAGGTCTGGAACAAAACACGTAAGTCCCCGGGTTTTAACTTTTCACACCCCCCTCTCTTCTTTCTCTAACCTTTTGTTTAACTTTTCTGCGCAGCGGCTAGGCGACCTTACGACGGGTTCATATCCGTTGATGAACTGACAGCGTGGGTCGAGCCGATTTTGAAAAAGTTTGAACCAGAGAAGAGAGAGTGGGCACACTTTGCTTCCCTCCGCAGTTTGACCGTGAAGCACCATGGTGAGAGCATCTCCATTTCTTTGAAAGTTCTTCTGTTCCTTCTTCTTTGATTTCTTCCTGACCGTTCTAACTTTCTTTACAGGTCTGGGCACCTCAGGGGACTTTTTCCCTGCTCCCCCTCAGGACAGACCTACTGAACCTGTCGCCGACCCCCTTGCTGAGGCTGAAGCTATCCTGGCTTCGGCCGGTGCTTTGCGCAGCAGGGAGGGAGGCGAAGCACTTCTGTCCGAGGGGTTGAGCCCTTTGAAGAGGAAGAGGAAGAGCCACGGCGAGGGTGGCGTGCGGAAGAAAGCTGCTCGTAAAGCTTCCGCTGTTACTGGGCAACCCTCGTCGGTAGGTGGCGACCCTTCTGCTAGGGCAAATGCCCCAGAGCCCATGGAGGCGGACACCGCAGTTGCTGCTGAAGCCCCTGAGTCCGTACGGGGAGAGGATCCAGCCCAGGAGGTTATCTACCTGTCGGATACTGAGGTTGAGGCAGATGTTCCTCTTGCGCGGAGGCCTCATCTCCGTAGCGACAGGAGAAGGGCTGAGGACGAGGCCGTCCGATCTCCACGGAGGAGTCCCCGAGTTTGTGACGGGGAGGAGGCAGGTCCTTCTCGTGCGGACAAGGGCAAAAGGAAAGTTGGTGAAGAAGAAGAAAAGGCGGAAGTGAGAGAGGAAGTAAGGGAAGAAGCCGGGGGAGAGGCCAGGGAGGAAGCCTCCCAAGAAGGTAGCCAAGGTCCTCACGTTTTCCGCTTTGAGGATTTCAAGAACGTGGCTACTGAGGGAGCCACTCCGGTCATTCTACGCGAATGTGAGACCATTGATCCGGAGGCGGAAGGTGATTCCAACCCTTCCTCCTCAAGGTTCATCTGGCGGTCAGCCATTGAGGGGCGGATAGAGTTAGGAGACATCAAGGGAGTTCATTATAAGTTTGGGCCAGATTACCCTTCTGAACAGGCTAGGGAGCCCAAGCTTTGTGAGAGAAAGCATACCTTTAAACTTGCTCCCGATGTTAACTTTGTGTCCAGGCCACGAAGCTTGGTCAAGGTAGTTTCTTCGTTCCTCGGTCCCCGCGAGGAATGGGTGCTGAGGGGATTGACTGATGAAGAACTAGCCTTCCAAATTGCTTCCGACTCTGCCCGGGTAAGTCTTTTCTTTTCTGCTTTGTTCTTAGAAGTGACCGTGGGTCTTGGATTTTAACCATGACTTACTTTGTTTTTCAGTCAAGCATGCTGGCCGCTGAGATCATGTTCTGCTCCTGGCTGAACAATGCCAATCAAATGGTGGACCGGGTTTGTTCTGCTGAGCCTTTGCATGAGTCTGCTTTCCCTTCTCGGTCAGGAACTCCTTCAAGAACCCCTGTTTCAATAAATGAGCAATCTCGTACCTTAAAGCTTTGGAGTCTTCGGTGGTGTGCCCGTGATCGCGGTGGAATTCGCAATACAGGTCTTGATTCCGTTTGCTAGGATCAGTCTTCATGTCTTTCGGCCACTTGACTCTTTCCCCCATGTTTTTGAGTACCGCCATGA
This sequence comes from Petunia x hybrida, assembly GCA_037355625.1. Lineage (NCBI taxonomy): Eukaryota > Viridiplantae > Streptophyta > Magnoliopsida > Solanales > Solanaceae > Petunia > Petunia x hybrida. Next base: position 874,340 of record JBBBVM010001019.1, on the reverse strand, counting down.
CCTCCATCATCTCTACGTTGAAGCTTGGCAGGCTTGGGATTCCATGGGAACTTGATTCAGGATTTTCTCTCCGAGTTAGACCTTTATTGCTGTTGCGGTTACGTCCTTTGGAGTTGTTGCGCGATTGGTCAGGGTACGGCTCATACCGTGTGCCTGTCCTTTCCGTTTCCGCCTTTCCACCGGACCGTGCTTGAGTCCGTCCTCGGGTACCTGTTCCAATCAATTTATCTTCATCGATACGTACCTTGGAATTATAACGGTTGTACACGTCTGACCAACTGGCCGCTGGGAATTCGCGAAGGGACTCGTAGAGTCTACGCGTGGCCTCTGAGCTCCTGATGTCCAAGCTATTGGTGAACGCAATTGCCGCCCAACGATCAGGCACTTTGGGAAGCATCATACGCTCTCTCTGGAAACGATCCACATACTTGCGGAGTGACTCGTCGGGTCTCTGCTTAATTTCAAAGATATCCTCTACCCGAGTCTCCGTCTTCTGAGCACCTGTGTGCGCCTTTACAAATAGTTCAGCCATTTCTGCGAAGGATCCAATGGAGTTGGGTGGCAGCATTGAATACCATCGCAGGGCTCCATCTGCTAGAGTCTCTACGAACTTCTTTAATTGCACAGACTCGATCTCTTCGTCGGTGAGGTCACTAGCCTTTATAAAGTTGCTGAACATCATGAGGTGATCATTGGGATCTGATGTTCCGCGATATCTTGGAATATTCGGCATTTTGAACGTCTTTGGTATCGCCTTTGGGGCCGCTTCCTTCTTCCAGGGCCGTTGTGAATAGCGCTGAACATCAACCTTCTTCAGCGTGGGGGGGGGGGGGGCACCTGGGATCTGGTCGATTCTCTTGTGGAGAGATTTTTGAAGCGCCTCCTGGCTTTCTTTGAACTGCTTGGTGAGAGTTTCTACGAGAAGGCTCATATCTGTAGGTGCCGTAGATCCTCCATCCGGGTTCTGATTGGCTTGCGCCGCCGGATTTGCAGTGCCATCGTCGTTGTTGCGTTCTTCTCCCTGTCTTGAAGTATGTGATGATGGCGTGTTGGGATTAGGCGCTGCAGCATCGGCCCCTGCAGTTGAAGGATTATTTCTCCGGAGAGAGGCTAGTGTCTCGTTGATTCCCTGGTTTATTTCCGTCTGCTGCTGTATAAAATCAGAAAGAGTTCTTCGTAAGTTCCCTTGGTCAGGGGAGAGACTCCTATGTCGTCGCCTCCTGGGCGGAGTGGTACTCTGAGAGCGTCCACGCCTATTCTGCCTGACCCATCTTTGGGGGGACCGTTGCCGCCCATCAGACGAATTATCGGGAGAATAATTAGGAGAATAACTAGTGCTACGTGAAGGTGTGTCTTCTCCTTGCCCGCCTACTATGGTTTGCGGGGAATCATTTTCTGCGATGTTTAGTTATGAAACAGAAGATAGACAGAAATAAATGCAATATAAAAGATAGATTTCTTAACCTACGAAAGCTATTGACCGGCTCCCACTGTGGTCGCCAAATTATTTAACCTAAATCCGATTTTAGGCCAATTAACAATTAAATTTGTATTTGCGGAGTCACGATCAATAGTTGAGATTAAAGATCTACGCGATGGATTAAATGATAATAATATGGTATGCTAAAAGTAAAGTATGAACGCAATTAAGGAAGAGTAAACGTATCGTATCCTTTGATAATCGGCAACCACCACGTTGGATGATCCAGTTGTTGAGACAGTGATTAAAGTAAGAACACAGAATATAACTCAGTGACGGAAAGATAGAGAGTATTCTTATTGATCATATAAACAGGAAGTAAAAGTTGTCTACAATTGGCGAAGTTAATCGCTATTTATAGATTTGGGAGGCGCCTGTTGGAGTTAAGGTAGCCGTTGGGCGCAAAACTGCCTGACTGATTAACTGCTAAGTGCCTCGTTCAACATAAGACGTAACCGCTGGGCGGCAGCAGTTGTCCTAACGGTTATCAGATGCGTGCGATAATTCTGGTAACTGCCCATTCAAACTGTGTTGACCATTGAGATATTCGGTGACTTCTTCCGGTCTGCCCGGGGAAAGTTCATGTCCGATGAATGTCTGTCCGGGCCACGTGGAAGACACGTGTCATCATTTATAGCTTAGTCAGCTTTTATCCAATACAATAACGTTAACATTGAACACTCCCTAATTACATCAAAGAAACAACTGAACAACAGCAACAAATTCTTTAGTATCACAGTACATAGCATATTGATTAATTTCACTGTCACCAGTATAATATATCAATGTATGTTCTTTTTAATTCTCATTTGCGGCAGAAAGTCTATCATTTTTAAGCAACGTAAATTGGTAATCTAAAAAATAAGACAAATAACATATTATATATAACGTGAATTATTAATCTTTACTTAATTAGTAAATGAATTAAACACTTACTTCTTGCCGTACCAAATAAGAGCATTAATTTTGTCAAAACTAAATTTATTTTAAAATATTCAACATCTTAAGATAAGCTATTTTCTCTTTCATTTTAACCCTTACAGCTTCTATTAGTTCATTGTGAATCTAGTGAGACATTTTAGAGGCCGAGTAATAAAAAATGGTATTTTATAATAATTCTTATAATTCAAGTCATTAATTAAATTAAAGTCACTAAATGTCTTTCTAAGTAGTATAATAAAAACCTTAAAAACAGATCATATGAATCAAAGGCATCAGTAACCAATTAGTTAACTTAGATGTGGATAAGGGAATGACCAACAAATCTGTCAGAGTAGGATTATTCAGAAGTTCTTATCTGTCTCTCTTTTCCGCATGTTTTTTTAGCAATTATTAATATAAAATGACTAGAATATCTCAACCATCAGCAAATGGATATTGTTATAAAATATTTATCACAGAAGACTTTATTTTAAATTCTTGTGAATTTGCAATAACGTATATAGGTTGATACTTGATATACACAAATCACTAGTCAATTCGGATTACGCTATTATTTCATCGAAGTCCTTCAAATAAAACTTGGGAGAAATTTCGATGAACATGCTTTCTAGTTTCTACCCATAATTAGGTGCATTAACTTTTTCGCCACGGTATATAATTACCATAAGTAGTGTATGTATAAACATTTGGAAACTTAAATTGTTGGAGTAGTATAAGTGTACTGTGAATGGGAAGCTCTATTTTTGCCGTGTAGTCCGTGCCCCGTGGTCGCACAATGTTCTTTTAGGCTTGATAGTAAAAAATCAAGAAATAGATTTGCAGGGTTTGTTGGAAACAACTACGTGCACACAGTAGTTGAGAATTTTCTTCTTTGATTACAGAAGATAAAAAAGAATCAACTTGTTTACTCCAACACCATTGTCACTAGCCCCATCGATTTAATGTGTTGAATAGACTTAAGACCGGCTTGTCCATAAATGGCATTTGCTTTTTTTCAAAAACCTTTTTAGGAAAAGTGTTTATCCATGAAAAATGGTATGTTTTTGAAGATTTTTTCAAAAACAGTTTTTTAAAAAATCAAAAAGTGCTTTTTGATAATTTTTTCAACATTTTCAAAAAATTACTTTTTCTATACTCACAAAACTTCAACTTTCTTTCAAGTTATATATATGTCCAAACACAACTTCAACTTTCAAATACAATTTTTCAGCTAAACTTCAAAAAATCTTTTTTCAAATATTTTTTGATATCTATGCCAAACGGCTACTTAATAAAGACACCAGCCTGGCGTCAGCTGGTTTGCTTTAACCACTATGAATTTCTTTTTTGAAAGTTGATACTAGGGGTGGGCACTATTCGGATTAAACCGAAAAACCAAACCGAACCGAATAATTGATTTGGATTGGATTGAGAATATGAAAACTTTGGTGTTTTGGTTTGCTTTCGAATTTCAAATCATACAAACCGAAATATATATATATACAGACACACACAAAAAAAAGCTCTCATACCTTTATGATTATCTCTTAACCTAAACTTGTTGAAGGGTTTTAGAGTTTGAATATTTCAATACTTTATGCCTTCAATACTTTAACCTCTTTGTATTATGGTATAATACAAGTGAAGCTTTCATCAAAAATTTCAATCAGTTTTTACCTCTTGAATGGTAAGATCTCATTTTACCTAGGATTCATGTTCTCTCTTTATCTAGAAATATGATTTAAATTTAATATTTAATATTTAATATTTTGACTTGTAACAAATGGATAATTACTGGTACATCCATCTCGATCAACAACGACTTCTCATATATTTAATGTTTTGTTATTCAAAGACTTGAGTTAACTTTTGTTTGTGGAATACTCGAACAATTTAAATACATATGTTATATCTTTTTTTAGGAGATTTAAACAATAAATTTCAAAATATCTTTGTGGAGAGGTTTAATTTGAGTGTGTGTGATACAAAGAAAATTACTTCCTCAACTCACAAAATGCTATACGAGTTAAAAAAGAAAACGACAATTATGCAAACATGTCTTCATGCTCAAACTTTTTGTTCTTCAAACGAAGTTATCAAGAAACTTTTGCCAAAATTGTTTAAAAGGACTCCTAGTCAATAGGGTAATGTCATATTGCTTTGAAAGCATACTTGCATCATATTCTTATGTTAGCATTGCGTGTCAAGCGAACGCATCACGACTTTTCTGATTCCTTTTATTCTAGTTTTTGTCTATTAATTATAGAGATTTTGTTAAGTAAAATGGAAAGCTCTTGTCAAGAAGATGAGATTATTTTTTTTGAATCGCTATTTCCATCAATTTTCCCAGTAACGTATTCTGCGAATCTTGCAAATGTCTTACAAATTCAGTTTAGGTTTCAACCAGTATATATTTCCCTTATCAATGACTAGTCTGTACCTTACGTTTCTTTTTCCTAATAGCTGAACTCTTTACTGCCAAAATACAGCTAGTTTTCTTTCAAGAAAAAAAGTGCCTCCAAATAAAAATCATGAAATATTTTTGAACTTTCGAAAAAGAGTGACGTATAACTAGTACTCCCTTTTGATGAAAAAAAAAATATAGTGACACTTTTTTGGTACTGCACTTTATGACAAACTAAAACATACTCCCTCCGTCCCAATTTATGTGGCACCATTTGACCGGGCACGGAGTTTAAGAAAATAGAGGTTGACCTTGTTAAATATCAATTTTATCCTTGAAAAAGTAAGAGAGAGAAGATTTGAGTAGTAAAAAAGTTGTTGGTAGGTTTAAAAGTATGTAGGACCCAACAAGGGTAAAATAGAGATGATGCATTAAATAGTTGTCAAATAAGGAAAGGTGCCACTTATTTTGGGACAAACAAAAAAGGAAATGGTGCCACATAAATTGTGACGGAGGGAGTACTCGAGAAGATTGGGCCAAAAGACCTTCTCAAGTCTTTATTTAACAAAAGAGTACACGCGTGGAGCATAACAAAACGCACACGGTTAACTTTAAAACAGGGGCCAGATTAGAAACAATAAAACTTTTGGGCCTTTATTAAAAACTGTTGGGACTGAATTAACAATCCCCAAAACTTTTAATCAAAAGGTGGGAAACGAACCGAACGGACATCAATGTGATCATTTAAAACATCGAACTCCAAAATCTTCTCTTACACACTTCTCAAGTCGTCTCTTCTACAGTCTTCTACGCAACCTTCTGAACATCACCGTCGCCGACCATCTACATTTCTCCGGTAACATCTAAAGGTAAATTTTGAACAAAATTGATGTTTTTCAAGTGAATCGGGGTTTATTTTTTACTATTTTGCTATTTTGAAAAAACTATGGTTTTAACGCCTTTTTACTGTGCTGGAATGAAGTTCTTGTGAAAATCTTTGTTTTTGTTGATTTTTTTGTCATATAGTGCTATGTTCTTGTACAAATAGTGAAGCTTTTGCATGTTTATATTATATTACCATGTTAAGACCATACTCATTCGCAGTGTCAAACATTGTGAAACAGTGTTTTAAACGTATGATAGGATGTTTGAAGTTGCTGATGCATTTTAGATGATTTTTGTTAAAATAAATTAGGGTTTTATAAAATAAATATGCTAAAGGTTGAAAAAATGGTGTACAAACAGTCAAGATTTTGCATGTTTATGTTTGTGCTTGCATGTTTAAAGTTATGGAACATTTGAGACAGTGCTCCGAACGTGTGAGAGGATGATAATGTTTAATGATGATATTAGTTGAATTAAATTTCTTTTTTAAAAAATTAGGGTTTGATAAAACATATGTATATTATGTTTCACACATCCATATTGCATGTTTGAAAATCTTTAATTGATGAATATACTTGTGATTTGCAGCTACAATCGTTTCTATGCGTGGAATGATTTTCTGTTCTCCAATTAAGAGGAAGGAGACTACTCCTCCTCCTAGTAAACATCCTCCTAGGAAGAGGAGAATTATATTGGAGGACGAAGAGGATGAGTCCCTAGACAATGATGTAAATGTAGGGCGACAAGAAGATGTGAGGGGGTCGGATGATGGTAATTTATCAGAGGAAATAGAAGCACTATTTCGTGATGATGAGTGGGATGAAGAGGGAAATAAAAAAGAGAGCCTTTTAAATATGGCAGAAGAAGAGGAGGTGACAAGGCTTGTAAATAATCTTGCTGGAGAATTTGCAGGAGTTGCAAATGTTCAAAAAGTAGATAATGTACAAGAAGTTATAGAGGTTGTAGATGTTCAAGCTGGTGAAGGAGGTAGGAATGGTAGGGAAGAAGAAGAGGTTTAGAGATGCGAAGGAGAAGGTCGGAGCAAGTTCGTAGAAGACGTGGGAGCTGATTCTGCAGAGCCACCAAGAGAGGTATAGTTGTTGTCTAGAACATACATGAAGTTGTTCTTCACTTTACATTACAATGTTCAATATTTTGTTATGTGATTTGAGAACATTCGCTTACATGATCAGAACATCTTTAAAAATATTCAAAGTATTTTTTTGTAGTTACTTGGAACATCTCAAGGGATGTTTCATGTATATGATATTATGTTCTTGCTACCGTGGTGATTCCTTAAACTAAAAAAGCACGACGCGCTGCTTCAATGGCTCGATATGAAAGACGACCAGCTCTACAACTTTTAGTGCCATATCTTCCAAAACCATATCAAAACATTGTGCAGCCTTAGTACGTTACCAGCGTCATTCCTTCAATGGTGCTGAAGACTTACTTAGATGATCATGAGCATTTTCAATCCAAGATAACTGTCCGTTCGTCGCTTATTGGACGAATGCGTGATTTCAGGATTGTGTTGCATACAAGTGGTTTGTATGACAAGTTCAAAAACAGTATCTTTGGACATTTCTTGGACTTGCCGGAGGAGCCATCATTTCCAACCAGGTTGGTGTACAATATTTTGTTAAGAAGAGTTTTGTGCAATAAAAAAAAAACTTGGTTCACTTTCAATGGAGTGCCTGTTCGTTTGGCCTCCAAGAGTTTGCTTTGATGACAAAGATGAGATGCCAAGCCTATCCAAGTGTCCAATGGGAGGCTGCGATGAAAGAGAGGGGCAAGGAGATGTGGGAGTATATTTCAACGGCATGGGAGAATGGGAAAGCAAGGGCAGTTACTGCTTCCCGGTTGCTGTGTTTGATAGAAAATGAGGAAGTTCCTGAACGGTACAAGTTTGGGCTTGCCATGGCTTGGTTTGTTCACTTAATATTGTGTGTCAAGGACAAAAAAGCTGGTATTGAGAAATTACTGGTCTGCCTTGCATATCTTCCCAATGAATTTGTAAAGTATCCTTGGGGGGTGGAAAAGCTTCGAGCTAACGATTGAGTACCTGACGAAGCACATGCTGATCGTGCAGTTAGCAAGGCTAAGGACGGGCCAAACTACAATCTCTATGGGTTTCCTTGGGCATTTGTGGGTTGGGTATTTGAAGCAATACATGCGCTTCGTCCTAGGGATTTTTCCAAGGACAGGACCATGCCAAGGATGCACAGGTGGATCACTGAAAAGAATGAAAGAGACTCCCGAAGGTTGTTTGAGAATGTTGCAAAGCCTGTAAGTACTTGACCTACAATTTTCTAAATGTTAGAACATCTGCAATGTCGTGAAAATCATTGCTATTATTGTTAAGAACATCTTTTCAGATGCTCGATCACGACAGATATGATGTTTCATTTTTACTGGTGTTAAATGTCGAACAGTAATAAGGATGTTCTGACCACTCTTTGTGATGTTAAGGTTTATTTCTCTTATACATTGTATTCTTAACAAATATTTATGGTATGTAGGTGGTGCACCCTTTCATTGACCCTATCGATGCAGAGCTGGAAGATGATATCTTTCAGAATATTGAGCCGTTTGTTGATGGGGGCGATGAGGTAATTGATGAGCTTGTTGTGATGTTGGAGGGGACTAGCTCAATAGTCGTTGGTGATCGAGTGACAGTTTTTAGGAATTGCCCCAGGACCCCTCCAAGAGAGGTAATTGATGGTCCAAGAGAAGGACAAGTTGGTGAAGAATTTGGTAGTGGATGAGTTGGTAGATGTGAAACACAAGTTGGTGATGAGATTGGTGGTAGGGCTGGTCGTTTTACTGATAGTCTTTTTAGTGGTAGGGGTTTGTTTGAAGTTAGAGAAAGCTCTAGGAGGAGAGAACCTGAGAATGTGCAGCCTAGTGTCTGCAGTTACAAGTGCCACGACTGCCTTCAATGGGACAGGGAGTGGATCAAAAGCTTGATGTGATCCAGCCGTCCCTTGCTAATTTTGTAGCGTCGTCGTCAAAGAAGAAGAAGCAGCAGCAGCGACCAAAGAGAAATGTTTTGTTGTTCAGGATGCTCCAGGCAAAGAAGAACCGAGGAAAGAAGAAAATGACTGCAGCCAGAATGGCAAGGTTAGTAAAACATCCAATTAGGTGTGTTGAACATCAGTGTGACGTTCTTCTATTAAATCTAGAGATTTTTTCATTTTTTTTTTTTTTGAAAATTTAGAGAGAGAGAGAGCTCAAGTCAGGTTCCAAGAGAGATTGCCAGTGACATAGTACAAGGCACTAGAGTTGCATTTGACGCTTTCATGGAGGAGAAGAAGGAAGAAAAGACTGCCTTCTTGTGTCATAAGTTTAATTACTCGGATTTTCTGGACTTCCTGGACGTGAAAGAGTGGATGTGGGATAGTGTAAGTGCATCTCTTTACTTATATTGTTTTGTTATTGTTTGGTTTTTATTGAAGAACGAACATTTTTTGCGACGTTCAGAACCTGATGGTCGTATGTTCGTTAAATATTTGACTGGCTGGTCCAAACATCAAATAGTATGTGTCGATATAGTTTATTCACAACTTCTAATTTTTTTTATTCTGCATTTTATAGATGAGTACTTGGCCTTGATGCGTGTGAGGCATAAGGCTTACCCCCGGTATTATGATAGCTCTGATCTTATCCTCGATCTTTCATTCTTGACCAACTTGTGCGTACGATACAATGCTGCTGAAAAGGAAGCGAGGAGTTTTGATGTCAGCCTTGACAAATACCTAGCATAATATAAGTTTGAGGAGACATTCCTTGATTATGCCAGAGGTAAGCCTCTATATCCGGGTGGAAGAAAGTGGGATGGTGTGAAAAGACTCTTTATTGTGTTTAACATTGAAAGCACGCATTATGTTACATGCGTCTTCCATTTAGAGGAGGCAAGGATCAATGTCTACAACTGCAACATTGGGGTGTATAATAAGGAGCGTTTTTATTCAATAATGGGGCCAGTAATGTGCATGTTCCCAATATACATCTGGCAGTCGGGGAAATTCAACCACCTCCCTCCTGAAATCCTCAAAATGGAAATGTGGCCGTATGAGTGCATCCAAGGCCTTTCAAGGAATTTGGCTGGCACTGCATGTGGAACCTATGCCATCATGTTCCTTGAACATTTGTTGACCAACACCCCGATGGATTTGCTGTGTGACAATGTGATAGAAGACTGTCTACTTCAATTTGTTGTGGATATATTCCATGGAAAATTAGTCCCTTAGTATGGGCTGTAAAATTTGAAAAATTATGTTTTTGTTTTTTATGGGTGTAATATATGGATGATTACCCTTTTGTTTTGTTTTTCTTTTTCGTTTTTTGATGATATATATGGCAAATGATAAATATTGTTTTGCATTACACTGAACATCAAGTTTATATTATTAGAACATCTGTATGATGATTAGATTGACTTAAAAATATTAAAAATAATAGACTATTGGAACAACATTAGTTATTTTCGAAACATTAAGTTGCACGTTCAAATAGTTTTTAACTTAATGGATATTTGATGTTCAATAACAAGTAAATAGGGAAACAACAACAGATGTTCTGAACACTAAAGTTTATACATTGATAATCAAGAATCAGGCAAAAACATTCTTGATTGTTCAAAGATTCAGCGCTTTACAAAAGTATGCTAATTATATTAGCATTTAAGACATTACTTAATAAACAGTCATATTAACATCCTGGTCAGAAACGCGATGCAGTCCCTTCTTGTTTCAAGGTTGCTATCTGGAGCATGATCTTTATCCTCTTTATTTCTTTGTTCATCTTTTTGACGTCCCTATTGTAGTATTCGAAGAATTCCTCAAATTTGAACTTCCAACCTCAAACTTCAGCCCGAAGTTGTTCCAAAGTATCATTTGCCCGTTCTTCTTGTTCTGCAGAAGTGTTTCGACTTGTTCTTCCTCCTCTTAGCTTGGCTGATCCTCTTCCCATTTTTCCTTCTTTTTGCTTGGCTGGTCCTCTTCCCGTTCTTCCTTCTTTTTTCTTGGCTTCTCCTCTTCCCGTGGTTTCTCCTTTTGTCGTGGATGCTACTCTTGACGTCAATGCTCTTGTATTGATTGCTCCTGTTCTTGCAGTGGTAGCAACTATTGAGAAGGAAGGTCAGCGAACCATTTTGTTATATATATTTTTTTTGATTGAAGATTATAGTGGTTGTTGTATAGAGTTTTTTGAATGGTTTGATCGAGTATTTATAGGAGAAAAAGAGGTAACCGTCTTAAGTGTATTGTAGCCACTTGCCAACACTAGCCGTTATGTATTTTTTTTATTTTTTGAAGTGGCGCATTCATTGTTTGCTTCAGATTTGAATTGAAGGGGCTAGCCGTTAAGTGTATTATGATGATTAGTTTAAAAAATAATAGACTACTGGAACGGTATAAATAATTTTCAAACATTAATAATAGAACATCTGTATGGAAATTTGAATTATAAACGTCAAACATCAATAGACTAATGGAAAGAGTATACGATGATTCGTATCGCCATGAAGATGTTCTGACTTCCCCGGCAAGGATTAGGCACCTCCTGGTCACAATTAAAACACGTGTATTAACCCCAACCATTCAATATGAAAAGGCGCCTCTTCAAATCATCACATATGCAATCGAAAAGGCACCAAGCCTAGCTTCTATAAATGCTAAACATCTGCACAATAACATCTGGGACAACAACAACAACAACAACAAGGCGAAACAACAACAATGCCTCGCAGAATAAGGTACCCAAGAGTACCAGAACATGATAGTGGAGTGCCAAGTGACAGTAGGTTTACTGAAATCGATCATGTCCGTAAAGATATTGCATCCTTGACCTCAGATATTGATCAGTTGGCAATATATATAGAAAATGTGGAGGATCTAGTGACGCGTTTAAGGACTAAATTCGATGAATTTAGTGAGGATATGAATCTTATTAAGCGTATGCTCCGTGGTATTCAAGCTGAACTCAAGATTGACCCTCAGAACTACCCTTCACCACCACGTCCTCCACCGACACACATGTGAAATGAAGAAATAATCTCCTTTTAAGTCTAGTCAATTAACAAAAATTTTCTGTTTATTTTGAATGTCGTGTTTTGAAGTGTTGTCCTTTAATTTTCAGTACAATTTATGCATGTTATGAATATTTATGAATGTTGTTTTGCATTATACTGAACATCTCATTTGCAGTATTAGAACATCCGTATGATGATCAATTTGAATTATATACGACAAAAATAATAGAATTTTGGAACGCCATTGATAAATGCTCGAGACATTAAGTTAAACGTTCAAATATATAAATAATTGGTATCAAATAAACCTTGCTACTATGAAACCAAAAAAAAAAAAAAAATTGCCCAAGACAATAAGAAATACATCTTCCACCGTTGCAATTTAGCCTCTAACTTACTAATCTTCAATAAATTTATAGTATTACAAGCCCCTAATTTGTCCACTTCCTTCACCAAATTGGCTCTTTCTTCACAAACTTCATCTAGTGAAATTTTCAACTTATTTATAACCAATGTAGTAGGCTGGGGATACTCTTCATCACACCATTCCAAAATCCACAATTGCTAATACCCTTGCGGGGACACTTGCAAAATTTTCATCCAGCATTTGATTGTGTGCCCCCCGTGAATTGAATCACAGGTAAGCCACACCAACATCGACGATGTTGAGAGGAGCTGCGAGAACAAGTTGATCCTTGAGACATGGTCTAGTACTTTGCTGGTTGAGTTAAAAAGAAGAAGAGGTAGAGGGGGTAGAAGTCCTAACTTGAGACCTAACTTATATTAAAATAATGGGGTAAAAAGACCTAATTAATAGAATGGTTGTGGTTAGTCCACGTGTTTTAAGGTAATAATTCTGTCCGGAGCGGGTTAATAGAACGGGTTGGATTAATGTAAGTTGTGGAGCAGGCCGCTCCACGTATTTAAAATGGGTTGCTCCACGTATTTTAGCATTAGAAAACCATGTTTGGCACGTACAAGAGGTTGTTCTAATATCTCTATTGAGTAATCACTTTATAAATTTCCTAATATTAATGCAAAAAAAATCTAATTTACGTCACGAACGTGAGTTTGTATGTTCAGTTCATAATAGGTGCCTAATTTAATATGTAGTGTTCTAATCTTTAATATGATTGTAAAAAAGAAACTATATAACATGACTAGATTAATAAGGCTTTATATTTAAGGTTAAATCATCTTTATATAGATTATCCACTTAGTTAAAATAACATATAATGAAATCCTCAATAACTTAGTAATTGCTTTCATTATATATAACTAAGTAATCGCTTTCAATAGATATAAATGAGCATTCACTCTGATAGAAATTTTATGAGTAAACACTTTCAATAGATATACTATTGAGTGATCACTTTAAATACACATACTATTGAGTAATCTCTTTGAATAAACATAAATTTCCTAATATTAATGCAATAAACATCTAATTTACGTCACGGACATGAGTTTGTATGTTCAGTTCATAATAGGTGCCTAATTTAATATGTACTGTTAAATCTTTAATATGATTGTAAACAGAAACTATATAATATGACTAGATTAATAAGGCTTTATATTTAAGGTTAAATCATCATTATATAGATTATCCACTTAGTTAAAACAATATATAATGAAATCCTCAATAACTTAGTAATTGCTTTCATTATATATAACTAAGTAATCGCTTTCAATAGATATAAATGAGTATTCACTCTAATAGAAATTTTATGAGTAAACACTTTCAATAGACATACTACTGAGTAGTCACTTTAAATACACATAAATGATGTATCACAATCAATACTTGTATGATTTGAAGTCTTAGTTGTGGTAGATACACGAAGAATGTATGTAATTTGTGAATGAAATTATATATTTGTTCAAATCGTTTAGTAATGTGTCTATCTAGTGGATATAACGTCTAATATATGCTACAATTCGTTAGAATACACTTCTTAATGATTAAAATTGTTAATTGAACTAGAATCAACCCTACACTCCTTATCCAAATAACTTAATAATTATATTTTGGTATAATTAACGGCATATATTTTGGTTTACTTATACATAGCATGTTTTGGAATCTTAAAAACTACTAAGTCATTGTTTATGCATTTTAAATGATCCTTATATTAGTATTTCTCAATTAATCCTTAACGGGACAGAAAGAATATCAGTATGGAGATACAGAGCAGGCTAACGACGTTCGAGAACTTTTCGAAGATGGTTCAGAATAGGAGATTGGATGTTCTTAAAATGTTCGGAATTTTGCGGTTTGGGGTTAGGGTTAAGGTTTGGGGTTCAGAGTTAGAGTTAGGGTTGAAACATCCTTTCTTATGTTCTAACCGTAAAAAAAGTACCTTTTATTTTTTAGGAAACGCGTTTCATTTTGAACGAACTACTTAATAGATAACTATGTTTGGCACGTTCAAAAGCACGTTCTAATATCTCAAAAAGAAATGTACCCCTCCGCTCTATTTTATAATAAAAGAATCGCATGTGGAAGTCGGAACAAAAAAAAAAGGTGAGGCCTTAATGACAACCCCAAAAGTTAAGTTTTAATTAAAAATGTGGCTGATCAGTCTTATCAATTCCATCATTTTAAACATCGAACACCCGCCCCTTTCTTCTCTTACACACTTCTCAAGTCTTCTTCTCGAGTCTTCTATTTCGTCGCCAGCCATCTACATTTCTCCGGTAATATGTAAAGATAAATTTTTACTATATTGATGTTTTTCAAGTGAATCGGAATTTATTTTTTTGCTATTTTGCTATTTCGATAAAACTAGGGTTTTTACGCCTTCTTTCTGGTCCTGGACTGAAATTCTCGTGAAAATCTCTGTTTTTGTTGATTTTTTCGTCAAATAGTGATGTGTTGTTATACAAATAGTAAAGCTTTTGCATGTTTGTGTTAATAACGATTTTAAGGCCATACTCTTTCTGCTATGTCAAACATCTTCATACAGTGCTCTGAACTTTTGTTAGGATGTTTCAAGTTGTTGATGCATTTTAGATGGATGTTGTTAAAATATATGCTAGCATGTTTACGTTAATAACGATGTCAAACATCTTCATACGGTGCTCAGAACGTGTGTTAGGATGTTTCAAGTTGCTGATGAAGTTTAGTTGTATTTTGTTAAAAGAAATTAGGCGTTCACTAATAATATATAGTGGAAGTATGACCAAATTAACACATAATCTGATTATTTTCATTCATACTTAAGGAAACACAATACATATACAAAAGTACTTGACATAATGCTTAGACAAAAGTACTAGATATAATGCTTAGACAAAAGTACTAGATATAATGCTTAAACAAAAGTACTAGTTGTCAGCATTGGGAGAATTTGGAGGAGTATCAAACTGCTCCGGATTCATCTCTTGTTGGAGAAGGAGTCCCAAAAGCATTCTTTCAATACTCCATATATCAGCAGATAAGCGGTCCATAACATGGTTGATTGCAGTGATGTCAGTTTGTATACTGGCAATATCCCAAGCGATGTTTCCATAATATTCATTATGGTCAGGTTGTGCTGGGGCATAATGGCCGTTAGCGACAACTTCGTTTTGGTTATTTTCCCTTTATGTTTGTTGTCTATGAAGAAATTTTGATAATTCAAGTAGGAGGATAATTGTGTGTATGGCGGAACAAAAAAATGTATGTATTTATACATGAATTTAACATAAAAAACACCAAAAAACATGCTATGAACATTGAAAGACGTTCACTACTCTCTAGATGATGTATCTGGATTAATTAATGACTCGTTTCGTATGCAGGTTTTAAGGGATGCTTTCACACCTTTTAATTGCACTAGGCATCCCTTCGCTTGAATCAGCATGACTATTGGGAACAAGACTCCCTCTATAAATAAGTTATACAGTTCTCTGGTTTTTAATCTCATAGAACTCTAACAAAAAAAAATCAAAATCAACATGGCGCGCAAACCACACTAGGATGCGTCAATTAACTGACATCCGCAGAATAGCTAGGGTTCTGCGCGTTCTTTTGGAGGTGTATGGCAAGAACCTAGATGACTACATTACCCCCCCCCCCCGGTTCCCCATCACCACGACCACGACCACCACCCGCTGCCCCTGAAATGTGTTGTGTGTGTATGTATGTGTCTGTGTGTGTGTGTGTGTGTGTGTGTGTGTGTGTGTGTGTGTGTGTGTGTGTGTGTGTATGCATGTTTTAGGTACAATTTATGCATGTTTTGAATATTTATGAATATTATTTTGCATTACGCTGAACGTCCCGTTTGCAGTATTAAAACATCTGTATGATGATCAATTTGAATTATATACTATAAAAATAATAGGCTTTTGGAACGCCATTGATAAATGCTCGAAATATTAAGTTAAACGCTCAAACATATAAATATATTAAAATTTTAAATTGTGCAAGATTAAAATTCAAAAAGCAACACTTTGAGTTTGGAGGATTGTCCACTATCCACTCGTTTTGGGCAAGTAGTTCTTTTGTGGCCTGACCTTTTGCAGATGCTACATTTGTTTCTACTACTTGAAAATACTTCACCAACTGATGGTATCCACTTTTTCCTTCGTCTACCCTTACCTACATCGATGAAAGGAGGCAATATTCGTCTCTCAAGCAGCTCAGGAGGAACATTCCAAAATTCTTTTAGGGGAACAGCATTGATCGGTTCTGCATAGGCAAGCATATATGATTCTAACTTGTAATATGCAGAAGTGAAGTCATAGACACACGCTCCATAGTCTTCTGGACGCAGCATTCTGATAGCTGCATGTTTACAGGGTATTAAGTCAATTTGATACTCTCTGCACGTACAAGTTCTGTTGAGTAAATTGACTTGTGCTCCCTGGCCTGGACTGATGATGGTGAAACCATACGTACCTTTTCGACTAATTGCGAGCTTACCCCTTCCTCCAGGTTGAATCTTATTTTTCCTTCAATTGAAGGGACACATATGGTTGAAACCTCGAGGAACTCCGTAGCTCTCACATGGAATTTTTCACCAAATGTCCGATTGATATGATTTAATAGGGCAACAATAGGATATTCTCTTTCATGCCTCAGCATTGCATTTGTGGACTCAGCAATGTTCGAGGTCATCACTGCAAATCTAAAATTTTAACAAACAAAAAAGACCTTAATGCTAAATACGTCCAATTCAAGTGCGAAAATTAAGCATGCAATCAGAACATCAATAATTATGTTATACACATCATTGGTACTATTTTGAACGTCAATTAGAATGTTCTCGGCTTAATTGCCAGGTAAACATAGAACATTCCAACGCAAGGTCCAGAACATTTGGTATGAATGTTCATAGTTGTGTACCTGTGCCCAGGGAAAAAGCATCTGCTCCATTTATGGAACCCCAGGTCGTCTTGAAGATATCTGGCAACCCTTGGATCGTTGTCTTCGATTTGGTTAAAGTGCGTTCTAAAATCCTCCACACGATATGCATCTGCTGCCAAGTAATAGGACCCCAGGTGGTTTGCAAACTGAAACTTTGTACAGATATTTTCAGCAAGGTGCCTCGTGCAAACTCTGTAGTGAGCTTGGGAAAACCACTTGGCAACTGATTTTGCTATGCTTTTATGCCTGTATGAAATGACGCTCAACTCATCATTGTACTGGGCTACGTCAACCAATTGTTCGAAAAAAAAAATCATAAGAAGCATCACATTCTTTGTCCACAACGCAGAATGCAACAGGGAATATGTGCTTCTCTGCATCCTGGGCAACGAAAGACAACAACACCCCATCGTACTTGCCTGACAAATGAGTCCCATCAATAGCAAGGACTTTCCTCATATACAGAAAACCCCTAATCCAAGATCCGTAAAATATAAAAAAATACTTAAACCTCTAACAACTATCAAGTTTCAAATCTGTCTTGCTTCCAATATTTTGGGACCTTACCATATAACTATATGCCTCCAAAATTTCATAACTGTGTTCATGTGTCCCTCTTGCTATTGCCTTTGCAATCTCACATCCCTTCAAACTTTTCCAATAACTAATGTTGCATCCCAATTCTCTGTTAAATACAACTCTGGTGTCTTTTAGTGTTATTCCTTTCCCCTCAATGTACCTATCTTTCATGTATTCACCAACAACATCAGCCGTGGCATGTGTATGGTGGCTTTGCAGGTGCTGCACACCGCACGTGTGCTCGCTATTGTAGATTGTAATATAAAATGTATCACTACTATGATACCTCAATGCTCGAAGCCACCACTTGCAATTTGCATCTACACATCGGGAATAAAACAACTTTTTTGTATTCTTCACAGCTTTGAAAGAAAAAAGTTTCCTCACTGCAGCAAGCCTCAACTTACCACTAATTCTCGTTTGTTCTTGAAAGTCATACCCTTTACAAAACCTGTGTCGTCTTGTCCAAAAAAATCGTTGCGGCTGCTCTGTGATGGTACTCTTGCTGAAGGATTACCAACTACTTCTCCACCTTCTTCACCTTCTTCGTCTGCCTCTCCACCTTGTTTTAATTCATCTTAATCCATCTCAACATGTATATCTTGTTCATTTGAATTTGAAATTCTTTCAGGCCTTGGAATCACACTAACCTTTAGTGTTAGCCTAGCCCCAGCTGAGTTTACATCAGTCATATAAAGCTGAACATCATCATCAGTCCTAATTTTAGATGGAGCAGTCTTTTGCTTTGCGTAAACACTCAGCATATATGAAATGCAAAGATCCCTAGGATCATCATTTACCCCTCAACTGCGTATGATTTTGTTGACAAGTTCATCATATGTAACATTCCTACTCACAAGGATAGGTCTTGTCTCTTTCACCTTAGGAATCCAAGCATAACATTTTGAGCGCTCAACCCATTCACCGAGAAAATCAACTCCTAGTAGTATGTTGTCCCCCATTACTTTAATGATATCTGCAAGAATAGGATAAACATTCATCAAATGTGGTCCAGGTAGCAAAGGATACTGGAACATCGAAAAACAGATCCGAACATACCAAAGGATGTTTAAGAATACAAACATACCGATGTGAAACATCTATACATCAGTTCCGACCATCTACAAAAATGTTCCAACATTATGAATAACATTTACTGAACATGCTGTAAGATTATTCAGGCAACCAAAATTATGTTCTGTAACTCTGACTAGCACAATAGGAACATCAAAAGGATTGTCCTGAGCATCTAATATAATGTTCCATAATTGTGACTACGTTGTACGAGCATTTGTAGAACAATCTATATGATGTTGTGATCGTCACGGTAAGATGTTTCAAAATAACAACATACTGTTTAAAAGGGTTCTTACAAAAATTAAAATAGTAGAGATTAGTAAGACGGAGGTTTACACTTACAGGAGATATGGGACTTGTCAAGCTTTCCAGTTTGAAGTAATGCCCAACGTTATTCAAACAATTTCAACGACAAGCTTTCCAATTTGAAGTAATGGACAACCAGTAAACATTATTCAAAGCATTTCAACGTCAAGCAAACCAAATAAAAGTAATGCCAACTAGAAATTGTTATTCAAAGAATTGCAGCGTATTTTTCCCAAATTATTTTTTCAATTAGAGTCAATAATACCTAATTAACCGAAAAGGATTTAGATTTGATAATATTTTGTGTTTGGGAGAGTTGGAATGCAAGAATAATAGTGAAATCGAAGAGAGATTGAAGAAAGAAGATGCGCAGCAGCTATGGTGTTTTCAGGTCGAGGGAGAAGAACAGGGAGAGAGAGAGAGAGAGAGAGAGAGAGAGAGAGAGGAGGGAATAAACGGAGGGAAAAATATTTCCCTAATTTGGCAAATTTTATTTTTTATATACTTGAGGACCAAAGTGTAAGAAATAAAACTTTAAGGTGAAGGGGAGTAAAGAAAAGTTATGTTTAAGTGCCTTAGAGCCCGTTTGGGTGAGCTTAAAAGTTACTTATAAGCTTATAAGCCAATAAAAATATGTTTGGTAACCTCAAAATTTTTGAACTTAAAAGCCATAAGTTGCTTAAAAGCCACTTTTTGAGAAGTTAGGAAATCCTAACTTCTCAAAAAGTAGCTTTTAAGTCACTTTTTGACTTATAAGCCACTTAAAATAAGCAGCTTTTAAGCCCACCCAAACAGGCTCTTAATCAATTTTGTCTTTCTACTACATTAATTAAGATTTTGTCCTTTTCCCTATTTACACTCTTGAGTGTCCCTTTTGACCAAATATCCCAACATACTCCACCATCAGTAGAGGTGGTACTAGTATCTTTTATAATGTTTAAGTTAAAATAAATTAATTAAATTTATAGTGAGCCACAAATTACAAACATGTGATTATCTCAGAACACTTATAATAACTAAAGTAAAACTATTTGTAGCTACATAATAAATCTTTAAACTTCCATATAATATGAAAAGTGAGAAAGAGAAAAAAAAAAAAAAATCACTTGGGAAATGGAAACAACAGGCATAAAACGACGTCGTGTGGAGCTAGCTGCATTATCTCGTCCATTTTCTGCTTTTGAGCTAAAATTTAAATGGCTTCTCTTTTATCTTCTCGTCTCCCACACCTTCCCTCTAATAATAAACCCGGTTCAGCTCTCCACCTCAACTACAAAATCCGGTTCGACCAGTCCCGGTTCAAATGCTCGGCGGGTGGTCAAACCGGTTTCTTCACGAAGCTGGGCCGGTTGTTAAAAGAGAAAGCAAAGAGTGACGTGGAGAAACTTTTCTCAGGATTCTCGAAAACACGTGACAATTTAGCAGTAATTGATGAATTGCTACTTTATTGGAACCTTGCTGATACTGACCGTGTTCTTGATGAACTTGAAGAGGTAGTATCACTCGACACGAAGTTTAAGAAAAATAAATTACTCCAATATTTTTGAAACTTGTCGTGGTCTAAAATAAGTCACAAGTATTTGTCACGTTTTAAAACTGTGACATTCTTTTATGCCCACTATTTGTATGACAGACACGACGTTTAAAGTTTAAATTAGTCTTGCTTATTCCTTCCCTTTGTTTTATGTGTGTGATTATTTTAGCTAAGTTGATTTGCTATATTCTGGCATGTGCAAGTATTGAACTTTGAGATGATCTTTGACTGTGATTTCAGGCTTTGTTGGTGGCTGATTTTGGGCCGAAGATTACCATAAAAATTGTGGAGAGCTTGCGGGAGGATATATATGCGGGAAAAATCAAATCAGGAAGTGAAATAAAAGTAATTATGCTGAAATTTTCATTTTCTTCAGTAGCATGTTGGTGTATACATAATGCCATTTTAGAAATAGAACCATCTGATTTAATTCGTTTAATGCTACTTACGTTCTATTGAAATAGCAGGTTTACACAGTTACTTTACTGCTTATGTGTTAATTTATTGTCTTTCTTGCCATGGATGCTTGGATGTTGTGGAATGCAATTGTATTGATATAAAGAGTGTTCTAAAGAGGAGTATCTTGGAGCTATTGACTAGTAAGGCACCTAAAACAGAACTCCGTCTTGGCTTCAGGTTTCAGCTGCTTTACAGATTTAAAGTTTTTTTTTTTATTTTTTAATTTTTTGTTTTTAAGTAGACTGAACTTAGATTGGAGCTTGCTTTTATGAACTAGGAAACCAGCTGTGATAATGATTGTGGGCGTCAATGGAGGTGGAAAGACAACATCTCTTGGTAAGGGACATAATTTTTGTATAATTCACGGTAAAGCTCCATATTGTTGGTTGGAAAACTAGTCATGTTGCTATACGTATTTGGCAGCAGTGTCGTATTTTCATACACATTTTTGTTAAATTTTGAGGACTTCTTTGTACATTCTTGTTTTTCCTTAATCGCCTTGAGAACATTTGAGAGTGATAATGCAATTACAGGAGCAACACCATGTCAGCAATTTAAAAAATGGCAGTAACTTGTGCGCGTTTCTCTTGTTCTCCTAATGCAGGAAAGCTGGCGAATAGATTGAAGAAAGAAGGGGCTAAGGTGAGGCAAACAGTCATCTCATTCTATCTGCCATGCTGTGGGATACTGGTGTTAGCTACTTTGCCTTATCACTAGAATTGATTGATACTGCATATCTACAATCTTTTCAGTTAAATTGCTCCAAGAGCATTAGTTTTATGTTTGAAACAATAAGTACCAATATTTTATTGGTCGAAGAATTGCGTTGCATCGTGTATCTGAAGCTTAGACTCTAGGACTTCAGGGCACTGACTCCTCATTTGATAATATGAAAACATGCAATAGAAATTGGTGCGGCCGAAGGCCTTTTGAGTTCTTGAGTTAGTTTTGGCGACTGACTCACTTATTTGAGTTTAGTAGTTCTCCAAGTTAAACCATGGTTAAGCCGGCAAGAACATTCCCATGACTCCCTTCCAACCTTGTTGCCAAACCTGTATACTAGTTACATTAGATATATCTGAGGATGAGCTTTCCATTATTAAATTAACCTTGCCCACTTGAGTTGTTTTATTATCCTTTTCCCCTAGAGGACAAACATAATAGTTTTTTCCTTATGGTCCACTCATTTTTAGGTTTCCTGACTGTGTAGGAATGTAATTTTCCATATGATATTCATATACAAAAAAAAAAAAAAAATTCGGTACTGAGGATAAAGTATTGGTATGCATTGTGAGTGAACTGACTCAGACAATCTTCTCTCTGTCACTTAATAAGAATTAGAGGCATTATCCTCCTTCTACTTATGATAGGATAGCTCTTTCATCTCTTCTCTTCTGTGAACTTTGTAGATACTATTAGCAGCTGGTGATACGTTTAGAGCTGCTGCTAGTGATCAATTAGAAATTTGGGCCGAAAGGACTGGTTGTGAGATTGTTGTTGCTGAAAAAGAGAAAGCTAAGGCATCATCAGGTACGTATCTACAGCGTTTAAACCACAAGTGTTTTATATGTTCTATATTAACCAGAATAATTGTGACGATGTAAAAATTAATACATTCTAACCACACGATCTTGAAGTTTTTCCTGAGTAGTTCTTTCACAGGCTGTTAAAAGAGGAAAGGAAGAGGGTTTTGATATTGTTTTATGCGACACATCTGGCCGTAAGTTTCTGAACATGGAAACAGCTTTCTCATTGACACTTGGAGAGTATTACTGAGCAAGAACTTTTGATCAGGTTTGCACACCAACTATAGCTTGATGGAAGAATTGGTGGCATGCAAGAAAGCTTGCAGTAAAGTTGTTGCTGGTGCCCCTAATGTATGTTATTTAAACTCGAACTCTTCAGTTTTTTGTTCTCTCTTTAGTTTATGCCAAGCTTCCAATATGACGTCTATCTTTTGGAAAACTGTTGGTGTTTTAAGTGGAGTCCCCATCACCTTTTCACTGGAATGGCTTTAAACTGATTAAACCTATAATATATACAAAAGTACCCCTAAAAGCTACTGCGTGCAATGAAGTACTAACAGGGTTGTGGTGCAAGCTTTGTTCCTAAGCTGCCCCTAGTGTTTTAGCTATTTGAACAGTTTCCTTAGATCGGAGCTCCTTCATTGAACTTTTTGACGAAGTGTTAATGTTTTCAAGAATTTTGCTATTATTTCAATTAATTTATTCCTAATAAGTTGTCCATTTGAAATATATGTGCATTCATAGTTTCTACAGAAAAGGGTTCAAGTGTTGAGACTATTCTTGATAGCACTTTTACATTGTTTTGGTTCCTACATGATACATTTAGTTTTTATGTCATTAAAGTGACGTTTCTTCGTTAAAAGTGCGAGTCGCTTCTTGTGGCTAGTCTCGGTAGGTAATCCAAATTTAACTTCCCCTAATTGTTAAGCTGTTGGATCGTGATATTTAATGGATAATGTTTGTTGTTTCATTCATTATGCTATCGCGATCTGTGTCTGGTTGGAGATCATGAAGGATGTCTTGAAGAGAATAGGTCCGAGAAACTGATATTGGTGAAACGTTGCAACATATTATGCAGAGGAGCAGTAGAGGAGGAATCACGATTGGCAGCTTGCTACTGTTTCTTTCCAAAATTCAGCATTCACGAATGAGATATAAGATTCTATTTAGTAAATACTTTCCGGTTATCTTAAGTTCATTGAGTTACTGTTATGAATAGAATTCTCTTGAAAAAGTTCCTTTGTGCGGATTCTTAGGTCATATGAGACTTCTCTTATCTGTATCAAATTCCCGGCTCATTCTACTTGCCATGCTAAAAGTTCTTGCTAAACTGAGCTAAAATTCACGTATTGCAAAACAAAAAACCCTTGTTATGATGAAATGAAAACAAATTTTCAAACTTCTGCAGGAAATCTTGCTTGTACTGGACGGAACTACTGGTTTAAATATGCTTCCTCAAGCGAGAGAGTTTAACGAGGTAATGATATTTGTCAGCTCGTTATTTTGAACCTCTATATATGTTACTTTAGTTAGTTTATGGTTTTTTTTATGAATTGCCATCTTCTCCAGGTCGTTGGAGTCACTGGCTTAATATTAACTAAGCTCGATGGTTCTGCTCGAGGTGGCTGTGTGGTATATTTGGATTCTCCAAACTTAGCTCATTTTACCTTCCTTTTTTTTTTTTTTTTTTTTTTTTTTGTTATACTAAAGTTTTGTCCCTAAAAACTGATAAATGCAACTACTGACACACTCTCAAACTCTTGGGGTTGCAGGTCAGTGTAGTTGATGAGCTTGGCATTCCTGTAAAGTTTGTAGGTGTTGGAGAAGGAGTAGAAGACCTCCAACCGTTCGATGCTGAGGAATTTGTTAATGCTATATTCCCATGAGGCATAACTCAGAGACAGTTTCTCCTAGATTCCAAGTATGTAACTCTTTTAAATACTAATCTTTTGACAAATATTTTTTTTGAGGCTCTGGTGATACTAAATGTCGATCCGAATTTTGATGATATTCTTGAGAACACATTTCTTGTTGAACGTTGTTCATCCTTCTAAATGCAACAAAGTAACGAACAAATATCTAAATCGAATTTCAATTTATTTGGCTATATTCAGAACTAAAATGCATTAATTCACTCTCTACATGGTTATCACTAAGGGATAGTTTGGTTTGCTATAGATAACAGTAATGTTAGTCTCGAACAGCACAATTAATACGTTGGGCTTCCGTTTTAAATTCTGCATTACTAATACAATGATTAATTTCCGGTATAGAATTTCATATAACTAACACCTGTATAGCCACTGGAATCTATGTATTTTTAGAATAAATGTCTTAGTAAGAGTGGATTAAGCTAATTCTCGCCTTTGGTATTACAATTGTTTCATGACAATCTCTGTATTATTATTCATCACATAACAATCCCATGATTAATAACTGTATCTCAGTTCATGCATTACAATCCTTAATAAATTGTTCGTAAAGGCATGGCCCAAACACTCCCGTAACTAATACAGTGGGACTAGATTAGTATCAGTTTCAATATAGGATCAGTCAAATCCATATGTGATGCACTCCAGTTGGCTTGAAATAAATAAGCCTTCTCAGAATTGACTCATAGTCCAGAAAAGCAAATCTGTAATAGGGTAACCAAACATACTAACAGTAGGCTGATGCTAGAGGATGTCTATTTATTGTTTCGGAGTATGATTTTCTTATTGTATGTTAGGCACTAACTTTGATGTCATAATTTTTTTCTACTCAGTTAAACCGCTCTCTAGTGCGAACAAGACACATGATGAATATTTTGGAGTGTGAGGAGTAGCGAAACATCAGTGATTTCGTCTTTCACAAAAAGAGTGCATTATGTTCCTTTATTTGTCCAGATCTCCTCTATTCCATTGAGGCTGAGTTCATCAGAAGAGGAGACATTAACTGCAAGTTATCCTGTATAAAGGATGCCATTAGTTGTATAAGTTGTTTTGAATCAAAATAACTGTCATCCTTGTCATTGTTGCAGTACGGATGGTATTAGAGCACTCAATTTCATTGAAACAGAGCTAATACAAGATTGATGTACATGATTTTTCCGTTCATCAAGCAGCATTTAGGTACAAAAATAAACCTATGTGAAAAGGAAAAGATGAGGAAATCTCAGATAAAATGAGATGTAAATATTGCTTAGGTGATACAATAAAGAGTCTCAATCTCAAATTTGTCTAGTGCTGTTATATCCATGATTTGCCATCATACAGCAGCTGGAACGTATCTACTCAATGTGTTGAGTTTGAGTTCATAAACTTGCGACAGGCATGTGATAGAATGTTGCATTAGAGGTGTAGACCAACTTTCCCAAGTCTTTGAGCCGAAAATCAATAGCAACTACAGTCAGGTTCCTTCCACTCCTAATGACAGACCCATCTACTACCACCTCTGCCTGGAAATGACTCAAATACAAAAGGATAGAATGAGAGTGGTTTTTACATGATGTGCATTTGCTCATACCAAATTCTAAAACAATAAAATCCAGTAACATTGAGGTAAGAGGAGCTTAAATGAAAGCCTCAATTCTCACATTGCTTGGAGCAGCTGAAATATATGACGTACAAAGTTCTCCAAGAAAGAGTTCCTTATCCTCTCCCACTAAAGTTCTGGCACACGCAATTGACACCCTCTCTGCCACAGCTGCAACTGCTCCTCCATGCATGCTCTGATAAACATTCTACAATACAGTCAAATAACCGCATAGCATGTCGTTAGTGCTCAAATTATTTGACACTGACATAAGTGCATGTTGAATGACTGAAATTGAAGAAAACATCACATAGAAAGGATATGATTTCTGAACGATCGTTTTCTTTTTATCTTCACTTTCTTTTCATTCTTCAGATCTTTATGCATGACAAGATATCTTCCTCTATTCTTACTACTCTCAAGCCCCAAGTGGAGGTGTGCTGATGAGATGGCAAAGAAAGGAACCAAGTACGAGCTTAAGACTGAGGGCAACTGCATCGGCCATCCAAATTCGAAAAGCAACCAGAAGAAGATAAAAGTACAAAGAAAACAACTGTTCTATTATTTTGCAAAAGTTATTGGAAACTAATTCAAAGGACCTACCTACAAAGTTATCGTGGGTAATACGGTATGATTTTCCCTCTTGTCTCGGCAAAGAGACTGCTGCACTCCTACAACTGTGTCCTATAGACAGAGGCAAATGAAGCAAGCATTTTCGACACACAATATTGATACATATGTAACAATTACTTACTAAACTTCGACAAATATTAAATTCTAAATCCATAACTTTAATACTATTAGACTATTAGTGTAATGGTACGAATCTTAAAGGTTGAATGGATCAAGTTAAATCATGGATTTGCTTGTGCCTGCAGGCACCATAAGAACAGAGTGAAGCAACTAGTAAGCAAATAAGTTCCACAAAGGATGATCCTCCAGTAATTTCACGCTTTATTTATAGCCGAGGGTCTATCGAAAACAGCTTCTCCACCCTAGTGGGGTAAGGTCTGTTTCCAAATTGAAGATCAAATTAGAAATGTAATAATGATTCAATTTACCGAAATTGCAGGTTTGACGGATAGGATACAGGAGACTTTGCCAGGATGGATGGTGTGGACCTTGAGGCAGCCGCTAGTGAGCTGGGAGAAGGAGTCTTTAGAATCATGTTGGGGTGGAAAGTTGGGTCCGTCAACTGCCACACGGCGGAACCGAGCATCCACCAATGAAGCAGCCTCCTCTGACAATTCTGAGGAGATAAGTGTGTCTTTTCTGTAGAAAATGTTGGGTTTTGGACTTTCTTCTCCCATCTTTTTTTCACTCTTTGCCCAACTATTCCCCGCCCCTAACTGTAGTTAGTAATAGCACCTTTTCATCCAAATTTTGTCGCTAAGTATGATAAAGTAATGTAGTTAAAACATAGGGTATGAAAATGTGCAAATATGATAAAAACTTACTCCCACATGGTGTTTACATCAAACTAATGAATGTAAAACACATGTCTTGTATACGAGTTGATTGCCTCTATGGTCACTCAACTTTGGTTAATTGGCCACTATGGTCACTTATCTTTGCTTTGTCTTTCTATGGTCACTCAACTTTGTGTAATTGGTCACCATGGTCACTTATCTTTGCTTTGTCTTTCTATGGTCACTCAACTTTGAGTAATTGGCCACCATGGTCACTTATCTTTGCTTTGTCTTTCTATGGTCACTCAACTTTGCCCAAGTAGCTCCTATGGTCATCCAACACAAAAATCCTAATGTCCGTTAAAATTATGCTGACATGGAAACTGCAAAAATATTTTGGCAAGTTATATAAATAGAAAAAAAATTAAATTATTTAAGACAAACCCAATTAAAATTAAACCCCACCCAAGAGTTCTTGCTTGAGGTGCCCATTTTTCCAAAAAAATGACTCATTTTTCTTTAAATCTATCAAGAAAGCCTTCTGGTAACACATTTTCAATATTAATTTCTTCACCTAATGAAAATATGAGCACCCAAATGAAGTTCACCTCACATAGCTCATTCACTTACAAATGAAACATAAACATACGAAACTCATTCTTCATAACTAGCCATCGAATAATCCTGGAGTTTTCCTCATTCTCTATTGTTGTTTTCATTTCATGAATAAGTGGACCTACATGTGTGATCTTTTTCTTGCTTAGAGTTGAGAGATAATCCACATACTTCCCTTCAATTTCATTACAAATATTGATCAAACTAATATCATGGGATATTGCAAACCCATTGAAAGCAAAATTTGGTCCCAAGAAGTTGTTCATCTTGGCAGCGAGTTGGAGTTGCTTTGCCGCATAGTCCTTAAGAAAAATATCTGAGAATGCAAAATCTCTTGAACCAGTTATGCTAAACAAAAACAATATTACTTAAACAAACTTTGAAATACTATATAATAAATTAAAAATTTATGTCACTTCAATAAAAATTTCAGCTTGTAGAAAGCGTCAAAAGCCGCTAATTCGTTAAGGCTAGACACTAATTCATTTGGGTGCTCAGATTTTTATTAGGTGAAGAAATTAATGTTGAAAATATGTTACCAGAAGGCTTTCTTGATAGATTTAAAGAAAATGAGCCATTTTTGAAAAAATTGGTACATCAAGCAAGAACTCTTGGGTAGGGTTTAATTTTAATTAGGTTGGTTTTAAATAATCTAATATTTTTCTATTTATATAACTTGCCAAAATATTTTTGCAGTTGCCACGTCAGCATAATTTTAACGGACGTTAGGATTTATGTGTTGGATGACCATAGGAGCTACTTGGGCAAAGTTGAGTGACCATAGAAAGACAAAGCAAAGATAAGGGACCATAGTGGGCAATTACCCAAAGTTGAGTGACCATAGAAAGACAAAGCAAAGATAAGTGACCATGGTGGCCAATTACCCAAAGTTGAGTGACCATAGAGGCAATCAACTCTCTTGTATACTGATGCAGCCCGACCACGTGCTGATCAAGTGATCGATCCACCGAGGAGACCGATGACAAGAAGCCAAGCCAAGCTGCTGCACGATGTGCACGTTCACTTAGCCTGGCCGAAGGAAAACAATTGCTCCGAAGCTGAGTGGCCGAGCTCAAGAATCGAAGGCATTATCTTCAGATTTGAGCCCGAAGGCAAAGTGACCGAGGACAATGAGCTCGAAGACAATTGAGCGTCCGAAGGCAACAAGTGTGTTCGAGCAGACAATCGAGAACCGAAGCCAAGGCTTACCGAAGTCAAAGTCTGCCGAACACAATTTAACTCAGCCCTGCGTGGCTTATTTCTATTGGTCGCCTGTGATCCTTTTACTAGAATACCCTTAATATTTCCTATATAAACCTTGTTTCCTTTCATTGTAAGTACCTAGTTTTTGGAACAATGATAAATTAATGAAAGTGCCGAGCACCTTTCTCTCGTCTCCGTCATGAGCAAAACCCTGTGAGGGATTTATGGACTTGTGGCTTTCGGTTAATCCGATTGAACATTCCTCTTTGATCATTCAGTTTGCAAGAGGCAATGTTCTCTTGAGGATTGTTGCATAGTTAGGGTGATTCTTGTATCCCTTTCGATCGAGCTTTGAGACAGGTTCCTCACTGTTCTTTCGAAAGAAGCAAGTTTTGTCTTGCTTCTATCTTTTATCTTTCTTGTTTATCTTCCGCGTTTGTGCTTCGCGACTCCTTCGGGTTTGCATTGCACCATCTTGGTATCAGAGCACGGTTTGGGCTTGTTTCTACAACCCCAAATCCTGTTCAAGTATCTTTATTTTCGTGCGTTGTGTCTTTGTTTTCCGTTTCGTGTTCTTGATTTGGTTTTGTTACTGTTGGTGTTGTTATTTTACAAAAAAAAAAAGGGTGTTAAAAAGAAAATTCAAAAATTGTGTTTGATTGTTGGTTGTTTGGGAAAAACAACCATTGATTCTTGTTCACCATCGAGTTCCGAATCCAACAAGTGCCCGACGTACCCATTTCGTGACTAGGGTTTCTTGGTGAATTTTTGGACTGTTTTGAGCTTTAATGGTGACTGAAAAACTCGAACCCCATTGTGTTTGGAAGAAACCGGTGAAGAATGGTGGTTCTTGAGTGATTTGGGTTTGTTTTGTTGTTTGAAAATCGAAGTTCTGAGTTTAAATCGTAGTCCGTACACCGGAAAATTTGTTACAAAAATCGTAACAGTGTACGACTCGGACGAGCTGGTTCTTAGCTCGAAGAACTTGAACTGAATTCCTCCGATGCTGTCGAAACCGGAGTCGAAAGAGCAACCCAGATCTGTTGAAATTCGTGGTCAGTGAACCGAAGTAGAATTGTCCGTACGCCGGAGCAAAGGTCACTGTTCTATTGAAGAGGAAGGGGTAAAGTGTAAACATCAAAACCCCAGGTGAAAATTTGTCGGCTGAGAAAAAGGAAAGTGGATAAGGTAAAACCCTATCCGTACCAAGGAGGGACCACTCTTGTACAGACAAGAGTTGGTGTGGCCGAGAAAGATTCTAAAAGGGAATCAAAGGGTAGATTCTCCTAGGTTCTCACTTTCTTTCGTGTCAAAATTCTAGTTGGTGGATCTTTTGAGTAATTGTCCTACTCGAGGTCGTACTAACTCTTTTAAGCTGATAGGAATTCGTGCGAAGGGGTGACCGAAATCCCAACTTTCGTAGAAATTCTTTTGACTTCCCGAGCTCAGTTAAAAAGCGTCCGTTCCATCGAGTCGAACATCACTTCACTCTTCCCGAAGAGGCAGTGACTATTGTCGAACTTGAAGGATCTTAGAGGACTGATCAATCAGACGAGCCACTGTTAATAAGTCCTTGAGTGATCAAAAACCGAACCCATAAATTGAGTGGACCCGAGTGCCACCCATCAAAGGTGAGGGAGTGTGTGAGGTGATTTCTAACCCTAACACTTGTTTGATCTTTGACTTGTGCAGGTACCATGGCTGGAAATGATGGCAAAAGCATTGAGAAGCCCGAAGTGTCGTTAGCCGATCTCATGGCTGCGATACAAGGCGTCAGTGCCGAATTAAGAGGAGTGACTGCTCGAGTGACTCTCCTCGAGCAGGGAAACGCGTCCGTGGCCATGAATGGGTCCGGCGTTGGAACGAGCCAATCCACTCCGATGAAACCTGAGCTGTATGCTGAGCTTGTCCGACAACATCAGTTGACAAGTGAAGCAATTCGAAGAGAACTTAACTTGGGAAATCCCCAGGCTGCTTATCAAAACTTGGGCAATCCCCAAGCTGCTTATCAAAACTTGGGCATTCCCCGAGGAGAAAGAATACCACCTCCAAAAGCCCAAAGAGATCTTGGAGCCGTTGCCGAGGAGGTTGATGAAGAGGAATTTCACGAGGACGAATATGAGCGTGAGCTGCCATTCGCTCAACGAAGGCAAGCTCACCGAGGTCGTGGAAATTTCTGAGGTCGAGGCCGAGGCGCAAATGTTGAAAGAAATATTGGGCGTGAGGCTGATGATCGAGAAGATGAGTTTCCCGAACAGGCTAGAGGTGTTCGAGACTCAAAATTGAACAGTGTCAAGATCACTATTCCACCCTTTAAAGGAACTAGTGATCCCGATGAGTATCTTGAATGGAAGCTTAAAATGGAGCGCATCTTTGAAACCAATGAGATGACCGATGAGAGAAAAGCTGCCCATGCCATTGCTTCGTTCGAAGCTTATGCATCAACGTGGTGGGAATCTGACAAGAGACATAGACGAAGGAATGACTATCCTGAAGTCACTACCTGGCCACAATTAAGAAGAGCAATGGATGCTAAGTATTTGAGTGCCAAGTACAGGCAGACTCAAATGCAAAAGCTCTATGAGTTAAAGCAAGGGTCCAAGTCTGTCCAAGAGTACCACGATGAGTTCGAAAAGGTTCGATTGAATCTTGATCTGGTCGAAGATGAAGAACAAGCCATTATCAGATTCAAAAATGGCTTGGCTAGGGATGTGTCATCTCAGTTGAGACTCCACGTGTATCACACGTTGGAAGATCTGTTCGATGCTGCCACCGAAGCTGAAAAATTGGTGAAGGACGACAAGGCAAACCGGTATCGAGGAATCACTACTTCTACTCCTTTGAACCGAGGTAAAGAATGGAAAAGTCCAAACCAAACAAGTACTAACACTGTTCGAGACTCGAAGAGACCCTTCGAAAGAGGTGTGACCGTTAACCAATCAAGAGAAGTGGGAGGTAAAGTGCAATTAAACTCTCCTAGTGCTTCAAATATTCAGTGTCACAAGTGCAGAGGTTATGGTCACATGGCAAAAGAGTGTCCAACTCGCAAGGTTATGCTTCTGCTCGAAGATGGAACCGTCCATGAGCAAGCGAGTGACACCGAGGAGGAAATTATCGAGGAGACTGATCGAGCTGAAGTTGATGATGATCATGAGGCTGCCGAAGCTGATCATCTGGAAATGTTTCTTGTGGTTCGAAGGAATTTGAGCTGCATGACTCTTGAAGAAGAGGACAACCAAAGAGAAAACCTCTTTCATGCCCGATGTCGAGTGAGGGGAAAGGTGTGTTCGATGATCATTGATTCCGGTAGTTGTGCCAATGTAGTGAGCCAAACTTTGGTTTCACAAATGGGATTACCTACGATGAAGCATCCCCACCCTTACAAGTTACAATGGCTGAACGAGTGCGGAGAATTGAGAGTTGTCAAACAAGTGTGGATCAAGTTCAAAATCGGAGAGTATCAAGACGAAATGATCTTCGATGTGGTTCCGATGCAAGCTTGTCATTTGCTATTGGGTCGACCATGGCAGTATGACCGAACAGCTGTTCACAATGGCAGATCCAACACTTACACTGTGAAGCTTGATGGGAAGAGTTTCGTACTCAAACCCTTGTCTCCAAAACAAGTCACCGAGGACTATAAACGAATGAAAGAATTGAAAGAAGCAGCCAAAGCTAAGCTTCCGATGGGAGCAAAATTGGGGCCCGAAGAGACTAACTCACCGCCGGAAGTGAAAGGAATTTGTGCAATCATGCAACCCGGTGAGATCTTACGAGGCAACGACCACGGTCAGATGATGATTTGCCTCGTGCACAAGGGTATCTTTCTAAACTCTAATGATGATTTTTCTAATGATAACCCTTTGCCTTTGTTTGTTCGTAAAGTTTTGCAGGACTTCGAGGACATGTTTCCCGAGGAAATGCCAGGTGGATTACCTCCGTTGAGAGGAATCGAGCACCAAATTGACTTCGTGCCAGGGTCTCAAATCCCTAACAAACCTGCATACCGGTGTAATCCCGAAGACACCAAAGAGCTCCAACGGCAGGTTGATGAATTGCTGAACAAGGGCCTCGTTCGTGAGAGCTTGAGTCCTTGCGCCGTTCTAGTTATCCTTGTCCCGAAGAAGGATGGAACATGGCGAATGTGTGTTGACTGTCGAGCAGTCAACAAAATAACGGTAAAGTATCGTCATCCTATCCCTCGATTAGATGACATGCTAGATGAGTTAAGTGGTTCTTCATGCTTTTCGAAGATAGACCTCAGGTCCGGTTACCACCAGATCCGAATGAAACCCGGAGACGAGTGGAAAACCGCATTCAAGACCAAGTTCGGTCTCTATGAATGGTTGGTGATGCCTTTTGGCTTATCCAATGCACCGAGCACATTCATGCGACTGATGAACCATGTGCTCAAACCGTTCATAAATAAGTTTGTTGTCGTTTACTTCGATGACATACTTGTTTATAGCAGAACCGTGGATGAACATGTCGAACACCTAAGGCAAGTGCTCGAAAAGCTTCGAGAAGAGAAGTTGTATGCCAACTTCAAGAAATGCGCCTTTGGTGTCGATCGTGTAGTCTTTCTTGGATTCGTTGTCAGTGCTAATGGTGTCGAAGTCGACGAATCAAAAGTCGAAGCCATCAAAGATTGGCCAACTCCGACCTCGGTATCACAAGTTCGTAGCTTCCATGGCTTAGCTAGTTTTTACCGAAGGTTTGTTCGTGACTTTAGCACCGTGGCAGCTCCTTTAACCGAGCTGGTGAAGAAAGACCATCCATTTGCGTGGGAAGAGCCCCAAGACAGGGCTTTCCAAGAGTTGAAACAGAGGCTTTGTTCTGCCCCGTTGTTGCAACTCCCTGACTTCGGCAAAGCATTCGAAGTCGAGTGTGATGCATTTGGAGTTGGGATCGGAGGAGTGCTGATGCAAGAATCGAAGCCGATCGCTTACTTTAGCGAAAAGCTTAAGGGTGCAACTTTGAATTACTCTACGTATGACAAAGAGCTGTATGCCCTCGTTCGAGCACTCGCCCATTGGCAGCATTATTTGTGGCCTCGAGAGTTTGTGATCAAGAGTGATCATGAATCTTTGAAACATCTCCGAGGTCAGGAGAAATTGAATCGAAGACATGCCAAGTGGGTTGAATTTATTGAAAGCTTTCCCTATGTAATTCATTACAAAAAGGGAAAAGACAATGTTGTGGCTGATGCGCTATCAAGGAAATTTGCCTTAGCGACCACTCTCGCCTCTAGGCTCATGGGATTCGAAAGCATCAAGTCGATGTACGAGGACGATCCCAAGCTGAAATGCGTTCGTGACGCTATCTTGAGTGGCCGAAGGGTTGAAAAATATCAATGGCATGATGGCTACCTCTTCAAGAATTAGAGGGTTTGTGTGCCCGTGTCATCGTGGAGAGAGCTCTTAGTTCGAGAAGCTCACTCTGGTGGACTGATGGGACACTTCGGTGTCGACAAAACTCTTGGTATCTTGACCGAGCAGTTCCATTGGCCCAAAATGCGACGAGATATGGAAAAGCTTTGCAACGCTTGTCTCGTTTGCAAGAAAGCAAAATCGAAGTCCAACCCTCATGGTTTGTACACCCCGTTACCTGTGCCTGATCGACCTTAGGTTGATATATCCATGGACTTTGTCTTGGGGTTACCGAGGTCGGGGGGAGGACATGATAGCATCTTCGTTGTGGTTGACCGTTTTTCAAAAATGGCTCACTTTATTCCTTGCAAAAAGTGTGATGATGCACAGCATGTAGCTACATTGTTTGTTTCTAACGTGTTAAAATTGCATGGTGTACCTCGTACTATTGTGAGTGATCGAGACTCGAAGTTCTTGAGTCATTTTTGGAAGTGTTTGTGGGGTGCCCTCGGCACCAAGCTACTATTCTCGACGTCTCACCATCCTCAGACTGATGGACAGACCGAGGTAGTTAACCGAACCTTGGGATCTTTGCTTCGGGCAATGACCAAAGGGAAGGTTGGAAACTGGGCTGATCGTTTGCCCATGATGGAGTTTGACTACAATCGAACGGTGCATAGAATGATCAACATGACCCCGTTTGAATGTGTGTATGGCTTTAATCCTTTGATTCCACTTGATTTAACCCCATTGCCTCGAGATTCTGTTCTTGATTTTGAAGGTACTCGACGAGCAGCTGCCTTGATCGAATTGCATGCAAAGGTGAAGAAGAACCTCGAGGAGGCCTATGCAAAGGTTGCCTTAAAGAAAAACAAGGGGCGTAAAAAGTTGGAATTAAAGAAGGGAGATTGGGTTTGGGTTCACTTCCGAAAGGAACGCTTCCCGAACCAAAGGAAAGGAAAGTTGGCTCCTCGAGGGGATGGTCCATTTCAAGTGTTGACTAAGATCAACAACAATGGTTACGTGATCGATCTCCCTGGTGAGTATAACGTGTCCAACACCTTTAATGTTGCTGACTTAGTTCCTTGTGTTGTAGGTCCGACTTCGGAGGACGAGGAGGGCTTGATTTCGAGGACGAAATCTTCTCAAGAAGGGGAGGATGATGCAGCCCGACCACGTGCTGATCAAGTGATCGATCCACCGAGGAGACCGATGACAAGAAGCCAAGCCAAGCTGCTGCACGATGTGCACGTTCACTTAGCCTGGCCGAAGGAAAACAATTGCTCCGAAGCTGAGTGGCCGAGCTCAAGAATCGAAGGCATTATCTTCAGATTTGAGCCCGAAGGCAAAGTGACCGAGGACAATGAGCTCGAAGACAATTGAGCGTCCGAAGGCAACAAGTGTGTTCGAGCAGACAATCGAGAACCGAAGCCAAGGCTTACCGAAGTCAAAGTCTGCCGAACACAATTTAACTCAGCCCTGCGTGGCTTATTTCTATTGGTCGCCTGTGATCCTTTTACTAGAATACCCTTAATATTTCCTATATAAACCTTGTTTCCTTTCATTGTAAGTACCTAGTTTTTAGAACAATGATAAATTAATGAAAGTGCCGAGCACCTTTCTCTCGTCTCCGTCGTGAGCAAAACCCTGTGAGGGATTTATGGACTTGTGGCTTTTGGTTAATCCGATTAAACATTCCTCTTTGATCATTCAGTTTGCAAGAGGCAATGTTCTCTTGAGAATTGTTGCATAGTTAGGGGGATTCTTGTATCCCTTTCGATCGAGCTTTGAGACAGGTTCCTCACTGTTCTTTCGAAAGAAGCAAGTTTTGTCTTGCTTCTATCTTTTATCTTTCTTGTTTATCTTCCGAGTTTGTGCTTCGCGACTCCTTCGGGTTTGCATTGCACCATATACTCCCTCCATTCTATTTTATTTGCCTTACTTTCCTTATTAGTATGCCCCAAAAAGATTGTCATGTTTTTGAATTTGGAAACAATTTAACTTTAATCTTTTCATTTTACATATTTACGGTCACACAAATATCTATGGCTATTTTAAACCACAGGTTTCAACAGTCATACTTCTTTTATTAAACTTTGTAATATATCAAACTATGACAAAAAAGTAGAACGTGTGATTATATATATTTCTAAATTAACCATGCTTAAATAATAAGTAGTTTCAACCATTATGTTTCAAATGTTAGTTTATGAAGAAGGTACTAACTTGAACTATTTTAACTGCACTGGTCGGGTTTCTTTTCACTAGCCTCATGTTTTAACAATGAATAGAAACCTGTTGAAGAAAGGTTTTGAAGAATGACAAACGAGAAGGACCCAGAGGTTCCGGAGGAGAACCTGGCCCTTGTATAGAAGGGCATGACTGATCGAAAGGATTTGCGGGTTGCAAATCCCTGCGGAACTAGGAGTAGTGGCGCGTGAATGGGTATGCATTCTAGTCAGACTTAAAAAGGCGGTGCCCATGCTGTGTCTTCGAAGTATGAATAAGAGTTGGACTTGAACAAGGAAAGAGTCACAAGGAATCTTATCTTACTATAATTACAAGGTTTCCTTGTGGAACTCAACTAGGGTTTTGATACCCATATAAATACAAGTAGTTGATGCAGCCGTAAGACAGTTATTCACAAGTAGAGAGTGAGAGCAAACAAAGGCGATTCAACAACTTTCAACGTGAGATAACTGAGGAAGACAATTGGCGGAGTTAAGGAGATTGAGTTTAAATATTTTGTCTAGGTTCTTGGTTTGTAAGTTGTCTTGTCTTTATACGATCATTGTTATTACCTATCAGCTTATCTGAAAAAGCAATTGTGTTAGGTGAACTTTTGAGAGATTACTTTGTAAAGCTAGAGTTTAGCTTTGTTGAGTGATTACGGTCTAGAGTGTAGCCCCTTGGTTATAGAGTCTTGTAATCAGAAACTTGCTCTTAGTGTTGGTGGATTGAGTTCGAAAATCCCAGAGTGTGGGTCGTGGTTTTTCTCCCTTGAGCAAAGAGTTTTCCACGTAAAAACACCGTGTTCCTTGTGCCTTGTGATTGTATGTATTGTGGTGTCTAAGTCCAAACTGATAAGTCAAGAACAAGGTTCTTGACTCAGAGGAATCAGATTCTCGTTAAGAAAAATCGGTGGACACTATTCAACCCCCCTTCTAGTGTCCTTAGGAGGTGCATAGATTATAACAAGTGGTATCAGAGCGGGTCTTCTCGTGCTAGGCTAATACCTTGAGAAGGATCAGAATCATGAGTGCACCACCTACCATTACTGAAGGACAGTCAGTTCTAAGGCCCCCACAGTTCAATGGGTAGTACTATGCCTGGTGGAAGAACGGAATGGAGAACTACATTTGTGCTGAGGATTACCAACTCTGGCTTATAGTATCTGAAGGGAATTTAATTCCTACCAAAATAGTTGGAGAAGGAGCTGCTTCCCGACAAGAGGCTAAATCAAAAGAGGAGTTCAACGAGGCGGACTATAAGATGATTGAAAAGAACCACAAAGCCAAACGTTTGGTAATTTGTGGTCTTGGCCTCGAGGAGTTTAATAGAGTATCATCTTATAAGACTGCTAAGGAAATCTGGGATGCCCTGCAAGTTGCACATGAAGGAACCACCGAAGTGAAGGACTCCAAGAGCAGAATGCTGAAAAGACAATTTGAGTTGTTCTCTATGGGAGAGAAGGAATCAATCCAGGATATGATGACCGGGTTGACCATTATCACTAATGAGATGAGATCCCTGGATATGGAGTTGCCTGAAGTGGAGATGGTGGATAAGGTTCTAAATATGTTACGTGAGGCCTGGGAACCCAAGATGACTGCTATCATTGAGTCCACACCTCTCAGATCCATCAAACTTGAAGAACTGGTTGGAAGTTTGAAAACACATGAGATGGTGAAAGATTCAAAAACTAAACCAGCTCTCAAGAAGGACAAGACCCTTGCACTCGAGGCAACTGATGAAACTGAGGATTATGTGGATCTGCAATCAGTTGAAGCAGCAATGGTTAGTGGTTTGAGACAGAAGCTTAACTTGGGAAAGTTCAACGGTTTCAAAAGAAATAACAATGAAAGTTCTGGAAGAAAGAACATAGTTGACAGTCCTGATTATTCAGGATGCTTCAAGTGTTTCAAGAAGGACCATGCTGTCGTGGATTGTCCAATGTGGGAAGTAGAATGGATGAAAAATATAGCAACAAAGGAGAAGGAAAAGGAGGCGTCAAAAGAGAATGACAAAGAAAAGAAGAAGGTGAGACGTCCTCCAAACTTCAGAGCAGAAAGAAGAAAAAAGAAAGGAAGCTTTCTATGCTACATGGGGACCTACTGACAGTGAATTTGATCATGAAAAGGAATCTGGAAATGAATCTCCACTTGCACTGATGAGATTTTCAGATGTTGGTTCAGATGAGGAAGATCCTCGGGAGTTCAGAGGAGGAAGAGATCCATCAAGACCACCGGTGTTCAACGGGACAAACTACAGGTGCTAGAAGAAACAGATGAAAAACTTTCTTCAAGCAATGGATTACAGTCTTTGGTTGATTGTGAAAAGAGGACCTCATGTTCCTGTAAAGAGAGCAGCAAACAGGGTTCTGGTTCCAAACCTTTCTTGAAAATTCCATGTTGAACTAGATCCTTAAGACCTAGACTGGTTATTGGCAAATTCCAAAGCTGAATTGTACCTGAGGAGAAGGCTGACTACTGATGTGTCAGCAAGGATACTTGAATACAAGTCTGCCAAAGAAGTGTGGGAAAAGATAAAAGAGATGTACACAGAAGATGACCAAAAGAAGGACTCAGCTCTTATGGCAACTGATGGTGAAGAAGCTGCTCATTCAGCAGAGGTATGTCTATCCAATCTTAAAGAAAATTTGCATGCATACTCTACTGAAAATTTGATTTTAATTACTGCCACTTTCATTGAGGGTTATGAAAAGGAGAAAATTGAGAAAGATAAATTAACTGAAGTGATAAGTGATTTCAGAAACACAAGAGTCTTCAAGAACAAACATTGAACTGGAAGAAATCAATGCCATTTTGAAAGGGCAGACTCTTGTGTCAAATTCGAAGATCACAGAACTGGAATTGGAACTAAATCAGTTAAAGGAGAGTGTCAATGGTAAGCAAGTAATAAGTGAAGTTCAAACCTTTCTTGAAAATAAACTTAAAAGAACAAATGAGATCCTATACCAGGAAACTGAGAAAAATAGGATTTTGAATCAAAAGGTTGAAATATCTGACTATGAGCTTACTAGATTAACAAAATGGAATAAGTCTTCTGAGGCAATGAAATGGGTCCTTGAAAATCAGAACAAGGGAAAACAAGGGCTAGGATTCAAGAAACCACTGCCTCTATATAACCCTAAAAGCAAATATGTAGGTTTGCCTTGGAACATGTTGTGTACATTCTGTGGTGAAACTGGACATTACTGACAAAGGTGCATGAATACAAGTAAGGCAAAGACCAAGAATAAAAAAAGTGTTCTACCTCAATGGGCTAAAAAGAATTTGATTTATCCATTCTCTCATAAGAAGGGACCCAAGCTTGTCTGGGCTCTTAAAGCTAACCCTTAATCTGTTTTGCAGGCTGGAGTGAGGGAGAACAACCCAAGCTGGATTCTTGATAGCGGTTGTTCCAGGCACATGACAGGAGATAGAAGAAACTTTCTCTCACTCGCAGCATTTCAAGGAGGCAGTATAGCCTTCGGAGGAGGAAAAAGTGGTCAGATCGTAGGAATTGGAAAAGTTGGGAGAACTCTGGATCATGCAATTGATAATATGTACTGTGTCGATGGTCTCAGACACAATGTGTTGAGTATCTCTCAACTGTGTGTATAGAGGAAATGAAGTGAGCTTCTCTTCTGTAGGATGTATTGTGAAGAACATACAGAGTGGAGAAATTGTTATGGAAGGAAAAAGGGTGAACAATGTATACAAAGCATCACTGAAATCATTGCCTGAAAACAACTTAACATGCCTGAATGTGCAAGAAAGTGCTCTCAGTTGTGGCACAAACGAATGGGTCATGTGAGTCTCTCTCAGCTCAACAAGCTAGTATCAAAGGAGCTGGTTCGTGGACTGCCTAGTAAGAGATTTGAAAACATAAAAATGTATGATGCTTGTATGAGATGGAAGCATGTGAGATCATCCTTTAATCAAAGAAGGTGGTGAGTACATCAAAACCACTGGAATTGATACATATGGATCTGTGTGGACCTATGAGAGTCAGGAGCAGAGGAGGAAAGAGATTCGTGTTCGTAATTATTGATGACTACTCTAGGTATACATGGACCCTGTTCTTGGCATCCAAAGATGGAGCCTTTGATAGCTTCAGAGATTGGGCTGGTGTTGTGTAGAAAAGGTTGAGCCTGGAACTTGTCAGCATTAGATCTGATCATGGAACAGAGTTTAAAAACTCAAAATTTTCTGATTATTGTGCAAAATACAGCATTGATCACAATTTCTCTGCACCAAGAACTCCACAGCAGAATGAAGCAGTTGAAAGGAAGAACAGGTCTTTGGAGGATACGACAAGGACTATGCTACTGTCAAGTGGTCTTACGAGAAACTTCTGGGTTGAAGCAATAAACTCTGCATGCTATTTGCTGAACAGATGCTCCATAAGAGCTATTCTTGACAAGACTCCATATGAGCTGCTCAGAGGAAGGAAACCAAATATTGCACATCTAAGACCCTTTGGTTGTAAATATTTTGTACACAACAGCAGAAAGGAACCATTGGGGAAATTTGATGCTAGAAGTGATGAGGCAATACTCCTTGGTTATTCTACTCAAAGCAAAGCATACAAAGTGTTTAATAAAAGAACACAAACAGTGGAGGAAAATATGCATGTGGTATTTGATGAATCCGATAAGGCAGTAGATGAAACTGAAGTAGATGATCAAGCAATTGGCCTTACTCGAGAAGATGGTGTAGCTAACTCAGAAGGTCCAGAAGACAAGAAAGAATCATGTGAGGATTTAACTTCACGAGAACAATAAGTCAATTTGACAGGGGGAACATCAGATGAAGTTGATGATTCAACAAGTCAGGAAGAACCTACCCAAAGTGATTCTGAAGGTTCTTCTCGTCATATTCAACTCAGACCATGGAAGCACCAAAGTTCTCATCCTTTGGAGAATATTTTATCGGAATTAGATACTAGAATTATGACCAGGTCTGCCTTGAAGAATTTTTGTGCATTCTTTGCCTTCCTATCATTTCTGGAACCAAAGAATGTAAAAGAAGCCCTAGAAGATCCCGATTAGATTCTATCCATGCAGGATGAACTTCATCAGTTTGAAAAAAGCAAAGTGTGACACCTAATTCCTAAGCCAAAGGACAGATCAATAATTGGAACAAAGTGGGTGTTCAGAAATAAACTGGATGAGCATGGTATAGTAACAAGAAACAAGGCTAGATTGGTAGTCCAAGGATATGTCACGACCTAAAATTTACTAAACGAGTTGTTTATTATTTAAAGGCTTGTGACTGGTGTTCAAAAAGGTACAAAATTATTTAGAGAAAAACTCGGAGTCGCCACTTGACATAGATTAAGGTGTGCCAAGTCACCAAAAGGTACCTTAGAACATCTCTGACTCGTCTAATGGTCTGCGTTAGAGATTCGGGTAAGGTTCTCAGTTGACTCTCGGGAAGGTATTAGGCACCCTCGAGTCCTGTGCAAAGCACAGTTGCTGTATTGTCGCAATTTTAATTTATTAAATATGGTTGTTATCTTTTGCCGTTGATTGAATTTAAACTTGATTCAGAAAAATTTAAAAGTGTTAATTCTTTTCCAACCTCACAGAGGACTGGGAGAATTTACACTTTGATTCAAAAATAAAATAAAATGTATTGCGTATCTCCAACCTTACAAAGGACTGGTCTATTTTTTAAGAAAATTTAACTAACTTCAAAAATAATAATTAATTTAGAATTTAAATCAATTTAGTTTTTTCTTTTAGCCTAATAAGTATATCACAAATCATACTTATAATATTGCCTAATTGGATTTGAAAACCATATTTCATCACAAAATTCATCATTGACTTCTCTCAATTTAATTTCGGCTCGTCTCAATTTGGTTTATATTTTTACCTAATAAGTAGATCACAAATCATACTTATCTATTGTGCCTAATCGTATTTATTATAAAATAAACTTCAGTTTAAAAGCTTAACAAGGCCGGAGGCCAAATAATTCTATAAAATGATAATGATGGCTATTTTCTAAAGGAGTGGACTGTTCTTTGTAAAAATGAACTAAGTTCATGTGCATCATGCACTTGTGAACATTACTGGCTATTTTCTCAAACAAAGTAAGCAAGCTTGGCCATGATGGAATGGGTGGTCCAGAATTTACTTAAGAGTAATCTTTTGTCCTTTGCATCCATCACACTTTTTATTTGGCTGCTCATTTTATTAGCCTAAAACATTGCCTACTTAAATTGAAATTTTGCGTCATTTCATGTAAATCAAGTTAACAAGTGGTTTTGCTTCAGATTCCATACTTGCCTGTTCGTTCGACATTTTTATTCAAAATTTACCAAGTTGCCATGATTTTTGTTTAAATCTGATACCAATCTTAACATTTCGAGTTATATTACAATGTGGATCACCCACTTACATGCTTAAATGAGTAAACAAACTGCCAAATGAGATGTATTTACAAGTCTCATGTACTACTACATATTTGACAATAATTAAAATATATTTAGATATGGAGGTAAAGAGATTTAAATGGATCCAGATTAGATCTTCTGATCATTCAATCAAGAACAACACAAGGATATAGATAACTCATACAAAGGGTTCGAGAATTACCTAGTGCAGATTATCCAAAGCACAAGCAAAGACCAAAATCTAACAAGCTTACCAAAACAATAAAGCAACAGCAACAACCATAAAGCAGCAAACGAGCATCCCCTTTTTGAACTCAAAACTTGACTCTTTAACCCCAATATTTATCACCTAAACTTCAAGATTTATACCCCAAAAGACCATTAATGTAAAGCCTTCGGTTCTAAATCCCTACTCTCAAACTTAACCTCTTTTTTTAAGTGTTTTTAGCTCCCACCATTGTAATTTTTCAGATCTAGTTGTTGTCTTTAAAGAGGAGTAAGTGACCCTCTTTATAGCTGAAATTCAAGGCCAAAAGGTGGAGTATGGACTTGTACAAAAGTACAAGCCCACACCCCTACACTTGAGTGTTTTTTTTGGGCTATTTTCAGCATAGTAGAGCAGCTGAAAAATGATTATTTCAGCAGCCAAAACAGTCCTAAAAAGCTGAAAAATGTACAAGTAGGGTCCTCTAAAAGGACCCGCATTACTCATTACACTAACTAGAAGAAATTAGGACCAAACTAGCCACCCTAAATCAGCCCAAAACTAACTAAACTCTACCAAATGCAACCAGATTCTAACTAAGTTGACTAAACTAAACCAAACTAAAAAGCAGCCCCCTAAACTATAACTAAACTAGAACAAAACCAGATGTCAAGAGCTTCCAGCAAGCAAAATGAGCTACAACTAAGTGAACAAGTCTTGGAACAAC
Source organism: Petunia x hybrida (assembly GCA_037355625.1). NCBI lineage: Eukaryota > Viridiplantae > Streptophyta > Magnoliopsida > Solanales > Solanaceae > Petunia > Petunia x hybrida. The sequence continues at coordinate 830,116 of JBBBVM010001019.1, read as the reverse complement.
TAATTAGAAACTACAGCTTGTTCATATCACAAATATACTTGACTTCTCTCACATTTACCACACAAAACAATACTTGAAAACATGAAAACCCACATAGGCAGTGAGGACAGGTCCTAACGCAAGCTCACGCATAAAACTACTAAGACAGAAACAGCTTGCAGACTATTTGGCACCTGAATGAAACTAAACCAAAACCTTCAAATGAAAGATCCACTTGGGGTAAACAAAGACTGATTCATGCTCGACAACGGATAGGGAAGACAACAGAGGACTTGTGATACAACAAAAAAACAGTATAAATATGATTGGGAAGCAACCAAAGCCGAAACAACTCCCATGAATTCCTTTTTTTAAAAAAAAAACCATCTAAAAGAGAACATGTTTAGACAAGAAACTAAGACGATGTACCAGTTAAATTGGTATGCGACAACCATGACATTTAGACTTGAATACCTATCCGCAACATATAGCATGAATTATTACTGAACTATCAAAACACAATTACAACTATTCTATGGCTAAACTGTGTCATTGTTCTTAACTAAGCAACTAAACGATGTCTCAAATATTAGCATGATCTTCATAAACAGAAAGAAGAAAGAAACGGGGACTGATTTCATCTAACCATCAAGCCAATTACACAATACCAAAACTTTCCACTTCAATTCATTAAAACTACTCCAACAAATCAAGCCATCCATTTAGCTTTTAAGTAAGACGAAAATCAGAACATTCCAATGCGACATATATGAACATTCGTTAGCACTTTTCACATGCTAATCTACAAGAACCAAACATGCCAAGACTTAACATCCAAACAACTCTCTATGACTAATATTCTCACGATACCAGTTAATACTAGCTTAATCTAAATAGGAAAAGAAGAAACGAAAGAAACAAAGATTGAAACTTGCCTAACCCGTGGCTGAGCCAAAGCATAGCCAAGATCAACACTGCCTCGCCTTCGTCAATCACCATTGTGCATCGTCCCACCCGCTACGAACACCATCATCGCTGCCTCGTGTCATAGCTGCCCGTTTAAATGACTGAAAACAGCCCCTCCACTACTCATCAAAAACAAGTCCCGGATTCAAAACAAACAGCCGCTCCACCAACAACGTAACCACTGTCTCCGTTCGACTGAAAACAGCCCCGCCCCATTGCCTTATCAACACACAAATCACAACCCTTATAACGACCTCGCTTCTGCCTAATCAACATTGAAAACAGCCCCCTCCACCACAAACAAAATCATCACAGCCTCCTCATCCTCACACCAGGCCAAAGACAACAGAAAAGAAAATAAGAAGAAAGAAGAAAGAAACAGAAACGGGACAGAAATGGGGTACAAGGGGCGGGTATTTTTTGGAAAAAATGGGATATGAGAGTGAAGGGGAAAGTGGAGAGGAGGAGGAACCAAAGAAAACTTACCGAAAAAATCAAAGGGTGGCCGGATTTCAAACTTTGACCGAACTTTGACCCTCGATCTATGCCAAATGGTCCACTTTTTGAAGAAACTAATAGCGGAAATGGAAAGAGGGGCTTGAAAGGAATCGAGTGATATATTTTTTTATATTTTCCGGCCACCGGAGGTGGTGGCCGGCGGCGGACCAACGGCGGAACCGTGGTGGTTCTCCGGCGGGACAGTGGTGGCAGGAGAACTTCCGGTGGTCTGTGTAAAAATGGACAGAGTTCCCCCAAGCCAAGAGGCTTTAGGGTGTGTGAGTGTAAATGAAGTGGAATAAAGAGAATATATACTTACAAAGGTGGAGGAATTACGACCATTGGAATGCAAATGATCCAAGGGTGAAGATCAATCCAAAGTTGGACGGGCCAAGGGAAAATGGGCTGATTGGGTTGAGCAATTGGGCCACATTGTTTTGCACTTATGGCCACTAACAAGCCTATACTTATTAAAAACTAACACAACTAACTACAACAAAACTACATAAATTTACAATATTATCAAAATTAAACACAGAGTCATAGTTAAACACATAACAAGTAATTTTTGGCAAGTTTCATATTTTCTATCCTAATTAATGATAATTTTAATTAAAATAAAGACTAAAATTTAGGAAAATTTCGGCAAAAATCCTAAGAACCTAACACGGCTATTTTGGGCAATTTTTCTGTATTCGTGCCAAAATTAGGTGATTACAGGATACAGTCAGAAAGAAGGAATTGACTATGATGAAACTTTTATATCAGTGGCAAGAATGGAAGCCATTAGAATGCTGATTGCCTTTGCTACATACATGGAGTTCCCACTGTATCAGATGGATGTGAAGAGTGCCTTCTTGAATGGGTATCTGAATGAAGAAGTCTATGTAATACAGCCACCAAATTTTGTGAACAGTGAATTTTCTGATCATGTCTACAAACTGGATAAGGTACTTTATGGACTGAAGCAAGCTCCAAGAGCCTGGTATGAAAGACTATCAGGATTCTTATTGAAGAATGGTTTTACAAGAGGAAAGATTGATAACACATTATTCCTGAAGAAGAAATGAAAGGATCTATTGGTTGTTCAGGTATATATTGATGATATCATTTTTGGAGCCACTGATGAGGAGCTATGCAAGGGATTTGCTGAATTAATGGGCAGTGAATTTAAAATGAGCATGATGGGAGAACTCAATTTCTTCCTAGGGTTGCAGATAAAACAGACGCATGAAGAAACCATGATTCATCAACAAAAATATGTCAAGGAACTTCTGAAGAAATTTGACATGGAAGGAGCAAAAAAAATGACTACTCCTATTGCTCCTGGAACCAAGCTGGATATGGATGAACTAGGTCCTTTTACAAATGAGATAAAATATAGAGAAATTATAGGTTCACTCCTCTATCTCACAGCCAATCGACCTAATATTGTATACAGTGTGGGACTATATACTAAATTTCAGTCCAAGCCTAAGGAATCACACTTGACAGCTGTGAAGAGGATCTTGAGATACTTGAAAGGAAATCAAGATCTATGTCTATGATACCCAAAGGGGGGTACTTTTGAACTAATTGGTTTTGCTGATGCAGATTATGCAGGTCACTTGGTAGACAGGAAGAGCACTTCAGGAATGGCACATTTTCTTGGTCCCTGCTTAGTTTCTTGGGCAACAAAGAAGCAGAACTCAGTAGCCTTATCTACTGCAGAAGCTGAGTATGTAGCAGCTGCCTCATGCTGCTCACAATTGCTATGGATCAAATAGCAGTTGGAGGACTTTGGAATTAAATGTGGAGCTGAGCCCATTTTCTGTGATAACACAAGTGCAGTGAACATTGCCAAGAACCCAGTCCAACATAAAAGAACAAAACACATTGACATTAGACACCATTTTCTTAGAGATAATGTAGAAAAAGGTCTGATTACTATGAATTCTTGTAGGACTGAAGATCAAATTGCTGACATATTTACCAAAGAACTAAACAAAGTTCAGTTTGAGAGGAACGGGTTGGAGTTGGGGATGACCAAAATACACGGATGACTCAACATTCGTTCTCCAATGATTGGTTAGTTAAGTGTTCAGCAACCTGTTTGTAACTATTGTTGTTATTGTCCAGTCTAAATTTTGTACTTTATTAAGTATACTTGTTCAGCTGAGTAGCACCAGGTTGGGCTAATGTGTTCCCATAAAAGAATCTACAAGGTACGTGGAAGGAACCAAAGCAAGCATGAGGAACCATGTCCAGGTACAACTACACAACTAATTATGTTAAGTGTCATAACTGAAATTGATTGTCAATTATTCGTGTGTCAAGGAAGGCTTCCCATGTTCTTATAACCATCCTAAATTATAGGAATAATTCCTTTTGTAGTTAGACTTCTACTAGACTTACCGGACCCCACTCATTTAAAAAGACCTTATTTGAGTAAGTCTATGTAACCGTCAAATCAGCACCTTTTCCCAGTTTTCAAAACTTCAAAAAACTGTTGTTTTCTTTTTAGTCATTATCAGCATCTTTTCCCATATAAAACCCCTAACCCCATTACTTCTTCCCATTACACAAACTGCAAATCCTCCCTACACCATTCTCTTTCTCTCTCTAAAATCGAAAATTGCCTTCATTCTCTCCCAGAAACCCTAACAAAAAATTTGCCATGTCTCTAGCACAATCCTCTTCCGCTTCTCCTAGTAAAACCTCAGAGACCCAAACGTCCAAGAAATCAACATCAAAACCCCCTCCCTCTACTCTCGCCGAGAGAATCGTCAAAGCTAGGGTAAAATTTCTCAAAAAGGTAGGAAAGACAAGTATCAAGAAGAAGGTTGCCAGACCCTCGCCTCCTACCCAGGAAGAGCCAGTCTCCGACGAAAAATTGGTTGAGGTAAAACAGGACTCTACTCTATCTGATTCTGATGCTTTAGACTCTGTTAAAAGTCCTGGAAAATTGAATACTGAAATTTTGGTTGAAGGACTAGATGAAATAGTAGAAAAGATAGAGCCCAGTAGTATATCTGATAGGGGGAAGGAAGTTGAAGAGAACCTACAGGTTGTCCATGAGGAACCTCAGCCTAAGTGTAGTTTCCATGTGCCCTTAGTGACTGAGAGTGTACTGGAGGTGGATGTAGTTGGAAAAGTGCTAGAAAGACTAAGAGAAGAGGATTATGCTGAATCCCAAAAAGAGCATGTCAACGAACCTAGTTCGGAGGCTGCTTTTGTTGAAAGAGTTCAGGGGTGTCTGTGCTTGCTGGTCCAGTTGTTGGAGGATCAAGTTCTGTTGAAGCTGCAAAGGATTTGACTCAAGAACCTGGTTCTTGCTCAGATCCTATTGTGGCTGAGGATGCAGAACTGAATTGGACAGATTCTGGTGAAGAAGAGGATGAGAAAATTCAAGAGGGAAATGGTGAAAGTGAGAAAGTCATAGAAAAAGATGAAGAAAAGAAAAGGAAGAGTGTACAAAGGAAGTTTGGGCTGGAGGATGAGAAACTGTTGGCTGAGGATGAAGAGGAAGAGGTTGTGTTTGTAAGTGAGACAAAAGTTGAAGTTAATAAGAGAATGAGATTGTTGAAAGGGGGAAAGTCTGTGCCCAAAAGTAGACTTGTGGATGAAAGTAGTGAGAATTCTCAGGAGGAGAGGACTGAGAGTGATGACAAAACTGCTGCTCAGCCAGCACCAAGAAGGGTGGAAACCAGGTCTGCCCTGAAGCAGCAGTTAGAGAAGGTGGAGAAACTAAAAAAGACAGTAAAGAATGTGAAGGCTGGAAAACATGAGGAAAAAAAGAATGAGAAAAAAGATGTTGAAGCCAAAGAAGAAAGTGATGAAGCTGGAAGCTATATGGAACCCAGTGACTCAGATACAGACAGTGAGCTGGAAAGTAAGAAGAAGAGAAAGGACTCTGAAGATGAGGTTGACAGAACAGCCTTCTTTGCTAGACACCAGGTACTGGCTGGGAGCATCCTGGGTGATGTGAAGGAGCACCACATGAAACCTTTACTTAGGAAGGTTGGGGATCAAGGGTGGTTAGGTCTATTTTCCAAGAAAGACAGGTTGTTGTTTTCTGATGAAGTTAGAGAGTTCTATACAAATTGCAGAGTTGCTGCCAGAAGGGTGTTTTCTGTTGTGAAAGGAATAGAGATTGAATTTAGGAGGACAGAGTTGGGAGTGATACTTGATGTCCCTGCTGAGGGTTATTGTAGGTACATTAAGTTGAAATGGCCAAAAAGAACTGATGGAGTGACTCCCCTGAGTGTTGTGAAAAGTTCTCAGGGAAAACCAAGCTTAGAAAAGAGAGGAAGGTTGACAAGAAGGAAATGGAGCCAGCTCATCAGTTGCTTTTTGAGTTTGTTCATCGGTTCCTACTGCCAAGAGAGAAAGGAACAGTGAGGCCAGTGCCCTAGACTTAACCCACATGGACCTGCTAGACAGAGGAGTAAAAATTAATCTACCTTGTCTGATAATTAGACACATCAAGAGGATTGCAGACACTGATCAGAAGCCACACTCCTTAGTGCATTCCTACATCCTACAGCAGGTTCTTGAGCACTTTGGGGTTCCTTTGGAAGCAGGGAAAAAGCCCACTATTCATCAGATGTTTGGGTTGAATGTGTTGAAAACTTGTGATTTCTTCAAAGAGCAGAGAGCTTCCAAGAAACCAGTGCAGGTTAAGTAGGAGCAGTCTGAAGAAAGTGAGGACTATGGACTAGAGGAAGCTATTGCAGCAGTAAAGGAACTGGAGCATCATGTTCTTGAAGTAAATACAGAGAATGCTGATATGCAGAGGAAGCTGGAGTTGAAGGATCAAGAAGTTGATCGCTTGAAAATCGAGTGTCACAAGTATGAGGCCGATCTGGTGATGGAAAGGGCCAAGAATACGAAGAACCTTGAGGCACTTGTCAAGCACTTCAACTTGAAGCCCTGAGTCCTATCTTTCTTCCTTTCTGTCCTTGATAAATACCCTCCCTTATCTCTCCCTGTCCTTCCTTGATTTGTGATGCTAATACAATCTTTCTATGTTGTGTACTTAATAGGGCTGTGTGGTTTGTCACGCACTGGATGATTGGTTTTAAATTTTCTTTTGCTTGAATTGGGTCCGTTCTATAATATCTGGTTCTATATGGGCCCTTAGCCTTAAATCTGTGTGTTCAGTTTTAGTTGACTTGCTTGCATTGTGTACTAGACTGGATAGTACTAACTGATTCTTGCAGGTGTTTGAATCTTTTCGATGATACCAAAAGGGGGGAGAAGGAAATGTTGGGGGTGTTTGTGACCTAAACTCATCCGTTTTTAAATTTTTCAACCTGTTATTTTTGTTTTTGTGTTTTTGGAAATTTTGTCTATTCAGGTTCCTTGGAAACATTTGTTTGTCATCATCAAAAAGAGGAAATTTGTTGAAGAAAAGTTTTTGAAAAATGACAAAGGAGAAGGACCCAGAGGTTCCGGAGGAGAACCTGGTCCTTGTATAGAAGGGCACAACTGATCGAAAAGATTTGAGAGTTGCAAATCCCTGTGAAACTAGGAGTAGTGGCGCGTGAATGAGTATGCATCCTAGTCAGACTAAAAGAGGCGGTGCCCAGGCTGTGTCTTCAAAGTACGAATAAGAGTTGGACTTGAACAAGGAAAGAGTCACAAGGAATCTTGTCTTACCATAATTACAAGGTTTTCTTGTGGAACTCAACTAGGGTTTTGATGCCCATATAAATACAAGTAGTTGATGCAGTCGACAGTTATTCACAAATAGAGAGTGAGAGCAAACAAAAGCGATTCAGCAACTTTCAACGTGAGATAACTGAGGAAGACAATTGGTGGAGTTAAGGAGATTGAGTCTAGATATTTTGTCTAGGTTCTTGGTTTGTAAGTTGTCTTGTCTTTATGCGATCATTGTTATTACCTATCAGCTTATCTTAGAAGCAATTGTGTTAGGTGAACTTTTGAGAGATTACTTTGTAAAGCTAGAGTTTAGCTTTGTTGAGTGATTAGGGTCTAGAGTGTAGCCCCTTGGTTACAGAGTCTTGTAATTAGAAACTTGCTCTTAGTGTTAGTGGATTGAGTTTGAAAATCCCAGAGTGTGGGTCGTGGTTTTTCTCCCTTGAGCAAGGAGTTTTCCACGTAAAAACACCGCGTTCCTTGTGCCTTATTCTTGACTCAGAGGAATCAGATTCTTGTTAAGAAAAATCGGTGTACACTATTCAACCCCCCTTCTAGTGTCCTTAGGATGTGCATATATTATAACAGAACCTAAATGCCTTATCGCTTGGTTTTGTAATATTGGCAATTCATTGGTTTGGGGTGGATGGAGATCGTGGAAGATTTATTCCATCAAACCGTGCGCCCCTGCTTATGGGAATTTCTCGATTATATAAAAAAGATTAGAGGGAAACTGCGAAGCAAAGAGTTTTTTTTTCCTCTTTTATTGTTTTCCTAAATAGCTAAGTGTTCCAGCACCAACGCATTTAACTCTATTTATTAGGTAATTTACAAACTTCATTGACCACTCAAGAGGTGCACATTTCAAATTCACCAAATCTTGCCTCTTCTTACTTCATGTTCCTTCATGGTCTCAGCTCTCCCCGAGAAAGAATTTAAAAAAATAATAATAGGTCTCTCATTTCCCTTGTTCACGGGCTCACTCCTTACTGAAGAAGTGGAAAAAAAAAAGCGATAAACGAGAATGGTTGATAATGAAAAACAGCAGCCATCTTCAAGAATTATCCATTGAAGGCATCAAGGAGTAAGTGAAGTTTACTAAACTAGAAGGTTATTGGTGTCATGCTCATTTCCAAGAGTTTCCTTTGGTATCCCATTTTTATTTACGCAATATAGTTTCTAAGCATCATAGAGAGGAAAAACAGAAAATATGGCTCCAGCAACATGCTAAACTCATCCTGATTCCGATAAAATCGGGCAAGTTGACTTATCTGTTCTTTCAACCTGCTTGTTGACAAAGGGATATTGGTTAGGTACTTTTAGTTTAAAAGAGAAGTGCATAACTGCGAAATGCTAAGTAGACATAACACTTGATTTGTCGGTTACAAAATTCTATATATGATTTTTAAAGTTGCTTTTTTTCTTTTTTAACACCAGAATATAATTACCATGTAACAACTGCAAACTAAATGTCAGTTTTGGCCGCAATACAAGTCAATACATCGTGTAATGAACTGAACAAGTTTATAGGTGTATAGCTGAAATACAGTAGTATTCTTAAGTTGACTAAATAAAAATACTTCAATAGACATTTTGAATTTCTAAATACTGTTATTTAGCTCCAAACCTTGTCAACGAGATAAATTGGGTGCATTGTTAGATTTTTTGAAACCGCTTACTATTAACCTCATGCAGTCAAATATGAAGCAACATGTGAAAATTGAGAGGCAAGAGAAGTTTCCGGGCACATATCGTAAAGCTGATATACTTACCAGGATGTCTTGACTTAACGTGGTGAACCAGGTCTTGTTCATAAACTTGCTACAGGCATGTGATATAATATTGCATGAGAGATGTAGCAGCATAGTTTCTCAGAATCCTTTAACTCTAAATTCCACTGCAATTACAGTCAGGTTTCTTCCACTTCTAACAACAGATTACTTCTGCCTGTGGGTACCTCAAATCCCAAAGGAGAAAATATAACTAACTTATTGTGTTAAAACACTAGACCGCGAGAAATGAAGTATTGCAAACAATATAACTAACTTATTGTGTTGGCAAGTATATATTCAACTTCAATAACAAATCGGATGGAAAAAACAAGACAATTCAACTCGACAGCTATATATGTCCCTACTTTGTAAGTCACTTGCTCATCTTATATTTTTGTATGTGTTCGCCATGTCAGCTGTTAAACAAAAACATCTGTGCAGTATTTACAAAATTGTGATAAGATTCACAAACACTCAGCACTGTGGCAGGTGCAAACAAAAAGTGATCACCACCCAAATCTAGACATGCTCTTCCTTGATGCTTAATCTGTAAGTACTGCAATAACGCAGAGAATGCTGAGAGGACAAAACAAATGCCAAAAGACTCACATTTCGAGGAGCACCAGAGAGATAAGATATGCTCAATTCTCCAAGAAAGAGCTCCTTATCAATTCCCACAATAGTTCGGGCACAGGCAGTTGCGACCCTTACTGTTACAGCTCCAACCGCTCCTCCATGCAGTGCACCAAAGAAATTCTTTAAGGAAATAATTAAACCAATGTGTTTTAGCACTTAATTAGCCAGAAACTGCTAGAAACCAAAGAGAAAATAGTTTGCATGTGACGCAATAGTATATAATGCAACTTGGCAGTTGATAGCATCTGACAAAATTCTGCAGCATTCCACAAGGTAGAAAATATACATCGATAGTGAAGGAGGTCCGATAGAGATGTCAAGCTTGATAACGAATGGAAATGGTTTCAACTGGCTTCTTTTTTCCTCTTGCATCTCCCTCCAAGGCTTTGGTCTAGTGGAAATCACAAATCAGAACACTTCTCTTGTTGATTGTTGTTCATCCTTCTTATGCAACAAAGTGATGAAGACATATCCAGATCGAATTTCAATTTGATCTGGCTATATTCAGAATTGAAATGCATTAATTCACTCTCTGTATGGTTATCACTAAGGGATAGTTTGGTTTGCCATAGATAACAGCAATGTCAGCTTAGAACATCTGAACTCTGCACTATTAATATGTTGGGTTTCCGTTTTAAATTCTGCATTACTAATACAGCGATTAATTCCTGGTACTGAATTTCATATAACTAACACTTGTATAGCCACTGGAATCTATGCATTTTTTGAGTATATGTCTTGGTAAGAGTGGATTAAGCTAATTCTCGCCTTTGGTTTTGCAATCGTTGCAAGACAATCTCTGCATTACTATTCATCACATAAAAATGCCATGTATTGATAACCATATACTGGTTTATGCATTACGATCCTTAATAAATAGGAGTAGTTAGTAAAGGCATACCCAAGCGCTCCCGTAAATAATACTACAGTGGAACTAGATTACGATCAGTTTCAATATAGGATCAGGCACATCCATATGTAGTGACTCCAGTTGGCTCAGAGCCTCAGAATAAATAAGCCTTCTATTCAGAATCTAATCATAATCCAGAAAAGCAAATTCGTAAATTTCCAAATAGGGTAACCAAATATACTAACAGTAGGCTGATGCTAGAGGATGTCTATTTATTGGTTCAGACAGAATAGCTTTTTTCTTTTACGTTAGGCATTAACTCTGATGTCAGAATTTTTTTTCTCCTCAGGTAAACTGCTATCTGGTGTGAAAAAGACACATATGAATATTTTGGAGAGAGTAGCAAAACATCGGTGATTTTGCCTTTCACGAAAAGAATGCATTATGCTTCTTTGTTTGTCAAGATCTACTCTATTCCATTTGAGTCTGAGTTCATCAGAAGAGAAAAGACATCAACTGCAAGTTACCCTGTATAAAGGATGCCATTAGTTGCATCAGTGGAAATAACTGTCATCCTTGTCGTTGCAGTACAGAGTATTAGAGCACTCAATTTCATTGAAAACAGAGCTAATACCAGAATGATGTACATGATTTTTCCATTCAGTCTCTCTCAATAAATCAGAGGTTCATGTGTATGTTCATTTCATCAAGCAGCATTTAGGTACAAAAATAAACCTATGTAAAAAAGAAAAGATGAGGAAATCTCAGATAAAATGAGATGTACATATTACTTAGGTGATACAATAATGAGTCTGAATCTCAAATTCGTCTGGTGCTGTTATATCCACAATTTGCCATCACTGAGCTGGAACTGCTAAAAATGTTTGCGTTAAGTTTGAGTTCATAAACTTGCGACAGGCATGTGATAGAATGTCGCATTAGAGGTATAGACCAATTTTCCCGAGTCCTTGAGCCGAAAATCAACAGCAACTACAGTCAGGTTCCTTCCACTCCTAATGACAGACCCATCTACTACCACCTCTGCCTGGAAATGACCCAAATACAAAAGGAGATAGAATGACAGCCGTTTTTTTTGTTGGGCATGATGTGCATTTGCTCGTACCAAATTAAAAAACAATAAAATCCAGTAACATTGAGGGAAGAGGAGCTTAAATGAAAGCGTCAATACTCACATTGCTTGGAGCAGCTGAAATATATGACGTACTAAGTTCTCCAAGAAAGAGTTCCTTATCCTCTCCCACTAAAGTTCTGGCACACGCAATTGACACCCTCTCTGCTACAGCTGCAACTGCTCCTCCATGCATGCTCTGGTAAACATTCTACAATACAGTCGAATAACAACATTGCATATCGTTAGTGCTCAAATTATTTGACACTGGCATAAGTGCATCTTGTGTGAATGAAATTGAAGAAAACATCACATGGAAAGGATATGATTTGTGAATGATCCATTTCTTTTTATCTTCACTTCCTTTTCATTCTTTAGATCTTTATGCATGATAAGATATCCTTGTTACTCTCAAGCCCCAAGTGAGTGTGCTAATCAGATGGCAAAGAAATGAATCAAGTACGAGACTCAAGATTGAGGGCAACTGCATTCGGCATCCAACTTTGAAAAGCAACCAGAAAGTTATTTTATCAGCACACCGATACAACCTTGGGAGAACCACACCCCAAAAGCCCAAGGCTATATAAACCCCACAACAGCCCCCCATTTGGCCGATGTGGGACTCAAGTCCCATACCTTGCAATAGTTCATAACAAACCACCACGCTCCGCATCCGTCGTCCTCGACGGCTGTGCGCTAGACACTTTCTAGCCCCGGGCGAACACTGTAGTGCCGGCGTCACCGTCCAAGGCACGGTGTACGGAGGGTGGTGGGTGGCTCTGATACCATTGATACAACCTTGGGAGAACCACACCCCAAAAGCTAGCTATTAAGGTGGGAGAGCCCAAGGCTATATAAACCCCACAACAGCCCCCCATTTGGCCGATGTGGGACTCAAGTCCCATACCTTGCAATAGTTCATAACACACACCCGCCCCTCCCCGCCCCACTGCCATCCCTACTCGGGCCTACCCACAAAGTTATCCCAGCTAATAAAGTATAATTATCCCTCTTATTTCTGCAAAGAGACTGTTTCACACCTATAACTGTGACCTATAGACAGGCAAATGAAGCACAAGTTCAACTGAACCTAACATTTTCCGACACTGGATATTTGTTCTATATGCTGTCTATATTTTTATTACTACACCTTCAACCTGATATCACATTAAATTGCATAAATAATAAAAAGGGGTTTCCTACAACTTAAACCCAAAACTGAACAAATTTGAAGATCAAAACAGAAATGTATTGATAATCAATTTACCGAGATAGCAGGTTTGACAGATAGGATACAGGAAACTTTGCCAGGAAAAATACTGTGGAGCTTGAGGGAGCCGCTAATGAGTTGGGAAAAGGAGTCCTTAGAATCATGTTGGGGTGGAAAGTTGGGTCCGTCAACTGCCACATGACGGAAGATAAGATCCACAAAAGAAGCAGCTTCCTCTGCTAATTCTGAGGAGATAAGGGTGTCTTTTCTGTAGCAAATGTTGGGTCTCCGACTTTCTTCTTCTCCCATCTCTTTTTCACTATTTGCCTAACTACTCCCACTCCCCGCCCTAATATTTTATAGAAATTAACGCATGCGATCCTTACATAGATTGTTTAGAGTATTTTTATTACATAACTGTAGTTAGTAATTACACATTTTCATCCTAATTTTGTCGCTGATTATGATAAACTAATGTACTTTAGAACATCGGGTATGAAAAAGTAGTTCTGCAGACACGATAAAAACTCATTCACATCGGGTATTTACATCAAACCAATGAATATCATATCTTGTATATAGACATTTCTAAATTAACCACCTAGTTTCAACCATCATATTTCAAATGTTAATTTATGAAGAAAGTACTAATTTGAACTATTTTAATTGCACTGGTAGGATTTCTTTTCACTAGCCTCCTGTTTTACCAATAAATAGGAACTTAAATGCCTTATCGCTTGATTTTGTAATCTTGGTAATTCATTGATTTGGGGTGGGTGGACGGAGATCGTGGAAGACTTATTCCATCAAACTATACGCCCTGCTTTTGGAAATTTCTCGATTATATAAAAAAGAATAGAAAGAAACTGAGAAGCAAAGAGGTTTTTTTTTCCTCTTTTGTTGTTTTCTAAATAGCTAAGTGTTTCGGCACCAATATATCTATATCTATATCTTCTAATTGAAAAACATAGAAGAGTGATATGACATAGTTCTTTGATAAAAAATCACTCATTTTTGGCCTGTTTTCCACCCTTTTTGTTTTCCTCTTTTCTTGGCCTTTTTCTAGGTATAAAACAACATCATTCTTCTACTAAACCAAAAAGAGGATAAAATGACAAACCCCTATTAATTGCAGTACTTACTGATGGACTTTATGAGAATTTACTACCGTACTTATTGTCTATAGTAAGTGCATAGTAATGGAGAAATTATAAAAGCGGAATTTGCCTTTGTACTTATTGTTTGTAATAACTGCCCAATAATAAAAAATTGAATAGGCACAATCATTAAAACAAATGTCAACTAAAAGGACTATATAAAGATATGATACTTTTTCATTTCCCTCTACATGCGGTTCAAATCTACATGCGGTTCAAGCCTTCATCTCTATTTTCCGTAGTAGAGAGCAGATTCTCTTGAATTTGTTCTATTAGTTTTCATACTCTCATAGCCCTCAACTATAGCAGACGTCTCTGTAAGCAAGCATAATGAATCCTTTGCATTTTTTTTCCTTTCGTTATCGGCATATTTACATTTATTTAATAATGTTATTCAGCTTTTGTTTCTTTCTTTCTTTTTTTTTTTTTTTTTTTATGAAAGGTAGTAATTTTTCATCTCCTTATTTTTTTTAACTTTGTGAATATAATAATGTAGGTTATTTATGTTTTAAGCTGATAATACAAAAAATGAACTAGCATTAGATATGTCATTATATTTACGTATATAGTTGCCCTCATCATGTATCTATCTATATACTAATTGAGGATTATGGACAAGTGATGTGGCATAACTGTATGGCCAAGAATTCCTCATTTTGGCCTCTTTTCCTCCCATTCTTCTTCTCATGCAATTGTTGTTCTTTCCTTCTATTTACTCATTTCGTTTTACTAATCTATATTATATTAAAAGGAGGGTAGTAAGCCTATGGAAACTAACCAAGTATCAAACTATTAGGAAGCCACTTGGAAATTTTAGGTGAATAAATTATTTTTTAGTTAGGTGTAGACGTGTAGTAAAAAAAATTGAACTGATACATAGCAAATATAGTTGGTGTTTGAATGTAAAATTAAAATAATTATGAATTTAAATTAAAGGATAATCAATCCACTTACGGAATCTTATGGCAACACGATTATATATCTCAGCATAGCTATATTATAAATTTATTTATTGAATTTTAATGAAAAATACTTCCCGAAGTAACAAGCTTACATAGATAGTTTAGGGTGAGGATCATAGATCTTATCTTTATACATATACCTTCATTTTTCAACGATAAAGAATATATCTTATTCTTATTATCTGGCATGATTTTTGAATGTATGTGATTTAAATATTAATGATTCTATTTTAATTACAAAAAATGCTAATAAATAACATAATTTAAGCCATTCAAATAGGACATGGGAGTTGTAAAGTCAGTAGTTTTTTTAAATAAATCTCCACGTTTAATTTTAACCGTATGGTAAAACTTTGGGATTGGAGAACAAATTTTTTCAGTACTATTAAGCAGTTTGCTCCATGATGGAGTCCTAAGCCTTCTCCCCCTAAAAGTTCTCAAACGAGGGTTTGTTTCTTTTGTTTGTTTTTTTAAATTGATGAGAAAATATACATAAACCTATTTTGAATTTTGAATTTGTGCGGTTAACTTTTGATTTTGAAGTAATGAGATAACTTCCACTGATACTAGAATATATATAGTAAATCTTACCGTCCCATCATAGGTAGATCATTTTATTTCCCATTTCCATTCATATTTTAAAACAAAAATCTCAATGTACGAATCACTTTTTGAGGTCTTCTCGGATGTTTTGGATGGAAGGGATATAGTTTTCCTTTTATCTCTTTTTTTATTTAGTTCACAAAATCAAGGTATATGCATTTTTTTTATGTATATAGATGTGATAGAATTTTATAAGATTACTATCAATACTTTTTTATTGTTAATAATATTCTTAGTTGTTAAAATTTCGGCAGCAGGGCAGCAAAATCAATGCTAGGATTCAGGAAGACAGTCCAAATTGAAAATCTCTAAGGAAGAATAACCAAGCGAAATTATATCAAACATCGTCTACAAGGTACTTAACTTTTCAATGTTTGTATTTCTTCATATACAGTATGTTAATTGATATATCATTTTAGAGTTCATCAGATAATTATATGTATACATGTACAAATGTAGGATTATCAAAATATAAAAGTTGTGAGATTTTGAAGGTGTATTCAAATCTCATCATATAGTCAATTCTTACATTCACCTTGACCATTTCTTTCCTTGCTTTTTATATATTCTTTATTCACCCGTTAGCAAATACAGATTCCCGATCCTTTATGTTCACATGGAAAGGTCTAAACTGTCTTTTGGTTGATTTTTGCAAATATTTTTCGAAAATTGTAGGGTTTGTGCGAGATTGACTCTACTCAGGTAATATTTGCAATCCTATTTTCTATCTTTTGAATTTTTTTTATTAACTTTAATTTGGTTAATGTTGTGCTTTTGAATTCATGGTAAACATTCATAAGTTAACCAACCTGACATCTACTAATGGGTTTAAAAATACAAATGAAAAGTTAATAATAGTTGACAATGCAGAAAATAAAATTTGTGAACTATGGTAAAAATTTATGTTTGTTTAGGAAGAAAAGAAGTAGCTACTACTTTTATGGATGTTCTCAGGTTTCATATGCCTATATGTTTTTAAAATCAATGGCTTTGGTATGCTATCAATTAGACCAAAAAATCAACCTGCTTTTTCTTATCTTCTTCTCAGTAATGCCTTACAGTTTCAGTACTAAAATTATCTCAAGACGTTTAATTTGAAATATGGTTAGAGATATTGAAGTTATTAGTGAAATATGCATTACAAGATGCAATAATACACTTAAAGATACGTGTTTTACACGTTTGTGGCCAATATTGCCGAAGACCATACAATCCATTCTCACTTGGATTGCTTCAGAGGATGAGGTATATAGTAATTACTGTTTCACACCATGTAAATATGGGACTTGGATTAAGGAGCAAATCTTATAAACGGAGTAATTATTCAGGCTCAAGGTGGTAAGTTGAGTTCAAAATTTCATATATGCTGTCAAATCCAAGAAACCTAACAAGGGCTTACTTTCTAGGTATTTGGGAATTTTTTGGAACATTTGTTTTTCGTGCATGCAAATTTCAATTCTTTCAGATTTTATAGTGAAGTAATTGTATTTCTTTTGCAGCTCTCAATGTCGTTTTGGATGAGGGGATAGAAAAGTTCTGAATGATATTAAGTTAAAAATATAGTTTGTTTGACAAACCATATATTAAGAATATAAATAATTTTTCTATTATGCCTTCCAAATTTTTAACTTTGTTACAGACACTTGTGTCTTATTGTGTTATAAGTTTAATACTCTTTGTATTTAAGCTCTATCTTAGAAAAAAATCAATGCAATAGTTGTGTATCGTTGGAATTTCCGTATTCGTAATGCTTTGTATCTTTTATTATGGACCAATACATAGTTAGCAGTAAGTACACAGTTAATTGGTTTTCTAAAGAAAATCTCTTATGTTTTCTTGGTATAACCGTGTATGACCTGATCCTTAATTTTTATTATGTCTGCGCTTTTTTTTTTTTTTTTTTTTTTTTTTACTTTATTGGTTCAAGCTTTTTATCGATACTATACTTTTGAGTATTTGTGTTTGAAGATGCAATAATGAAAAATTATATATATGCTAATTTGATTTATAAAATATGATAAAATTAGTTTTTTTTTTGATATTTTCCGCGCATCGCGCGGGTTCTATACTAATTCTCATTAAAGGAGAAGACATTTAAGACCAACAACGTGAGAAGGCGTCATTAATATTCTGTATTGTAATAAACCATTCCTTCGTAAACGGACTCATTAGTTCCACATTAATAATATTTTCATATGTTGCCATTTTGTGAATGTTGCAATTTAACTTTTTTCAGTTATGCTTTGTCTATATTACCGTACAGTCGTTATGTTCATTATGCCAATTAATATTCCTATGTGAAATTCAATTTCACGAATTAATGTACATAATGATCTTTTATTAATTTCCATTCTCATTCATTGTGTTTTTATATACTATATATAGTCCATAAGTAACTTGCCTATGTTGTATCTTGCACTTTCTTCCCCTATAAACAAATATTATTATTCTTTTCTTGGTGGGTTATTATTTTGAATAGTAATTGGGTTGATTAGAGGATTCAACTTCGTGTTTGTGGGATTTGGAAACTAGAAGATGCTGATGCTAATAAGAAGGGAAAATGAGGCACAACGGTGAATTCATGGTGTGAAGATGGTGAATTTCTTTTCATTCTGTTTCTCTTTTTAATTAAATATGTTATCTATTATTTAGGTTTTCATAAGAAATAAAACCTCAATTATGCCTTGGTTCCCTTTGGTTTCTTATCTTTGTTCTCTCTCACGGCTTTTATTTTTGTATATCCACATTTAATATTGCAAGTTTGCAGGGGCGAAGCCATGATTTTATGTAAGGAGATTCAAAAATGTCATATTTTGAATTTGAATATGTGACCCAAACTTATTTTTAACCTTCTTTGCAACTTTACTAAAATTTCTAACTTTGTAAGGGGTTCAATAGCTTATATATATCATAAAAATACCAATTTTAATTTAAATTACAGTGTAATTTATCGACGAAGGGGGTTGAACTGAACCCCATGGAGCTATAAGGAGATTTGATTTTTGCTTTGGAAACTGAAAGGCGTTTCAGTAAGAAACCAAAAGGAAAAAAAAGGAAGCGGACTATAAAAAAAGAGCAATGATAAAAGTTAAGAAATAAATTACATAGAAATTTATATGGACAAAAAAAAAACACATTATTTAAGTACTATATCTTCATACAAAGGAAATCAGTCAAGTTGACAAGCGGATTCTCCTTCATAAACTCGCACTAAATATAATCGTCGAACGGGTCATAGCATATCAAAAATGATGTCGTGCTTCTTATTAATAAAAAAAATTAATGAAGAGCTATTTCGCGAAGACAAAAAGTAAAATTAACATACGAATCTATGCATAGTGTACTGTTTACTTGATTTTATTTTCTCAAGTTCTTGAAAGACTGCAAAAGAATGAAGACAAAAAAAATGCTAACGATGGTGACTACAGTAACATTTTCAATCAATTCTATCTCGAATTAATGTGTGTTTATGTGTAATAAACCGCTAAAGTGCAATATCCATGCAATTTTCAACTATTCATATGCACGTATGGAGGTGTAATGACTCAAAATATAGTACTTAGCTAGCGTTTGGACATAGATTCTCAAATATTTTTTGGGATATACTTTTGAGGTGAAGTTTGATATGAAAATGAAAAAGTGTTTGGACATATTTTTGACCTCTTATAAAAATAAAATTTGATGAGTAAATATTAGTTATTAGCCCAAAAATAGCTCAAGACCAGTTTTTGGGACAAATTTTGCTCAAAAAGCATAAATAAACACTTTTTGGCCAAAAAACTCCCAAAAAATCCTTCTAAAAACTATGTCCAAACGGGAGCTTAGTATTTCTTTTAGGTTAGACTCACTCTTCTCCATTTAATGTATATTCAATGTGGTATTATTTGGAATGTCAAATATATAATGTAGGCATTATATAAGTCATACAAACAACATGAATTGACTGTCCATACGATTTTCTTCTATTTTTTCATTCTTATACAGTATAACTTTTTCTTTATCTTTGTTATTGCATTTTTTGTTTATTAACTGTGTATCTTACATTATATCTTATTTAGTGAAAATTTTGACATGATAATATATTTCGGTTGGTAAGCGGAAGAAATCGAGAAAGTAAATACATATGAAAATAGCAAAAAGGGATGACGAATCAGAAACAAGAAAAAATAGATGTGAAAAGCCAAGCAACTCGAAGAAGAGAGTAAAAATGCACCTATATGCACTTATTAGACTAAAGAAATTGTTCACAAATGTCGTTCACTCAAAATATATTTCTTTTATTTTCTTCCTTTGTGGCACTTCGTTATGCGATAATTAGGTTGAAGGTAGAAATTTCAATTTTAGCATCTTATATATTGTTTCTGTCATGCCAATCCATTTTTGACGAATTTGTATATTAGATACTTGGACAACGATAGAAATAACAAAAGTACATAATTTAACTCTATAATAAAGGAAAAAAGGTTCAATGCCACATAATATTCAATTAGGTATTACATGACCGCGAGCGCGGTCTTATTTACTAGTGATATATTAATTGAGAACTACAGCCAAGTGATGTGGCATGGCTCTATGGCTTCCATTCACCTGAAATTGTAAAAAAAACAAAGAGTTTATTTTCTTCTCATTCTAACTCTAAATATTTTGGTTTCCTTCCTTAAAATTAATGCTTATTATTCTGTGTATTAGTGTGCCATTACTCTAAATATTACTTGCGTTACTTTCACTCTCCTTCCCAACTATTCAATTTGTTATGAACTTTAATGTGTATATTGAATGTTATATTTATTTGGATTGTGAAATGCATTCTTTAATTTTTGTCTATTTAAGTCAAAACCACACGAGGTAGGCAAGCATACAAATTTTGCAATTCTTCTACTGCAGGTTTATTACCCCGCATCTTTTCTTCTTCTCTCTAAACCAAGCTAATTTTATTTTCTTTCTATTTTATTCATTCTTAAATCATTTTCTTTCTTACTCTAATTTTATATCTTGCCTTTATTAATTATTTATAATTAATTTAATGATTTTTGACATGATAAAGTATTTAGGTTGATGAAAGGTAGAAAACAAGGAAGAAATTACCAATGAAAATAGCAAAGAAGAGGAAGTAAGAACAAGAAAAATTGGATGTGTACAACTCGAATCAAAAATTATACGTTCATCTTATATGCATTTATTAGAATAACAAATTGTGTACTTTATACTAAATTTATTTTTTCTCTTTTCTCCTTTTGTAGTCCTTTTGTTATCGAAGAGATTAAAGGTTGAAATTTTGATCTTAACCTTATATATTATCTCTCATCGCCAATACTTTTTTTGGTGAAATTGTATGTTGGATTTATAAGACAAACTTTCAAAGAGGAAACATATTAGTTTTTGAATTTTGCGCAATTTAGAAATAGCTTGATATTTTTTAGGAGATATCTTATGTCAAAGGATTGGCAGGTTATGAAAGGTGAAGAAGTCATAGAGGAGTAAAGAACTAGAATGTAGACAATTTTTCTGGAAAAATAAATGGGCAAAAAAGTATTATGAGATCTAGAAGAAGGAAAGACCATTATAGGTTGTGGCGAGTTGGATAGGATCTCTCCATTATTAATCAAAGATTTCGAATTCGAGCTGAAAATAGTAAAAATGTTTTAGAAGCTAAGAAGTGCTTCACCGAGAAATCGGCCTTATGCAATACTAATCCGAATTAATGATGGCTACAATGCAAACTTAGTTACTATGTTAGTAATTTTTGTTTTGCTATAGAGTAGGAAATTGCATATTTATGCTCGCGCTCGGGCGAGTTCCCTAGTTCAACTCTATTTGTTAGGTAATTTACAAACTTACTTCACCACCCAAGAGGTGCACATTTCAAATTCACCAAATTTTGCCTCTTCTTACTTCATGTTCCTTCATGGGCTCAGCTCTCCCCGAGAAAGAAACTTTTTTTTTTTTTTCAAATATAGGTCTCTCCGTTACCTTGTTCACGGGCTCACTCCTCCCTGAAAAAAGTGGAAAAAAAAAACAATAAACGAAAGAATGGTTGATAATGAAAAACAGACAGCCATCTTCAAGAATTATTCAAAGGCATCAAGGATTGCGTGAAGTTTACTGAAGGTTATTGTTGTCGTGCTCATTTCCAAGAGTTTCCTTTGGTATCCATTTTTATTTACACAATTATAGTTTCTAAGCATCATAGAGAGGAATAATAGAAAATATGGCTCCAGCGACATGACGAGCTTTTCCTGATTCCGATAAAATCGTGCAACTCTGTCAGCCCTCAGCATTGCGACTTATCTGTTCTTTCAACCTGCTTGTTCACAATTGGATACTGGTAAGGTACTTTTAGTTTAAAAGAGAAATGCATGACTGCAAAATGCTAAGTAGACATAACACTGGATTTGTCAGTTACAAAATTCTACATGATTTTAAAGTTGATTTTTTTAACACCAGAATATAATTAACATGTAAACAGCTCAAACTAAATGTCAGTTTTGACCGCAATACAAGTCAATACATCGTGTAATGAACTGAACAAGTTTATAGGTGTATAGCTGAAATACAGTAGTATGTTAAGTTGACTTCAATAAAAAATACTTCAATAGACATTTTGAATTTCTAAATACCGTTGTTTAGCTCCAAACCTTGTCAACAAGATAAATTGGATGCATTGTTAGATTCTTGAAACCGGTTACTATTAACCAGATGCAATCAAATATGAAGCAACATGTGAACATTGAGAGGAAAGAGAAGTTTCAGGGCACATATCATAGAGCAATATACTTACCAGGATGTCTTGACTTAACGTAGTGGACCAAGTCTAGTTCATAAACTTGCTACAGGCATGTGATATAATGTTGCATGAGAGATGTAACACAGTTTCTCAGAATCCTTAACTCTAAATTCCACTGCAACTACAGTCAGGTTTCTTCCACTTCTAATAACAGATGCTTTAACTATTACTTCTGCCTGTGGGTACCTCAAATCCAAAAGGAGAAAATAAATTAGAGAATAGGCTGGATAAGTATCAGACGGCAAGAAATGAAGTATTGCAAAGAATAACTAACTTATTGAGTTGGCAAATATATTTTCAAATTCAATAAACGAATTGCACGGGAAAACAAGACAATTCAACTCGACAGCCATGTCCTACTTTTTAACTTACTCATCTTATATTTCTGTATGGGTCCGCCTGTTAAACAGAAAACATATGTGCAGTTTTTACAAAATTGTGATAAGATTCGCAAACACTCAGCAACGTAGCAGGTGCAAACAAAAAATGATCACCACCCAAATCTGGGCATGCTCTTCCTTGATGCTTAATCTGTAAGTACTGTAGTAACACAAGAGAATGCCGAGAGGACAAAACAAATGCCAAAAGACTCACATTTCGAGGAGCACCAGAGAGATAAGATATGCTCAACTCTCCAAGAAAGAGCTCTTTATCCTTTCCCACAATAGTTCGGGCACAGGCAGTTGCTACCCTTACCGTTACAGCTCCAACCGCTCCTCCATGCAGTGCACCAAAGAAATTCTGCAAGGAAATAAGTAAACCAATGTGTTTTAGCACTTAATTTTCAAGAAACTGCTAACAAAGAGAAAATAGTACGCACTTGATGCAATAGTATATAATGCAACTTGGCAGTTCTTGATAGCATCTGGCAAAGTTCTGTAGCATTCCACAAGGTTGAATATATACATGGATAGTGAAGGTGGTCCGATAGAGATGTCAAGCATAATAAACGATGCGTATGGTTTCAACTGACTTCTTTTTTCCTCTTGCATCTCCCTTCAAGGCTTCGGTCTAGTGGTAAGAGTACTCATTATGTATGGAATAGGCTCATGTCACAGGTCTGAACCCTCCCGCAGACAAAAACCTAGTATTTAAGTGGAGAAGGATAGAGGGGCAGGCCCTTTATACATTAAATTTCGAACTGTGAGCCAGTGGCCTTTGGGAATTTCTAGGTTAAAAAAAAGGTGCAGTATGGACCTTGGAAACATCTTTTCTTAAGATATTCCATCCTAGCAAAGAACCTTCTTCAACTCTTATTGCTTTTAAGCCGCAGAACGTAGGTCACAATCTTCAACTTCTATCTTCTAAGAGTCGTTTACTTTTTATGTAAGAGTTAGTCCTTGTTGTATTTAAAAAACATAAGAGTTCTTGCACACGCTTCATGATCATTACGACTGATCACTCCAGTGTCTCGCTGACAATTTTCTGAACAGTACAAATAGATTGTCATATTGGGTCTTAAAAATGTTTAAATTCACGTTCAGCTGCAAGAATTGTATTGTACAATCAAATACTCAATTGCACAGAGCTTGTGCCTTTTTTTCTCAAACAATGTTCCCGAGCTAGTGAAAGGAAAAATGCAAAGACTACTATTAAAACAGCCAAGCGAAAGTTATTCATATGAATTATGTGTCTCCTTAAAGTTTGGCTGAGTAATTCTTTTTGAAGAGTAAACTACTGAATAACTGCGCAATGATCGAAAACTAGTTGGAATTGGCAGTATGAATCCTCTAGTCATTCGGGTCAATTTCATTCAAATACTAAAGAATAATTTGTCTCTTTATGACAAATTAGTGGTTCATTTTGTGTTGTATGTTCTAAGCTAAGTAGAGGGTACAGTCAACCTCTCCACTTCAAAAAACCTCAATTGACTCTCAAAAAGAATAATAAGGAATCAATTTAAGATTGATGATTGCATCAGGATAAGCTGCGTACATCACGCCAAGGTGCGGCTTCCCCGTACCCCGCGTGAATGTGGATGCTCTGTGCAGTGGGCTACCTTTTAGTGAAATTCCTTACATCTACCAAGCTGGGGGATCTAAATAGCTTAATACTCGTATAACACAAACCTCTGACATATTCCAAGAAAATGGGAAACAAACAATTCTCAAGAAAAAGACACAATTTTTTCAACCCAATTACAATAAAGACCCAATTAGGGGGGTAATGAATTTAGTTCCAGTAAAAATCTGTAATAATTACCATGATAGGAGGTTTGACAGAGAGAATACATGAAATCTTGCCACGGTGGATGTGTTGAACTTTGAGGGAGCCACGTGTGAGTTCAGAGAAAGAGTCTTTAGTGTCATACTGAGGAGGAAAAGTAAGATTGAAGACCCCCATACTTTTGAAGAATCCATTTAGCTTAGAAATTGATTCTGTTGACAAATCTTTGGAGATTACTGTGTTTTTGCTCACCAAAACTGTTGGGGTTGAACTAGCTTCGCCCATCTCTCTTTGTTTTCTAGTACTGTTTGTCATCAGTATTAGGTGGACCAATCTTATAGGTGGTGAGTGAATGTCATGATATTTTGTGAGAAATTGTTATTTGGTCCCTCAACTATTTGATTCCTGTGTGCAATTTACGCCTGAGCATAGAGGTGAGCCGGTTCGGAGCTCGCTCGACTCAGTTGCCTTTTAGCTCGGCTCGGTCTCATTTAAAATTTGGTTTGGTTTGGTTTGGCTCGGTTAAAGCTCGATTAAGCTCGGATCGGTCAAAGCTCGACTCGACACGATTAGCTTGATTAATCATGTAATTTTTTCTTTAAAATATAACTTTTATTCATTAGGTTTAATTACCAAAAATGTATTAGAAGTCAACGTGTTATTTAATATTTTAATGCAATAGTTAACAATTGATAAACTAGTATTTTTATCCTTATCTATGATTATGATCAAAAGAAAAATTTAAATATTATTTTTCATATTATTAAGTATGGGGACACAAGAAAAAAAGTCGGCTCAGGCTCGGTTGAATTCGGCTCGGGCTCGGCTCGGTATGTATAAAGCTCAATTCTGCTCGGGCTCGGCTCGCTCGCTTGATGCCCAAACCTAGTGCAATTGATGACATGTAGGCATATGGAAGATGGTTGAAAGCTAAAAAGAAGGCAGAAATACATAACGAATTTGAATACATAATGCATATTCAAAAGGTTAAAGTTAGAGGTGTGAATTCTATGGATTAAACTGAAAAATCACACCCAATGGAATTATTTTATTATTTTAGTTTGAATTTTTTATTAATTATTTTGGTTTGGATTGAGAACTTCAAAATTTTATATTTTTGGTTTGGTTTCGGATTTCAAATAATAGAAACCGAATCATCTAATATTATATACATATATATATATAATTTTATTCTTATTGCTTAATATATACCTATTTAAAGGTGTTAAAGTTTGAATATTTTAATTCTTTTTTACTCAAGTACTTTCATCATGATTGCACCTTTTTATATTATCGTATAGCACTTTCGAAACTCTCGTCAAAAGTTTCATTTTACAGTACCTCCATCAACTTCTACTTCTCGAATTGTAAATTCTCTTTTTAACTAGAAATATTATTTAAACTTTATATGTTTGTATTTGGATATGTATTGATATGTTTCCTAAATATTTTGTCTTAATGTTTCATTATATGACATATCCGAAAAAATCAAAAAACCAAACTAAAAGATCAAAATCGAAAAGAGGAAAATCAAATCAAACAACAATATTTTGGTTCAGATTGGATTGCAACTTTTCAAAATCAAAAACCGAAAAACTGAAACCGAATAGTTAAACGAACCGAAAAATTAAATACGCACCCCTAGTTAAATTGGTTAATTAAAATTGTTGAAGGGCTCAAAAGTTGAATCCAAATCTAGGGGGTTGAAATAGATAAGATTCAACTCATATACAAAGAATAGGAATCCAATATTCTCTCTTTTCATATTAGATTTCTTCATTCCGAATTTCTCCATTCCTTCCTATATATCTTTGTAGAATCCAAATTCTAAATTTACAAGACTAAATACATATTTTTCTTTAATTTTGAAGATTTAATTTCGTGGCGACACAAAATAATTTAACTCCATTTTAAAATTTGATTGAATCCTTCCATTTTAAGGACACTCGGATATTGATTAATGAAATATGTATTTGGATTCGAAAATTTCTAAATCTATAATATTGCTCCCATTTGTCTTTTTAACTTTGACTTTTTATTTTATTTTGCGAGTTTATTCTAGGTTTATACTAACAATGGATTATCTTCAAATTTTACCTGGTCGTACTCATTTTACGATAGTTTAGAGGTAAAAGTGTGATTCGTTCTATTATCCCTTTAATAGTTAAAGGGTCCTTCGGTTTGATTCGTATTCCGATCAAAAACTTTATTTCCTAAAAGAATTTAATCCTTTTTCTCTCAATGACAATTCGAGAACAAATACACATTTTCGTAATTTGTATCCAAGGGTCACTTAAACATTGACAAATTGGATTATGAAATTGCGAAACATAATCGTGCAACAATATTTTGCAGCTGATATGTCTTACATGGGAGTGGCTGGTGTAGCTATGGAGGATTTAAGATGATATTGAGCACTAGACTATATCCTTAAGACACTTGGTGAACCTGATTAAGATAATTGATTAAATGTCAAACAAACCTACTAAGAACTACATTAGTGGGGCGATTCCGTGGGAGTTGATGGTGAATGGATGTTTACCAATTAATCAATTTCGCCCTCGCGGATGTTTCTTTCACTAATTACCAAATGTCATAGATGGCTCAAACCGAAACTATAACAAGTTAATCCCTGATTAACCTAGCAACATGTGATCACCTGCTACAAAATTCTAATTTAATCCGCTAGTGTTCTGTATTTTAAAACAATTGAGATGTTGAATCTGTACATTAGGTGCACAAGTGTTGTATATTCTCAATTAACCTGCCAGTTTTTGTACTAACCCTATTGATCAAGTCTTATAAAACTTGCCGAATAACAACTAAAAGAAGGGAGTGAACAACCATAGCTGTCCTCATCCCCTCCTAGAGATACCGTCAAGAGTCGGTGGATCAATGTATTAGGAAAATAAAAAATAATTGCCATGATCGAATTAGTGCCTTGCTGGGTGTCAATTTCTATTTGTTATTAAAGCTAATATAGTAAGGAAACATTTTGTTAGACAAAACGTTATGTACAATGAATGACCAAACAGAAATAAGTAACAGACTAAAGAATGACTTGGCTATTAGACGCCGTCAGAGTTGGTGGGTCAATATATTGCTGTCATTGTCTCCTACCAGCATTAGTGCCTTAATGGGTGGGTCAACTTCTATTTATTATTAGAACCAAAATAATAGAGAAAGATTTTGTTAGACAAAACATTATGTATAATGAAAGACGAAACAGAAATAAGAGACTAAAGAACAGTTAGCTGGTTGACAATGAATCCATCTTCAACTATTCACTTTAACTTTGTTCTTCAGCCAAGTGTTTGAACTCATCCATACATTACAAACTATTCACTACAAAAGCACATTTGTTTTTATTTGGAAGCAAAAGAAAAAAGAAAATGGCATATCCTTATTATAAAGATCCTGTGAAATGTCTACTGAACCAATACCGGTTGGACTCAGGCTGGAATGAAGGTGGAGAGACTCTCTACATGGAGCTCAGATTTTTGAGGACATTTTTCAGGTCAGCTGCTAAATGGTGCAACAATGAACATGCCGAATTGAATCATCTCCTCACCCACCTCCAAACTTTAATCACAAACACGAGGACTGACCTTCATTCTCGATTTTGTGTAACTTACAAATCTGGAGAGAATGTTATTTATTCTGATGTACTTGGTAAAATCCATCTTCTTAAGCCACAGATTCATCAAGTCCTACAAGACTCCCTCTATTTTCCATTGGACTCTTCTCTGAACTTCGAATCTGTGAGGGAATTCATTAGATTTCTCATTGAAAATTGTTGTGATGCTCTAAAGTTTCAAAAGGATTTGACTGCTTTGCAAAACGAATCAGTTAAACTTGTTCAAGAGAAGCTCAAGTATCTCGACGACTTCCTCTTCTTTGTAAGTAAGTGGAGCGTTAGGCAAGAGAAATTGCAACCAATTCTGAATCATATTGAAGCTTTGGCAGATATAGCAACGACTTATGTCTCTTTCCCTTGTTTGAGCATCACATCTGATAAAGACATGAACAGTGGCATGTTTTTTGATCGGCTAATTCAGACCATCAAGCCTATTAAGCCAGAGGTCATAAAGACCTATCTTCATGTCTTGAAAGCTTTGATACCACCAGGATCATACAGTTATCTAACGCCTGAATTTGTGGCTTGCTTCGTTGATTTTCTCCTTCAAGATCTCAATGAGATGCTTGAATCTCAGACAAGTACTTTGCTGGTTCCTGTGAAGGATTGCTTTGAAACACTTCACAGGGAGCTGAGACTCATCCTGACTTTCCTCATTTCTCCTCCAGAGCAGCCAACAGAGCTCGGAAAAATAGATGATATCTCGGCAGTCATTGAAGCTACAGTTATGGAGACAGTGTCCGTTGTTCATCGCTTCCGCAACCAGGAAATGGATGAAGACTCTGCCAAAGAATTGGAAGCTGCAGTCATTTGTTTGTTGAAAATGGTCGACCCCGCGAAGACAAAGTCTGGAGAGATTTATCTTAACATTGGGAAACTGCCAAGAGAACCGAGCTTCCCAAAGATTGACATGTTGGGCTTTATGGATTCTCTTTTTGAGAGTGTGCAACAACTCATGGACCTCAAAATAGATTCAATTGCTTTGGTGAAACATCAAGTGGAGACCGTGTCGCAGGAGCTCGAGTTTTTCAAATCATTTTTCAAGGATGTTTCAGATCATGAGAATCTTGATGAGGATGATGAGTTGAACGTCCTTAGCACACATGTTATTCATTTGGCATACAGGATCGAGTACCTTATCGACTCTCTCCTTGTAAGACCATCTCCTTTGTGGCGTCGTCTGTTAGAGGATGTCATATTGGAGACTGTGTTTGTTAAGGCACACATCTTGGAGAACTTTGATAAGGAGACTAGTGCCCTGAGGAACCATAAGTCTCCAAATATTTCCACTCGAGCGCCATCAGAAGAGAGCTCTTCCCTGCTTGATGAAGAATTTGTTGGTCTTGAGGATGAGGCACAAACCATAGTTACAAAGCTAATTAAGGGACCAGGGGAGCTTGACATCATTTCCATTGTTGGTATGCCTGGCCTTGGAAAGACAACACTTGCTAAGAAAGTGTTCAATGATGAAAGCGTTTCTCAACGCTTTCAGGTACGTGCCTGGTGCTGTGTGTCTCAATTATATCAAAAGAAAGAGCTGCTACTAGAATTACTGTGTCAATTTGTTGAGGACACTTACAAGATCAACAAAATGGATGAGCAAGAACTAGCTCAGGAGCTGAAAAAAAGACTACGGAGAAGGAGGTACCTCATTGTTACAGACGACATGTGGAAGACTAATGTGTGGGATGATTTGAAAATGTGTTTTCCAGATGACAGCAATGGAAGCAGAATTATCATAACAACCCGCCTTGACGAAGTTGCTGTGTATGCTAAACAGTGCAGTGAACCTCATTATCTTCGTTTTCTCAGTAAAGAAGAAAGTTGGAATTTACTGCAAAAGAAGTTGTTTCATGAGGGCAGCTGCCCTACTGAACTACTGGAAATTGGAAAAGAAATATCAGAGAAATGTCAAGGACTTCCTCTATTTATTGTTTTGGCTGGAGGAATTCTTGGTAACATGGATGCCCAACTAAACAGTAGGATAGAGGATAAAGAAATCAGCTGGAAGCATCTCGCAGACAGTTTAAATTCCAAGTTGGTTAGGGATGGAGAGCACAACTGGATGGACATACTAGAATTGAGTTACAAGCATTTGCCTAATCATTTGAAATCTTGCTTTCTGTATTTTGGAGCATTTTTGGAGGATCAAGAGATTCCAGTCTCAAAATTGATTGTGTTGTGGATATCTGAGGGGTTTGTACAAAAATCTGAGTCAAAGAAGCAAGAGGATATTGCACAAGAATACTTGGTGGATCTGATAGGTAGGAACCTAGTAATGGTCGCCAAGAGAAGATCCATAGGTGGAGTGAAGTCATGCCGTGTTCATGATTTGTTACACAAGTTTTGCTTGGAAAAGGCTGAAGAAGAAAGTCTCTTACAGGTGATGATAAGTAAGTTTGAAGAGCAGTCTTTTCCCCATTACGACATTCTTTTTGGTTTTGTTCCCATTATTGATCCTCCAAGGACACCAATTATATATGAGCAACGTAGGGTGCGCATAAATTGCGACCAGAGGCAATTTGTATTATCAAGGCCCAGTGGACCAACTGTCCGCTCTATACTGTTCCATGCTACAAGACGTGGTTTTCGAGGTGAGTCATTCAACATATCTTTTGTCGGTCATAACTTTAAGCTTCTAAGAGTATTGGATTTAGACCGCATAAGGATGGGTGATCAGTTTGCTGAGGAGATATCGTTGCTAGTCCATTTGAGATTCTTAGCTGTTCGAGGTGGAATGCGATCAATTCCATCATCTATCGTTATGCTCTGGAACCTTGAAACCTTGTTAGTAAAAGGAGAAAAAGGTGAGATTTCATTACCAGATACTATTTTCCAAATGAAAAGGTTAAGGAATGTACACATAAATGGCCCCGTCACTTTCCCATTGACTTCCTCTCAATTGGATAATCTGATAACCTTTTCCACACCTTCTCTGTGTTTTTCCTTTGATCGCAACAAAATGAGAAGCTTTCCTTCTATTCAGAAGCTGAGATGCAAATTTTTGGAACAATGGAGCTATTTTTATGACCTGAAGAAGAGCTGCAACCGCTTTCCGGTTCTAGGCTTCCTCAATCAGCTTGAATCTCTCAAGGTGATTTACCAGGGCAGAGTATTGAGTCCCTGCGAGTTTAGTTTCCCTTCAAATCTTAAGAAATTGACACTATCCAAATTTCGCCTCCCCTGGAGTGAAATATCTGCAATTAGTAAATTGGAAAATCTTGAGGTTCTTAAGTTAGTATTCAGAGCATTTGAAGGGGATCATTGGGATGTGAATGATGTGGAGTTCAAGAGACTCAAGTTCTTGAAACTGGATTTTCTGAACATTGCGCAATGGAATGTCTCAGATGATGCATTCCCAAGCCTCGAGTGCTTGCTGTTGCAAAAATGTAAGAGGCTTGAGGAAATCCCCTCTGCTTTTGGTTACAGCGCATCTTTACAGATGATTCAGGTGCAATGGTGTAGCTCCGCTGCTGCAAAATCAGCTGCAGAAATCAAAGAAACACAAGTTGACGAGTTGGGAAAGTACAACTTCAACGCTTCTATTCAGCAACAAGATGGTGATTTATCTCCATAGCTATCACTTGTCTATTCTTGAATTTTCTACTTGTCGAAAACATGAATTTTATATTTCTTTCTTTTGGTGAAAATTAGAACACGACTGCTGATTCTAGTGAATTTATGTTTGTTTTTTCTCTTTGAGGATGTCTGTTACAGAGGACAATTTTCATATGATTGATTCATTTCGTTGTGATTGAGAATTTGCTGGGACTAGGAGCAAACCCCTCCTTTTTTTTCCCCTAAGATCAGCCCAAAACATACAGTGAAGAGTAGATTTTGCTGAGATTCCATAAATTACTAAAGAGTTGATAATTTTTTATTATGTGAGTGCACGCATACCTTACCCCTAAGAAAGATGTTGTTTGAGGTAGATTCGCGGTTTCAGTCAAATGTTAATATAAAAAATTAATACAATGCAGTAAGAAATCTAATTCTAGAGCTAAAATAGTAGAGCGCTCAAAAGTACATGTTTTATCTACCAAAACAAATCTGACGGTGCAAATTAAACTTTTATGAATGAGAAATATTAGAGTACAATCTTGCCTATAAAATTTCTACATTAATAGATAATAAATGTATTAATCTGCTGCAGCAAGGGTCTCGAAATCCTGAACCGACCATATACTTTTGGGGTAATTTTTGGAGAAACTGGAATATGGAATTTCAATTTGTCATTTTAGGGTTGGGGATCATTTGTGAAATTAGAGGGAATTCGGGATATCAATGTTTATTGTCTACTGGGTTTAAGTTGGCAGCCCCAATAGGATCTAGTTCGAAAATTGGGGCAAAGAACCTAAATAACAGTCCATGTATAATATAGGAAAATTTACACCACATGACTACCTTAATTGCTTAATTACAAAAAATAACAATACTTTACTATTTACATAACATAACGATAGTTTTAAAAAATTACCCTAAATGCTATTTTTTCATTTTCCACACTACAAACTACAAAACCCTAAGTTTTCCCCCTTTTCTCTTTCTCCCCTCTCCTCCCTGTGTTACCCACTCGCCGCCCCTCCCCATCACCGGTGACCGGCGAGCCACCGCCGTTGTCCCTCGCCACTGCCTTTAGTTCTTAGACCTGTGTTGATGCTGCCGTTTTCTTCTCTCCGACTAGCCGTCCTTCGCGGCTGCTGCTGTTTTCTTCTCCGATCTATGTAGTTTTCTGGCGAGTTTGTGTTTGTATTTTCCGATCTATGTATTGTTCCGTATATGTATGTATATATTTGTATTTTATAAATACATATTCAGATCTCCTTCTTTTTTTCTTTTTTTTCTTTTGTATGTGTATATATACGCATGTTTATGTATATATTTGTATTTCGTATGTACATATTCAGATCTGCGTTTTCTTTTCTTTTTGGTTTTTGGTTTTGTATGTGTATTTATTTGTATATACAATGTATAAGACTGTATATATGTGTATGTGTATGTTTTGGCGTATAAAAAATTAATACAATGCAGTAAGAAATCTAATTCTAGAGCTAAAATAGTAGAGCGCTCAAAAGTACATGTTTTATCTACCAAAACAAATCTGACGGTGCAAATTAAACTTTTATGAATGAGAAATATTATGGTACATTCTTGCCTAGAAAATTTCTACATTAATAGATAATAAATGTATTAATCTGCTCCAGCAAGGGTCTCGAAATCCTGAACCGACCATATTTTTTTGGGGTAATTTTTGGAGAAACTAGAATATGGAATTTCAATTTGCAACTTTAGGGTTAGGGATCATTTGTGAAATTAGAGGGAATTGGGGATATCAATGTTTGTTGTCTACCGGGTTTAAGTTGGCAGCCCAATAGGATTTAGTTCGAAAATTAGGTAGGGAGGGGAATTGAAGAAAGGAAATTTTACAGTGTATAGACATTTAGTAGTGTTATTTAAATAAAATAGATACATTTATTGTAATTTATGGTTTATAGACCTTTACCCTTTGGTATTCTACTTTTATAGTCATTTTTAAAAAATTGATCACTTTCTCTCATAAATGCCTATTATATTTCCTATATTTTTGCACAAACTCATATTCACACACTCATATTAATACACAGTAAAAAAAAAAAATAGGAAGTTATATAACGAACGTGCTTCCTTTGGTGATCATCTATTGCGTTACTAAACTGATAAATCCACTTGTTAACAGGTCTTGAGAAAGGGAAATAAAGGTTACGTAATCTTAGTATCTTCTGCGCCAAAAGAAAGCAGTGCTTTCTACTCTCTGAGGATCCATCTGAGGTATAAAAGTGTCTATTAATTGTATACCAAAAGAAAGCAGTTTACCAACATTCTAATCTTTAGTCCATTCTTTTAGCTTTGAAATTCTGAGCAAGCTTGCATTTCTCTGGTTTAGGTGATGGAATTTCTCAAATGTTTGGTAGCATGGAAGAAGTCGAGCGGTTGTAGCAATTAACAAGGAGTACTATCAAACTCATATCTCCTACATTTTTACACAAACTCATATTAACACACAGTAAAATAATTAAAAAAAAGACAAACAAACAAAATATGGTAACTGTATATGTATCCATATTTATAAAGTTTTAGATGCATAACGCGTACATATTTATTGAATACAGATTTTATGCATAATGAATAATATATGCATATCATGTACGTACTTGTTAAATATTATCATAGTGAATAATGTAAGCATATCAAATACCTACGTATTGAATACAGACCATATGCATAGTGAATAATGTATGCATACCAAATGCATACTTATTGAATATTATCATATTATAATTATTACTTGTATATTATTGATATTATTGATATTACTTGTGTGTGTGTGTGTGTGTATATATATATATATATATATATATATATATATATATATATATATATATATATATATATCAGCGAAATATTCAAATAGTCCCAACAAAATTTCCTGATCATTTAAAAGAGATTGCACCAAAATAAAATAGAATGAAAAAAATGAAAAAGTAAAAGTGGTGTATTAAAAAAAATAAAAGAAATAGATAATTTTGTTTCCTTAATAGTAGCAAAATTGACAATGATTCATATCCTTTTTTTTTCCAGCACTTTCGATAATGGTTCCTCAATTTAAGGAGATAAACATGCTTGTAAATGGAATCTATTTTATCCTCTCAAGTTTTTAGGAAGAAAATATACATAAACTTATTTATATAGGATAATTTTTGGCTAGCCATTGTGCAAGATGTTCTATGGCTATTTGAATGTAGGGTCATGGTATATATTTGGCTAGATATGAAATTTTCCCAAAAAGAAAATCATAATTTTAACTTTTTCTTTTCTTTTTGACCAACAAAAAACAAAAATAAAAAACAAGGTGAACAAAATAGCCACTATAAAATTTTCACGGTTGATAGGCCGATAGCCTTACATTAGTGTACAAAATAAACTAGAATCCATTTAGAAGCTGATTTCATTCCTTAAAAATAACATACTGTATGAATAGAAATTAATAATAGATTCAACTCAAAAATTGGGGAATCTCACCTGAAAGCCAAGTTCTTTTTTACCTAATATATATCATGTAGCACAATTAACTTTTAAACGAACAAAATCGTTTTTGTCATCTATGCAGCTTGTTTGGATGGTTGTTACATATTATTTCATAATATATCGTATTGTACTGTATTGTATTGTATTGTATTATATTATTTTTGTGAGTTCAATGTTTGGATAGATTATTGTCGTTTTATATTATCATGTACTAGCAATTTGAAGAATGAACTTACACTATTACCAAGAAAGAAGTAAGGTACGAGGTACAATTACTATAGAAAAAGTAGCATAAAATGGTATTAATTATTAAAGGGAAGAAAATGAAAAAAAATAAGGTAATGACGCGATCATACCAAATCCGTTACATGACATGAGATTTTTATCGTTATGTAACAATAGTTTAACCATATGATGGATAAGTTTTTGAAGTAACAATCAAAACAATCATTTTATTTATATTTAAAGTAACAAGATAATATGATACGATCTA
The DNA here is from genome assembly GCA_037355625.1 of Petunia x hybrida. Classification (NCBI taxonomy): domain Eukaryota; kingdom Viridiplantae; phylum Streptophyta; class Magnoliopsida; order Solanales; family Solanaceae; genus Petunia; species Petunia x hybrida. The sequence goes on along the minus strand of JBBBVM010001019.1, from coordinate 794,569 downwards.
TAGCAATCACCCAAACTAACTTACCTAATATAAATCACTCGTAACAAGTTTAACTAAAATAAATGACTCAATTATCTTTTAGACAAACATAATATTTTTTCTCATCTATATGAATATTTAGAGAATATTTTCATTATACGATTTAGGTATGAAGTATTTCTTGTTGAACCTTTATTATCACCACATATTTCTTTAATATTCATTTGAAGTTATTACTTTTAACATATATGTAATACATCAGTTAAGAGTATCCTATATCGGCAAAAACACAAGAGAGATGATAGGTATATAAATAGCCAGACTTTAAACTCTAGTGGTGCATTTTAAAGTTGTGCAGGTGTAGACCCAAAGCCAACAATATCACTAGTAGGATGGGTTGTTATAGATGATATTAGAGCTACTCAGTGTCAGTATTGTAAAAATGCCAAAAGCTAAAAGCTAGACAATCCTAACTTATTTTTGGCTTAAAAGGTATTATAGCTTGATCAAATATTTTAACTTTTTATCCATTGTAAATTTTTTCAAATTTCACTAACACCCTCACTAATAAATGCCCTAAATTATCTCCCTTTTTTTTTTAAGGATATTTTAATTCTTTTAGTACAAAAAGTACATTTTTACCAAACACCTCAACAGCTTTTTCGTCAGTTTCAGCACTTTATCCAATCACATACTTCTTATTTATAACAAAAAATCAAGCATTTAAACGAATTCTGGGAAGGCGGGAAAAACCTCAGTGCTGAGTCTGGATGATTTTTAAGATGGTGCGGCAAACATCAATGAGGACGATGAGTCCATAAGAGGAGGTGATACCCTAGCTAGGAGAGTATTACATATTGGAAAAACGCATCAGAGGTGCTTGGTATATAAGTATGCATGCCTTAGATCCTACTGGCGCATCTTAAACTCATGATGGCCTAGGCTCAATGCGGATAATATCACTAGCAGACCAGACTATTACAGGTATTAACAAAGTCCCTCTGTGTCAACTTTGTTGATGAAGAATAGAGTTTAGACGAAAAATAATTTTTGTGCAGGGCTATATAACACTTTGATAATCAAATTATACTAGATCAATTATATTGCTCAATTGATTTTGTGACCTATTACAATTTTTTCAATTTTATGTCAATATCCTAAGAGATCTTTCTTGGAGCATGATAGGAGGTTTAACGGAGAAAGTGAGGTTTTGACATTTGTAATCTTATCCCACTTGTGAGATAATACTGGACATGTTAGGGGTGTCAATGATTTTTCAAAAACCGACATAACCGACCGAACCGAACCATACCGAACCGAATTTTAGGTTCTTTAAAATAAAACCGTAGGTTCTTATGCAAAGTCATAACTGTACAGATTATTAGGTTAGGTTTTTTATTTTATAAAAAGAAAACGAAAAATACCGAACCGAATAAATTTATATGCATAAAATATACTTTATATATGAAACATATATGTATAACTATATATAAATTAATTAATTCTAAAATCAACAAAGTAGATATTTTTTAACAGTTAATCCTTGTGGTGAAATTAGTAATTCTAAGCATCCCAACCTACTTAATTCTATTAATGCTAAACTAGCATGTTTTTTTTTTTTTTTTTTTTTTGGTTAGAATACGATATCCATTAATACTTAAATTAAGGGGGATTACATAATATGCCCATACGGATTCCACTAGAATCAAGCGTATGAGTATTAGAGTTTATAGAAAACATAGGAATAGCATAAAGTGCACTTAAGTTTCCTAATTTGGACAACATCAAACAGTTACTATCCGAAGTAGCTTTCACAAAACTTGTGCCATCATGATCCTTCTTCAAAGCTTGTTGAACAAAGTCAGGAGGCACTGCATAGTAGATGGTATCAAAAGATTTGCACATTGAGGGAGCTCCTTTTACCAGGAGATGAGCAACTCCATTGCCTTGACGAAAGTTATGCCTAATTAACGGCATTTCCAGCTTGTGCATTAATAACCTGCAGTTGTGGACAATAGACGTATAAATAGGTGATGGATTATCCAAAAGTAAAATAACCTCTGTTGAATCGGTTTCAATTTCTAGTGGGATGAATTTTTTATCTACAGCTAGAAGAAGACCTTCATGCAGGCTTAAAAGCTCCGCATGTAAATGATTGTGCACATGAACCTGTCTATGATAACCTAAAATCCATTGACCTTGCAATTTCTAAACACCCCCCCCCCCCCTATACTCGCATATTGGTCATTAATTTTAAAGGAGCCATCTATGTTAAGCTTAATTGTATTGCGTCTTGGAGGGAACCACGAGACATTAATGCTTCTAATGATAGTTTTCCTAGAGTTGACTGTAGTCAGGAGCTTAAATTCTAGAGTTTTGTTTCGAACCTGGCTAAACACTAAAGGAGAACTCAGGTTGTTAACATTATTGTGATTTCTATTAACCCATAGGTTCCATAAGGAGAAAAGAAGGAGCTCCTCCCAACTATAGTGGCTATTTCTAAAATAATGAGAAGTCTCTCTTAGGCTAGAAAGCCAATGCCTATCTTGAGCTATATGATGGCTAATAGATCCTTCCCTCCAAAAATTTCTCGCAATAACGCAGTCCAAAAAGATGTGCTGAGCCGTCTCGATTTCATTCTTACAGATAGGATACATAGGGTTTATATTAATACCAATTTTATTAAGATGGAATCTAGTAGGTAATCTATCATGTTGGCACTGCCAAATGAAGAACCTAATCTTATTTGGGACATCGACTTTCCAAAACCACATGAAATCATCATTGCTACACGTATTATGATCAATTTGAGCATATAAAGAATTTTGGACAAAAGAGCCATTTGATGTTAGAGCCCAAATAGGATAGTCCATATTTGTATGACACATTGGAGGAGTAGCCTTTCTAAATTGATCATCAATAGAAGTAGGAAAGTCAAAGCCAATTTGGGATAAGTCCCAAGAATTATTTTTAACAACATTGAACACTTTTTTAGATTGATCATCCTTTGTTAAAGGCCCATGAATCAAACTTCTAAGTGTGGCTCTGTTAGGGAGCCATTTATGATCCCATAAAAAGATATTTCTACCATTACCAATTACCCACTGCGTGTTATCAAAACAAATAGAAAAAGATTTTCTAATGCCACGCCAAAAAAAGGAGTCAGATTTAGAATAGGGTTTATTTAAGTATTTATTGCTAATGACTTTAGTCCAAAGTTTACTAGGGTTTGAAAGGAATCGCCAAGCTGAGCTAACTAGCGTGGCAGTATTCTTAGTCCTAGCTTTAGTAATAGAAAGACGACCTAAATGTTTGGGTTTAGTCACAGTGTCCCATGATAAGAGGTGAATCTTCTTCCTATGCTCACTAGAACCCCATAAAAAATCACGTTGAATTTTATCAATAATGTTGAGAGTTTTGATAGGAAGACAATGAAACTGCATGATATGGTTTGGAAGAGTATTCAAAGTAGTTTTGACTAGAGTTGCCCTTCTAGCTAAATTGATAAAATTGGTTTTCCAACTAGAGAGTCTAGAGTGAAGGTTATCTATAATAAATTGGTAGTCACTATGCTTTGGCATTCCATTCAGAATAGGAAAGCCTAGGTATCTACCAAAGTGATTACCTCTCTTAATATTTAAAATATTAGTTAACTGGAGAGCTAAAGAAGGATCAATATTATTAGAAAAAAATGATCTTAGATTTTTCGTTATTAACTTTCTCCCCAGACATGTGACAAAATAAATCCAGCGTGGCTTTTATAGCGTGAGCAGATTTTATATTGGCTTTAGCAACAAAAGTAATATCATCTGCAAAAAAGAGATGGGACAACTCAGGACCATTGGATGAAAGTTTTAGAGAGTCCCACAAGTTTTCCTCAGTTTGATGATTAACATAGATAGATAGTAATTCCAAACAAAGAATGAAGATGTAAGGAGACATAGGATCCCCTTGTCTAATTCCATTTGAAGGAGAAAAATAATTTGTCTTGCACCCATTGACAAGCACAGATATTGAAGATGTAGTAATGCAGGATAAGATCAATTTTGAAATCTTAGGAGAAAATTTTAAAAAATCTAACATAGTCCGAATGAATGACCATTCAATTCTATCAAAAGCTTTTTCTAAATCGATTTTAATGATCATCTCACTCTTAACACCTTTCATTCGATTGAATTTGTGAATTATCTCTTCAATAATTATAGCATTATCCGAGGCTCTCCTATTTTTCATAAAACTAGCCTGACAGGGACTAATTATAGAGTCTGGGTGATGCTTCAAACGATTTGCTATAATTTTACTAACAATTTTGTAAACCGTATTACAAAGGCCTATAGGCCTAAAGTTTTTCAGGTTGACAGCATTCTTAACTTTAGGAATGAGACAAATATACGTGGTATTTAAATTAGGAGGCATAACACTATTGTGAAAGATTTCGTGACAAATGTTGATAACTGAAGAGCCAACAATATTCCAATTTGATTGAAAGAATATAGGGTGCAAACCATCGGGACCCGGAGTTTTATAAGGTTTAGAAGAGAACAAAGCATTAGTAATCTCACAATCCTTTAAAGGACTATCTAGGGTATTTAAGTCTGTACCACTATACCATAAAGCATTGTTATGAACAGGAGCTAGGTGACTAATCACATGACTAGTGGTGTAGAGTTGATTGAAGTAGGATATGACATGATCAAAGACTTGCTTAGGTTCAAAAACTAGGTTTCCATTATTATCTTGGAAATGAGTAATTTTGTTCCTTCTTCTACGATATAGGGTTGAAATATGAAAGAACTTAATAGTAGCATCCCCATAACTTAACCAATCTAATCTTGATTTTAATCTCTAAAATTCCTCCTCTTGTTTCAGAATAGTATTATAATCAGAAATCAAATCTTGCTCTAAATTTTGAAGGAAAGAACTGGTAGCATAATTTGGCGAAAATTGAACACCTTTAAGTCTTGCTAGGGTATTGGCTTTTCTACGAAAGATGTTACCAAAATTTTTCTTATTCCAAATCATGACTTCTTCCTGAAATAATTGGGTAGCCTCATTTAAAGGTCTATTATGCAATGCATGCTACACAATATTCTTAAAGTCTGGGTGCGATAACCACATTGTTTCCAGACGAAAAGGCTTAGTATACTCATGATGCATTCTTTTATTTAGGCTTAGTAACATAGGATTGTGATCCGAGTAAGTTTTAGGGAGATGAATCACACTCGCATCTTTAAAGAGGGAAATCTACTCCTGATTCGCCAAGCATCTATCTAGTCGTTCTAAAATCAAGCCTCCCCTTCTACTCCTATGATTAGACCAAGTAAACTTCGAACCTTTAAAACCTAAATCACTTAAATTACAATAATATAGACAGTTTCTAAAGTTCATAGTATTCCTATAGTTTATAGGTCTGCCACCCCCGTTTATCATCTTGAGATAAAACCTGGTTAAAGTCACCACTTACTAACCAAGGCCCTCTATAATTATCATACACACGCATAAGATTTTTCCATAATATTTCTCTACTATAACATGAGGTACTAGCATAAATGATAGAAAAAAGCCAATTAAAATTAAAAGAAGAGTACAATACCTTTATCATTGCATGTATCTCATTTTCATTAATATGGATGTCTGTAATGGTAACTGCCTCATTCTTCCAAAGAAGAACTAGACCTCCTGATCTTCCTTCAACAGGAATCTCAACATAATCAGTGAAATCATATCGAACTCTAAAATCGTGATGGTCATCCATTTTAGTTTCTAATAAGGCAATATCTACTGGCTGATAGACTTCTATAATGGCCCCAAAGTTTCTACGAAAGTCTGGGTTGTTAGCACCCCTAGCATTCCAAACTATAAATTTTATTTGTCTATCCATTTGAACATTAGCATTAGGGTTTTCATTATTATCCAGTTCAGGATCAGTTGTCAACGTGGGATTCAGCACCACTGCATATTTGCCCATAGTCTTGTTGGCTGGTGCACTCACATCCAGTGAGCACTTGAAGAGAGTGGGATGACATGTTAGAATACATTTCCTGTCTAGTCTTTCTCTGTAAAGTAGAATGATAATTTCCCTTAGGTTTGCAAATTCCGTGCGACTCTCCCTTCCCCTTAATACGATTTCCTGCTCCTCTATCTGATTTTGCTCTTGTTCTGGTTGATTGGGATGGTGCACTGGAGGTGGTGGTGGGGCTGGAGGAGGGGGAATGTCCATCTGCATGGGAGGTTGAGGATCTATTTGAACATGCAGTGGATTGAGATTTTGAGGGGCACCATTCAGCTGTTGAAAAGGTTGATTGAGGGCCATATCCCATGCTATGAAGACTAGATTTTGAGGTGGTACCACCCTCGGAGGGAAGAAGGGAAGGTCCATCAGTAGTTGTCCCTGGAGAGGTTGTAAGAATTGTGGCCACATGTTGTTCATATAATTCTGCATGGTAAGATGCATTCCTCACTTACTATTTGGGCTAGGTAATGAGGGTCTTGTATTACTGCATATGCTAGTTGGGAGTCATTGGTATTGCTATTGCATGGCCCTAGAGTGTGGATTCCACCCAGGATTGTGGTATGCGATCCAGTTGTGGAGGTAGAGCAAACATTAGCGGCTGATTTATCGATGGAGGAGGTGGAAATTGAAAGTTGTTTGGTAATGGATGGTTTGGATTCATGACTTTTGATTTCTTGTTTGAACTGTGTTGGTGAATTAATTGTCTCACTAATCTTTGTGAGTTCTTGTGATTGTAAGTCATTTTGTTTTATAATAGAAGAGGTCGAGTTAATAGAGATAGTAGAAGTAGGGTTTTGCATGGATGATGGCGTGTTATTTTGGCCATAGGATTTTGAATTGTCAAAGTTTTTACTTTTTATATCACCAGGCGTATCTACATTTGAGTCTGGTTGTGTAGAAGTTTTGGGCGGTAGTAAGATTTGGCAAGATTCTGTGGGAATAGAAGCTTTGGTAGTAGAGTATATTTTGGAAGACTTGTCAGATAAAATTGCCACGTGTCCATGAGGTCTTTTATTCTCTCATCCAATTGTTCCTCCATGTAAGCTGACACGTGTGTATCTAAGGTAGTAGCTTGTCTCGATTGTATCGAGTCTTGCATAGCAACATTTTTTGTAAAATTATTTTTGGTTTCCAAAGAGTGATCTTGAGCAAGATCATAATTTAAACCATCAGAAATTTTACCTTTTAATTTGTTAGAATCGTCTTCATTCACTACATTTAAAGCCTTGAATTTATTTGTTGCATCTTTTAAGGAAGTATTTGATTTCGGGTAATAATGAGTTTTATGTTTAGTCTTTGGCGTGTTAAAATTGGAAAACTTACCTGCACCTCTAGAATCCGTTGAAGGTGATGAGAACCTCCTGGATGCATAGCTGGTAGAAGCTTCATTGGATGCATGGCCTCGAGAAGCAAGCTGATTCCCTTTTTTTATTTTCTGAAAAGTAACCATTTTCCACTCACCTTCCCCTTCATTTATATCCAATTTAGGGGGTGTTATGATAGGAGATGACTTGTCTGGATTAGCAATATTGGAAGCAGTTTTGATGGGACATAGATCTTGTAGATGGCTAAGTCTTCCACAAACTTTACACAAAATGTTCTGACCTTCATAAATTACGACTTCTTTATGATGATCAATGAAAATGTGGTTTTTGATTGGTACATCAATTGGAACTTCAACACATAATCGAGCATATCTTGCTCTGATAGCCGATGATGTTTTGTAATCAACCTTTAACAACTTGCCAATTTTATAACCAATTTTTCTCAGTATGCCTTCATCGGAAAATTCAGTTAGCAAATTAGGTAAGCGAACCCAAATAGTTGTTGTTTGTAATGTAATTTGAGTAGAAACAAAATTTGGTTCCCAGCACCTTGTTGATAAAAATAAACCATTAATGAACCATGGGCCTTCGGTTAACACTTTGTGTAGGCTATCATGGTGGTGAAATTTGGCGGCATAGAAATCTTCTCCAAGATCGATCAATGGGAATTCTTCCTCTAATTTCCATAAAAATATTAAGCTTCTCGTAGATATATTGATGATGAAGTCGCTTACCATGTAGTTTAATAATAACAGAATTGATCCAAGGTGAGTAAATGCGTTGTTTCTCCTCACGTGTAAGAGTAATGTGGTCAACCAACCCATCTACATCTATTATTTGTTGTTGCATGACTCCCTCAGTAGATTCAATACTCAAGAAAAGAGGTTTTAAGATACTTTGCGTATTTAGGGAATTTTGCTGTAGCAATTTCTCACAGTAGCTCATTTTACCCATAGGCTGAGAATTTGGTTCATTTAATAGTGGATCTGGAGGTTTTGGTCGAGTTAATGGTATGTTATTCGATGCCATTGGTGAATTGAATATCAGTGAGTTAGAACAAGAAGAAAGGAGGGTGGGGAGAGTTTCTCACTCTAAATCTTAATAGCTCTAGTGGCTAGCACTAGCATGTTTGAATAGTGTATTGCTTTTGCCATTTTAAACTCTAAATTCCTTCAAATCTAGTTCCTACTGTAGTTTCAAATTTATTGTAAAAGGTCTTTGCGGACCATTTTTTCATTCCTCTTGTAAATTTTATCCAGGGAAGAAAGTTTAATCTCTTTATGTAGACTTATGTTTATTTTGAACTTTGATTTACTATAGAACAATACATCATAATCAAATACCTTATTAAAAAATTAAACGAACATGAGTTTAACAGTCGAAATAATGTAAATAATTGTCTAACTTTTTATTTATTCTTACCCACTATTTAATAATGTAATCTAGAGAGCAGGTATTGTAAAGTGTTTCACTGTCGTATATTATAATGAATCATTTTAAGCACACTTTGCCAAATATTCAAATGATTATGATATCATCAAGGGCGGATCTAAGATTTGGAGGTACCGGGTGTCATGCTGCTTTTAAATATACAGTTGTTGCTACTTAGATGGTCCACATAGAGCATATATTTTCGTTGTTTGACCTATTTTTTGAGTTTTGTTTCAAATTATTCAGCTTTTTCCGATTAATGACAACTTGGCGGAAAATATAAAATTTTCGATAATTATAACAATTCGAAAAAAAAAGTATAAAATTTCCAATAGTATTACAAATATTATAAAAATGCATGAGTTTTCATATTCTTAAAACTAGTCAACAATGACAATTTTTTGAAAATAAATATAAATGATTACCATTAACTCTAAAAAAATATTATATCTAAAGAGCACCTAGAATTATAGTTATAATGACATTATTTTTACATTAATTGACAAATACTTGACGATTTAAGTAACAAACTAAACAATTACTTAAATACTTATCTTATATTTCACTTTTTTTTAACTCCATGGACACCAATGTTCTTTTTGCAGTTCCATTGGTAAAAATTAAAATTGTAGTAAACTTAATAAGTAGATAAATTAATGAATAATCGGCCTCCATAATTTTTACCTAAATCAAATTTTGTGTCATCAAATTTAATAGAAAATAAATTTTTGTGTGGCCATAAAGAACTTTCGTTATTTTGCATCTTTAAATAAACAAAAATAATAAATGTATCACCAATAATCAGTTAATAATAGATTAAAGTAGAATTAATAATTAAAGTAAAAAAAAAGAAAGAAAGAAGAATGGAAAAGGATCAAAGTAGAATTAATAAATTAATAATTAAGAACTTAAGTAAAAGAAAGAAAGAAGAATGGAGAACAGCGGAGCATCTGGAGTGAACTTAATAAAAAGTCTGTCATGCGAGATTGATCCCGGGTCACCAGGGAGAAAAATCAGCCCTTCACCAGTGGCACCAGGCAAGCTATATGTTTAGCGGGTGCCAGTTTCAGTATTTAGCCATTTCCATCTACATATACACATACACATTGTCACGACCTTTTTTAACTCAAAAAGAAAACTTAATATAAGTTTTAAAAGGTTTGTGACGGTGTTGATAGGTACACAAATATTTAAGAGATTTTCGGAGTCGCCACTTGACAAGTTAAAGGTGTGCCAAGTCACCAAAGTGGTGTACCTAGAACACCTATGACTCGTTTAGTGGTCTGCGTCAGAGTTCCGGGTAAGGATCTCGATTGACTCGAGGGAAGGTGTTAGGCACCCTCGAGTCCTGTGCCAAGCACAGTTGCTTTTGTTGACGCATTTCGACTCTTTTGAAATTGTTTATTATATTTGCCTTCATTTTATTACGCTTCATTTTATTGTTAATTTTTTCGTTTGACAATTGAAACTCCAATCAAATATAATCACGCGAGAACTTCACTCGTTCGAAATCTTTCGACCTAAATCAATTAAATCGCGCAGGCACTTCACCCGTTCGAAATCTCTTGACTTAATATGAGTTACAATGAACAATTAAATTAAATAATGTTACGTGCAACCTATTGATTTGCCTATCCGAGTGAGACTTGATCATTCCTACAAATTTTGCCTAATCCCGTGATAAACAGTTATTAAAGCCTAATCGTTCTCTGCATGTAATATTTACAATGTTATAATGATTTGCATCTTATGTCCTGTTTCGCAATTTTTTTTCATATTTTGACCAATATAAAATAAGTCCTTCACACCTTTTCAAACTAGTTTATAAAAACGTTCATTTTGCAAGTTCGCATCAGTACGTTTACAATTTGTGCACGTTCAGACAACTTTCTTATCATTTAACATTACAACCATCACATTATCACAAAAATGGCAGAATAAAACTTGTGAATCAACATATAAAGCATCTGAGATCTATTGGGCCTGATCCAAACCCTCTGTTTTCATATCTGGACCAATCCGTTTCACAAACTAGATTAACCAAGTTGGACCATTAACATGCCTGAATCTCATTCAAAAAAATGCAGTAACATCATACAAAGTTGATAGAAAAAATACCTCCTAATGCTCAGCTTTGAAGACCAAGCTAAATTCCAAAACCATAAAATGCAGTAACATAGCCAAAGACCAGTAGCAGCGATGATAACGATGACCAAACACCAGCAGAAAATGGCGCCAGAAAACAGGCTCCCACAGACCCCAAGCAAACAAGCAAACAACCAGACTCTTTTAAAATGATCTAGCAACAACTCAGCACTCAAGACTCCTTTCCTTTATCTTTTTTTTTAACTCTTGCATTTTTTCTTACTGTTTTCTCTCCAAAGAAATTCAGATCTAGAATCTTTTCTAGAGTGTATCAAGTGTACTAAGAGAGGTATTTCTTATTTCTGTGAAGTGTTACCAGATCTCCTTTCAGATTGTCCCCCCTCTAAAGAGAGTGATGTTACTCTCTTAAATAGACCAAGATTAAAGTGAAAAGTTCAAGTAAAAAAGGACAAACTCATGTGACCAATTTTCACTTTTTAGAGAAGTACAATTTCAGCATGCATTAGCTTGTACCCAACTACAAAAGCCTTCAAAAGTGCTGCATATTTTTTGTCTTCTTATTTGACTTTTGACTCCCATAAAGTTCCCATGTGACTCACTAATTTCCAGACTTAACTTATATTCCCTAACCATCCCAGGTTGAACTTTAACTCAGTTCAGTCCAAAACGAGGTCGCACTGACCCCTTTGAACTCCTAATTACTAGCTAAGGAAGTCCCAGATTAATCTTAAGCTTACTAAACAAAGAAGAAAGCTATAAAGACAACTAATTTTATTTTCAAGCTCTGGACATATCAAGCAACTAATCTTCCCTACATGCCTTCCTGCTCAAACTTACACATTCAGCACATAGCCGATATACTGCCTGAACCAATAGACTACACAATCAAACATAACTTCGGACAGAAAACAAACCAACATTTCAGCTCAATATTGATCCAAACGCCACTTTAAATTACCAAACGGGTGACATACATAAACGGATATCAGCTAACAAAGTTAACATTTCACAAGTTTTAAACCAACATACGTTTCAACTTATTCTTGTTCACAAGCATTCGTATGGAGTACTACTTAACTAAATGACTATTTTTACCATCTAATCAAATCTAAATAATGAAAAGTGAACAGAGAGGAACAGAATTTTCTTGCTTCTAACCCGTCAAAGCCATAGCGAAATCCGAACGCCGACGCCAAAACTCACTGCCTTACTGCTGCTCCAACAAGCTTCAACAGATCACAGCCCTAACAAGATAATTAACAAAGCTGCCTCGAACATCATAGCACCACTACCTCGCCCGCTGCCTAGTCATCAACTAAACCAATCACAGCCCCGCCCAAGCCCTCGCGAACACTGCCCTCGCTGCGTCGCCAAAGTGCCACCATTACTGCCCTATTGTAACAGCTTCATTGCACCAAACAAATCAACATCGCAGCCTCCACGACGCTGTTTCGATGCTCAAAGAATCTATCTTCATCACAGCTTTTCACACCAGCTTAGCCAAGTTATCAGGACAACCTTGGTACCACTGTTACACCTTGTCATTGTCATTGCTACCAAGCCAAAACTACACGACAGCTCTGCCTATCGCCCTCGCGCCATCACTAATCGTTGCCTCGACACCTTACAACGCTGCAGCGTATTAGCCCTCGACACACCAAGTGGCTTAAAACAAATTCACACAGCCTAGCCTAAGCCCTCATGGTTTTCACTAATTCCGCTAATGAAACACCATCATCCTCCTCACGTTCAGCATCACCCTTACAACTCCCAGCCTAGTCCTTCCAAACAAATCAACCAAACACCATAGCAGTCTCAAATTACGGCGACAAAGGGGAAACGGGACAGCGGAGAAAACAGGAGAAATCGAGGGACTTTTAAGGAGAAATAACCTTAGAACCGTGTAGGGAGGAGTACTAGGAATCCGTTGATGTATATCTGATTTGAAAACTCACCGGACTTAGGATTTACTTCAATTTTGAATTTCGATCGGCGACGAATCGTGGAGATTTTAAGCAAACCGATGCTGGAAACGAGGAGAGGGGATCACGGCGAGTTCAATGATGTAAGAATTGGCCGGATAGTGGTGGTCGACGGTGAGGTCCTGCGGTGGCGGAGATTTCGTCATGGCTTTGCCTGGTTTTTGATATATCTGTGTGCAATGGGAAAATTTTTTAGGGGTAAAGTGTTTTGTGTTTTGTTTTGTGTAATTGGGGAATTAAAAGGGGAAACGGGCCGGGTCGGCTAAATTGGATTGGGCTAACGGGTCGACTAATGGCTAATGGTAGTGGGCTAGTCCATTTTTTCTGATTTTTCAAGTGGCCCAATGGCCAATTCTTTTATAGTTTAATACCATACAAAGTGTACTTAATTTCAAACTAAACTAAATCCTAATTAACTAGCAAAACACACACAAAATATAAATGTCACACTTAACTAAATTATCACACACATAACTAATCAACCCAAATGTCCTTTTGAGATAGTTTTCGATAATTTTACTTAATTAAATAACTGAAATGGCCAAAGAAATCGGCAAAAAATCTAAGGAAAAATAACCAAAACTCTTAGCTAAATTAGCACGTCAATTTTAGCACTTATCTTGAATTTGGTGCCAAAATTAGGTAATTACAGCTGCCCCTCTTTGTTCGAGAACATCGAAGAGTTTTCGGACAAAGATATAATCACAACTAATTTTGGCTTTTTGGTTCTAGCCAAGAGCATGCAAAATGGTGACCGTACCTTGAATTTCGGTCCATACCAGATCAAGACTACCTACATGTCCCCGGACTTAGGAATCAGGTCAGTGTAGTTCCTCACGTGCGGCAGCTGGGACTACCGCATATAAACAGACACTAGACTCTCCTATACTAACACTAAGCACTCTCTAGACATACGCAGCCTAACTCTAGACACTCTCAGAACTAACTGGGACTGACTCGACGCTCCTAGACTTACCCGGACTGACACAAGACACTTTGACACACTAGAGTAGTTGCTGCTGGTCACTGTCGCTGGTTGCTGGCTAGCTGGCTGGTGGTCACTGCTTTACAAAGGAAAAATGAAAATACAATATTTGAAATGTAAAATTACAATTCCTAAGCTAACTTCTTCATGCTTCCCAAGCTGATAAACTGGTCCGAAGCTCCCACTACCAAAGTAGTCTTGAAAACTTGAAATTGCCGCTCGGTCGGGCTTTGACTTGAAAGTTGAAATTGCCGCTTTGATGGGCTTTGACTTGAAAAATGAAATTGCCGTTTTGACGGGCTTTGACTTGAATGAAACTGCCGCTTTGACGGACTTTGACTTGAATGAAATTGCCGCTTTGATGGGCTTTGACATGAATAGAATTGCCGCTTTGACGGGCTTTGACTTGAAAGATAAAACTGGAACCACCACTCTGGTGGGTCTTGCCTTTTGCTGAAAATTAGAAATCATCACTCTGATGGGTCTTGCTTATGTTGGAAATTGAAAACCATCGCTCTGATGGGTCTTGCTTCTGCTGAATTGAAAACCATCACTCTGATGGGTCTTGTTCTTGCTGAATTGAAAACCATCACTCTGATAGGTCTTGTTCTTGCTGAAAATTAAAACTATCTCTCTGATGGGTCTTGTTCTTGCTGAATTGAAAACCATCACTCTGATGGGTCTTGCTTCTTTACAGAAATGGATTCCCTCGTTCTTCAGGTGGTTGCTTCGACTTTCCAAATTACTCCCTCATTCTCCAGGTGGGTGCCTCAACATTCTCTAAACTACTTCCTCATTCTCCAGGTGGGTGCCTCGACTTTCTCTAAACTACTCCCTCATTCTCGAGGTGGGTGCCTCGACTCCTCTAAACTACTCCCTCATTCTCCAGGTGGGTGCCTCGACTTTCCAAATTACTCCCTCATTCTCCAGGTGGGTGCCTCGACTTCTCTAAACTACTCCCTCATTCTCCAGGTGGGTGCCTCCACTTTCTCTAAACTACTCCCTCATTCTCCAGGTGGGTGCCTCGACTTTCTCTAAACTACTCCCTCATTCTCCAGGTGGGTGCCTCGACTTTCTCTAAACTACTCCCTCATTCTCCAGGTGGGTGCCTCGACTTCTCTAAACTACTCCCTCATTCTCCAGGTGGGTGCCTCCACTTTCTCTAAACTACTCCCTCATTCTCCAGGTGGGTGCCTCGACTTCTCTAAACTACTCCCTCATTCTCCAGGTGGGTGCCTCCACTTTCTCTAAACTACTCCCTCATTCTCCAGGTGGGTGCCTCGACTTCTCTAAACTACTCCCTCATTCTCCAGGTGGGTGCCTCGACTTTCTAAACTACTCCCTCATTCTCCAGGTGGGTGCCTCGACTTTCTCTAAACTACTCCCTCATTCTCCAGGTGGGTGCCTCGGCTTTCTCTAACTACTCCCTCATTCTCCACAAGCTGATGAACTGGTCTGAAGCTCCAACTAATCCAGTAGGTCTTGAAAACTTGAAACTGCCGCTCGGGCGGGTTTTGACTGTTGAAAGCTTGAAATTGCTGCTTGGCAGGCTTTAACTTGAAAGTTGAAATTGCTGCTTGGCAGGCTTTGATTTGAAAGAAATTGCTGAAACTTGAAATTGCCGCTCGGGTGGGTTTTGACTGTTGAAAGCTTGAAATTGCTGCTTGGCAGGCTTTGATTTGAAAGTTGAAATTGCCGCCTTGACGGGATTTCACTTGAATGAAATTACTGAAACTTGAAATTGCCGCTCGGGCGGGCTTTGACTGTTGAAAGCTTGAAATTGCTGATCGGCAGGCTTTGATTTGAAATTTAACTGCATCTTGAAATCTGCATATCCTTTGATGATCTCTTTCATGGTACACTCCTTGGTGTGTCATTCTTTGTGCCGATGTGAACATTGGGCTCCAATTATCAAGGTTGGTCCTGACTTGCTCTAGTACAACTATGAACTTGTAAACGAGCTTTGCGGAGCTTTCTATTGCTCGGAAAGAAATGAGAAGAAAATAAAATGAAAGGTAAAGTGAAGAATTTCAAGAAGAGACATTGGACAAAATATGTCTCCAGAAAAAGAAGAACTTATCCGGAGGTAAAATAACGACCTTATTAAACATGACATGCATTTTGGAATCAACTCTTCATCCGCTCACATAGTCTATCCCTGATTTTGCTCCCATTTTTCCAATGTTGTTTGATGGCAAATCTAACGACCCTCATTCGACTAGTAGTGCCCTTTCGGGTTTTCACCGACTAGCCTCTCTCTTTGTTCTTTTAACTCACCGTTGTCTTGCAGCGCCCTTTCAGGTTTTCACCGACAAGACTTCACTTTTTTTTTCTTTTTCATTTATGTCATTTTTCGCTCTTTCCTCATCGATCTCCGATCTTTCCTTGCCGCTCAACCCCGTCTTTCCTTTCTTTCTTCAATTTTGGCCTTTATCCTGATTCCCTGGAGAATTTTTCCTTTAATGACCTTGGTGCTTCAAACTCCTAATGTGATTGTCGGCTTAAGAATGCGAACTTACAGCGTGGATCTTATCCCTTTATACCTTACTCGGCTTGACATTCTCAATGATCGGTCAGAAGGGTCTTTATTTAGACTGTAATATTGGATCTGGTTAGGCTATGAAGAGAAAGAAACAACACAAAAACTCAAAATATCTCATGAGACGACTAGAATGAGCATTACAAGATTTGAAATCACCGCGTTTGAAAAATAAACCAAACTTTTCCCCAGTTTAGGCAAATTGGGGATTCCTTCTTCTTTTTTTTCTCTTTTTTTTTCTTTGTTTTGAAGAGCGGTATGAAAGCATCTCATGAAACGACTTGGTAAAATATTACAACCCTTGGAATCATTTCTTTTTTTTAAAATAATAACTAACTGAGGCCCCAATTCATTGAAAACCCGAAGAATTATCTTTTGAAATTTCTGATATGCAAACATAGGGGATATTGAGACTTTCCCCCGAGATGAACACAAAGAAAGCAAAAGGAATTGACTTTCTCTTTTTCTTTTAAAAATAAACTAAACTTCTGCCCCAGTTTAGGATAAATTGGGGCGCTTTGAGTTTCTTCCTCGATTTCGAGGCTGATATCTCGTGAAACATATGACCAGATGGTACAACAACACAGAAGTTTGTTTTTATTTTATTTTATTTTTAAAATAAAATAAAAACAAACTTCTGCCCCAGTTTAGCATACATTGGGGATTTGAATTTCTTTTGACATTGGCCGCAAACTTGGAGGCAAGCTTTTGCGTCAACGAGGAATAGGGGAAAAATGAACTTTCCCCTATTATGACCGCACCTGAATGGTTGCCTACGTATCCTTTTGAGAGGAATCAGGTCAGACGTAGCTCTAGCACTGAGGTAGATTTTGTTGTTTCTTTTTCAATTTTTTTTCTTCTTTTTTTTTTCATTTTTTCTAATTTCAAGCACATTGATTCCAAAGGAGGGTAGGCCAAAGAAAAACCAAAATAAGGCTAAAAAAAAGGACTGACAAAAGGATATAGTGTTTGGGTAGAAGAAACGAAAGCCGTTCGTCATCCCGACACGAGAATGCCTCACACAAATAATGGTTCAATCAATTGACCTGGATTGATCCACACGTGTCCTCGACCTCTACTTCGACGATGGTTCTCAAAACTGGTGTTTCAACTTCGGTCGAAGCGACCGTGCACGATCTTGAACTTCTCACCGATCTCCCTTATCGGATAACTATAGATTAATTTCCAACTTATTTCGCTCCCTCTTTTGTCTCTCGTTACTACTCAGATAGCTCACAATGTCAGACCACGTGTTTAGATCAAGACGTAAATTCCGCACGCATGTCATGTTGTTAAGGTCGACAAAACATAAAACAGAATACTAAGAAAACAAGATCAAGAAGGAAAATAAGAGACATAATGTTGAGACGAGAAAAGGATCCCGCTTTTCATTGAATTGAAGATATAAGGGTTTGAACAAGCAAAATAATGCACTTTAGTTACAACCCTTGAATAACCAAGTACATAGAAAGATTAGCAAAACAAGCTACAATATTTCACAGTAACTCAATGGCAAGTCAGGACCAGTTTCCTGCTTTTCATGCATTGTTGAGCCCTTCACAAGGATGCACCATGCTGACACCAAAGAAAATCCCTGAATCTTGCAATTTCTTCTTCTTTTCCTTATTTTCTTCAAGTCACATTAGGGCGGACTTCACTTCTTTGGGACTGATGAATGACCGAGTAAGATTTGGAATTGGTTTCTCGAGAGACATGTTCGTCTTCTTCATTTCATCACCCTTTACTCTGTCTGCTACTCCAAGCACAATTTCAGGAGCACAGTTCACTGTTACAAGCATTTGGTTGGCCCTAATTGACACATCACCAACAGGTACTATCAGCATTGCAGATTCAGCTCTCAAATCTTCTCCACATACCATTCCCACCATATACACATCATCATGGACGGGCGATGAGTTCTGGTTGACATCTGGCGCATTTGAGCCCTCGACTTGGATCAGACCATTATCTATCAGAGCTTGGATATCCTTCTTGAGGAAATGACAGTCCTCAGTGTCATGCCCCGGTGCACCTGAATGGTAAGCACATTGACGAGAGTCGTCAACCCTATCCCTAGGATGCATTCCTCCATTGATTGGTTTCAGTATGTCCAAAGTTTGCAACTTCTGAAAAATTTCGGCATAAGATTCTCCAATTGGCGTGAACTCATTCTTTTTCACTTGATGCATCTTTTTATACTCAACCTTTGGGCGAAAGCCTGGAGGACCTCTTGGCCGGTAGGGAAGGTTCGGTGGAGGCTGGAATTGGTTATGTTGAGTTTGGTGAATGGGATATATGGGATGTGGGGCTGGAGTGCGCCATTGCGGATAAGACGATATTGGAGCATATGGCTGCACTGTATGGATTGAGTATTGGGGTGTAGTAGTGTTGCGGAGGGTATATTTGTGGAGCTTGGTATGAGCGGGTTTGATTGTATCTTTTCTCGCTACACTTTTGTGAACCCGAACCCACCATGGCTACATTATCTTGATTCTTCTTCCCAAAGGCTCCTGCCTGCACAGCCTGTGTAGTTGCTTTCAGTGTGGTCTGGCTTACAATCTTGCCAGCTTTGACTCCTCTCTCAATCATTTCTCCAATCTTGACGACTTCACTAAACGGTTTCCCGAAGGCGGCGATCAATGAACCATAGAACGCCTCATCTTGCGCCTCAATGAACAAACGGACCATGTCATCGTCCGGGATTGCGGGGCTCACTCGAGCGGCCTGCTCGCGCCATCTGAGGGCGTACTCTCTAAAGCTTTCGCTTGGCTTCTTTTTTATCATATCCAAAGAGGATCGATCTGGCAAAACTTCAGTGTGGTACTTGTACCGGTCGTAGAATGCCTGCGCCATGTCATCAAATGCCAACCATTTAGTTACATCCTGCCTCATGGACCATTCAGCAGCTACACCCCCCCAAGCTTTCGGAAAAGTAGGCTATCAACAGCTTGTCTTTCTTGACCCCTCTCATTTTGTTGCAGTAGGTCTTCATATGAACTCTTGGATCTCCCTGCCCGGTGTATAGATCGAACTTTGGCACTGTGAATCCCCCTGGCAATTGCAATTCGGGGAAAGAGCAAAGATCCTTGAAAGAAGTGTTGAAATGATCTCCATATCCCTGCATAATTCTCACAGCTTGTTCTAGGCCCTTCACCTTTCTCAGAACCTTGCTATCTTCAAGCTTTCCTGATCGGTCAACCTCAACTTGGAACTCGCGATGGAACCCCTGATCATATGAGTCACTGTGTCGGAAATTGGGTTCATGGTGCTGATCATAATGATGATCCCCAGCCTGGAGATGTGGTTCGCTGTTGGACCTGGCCATAGCAGGCCTAACTGGGCCCTGAAAAGTTGGAACCTATGGGAGAGGTGGGCCATGCTGTCCTTCTAGTGGAGATGGTGCATGAGGACGCACTTCAGTTTCATTTGGTACGCCACGGACAGGGGCAAGACCAGTAGGATAAGTGGGATCCTCAACTGCTATAGATGTGCCCGGTGCTCGTTGTGCCGTTGCTGGAACAGCCCCATCTAGGTTGGTTGGAATAGGAGGAGGTGCCCGTCCTGTGGTCAGTGCGTGATGCATGTCGGCCACGAGTTGTTTCAAAGTATTAACCTCCTCAGTCAATCTCTCATTTTCCAGTGCCAAGAGTTCCTGGGCACCGGTCTCGGATCTTTCTCCATCGGATGGCATGGCTACGGGTGAAGACACAAGTCTTTTTTATTTAATTCTGTACGGATGGGTCGATGCCAGGATTCCATACCAAATCTCCAACTCCAAACTATTCAAACAAATCAGGTTAGCACCAAAGAAACACATATTGCAAGCCTAAGGTTGTTATGCGTCATCCCGAAACGGTTAACGGCGTAGGCCGAGTATACCAATCGTATCCCCGAAAGATTGCTTATGTGCCTTGATCAAAATTAGAACAAAATTGTAGCTGATACATAATCAGCACAAGGATGAACTTGGATGATTAATATATATTTTTTTCTCTTTTTCTGACTCAACAAACGTAATTTAGACAAACGACACGAGACAAACTCGAAATAAAAGTGCTTGACATGATGCACGAGTCAAAAATATATACAAACTGACACATTGGGCGGGTACACTGGACGGTGAAAATAATGAGACTCACCTTTTCAGCGGAGTCAAATTTTCTACCAAGATCAACGCAAAATACAACTTAACTAATTGCAATTTATCGTATGCACCCTGACTTGACCTTAAACAAAACAAATAAAGTGGGACCCTGAAATAAACAATTTTTTTTTTGAAACTTAAGACTCAATCGGAGATTCGAAACGGAACTTATGAACAGATTATGAAACAAACTATTTTTCTTATCCGAAAGGTGACTCCAAAATCGAACATTACGACAACACAAAGACGGACACAATTTTTTTTTTGTTTGTTTTGTTTTTTTTTTTTTTTGAAACAGACTCTTTGATCTAATTCGAGAAAGAATCTTTAGGGTATTTACAAAATCTGGCAATTAGGACGACACAAAATATTACACAAATTAGACGCAAAATTGATTTCTAAAATTGGCCACTATGACGGGGTAAAACCCCGAAAAATTAATTTCAAAATATGAACTTGACTTGGATACAAACTCAACACAAAAGAGTCCCAAAATTTCGCCATTATAACGGTGCAAAACTATGACACATTATTTTCTAACACTTGGGACCAAGCCCGGACGTAAAATGAGACTAAAAAATATATTTTTTTTTTGAAAAAATTTCGCCATTATAACGGCATAAAATGACAACTAAACAAAAAATATTTCGAGACACGGGACTAAACCCAATTTTTCTATCATTTTCCTTTTCTTTCTTCTTTTTTTTTTCCCCAAAATTTGGCTCTCGCCTCCCGGTGATCGGTCAGCATAACAACCCTTAGACTAGAACAAATGCAACACATTATATGCCCATGATGTGTCTTTTAGGGGCGTGGGCCCCATTATGACGCGAGGGAGTCAGCCTAGACAAGTGCGGTACCGGTGTACCGCACCTCACTAAGTCTAATGACATGCAAATAAATCGGCCTAGATAAAAGCACAGGTTCGACTTTAGGTGACTCAATGGGTTTATGATCTAGTGGTTCAGCAATTTGGAAGTCCCTCGGGGGTACCGGTCGACAACGTCTAACGGCCTAACCCAACGCACCTCCTCCTAAGAAGGGTTAACTTTTTGTGTCCTGAGACACGACAGAAATTCCAGACGCCGAAGCGAAACTGGCGTGCATGTGTGCAGTGTTCCAGAAGACTCAAAGGTGTACGAGGGAAGACAGTTGTGTATATACAGTTCAAACAATATCAAAGTAGTAACATTCAAGGCAATATATACAAACAATATTCAAAGCCGAAAGCGACAAATTTTAAAGCCTGAGACTCTCAGTTTTCACTTTCTTCCCCAGCGGAGTCGCCAAGCTGTCACGACCCTTTTTTTTCAACTTAAAAGAAGAAAAACTTATTTATTGTTTTAAAGGTCCGTGACGGTGTTCAGGTACACAAATTATTTAAGAGATTTTCGGAGTCGCCACTTGACAAGTTAAAGGTGTGCCAAGTCACCAAAGTGCTGTACCTAGAACACCTATGACTCGTTTAGTGGTCTGCATCAGAGTTCCGGGTAAGGATCTCGGTTGACTCGAGGGAAGGTGTTAGGCACCCTCGAGTCCTGTGCCAAGCACAGTTGCTTTTGTTGACGCATTTCGACTCTTTTGAGATTGTTTATTATATTTGCCTTGATTTTGTTACGCTTCAATTTATTATTAAATTTTTACCGTTTGACAATTGAAAACTCCAATCGAATATAATCGCGCGAGAACTTCACTCGTTCGAAATCTTTCGACTTAAATCAATTAAATCGCGCAGGTACTTCACCCGTTCGAAATCTCTTGACTTAAATGAGTTTCAAGTGAACAAAATGAGTTATTATTTAGTTAAGCTTGAATCGGCCTATTCCAATTGCCTAACCGTTTTTTTAAATCCAATTTGCCTAACCGATTGTTTAAAAAGTTATAAACATTAATAATAGTTTAGTACCTCATTTGGTGCAGTAAGTAATTTGTTTTAGACATCCAGTAATAGTCAAACCAAATTGTAGACGTGAAAACTAGAAATCAACATTGCTGCGCCGTTACACGCCCTAAGCTTATTGTATTTTTTGCATTAGCAAGCCCACCCACTTTTCAGATTTTCATTTTTAGCTTAGCACTAGGAACAATAATCTGCCTTGGTTTTAGTTTATCCCCAAATATACAAGTGACGTTTCCTCATTTCTAATTTTATACACATACATTTATGACAAGTTTGCAACAATCACATACACAAAAGAAAAATGTAAAGGACCAAACAGGCCTGGATTTTTGGACCAGATCTGGGTCCTTACGTGAGCTTAAACCCAAAATTCTCATGCGTTATCAGCTGGTCCAAAATTCATCAATATTGCATATTTTATTTTCAAGAAAGATTACAATATTCTAAGTATGCAATATACAAGAACAAGATAACAAGCTCTGCTGAACCATGTCACTAAATCAAAGCCCATTTTATACAAACCCAGAGGTAAATACATACATAGTAAAAAGAAATATTTACCTAACGTGCAAATCCCTTGAGCAACAAACAAAGAGACCAGTAGCTAGCAAGACCAAGCGCAACAACATCAACCAAAAGAAACAAGCAGCAACAGCAACAATCAGGCCTCAAGCTGACTCCAAAAGTTAACAACCAGATTTCAACTTAACTTAAAAGACCTCACTGTAACTCCCAAGTGTTTCCCTTTTTTTTTTCTTTTCTTTACTAACCCTTACTATTTTTATCTCAAGCTTATCTAAGTTTCATATCTGGTTTGAGTTTCCAGATGTGTCTCAAGAGAGAGAGGTGTGTTTTCAGCTTAGTGAAGGGTAGAGAGAAGTGTTTTCTCTCATCCTCCTGTGTGTTCTGCCTTTAGAGAGTAAACTGGTGCCTTTTCTTCAGTTTTTCGTGTGTGTTCTGTGTATCTACCTCTGATTCTCTTGTGTTTCTTTTTCTTTTCAGATCTGCTTTCAAGCCCTTTAGAGAGAAGCAATCTTTTTCTTGTGTCTATGTGTTCTCTGTGAAGTGTGTCTCTGTGTTCTCTGTGAAGTGTGTCTGTGTGTTCTCTGTATTCTCCCTGCTCTGTTTCAGTTTTTTATCTCTCTGTTGTTTTTTTTTCCTCTTCAGTTCTGTCTCCTTTGCTTTTAAAAGAGAGTTAAAGACTCTCAAATGAAAAGGGAGAGGGGGTGTGTACCAGTGCAGAGGACTAGCCCATGTGCCCTCCTCACTCATCAGATTTCAGCCCATAATTGCCTTGCATGCAAGGCTTGTACCAGAACCCAAAAAGGACAGAACTATGCTGCCACCCATGTACTTCCCTGACTCAATTTTGACATCCACATTTGACATCATCAAGCCTATGTCATTCCAATTATCTAAGCAAATCAAACCCATCACAACCAAACTAAAACTTTCCAAACAAAGGCATATAGCAGAATATCTTCATTTCAATGTAAACACTTATACTAACAAAACATATGACCTGCTCCTAATATATGCTGCCAAGGAAACAATCTGCCTACTCACATACAAATTCATACAAACTTTTACTAAACAGGTCCTAAACAAATCATGCTTGAACAGTACAGCTCTCAGCACTTAACCTGGCCTTCAAACTTGGACTCACTAAGTTCAACTCCTAACGACACAAGGCTCTCGATCCAGTAGACTAGTGAATCAAACTGAACAAATTCCACACCCAATCATTAACTCAAACTCATAGCCAGTCATGAACAAATAGATGAACAAGTAACAAACTTGACAATACTAAACAAGAACATACTAAACAAGATCAACAAGAAACTCAGAATGACCTAACAAATCCATTATGTAACAAACACATATGCAAACTGTCATGCTAAGTCACAACACTTCAAGATATACTATTTCATCTCAACACTAAACCCTTCACGAATTCAACCACATAAGTAGATTTGGATAAAGTAAAAGCCTGTACCATTAATAAAATTACACACTATTGGATAAACCTATACATGGAAATATGCCACACTTAAATGCTAGTAATTTAGTATCAACTAAAGCTACAACTGAAACATTAAACTATAACTAATACTAGCAGTAATCAAAAAAGAAAGGTTAAGAAAGAGCAATTGGATTTCTGTTTATGACCCATGAAAGCAAAAACAACAGACCTCTACCACTGTCTAGTAATGCCCGTTCCGTTCGATCATCGCCACCAAACATTGTATCGTCGCAGCAAGCCCCGCTACTGCCTGTTCGGATCACCACCGCTGCCTCGTCAACGCTGAAACAGCCTCGTTATCACATTACCACCGCTGCCTCGCCAAGCCACTACTAGAGCCATTATCATGGCCATCATACCAAAGCCGATCAACACGAACACTCGAGCAAACTGCTCGCTAAACAAACAAAAATAGAGTACAACAGCCCCCCTCTCATTCAATCGTCGCAGCCACCACTGCCCCGTCGCCTTATCAAAACATCGACGCTGCAATCCAAGCATCACCGTCACTGCTGTAGCATTGTCACCAAAGCTATGAATATCATCATCGTGGCTATCATACAACCAAACATCATCGCCACAACCTCACCGCTGCCTCTGAAAATACCCGCGACCTTGCCTCGCCTCTCATTGCCTCAACGTCACTAAACAGTCCCCCCAAGCCAACATCTTAGCCATTCGACCCCACCCTTTCTTGTTCTAACTGAAATGATTCCAATTGGAATCGTTTCAACTAGAAAAAGAAGAGAATGGAACTTTAAAAGACGAGAAATCAAGGAAAATGAGGGCGAAGTAGGTTGCCGTCCCGTTTGCCCGGAGGAGTGGTTTCCATACAAGTGAGTTCTAGACACGGCGTGAGAAGAATGAGGTGAAGTCGAAGACCTAAAGGGTCACCGGAAAATTTGAATTTTTCACCGTAAAGGGACAACCCAGATCTTTGAACCCCGATCTTCAAAAAACGGCTGAGAATTTAGGAAAAATACTCGGGGAAATGGAAAGAGGGGGTCAAGGCTAGTCGGGTAATGTAATTTGGGGTTTTTCCGGGGGCGGCCGGTGGTGGTGCCGCGGTGGATCGCCGGCGGAGATGTGGTGGGAGACGATTTCCGGCGAGAAGCCAAAATTTGGCATGGTTTCGGCTGTATAACAAGGGTTTGGGAAAAATAAGGCAAAACTAAAAATTGAAATATATACAAAGGGGATATGGGCCGGGTTGTGTGGTAATTGGGCTGGCATTAGTTATGGGCTGCATTTCTTTTCATTTTTCCTGATTTTCTCATAGCCCAACGGCTAGTTTTTCCAAGTTTAAACCACACAAATGACTTACTAAAACTAAATTCTAATTAACTACTAAAACACATAAAATTATTATACATCAAATATCTTTTGAGAAAATTTGGTAATTTTTTGCTTAATTAAATAACTAAAATGGCCAAACAAACTGACAAAATCTACAAAAATTAGGCAAAACAGCTAGACCAATTAGCACATTAATTTTTAGCTATTATCTTGAATTTTGGTGCCAAAATTAGGTGATCACACACATACACATATATACACACAGCACGACCGAGGTTACCGGGTGCCGTGTTACCCGCTGGCCTCTAAGTAGATCCACCCCTGGATATCATTGTTATCTTATCATTTAGTACTCTAGTAAGATGATATTTATATTTTAATTTAATCACTTGAATCGTATGAATTTTGCAATGAAAGCAATACTTTTTTTTCAATATTGTTATCTTGTACGACAAAAATGACACAATATTTTTTTTTTAAAAAAAAAAACTGAAAACTAACCGAATCGTATCGAAACCGAAGAGAAACCGATATGATTGGGATGGTTTTGAAAATTCAAATTTTGATTATACATTCTTTAATAACCGAAAAATTGGTGTGGTACAAAATTTTTGAAATAACCGACCGAACCGAACCATTGACACCCTAGGACATGTTGTTATTGTTGTTGTTGTACAATGTACACTTATGATTATAAAACTTTTACGACTTATTGTCTTAAACATGCCATATGTTGCGCGGCGCCCTTTTGATGCCTTTGCGCGCGCAATGTCTTTGCACCACAGGTAGAACAGATGAGTGTCAGCCGCTCGGCCGAGTGTCGGCCGTGCATTGAATGAGTGTCAGTCAGTTGGACGAGGGCCATTCGTGCACGGGACGAATGTCAGCCGCGTACTTGAGGGGAAGCCTTGGCCATGTAATCACCTAATTTTGGCACGAAAATGCAAAATTGCTCAAAATAGCCTTGATAATTTTGTACTAATTTTGTCTTTTATTTTAACTAAAATTGTCGGTAATTGGGAAGGCAAATATGAAAATTAAAAAAAAAATTACTTGTTCTGTGTTTGATTGTAATTTTACGTTTTAATTATGATAATATTACAATTTTGGGTGGTTTTAATTCTAGCTAGTTTGTGTATGATTCAAATAAAGTGGACCTTTTAATAGTTATTTGTAGAAAAAAAAGGAGCAGCCCAATACTTTGGCCCGCCAGCCCAGTTCTATTTGGCCCACCCAAACAAGGATCAATCACAGCCTTTGGATCATTCTTTATCCAATGGCTCCCATTAACCCTTCCAATCCCATATAAACCTCAAAATTCCCAATTTTTCACTCACTCCCCACAAGTCTCTTAAGACTAATGTTATTATGCCAAAATTGTTACAGCACACCGGAAAAGCCAAGTCCCGCCGTAGCTCCACCACCACGCCGCCACTGTACCACCGGCGGCCACCACCTCCGGTGGCCGGAAAAAATACAAAAAAATATCCCCGGACTCCTTTCGGCCTCCTCGTTCCATTTCTCAACTCGGTTTCTTTAAATTATTAGCCGATTTTTGTAGATCGGGTTTTGAAATTTGGCCAAACATCAAATCCGGTAAGTTTACTTGTTTTGATTAGTTTCTTTTTCTATTGTCCTCCTCTCCACTTTCCCCTTACTTGTTTTGATTAGTTTCTTTTTCTATTGTCCTCCTCTCCACTTTCCCCTTCACTCTCATGTCCCATTTTCCCAAAATACCCCAACCCCTAGCACCTCGTTTCTGTCCCATTTCTGTTTCTTTCTTCTTCTTCTTCTTATTTTTCTTTTTTGTTTATGTTTCTGATGATGATGAGGCTGTTACAATTTGTTTGGGGACTGAAGTGGTGATGGTGTTTGATGTTCATTCGACGGGGCTGTGTGTAGATGTTTAGCAGTGGTGATAAAGGGTTGTGATTGTTTGCTTCAATGGCGAAGCTGTGAACTTATTGGTGATGTGTTGAAGCCTGGTAAAGCAAAGCCGAGTCACTGGTGGACGTGGTGACGATGCTGCGATGATTAGTGTTGATGAAGGAATTAAATCAGTCGTACTGCATCGAGGCAATGGTGTCGTGCAGCAGCGAGCAGTGTTGATTGGCTGCGATGATGACGATGGGATTCAGGCAGCAGTGCTCTTGGCTGCGATGATACAATGTTCGTTGGGCGATGATCGTAATGAGGCGAGGCAATGGTTCGCGTTGCAGTAGTTGTAATGTTAGCATTGGCAACGGGTTAGTTTAGATGCTAGTTTCTTATTCTTTGTGTTCTATGTGTTTACATTCACGTAAGTTTGATTAGCCAGGGATAACCTTAGGAATCACTCTATAAGCGTTGCTTAGCCGTATTCTCTTGTCATGATCTTAAGTAGTTTATTGTTCAGTGTTACTAGTTGTAGTAATAGTATCTAATCAAATCATCTCGTGTGCTTTTGTTTAGACATAACTATGTTACTATCTTGGAATGCAAAATAGTGTTAGTTTAGCTTTAGATTGTTGGGAAATGATGTATTATGGTTGTATGTTCTTGTTCAGATTCATAAATCAAAAGAGAAAATGAAGTTGGTTTACTGTTGGACTTGTTTCTTCCTAGAACTAGTGATATATCTTGAGTTCATATGCATTACTGGTATTTAGGATTACCTCTGTGTGTGTGTGTGTGTTGTCTGATCCGTGTATGCAATCACAACTCTTCCAGTCTTAGTTCTTGTTTTGTTTTTTTTATACAAAATCTGAAAAAAAAAAAAAAAAAAGAGGTTAAAAGAGTCAAAGGTCAATAGAAGTACAAAATCAGCTTAAATATATAGGATCCTTTTGCTTTTGCTGAAAAGCAAGTGTGCACATGTGACTTTTGTCCATTTTACTTTTGTATTAAATTGTATGGCATGCTTGGTTTGTCTTTTAGGGAGGTCATTTAATGTTTTGGGGGATTGAAAAAGAGAAAAGAGCTGATTCTTTCTCCTATATAAGGAGTTCATTTACTCTTTCACAAAAGGGGGCAGATCTGAAAAAATAGAGAGGGGAGATCTGGTAACACACGAAAATATCAGGGAGGAAAAACTAAAAAGAGTCAGAAAGTGGTTTTATTTTTAAGTCTTAAAGGGTGGTCTTGAGAAGTTTCACGGAGCTGGGAGCTGGTTGTTTAGAGTAGCTGGTTGTTTTGGTTGAATTACTGTTGTTTAGTTTAGAAATCTTGCTAACAAGGTAAACTTTCAACTTTCTTTATATATCATGTATAAATTTTAGTCCATTTTATGGCCATGAATGTGTAAAGGCCAGCCTATCAAGGCCAAAGGTTCACTTTTCTACTTATTTCCAAGTATGTTTCTGTCATATTCGCTAAATGTATGATATACTAGAAGTTCATAGCTTTATGACTTGTTTAAATATTAGCCATGTACATATGAGAATAGATCTTGAAAATCTGTGAGTTACTTGTGTAAAACTTGATAAAATCTTAGATGAATAGACAACTTAAAATCTTTAATGCATAATTATGTGAGAGAAATAAAGAGATTGGAACGCCCCTTTGAAATTTAGAAATTAGCATAACATGTTGTCTTAGAACTTATCTGAAATCAAGTAGTAAAAAACAGCTCACTTGTGCAAATGGAACGCTATTTCTGAAATGTTTAGGCAAAGTTTACGTGCAATCTTGTGTGAAATATGTTAGCTTTGAAATCAAAGTTGGATTGATACAAATTTTAGCCCAATAATTTGACTATATTGCAACTGTTGAAAAAGTAAAAAAAAAACAAAAAAAATAAAAAAAATAAAAAAAAAAAAAAAATAATAATAATAATAATAATAATAATAATAATAATAATAATAATAATAATAATAATAATAATAATAATAATAATAAATAGATGCTCCTTCATTCAACTTCAATCGAGAGAATGGATTGCCGATTTAAAAAATGAAAGAAGAGAAATCTAACTTGATTAGGCATGATTAGGAAAAGCGATACATTACTATGCAAATCAAATAGCTCAGATTTTACTATGCTGAAACGAGTTATTCAAACTAATAGGCCGAAGCTAATAAATGATAAATTGATCACATTGGAACTCACATTAAGTCAAGAGATTTCGAACGGGTGAAGTGCCTGTGCGAATTAATTGATTTAAGCCGGAAGATTTCGAACGAGTGAAGTGCTCGCGCGATTATATCTCGGTTCGAGTTTCTAGTTGAACAGACAAATTTAATAAATTGAAGCGTAACAAAATAAAGGCAAATACTACAAACAAATTCAAGAGTTGAAATGCGTCAACAAAGCAACTGTGCTCGGCACAGGACTCGAGGGTGCCTAATACCTTCCCGCGAGTCAACCGAGATCCTTACCCGGAACTCTGACGCAGACTATTTACGAGTCATAGGTGTTCTAGGTACACCATTTTGGTGACTTGGCACACCTTTAACTTGTCAAGTGGCGACTCCGAAAATCTCTTAATGATTCGTGTACCTTTAACACCGTCACAGACCTTTTTAAAACTAATAAGTCTTTCTTTTTAAGTTGAAAAAGGGTCGTGACTGCTTGGCGACTCCGCTGGGGATGAAAGTAAAAACTGAGAGTCTCAGGCTTTGTCGCTTTCGGCTTTTGAATATTGTTTGTATATGCTGCCTTGAATGTTACTGCTTTGATATGTTTGAACTGTTTATACACAACTGTCTTCTCTCGTACACCTTTGAGTCTTCTGGAACACTGCACACATGCACGCCAGTTTCGCTTCGGCGTCTGGAATTTCTGTCGTGTCTCAGGACACAAAAAGTTAACCTTTCTTAGGAGGAGGTGCGTTGGATTAGGCCGTTAGACGTTGTCGACCAGTACCCCCGAGGCACTTCCAAATTGCCAGAAACTATAGAACATGAACCCATTGAGTCACCTAGAGTTGAACATGTGCTTTTATCTAGGCCGATTTATTTGCATGTCATTAGACTTAATGAGGTGCAGTACACCGGTACCGCACTTGTCTAGGTTGACTCAATCGTGTCACAATGGGGCCCACGTTCCTAAAAGACACATCATGAGCATATAATGTGTTGTATTTGTTTAGTCGAAGGGCTGTTATGCTGACCGATCACCGAGGGGCGAGAGCCAAATTTTGAAGAAAAAAAAAAGAAAATGATAGAAAAATTGGGTTTAGTCCCGTGTCTCGAAATATTTTTGTTTAGTTGTCCTTTTACGCCGTTATAATGATGAAAAATTTTCAAAATTTTTTTAGTCTCATTTTACGTCCGGGCTTGGTCCCAAGTGTTAGAAAATAATGTGTCATAGTTTTGCGTCGTTATAATGGCGAAATTTTGGGACTCTTTTGTGTTTGTGTCCAAGTCAAGTTCATATTTTGAAATTAATTTATCGAGGTTTTAGGTCGTCATAATGGCCAATCTTAGAAATCAATTTTTGCGTCTAATTTGTGTAATATTTTGTGTCGTCCTAATTGCCAGATTTTGTAAATACTCTAAAGATTCTTTCTCGAATTAGATCAAAGAGTTTGTTTCAAACAAAAAAAAAAACAAAAACAAAAAAAAAAAATTGTGTCCGTCTTTGTGTTGTCGTAATGTCCTATTTTGGAGTCACCTTTTGGAAAAGAAAAGAAAAATAGTTTAGTTTGTTTCATAATCCGTTCTTAAGTTCCGTTTCGAATCTCCGGTTGAGTCTTAATTTTTATTTTATTTTTTTTTTAAAATGTTGTTTTAGGGTCCCGCTTTATTTTGTTTTATTTAAGGTCAAGTCAGGGTACAGACGATAAATTGTAATTACCTAAGTTGTATTTTGTGTCGATCCTCGTTGAATAATCTGACTCCGCTAAAATGTCGAATCTCATTATTTTCACCGTCTGGGTGTACCCGGCCAATGTATCAGTTTGTATATATCCTTGACTCGTGCATCATGTTAAGCACTTTTATTTTGAGTTTGTCTCGTGTCGTTTGTCTAAATTACGTTTGTTGAGTCAGAAAAATAGGAATATATATATCATCCAAGTTCGTCCTTGTGTTGATTACGTATCAGTTGCAA
Organism: Petunia x hybrida; assembly: GCA_037355625.1. Taxonomy (NCBI): domain Eukaryota; kingdom Viridiplantae; phylum Streptophyta; class Magnoliopsida; order Solanales; family Solanaceae; genus Petunia; species Petunia x hybrida. Next base: position 762,816 of record JBBBVM010001019.1, on the reverse strand, counting down.
TTTTATTCTAATTTTGATCAAGGCATATAAGCAATCTTTTGGGGATACTATCGGTACACGCGGCTTGCGCCGCGAATCATTTCGGGATGACGCATAACAACCCTAGGCTTGCAATATGTGATTTCTTTGTGCTGACCCGGGTTGTTACCCAAAGTTTCGAAGTTTGTGCTATTTAACAGGCGCTCTAAGATTGGTTCTGATCAACGCTTGAGGAGGCAGAATGAGAGGTCAACCAGGGAGGTCAAAATATGAAATAGTTGATGGCGGACACAGGTCATGTCATTACTATGGGAACAGTCCCACCAGAATACCTGTCCCTTGCCTTGTTAAATGTTTCACAAGGTCCAAAGTTTGAAGAAATGAGAAATGACATAATTTGTCGTTGGATCTGAGGCACGTCTTTGGCATCAACATGGTGCAAATTGGTGAAGGGCTCAGCAATACATAAGTCCAAAATTCGGTCTTGACGAGCAACTGTGCGACCGAGAATCGTTGTAGCTTGTTTTGTTATCCTTTCTATGTACTTGGTTATTTGAGGGTTGTAATCCAACTGCATTATTTGCTCATTTTGATATTCAAACCCATATATCTCCAAAAAAAAAAAAAAAGCGTCATCCAATTCTTGTCTTTAGATTCTGTCTTCTGTCTCTCTGAATTTTGTCTTCTTTTATTTTTGTGATGGTCGGCCTTAATAACATGACATGCGTATGGGGTTGACTTCTAGATCTAAACACGCGGTCCGACATATCGTCTCAATGAACCATCAGAATTGTGAGGAAAAGGGAGTGAAATAAGTTGAGAATTAATCAATAGTCATCCGATACGGGAGATCGGTGAGAAGTTCAAAATCGTGCACAGTCGCTTCGACCGAATTTAAAATACCAGTTTTGAGATAAGGAACTTTGGATGAACTAATGCGAATGGGTGTAAGCCTCGCTGCTCGAAAACACCATCGTTGAAGTAGAGGTCAAGGACACGTGTGGATCAATCCAGGTCAATTGATTGAACCATTATTTGTGCGAGGCATTCTCGGGTCGGGATGACGAACGGCTTTCATTTTTCTACCCAAATACTATGTCCTTTTGTCAGTCTTTTTTAGCCTTGTTCTGTATTTTCTTTGGCCTACCCTCCCTTGGAATCAATTTGATGTGATTAAAGAAAAAGAAAAAAAAAAGAGAAAAAGAAAAGAAAAGAGGGAACAAAACAACAAAAATCTACCTCAGTGGCAGAGCTACGTCTTGACCTGATTCCTCTCAAAAGGATACGTAGGCAATCATTCGGGTGCGGTCATAATAGGGAAAAGTTTATTTTTTCCTTGTTCATATTGACGCAAAACTTGCCTCCAAGTTTGCGCAATGTCAAAAGAAATTTTGTTCCCCATTCTATGCTAAACTGGGGCAGAAGTTTGTTTTTATTTTATTTTATAAATAAAAACAAATAAAAACAAACTTCTATCTTTGTACCATATATTCATATGTTTCATGAGATATCAGTCTCGAAATCGAGGAAGAAACTCAAAGCGCCCAGTTTATCCTAAACTGGGCAGAAGTTTAGTTTTTTAAAAAGAAAAGGAGAAAGTCAATTCCTTTTTCTTTCTTTGTTCGTCTCGGGGGAAGGTCTCAATATCCCCTATGTTTGCATATCAGAAAACTCAGAAGATAATTCCTGGGTTTTTCAATAAATTGGGACTGCAGTTTTTTATTATTTTAAAAGAAATGATTCCAAGGGTTGTATCATTCACCAAGTCATTTCATGAGATGCTTTCATACCGCTTTTCAAATTAAAGAGAAAAACACAAAAAAAAAAAAAAGAGGAAAAAAAAGAGAGAGAAAAAATCCCCAATTTGCCTAAATTAGGGGAAATAAGTTTGTTTTATTTTTTCAAAAGTGGTGATTTCATAGCTTGTGATGTTCATCTGATCGTCTCATGAGATGTTTCTGAGCTTTTATGTTGAACCTCTTTCTTCATAGCCTAACCAAATCCAATGTTATAGTCCAAATAAAGACCCTTCTGACCGATCATTGAGAATGTCAAGCCGAGTAGGGTATCAAGGGATAAGTTACACACTGTAAAGTCGCATCCTTATAAGCCGACAATCTCATTTGGGAGCTGGGAGCATCAAGGGCATTAAAGGAGAAATTCTCTGGGGAATCAAGATAAAGGCCAAAATTGAAGAAAGAAAGAAAAGATGATGTCAATTAGCAAGGAAAGATAGGAGATCGATGAGGAAAGAGCGAAAAAATGACAGAAATGAAAATGAAAAAAAAAAAGAAGAAAAAAAGAAAAAAAAAGAAAAGAAAAAAAAATGAAGTCTTGTCGGTGAAAACCTGAAAATGCGCTGCAAGACAATAGTGAGTAAAAGAACAAAGAGAGAGGCTAGTCAGTGAAAACCCGAAAGGGCACTACTAGTCGAATGAGGGTCGTTAGATTTGCCATCAAATAAGATTGGGAAAGCTGGGTACAAAGTCATGGATGGACTCTGTGAGCGGATTAAGAGTTGATTCCAAAATACATGCCGTGTTAATAAGGTCGTCATCTTTTCAGTCATTTACCTCTCCCATAAGGAACGTCATCATTTTTTCATCTTTTGGTTGGAAGCTTTTTCGTTTCCATTATTTTGTCTTGCTTCAGTTCGTTTCAGTTTCTCCAACATCAAACGAGCAAAGAAAGTTTTGCAAAACTTATTATAGTTTCATAGTTGTACTAGAGCAAGTCAGGACCAACCTTGATAATTGGAGCCAATGTTTTACATCAGCACAAAGTATGCCACACCAAGGAGTGTACCATGAAAGAGATCATCAAAGAATATGCAGATTTCAAGATGCAGTTAAATTTCAAATCAAAGCCTGCCAAGCAAGCAGCAATTTCAAGCTTTCAACAGTCAAAGCCCGCCCGAGGGGCAATTTCAATTTTCAAGTAAAAGCCCGTCAAAGCGGCAGTTTCAATTTTCAAGTCAAGCCCGTCAAAGCGGCAATTTCAACTTTCAAGTCAAAGCCCGTCAAAGCGGCAATTTCAACTTTCAAGTCAAGCCCGTCAAAGCGGCAATTTCAACATTCAAGTCAAAGCCCGTCAAAGCGGCAATTTCAACATTCAAGTCAAAGCCCGTCAAAGCGGCAATTTCAATTTTCAAGTCAAGCCCGTCAAAGCGGCAATTTCAACATTCAAGTCAAAGCCCGTCAAAGCGGCAATTTCAGCATTAAAGTCAACGCCCGTCAAAGCGGCAATTTTACTTTCAATTCAAAGCCCGTCAAAGCGGCAGTTTCAATTTTCAAGTCAAGCCCGTCAAAGCGGCAGTTTCAACTTTCAAGTCAAAGCCCGTCAAAGCGGAAATTTCAACTTTCAAGTCAAGCCCGTCAAAGCGGCAATTTCAACATTCAAGTCAAAACCCGTCAAAGCGGCAATTTCAATTTTCAAGTCAAGCCCGTCAAAGCGGCAATTTCAACATTCAAGTCAAAGCCCGTCAAAGCGGCAATTTCAGCATTAAACTCAACGCCCGTCAAAGCGGAAATTTTACTTTCAATTCAAAGCCCGTCAAAGCGGCAATTTCAATTTTCAAGTCAAGCCCGTCAAAGCGGCAATTTCAACATTCAGGTCAATGCCCGCCCGAGCGGCAATTTCAAGTTTTCAAGACCCACTGGATTAGTTGGAGCTTCAGACCAGTTCATCAGCTTGTGGAGAATGAGGGAGTAGTTTTGAGAAGTCGAGGCGCCCACCTAGAGAATGAGGGAGTAGTTTTGAGAAAGTCGAGGCACCCACCTAGAGAATGAGGGAGTAGTTTTGAGAAGCTGAGGCACCCACCTGGAGAATGAGGGAGTAGTTCCAGAAAGTCGAGGCACCCACCTGGAGAATGAGGGAGTAGTTTTGAGAAAGTCGAGGCACCCACCTGGAGAAGGAGGGAGTAGTTTAGAGAAAGTCGAGGCACCCACCTGGTGTCACGACCCAATTTCCAAGGGCTCGTGATGGCACCTAAACAACATTTGCCTAGGCGAACCAATGAAACAAGATGCGGAAAAGAACAATAATGTGAAAAGATCATAAATGGATATATAAATATAAAAGGGTGAAGTCCAAAAGAATATATCCACAAAAGAATTGGAGCATTCTAAGAGTGACTCAATAAAGTATGAATATACATCAAAGAAATCTGAGTCCTATCTCTAAGTGACTCCGGCGGTATGCCACCACGGTCTGTGTGGTCGGCTCACCTCAATCAAAAGTCTCAGAAGCCTCGGGAACCGCTAACGTCCGGGCTGCTGACTGGATGAAGGATCTGCGCACGTAGCAGAGTAAGTTATGAGCCGAAGCCCAGTAAGATTACCGACAGGCCCGCTAAGGTACCCTTGCGGGACAAGTCGCTACATGCATCATAAGCAACAACATACTATAGTAATCATAAAATAAAGTAGTGAAATCACAAATAGATGTAACACATTCCATACACACAAGTAGTAACCAGAAGTCTCAACGATTATGCCCATCCAACGTAAGGCATAGGTCAACTCAGCGGCGGTTTGGAGGTCCAATCTCTACTCCAGTGCCGACTAACCTAGACCTACTATGGACTAGCAACACCACTACTAAGTATCAACCATATACCGTGACCCGAAGTCACTATCACAATCATGAATAAGTAGACCAACGACCCGTAGTCGTTGGCTCATCTCAAATCTGTCTACGATCGCACCACACCCCCTGTCAAGTGCGTCGTATCTCAATAAATCAAGTGACCACACCACACCCCCTGTCAAGTGTGTCACATCTCAAAGATCAAGTGTCCACACCACACCCCCTGTCAAGTGTGACACATCTCATAGTATAGGCGACACCACACCCCCTGTCAAGTGTCCCTCTAACAGTATTAATATCCACGACATTAATAACAATAACAGAAATAATAACAGAAATATTAATAACGATAATATTTCACAGTCACCGTAACCCAGGTTGGTTATGCTAGCTGAACGTAAGGCGAAGGTTAACCCGACCACAGTTTGGGGGTACAATCCCTACTCCCATGTCGTCCAACCCAAGGTTACGTATAGACAGCACTACCCAACCCGGCACGTGAACAAATCAAGTACCAATATCATACAAAAGCCGGCAAAATCCTCGGCAAGACATTTATCATGACATGCCGGCAACATCCTCGGCCATGTCCCAAGTTCTTGCTATCTAAGCATGGCGTAGCAAGCGTTACTATGATATAAATTTAAGCTACCTCGACGTAGCGTTTAGACCGGCACATACCTCGGTCGAGTCACAATCTCGCTATTTATAACAAACAATAATAGCAAGTAATTCACATCATTAATCCTAACCATTGTTAGGTATATATATGCGTACATGAAGCATACTAGCATGAAGGAAGAGTCCACAAGCACAATAGAGGTCAAGTCTCACTTACCTCGAAATTCGGGCTCAAATGCCGGGAAGAATCTCCTTTCCCGCTCGCCTTGTCCGCGAAGGACTCTCCACTAGGTCTATTAAGACAAGATATAGCACATATGAGTGCTCAATTATAGCTATTTAAGCCTATAGGCATCCTAAGGTAAAAATTACCAAAATGCCCCCGGGTAGGGCCGAGCCCTAAATTTACAAAATGTACTTTTCCGGACTCCGCACGCTCCCGTGAGTCCAAAAGTACACTTAGATTCCACATGCGAGCCTTGCTCGATGTCTTTCCCCAATTCTTAAGAATCTAGGGTTCTAACCCATTTCCAAGAATCAACCCTTTGATTCTTGTGTTAATAAACATAAAGATGGATTGAAAGGGCTTACCTTAAGTGTAAGTATGATTGGGTCTTCAAGAAATACCCAAAAATCGCCTCAAGAGCTCACCAAATGATTTTTATAAGTTATGAACCGAAATGGCCCGAAATGGCCTTTTTATAGCAGTTTTTTTTGTTTTTGCCTCTGTGACAGCTTCTTTTGAAAAAATCATAACTTTTGATAGAAATGTCCAAATGACCTGAAACTCATTCCATTAGAACCACAACTCAAAGGGATACAACTTTCATGTTTTGAGTTTTTTCTAATTCCTTACGGATTGGCCGGAAAATCAGCTTTTATCCGGCTGTTTGCGCCAAAACAGAACAGAAAAGTCGCACCAGATTTTCTACTGTTTTAGGGGCCAAACGGGACCCTACGAAGCTCGGAATGATCCCAAATTTTGCACACAAACCATAAAATACTTGGGTGACATGCTCGTCAAGACGGAACTCAATTCGGACCTCCAGAACTCAAAAAGTGGGTCCCAAGGCAAAGGTTCAATTTTCGACTTTCGCCAAAATAGCGAAATTTAACCAAACGACCTCGGAATCCAATTCCGAAAGTTGCTACAAGTCACAAATGACTATACGAACCTAACGGAACTTTCGTACCTCTCATCGGAGCTCATTTGCTCAAATCGAGCTCGGAAACCTCTTTTAACTCTTCTAAACTTCCGAAACGGGGACTTTATCAAAAGTCCTATCAAACGAGGTCCGTTTTCAATTTTGAAGGTTGCTACATATCATAAATGACGAGACGGACCTAACGGTGCGCTCAAATTTTCCATCGGGGTTCGTTTACTCAAAACGACCTATCGAAACCCCAAATTCCTTTCCGGAATTTCATAAACGGACCCTTTTCTCGAAAACCTATCAAACGGACTCCGTTTCGACTCAGATTTCACATACGGGTCATAAATGACCTAACGGAGCTTTTGAGACTGTTGACACGCAAATCGAGGTCCCAGATCCCGTAACGACTATTTGAGGGTCTTTACACCTGGAGAAGGAGGGAGTAGTTTAGAGAAGTCGAGGCACCTACCTAGAGAATGAGGGAGTAGTTTTGACAAGTCGAGGCACCCACCTGGAGAATGAGAGAGTAGTTTTGAGAAAGTCGAGGCATCCACCCGGAGAATGACGAAGTAGTTTGAAGAAGTCAAGGCGCCCACCTGAAGAACGAGGGAATACATTTGAAGAAGTCTAGGCGCCCTCCTGAAGAACGAGAGAATCCATTTCTGTAAAGAGGGAAGACCCACCTGAACCAAGATCGGTGGTTTTTATTTTCTGCAAGAGCAAGACCCACCTGAACCGAGAGCGGTGGTTTAATGTTCAACAAATGAGGGGAGCAAGAACCAAGAAGCTCATCTTGGGAAGCATGAAGACTTAGAGTAGGAATTGTAATTTTTACATTTCAATGTTGTATTTTCATTTTCTTGTAAAACAATGACCACCAGCAAGCAACCAACAACCAGCAACAAGTGACCAGCAGCAACAGCTCTAGTATGTCAAAAGCATCTTGTGTCAGTCCGGGTAAGTCTAGAAGCGTCAAGTCAGTCCTACTTAGTTTTCAAGTGTCTAGAGTTAGTCTGTGTATATCTAGAGAGTGCTTAGTGGTAGTCTAGGAGAGTCTAGTGTCAGTCTGTGTGCGGTAGTCCCAGCTACCGCATATGAGGAACTACACTGATCTTATTCCTTAGTCCGGGGATATGTAGGTAGCCTTGTTCTCGGTTAGAACCGAAATTCAAGGTACGGTCACCATTTTAGAAAGCATACTCTTCGCTAGAACTGAAAAGCCAAAATTAGTTGTCGATTACTTCTTTGTCCGAAAACTCTTCGTGTTCCCGAACAAAGAGGGGAAGCTGTAATCACCTAATTTTGGCACGAAAATGCAAAATTGCTCAAAATAGCCTTGATAATTTTGTACTAATTTTGTCTTTTATTTTAACTAAAATTGTCGGTAATTGGGAAGGCAAATATGAAAATTTAAAAAAAAAATACTTGTTCTGTGTTTGATTGTAATTTTACGTTTTAATTATGATAATATTACAATTTTGGGTGGTTTTAATTCTAGCTAGTTTGTGTATGATTCAAATAAAGTGGACCTTTTAATAGTTATTTGTAGAAAAAAAAAGAGCAGCCCAATACTTTGGCCCGCCAGCCCAATTCTATTTGGCCCACCCAAACAAGGATCAATCACAGCCTTTGGATCATTCTTTATCCAATGGCTCCCATTAACCCTTCCAATCCCATATAAACCTCAAAATTTCCAATTTTTCACTCATTTGCCACAAGTCTCCTAAGACTAATGTTATTATGCAAAAATTGTTACAGCACACCGGAAAAGCCAAGCCCACCCCCCCCCCCCCCCCCCCCCCGTAGCTCCACCACCACGCCGCCACTATACCGCCGCCGGCCACCACCTCCGGTAGCCGGAAAAAATACAAAAAAATATCCCCGGACTCCTTTCGGCCTCCTCGTTCCATTTCTTAACTCGGTTTCTTTAAATTATTAGCAGATGTTTGTAGATCGGGTTTTGAAATTTGGCCAAACATCAAATCCGGTAAGTTTACTTGTTTTGATTAGTTTCTTTTTCTATTGTCCTCCTCTCCACTTTCCCCTTCACTCTCATGTCCTATTTTCTCAAAATAACCCGCCCCCTAGCACCCCGTTTCTGTCCCGTTTCTGTTTCTTTCTTCTTCTTCTTCTTCTTCTTCTTCTTCTTCTTCTTATTTTTCTTTTTTGTTTATGTTTCTGATGATGATGAGGCTGTTACAATTTTGTTTGGGGACTGAAGTGGTGATGGTGTTTGATGTTGATTCGACGGGGCTGTGTGTAGATGTTTAGCAGTGGTGATAACGGGCTGTGATTGTTTGCTTCAATGGCGAAGCTGTGAACTCATTGGTGATGTGTTGAAGCCTGGTAAAGCAAAGCCGAGTCACTGGTGGACGTGGTGACGATGCTGCGATGATTAGTGTTGACGAGGGAATTGAATCAGTCGTAGTGCATCGAGACAATGGTGTCGTACAGCAGCAAGCAGTGTTGACTGGCTGCAATGATGACGATGGGATTCAGGCAGCAACGCTCTTGGCTGCGATGATACAATGTTCGTTGGGCGATGATCGTAATGAGGCGAGGCAATGGTTCGCGTTGCAGCAGTTGTAATGTTAGCATTGGCAACGGGTTAGTTTAGATGCTAGTTTCTTGTTCTTTGTGTTCTAAGTGTTTACATTCACGTAAGTTCGATTAGCCAGGGATAACCTTAGGAATCACTCTATAAGCGTTGCTTAGCAGTATTCTCTTGTCATGATCTTAAGTAGTTTATTGTTCAGTGTTACTAGTTGTAGTAATAGTATCTAATCAAATCATCTCGTGTGCTTTTGTTTAGACATAACTCTGTTACTATCTTGGAATGCAAAATAGTGTTAGTTTAGCTTTAGATTGTTGGGAAACGATGTATTATGGTTGTATGTTCTTGTTCAGATTCATAAATCAAAAGAGAAAATGAAGTTGGTTTACTGTTGGACTTGTTTCTTCCTAGAACTAGTGATATATCTTGAGTTCATATGTATTACTGGTATTTGGGATTACCTCTGTGTGTGTGTGTTGTCTCATCCGTGTATGCAATCACAACTCTTCCAGTCTTAGTTCTTGTTTTGTTTTTTTTAAACAAAATCTGAAAAAAAAAAAAAAAAGAGGTTAAAAGAGTCAAAGGTCAATAGAAGTACAAAATCAGCTTAAATACATAGGATCCTTTTGCTTTTGCTGAAAAGCAAGTGTGCACATATGACTTTTGTCCATTTCACTTTTGCATTAAATTGTATGGCATGCTTGGTTTGTCTTTTAGGGAGGTCATTTAATGTTTTGGGGGATTGAAAAAGAGAAAAGAGCTGATTCTTTCTTCTATATAAGGAGTTCATTTACTCCTTCACAAATGGGGGCAGATCTGAAAAAATAGAGAGGGGAGATCTGGTAACACACGAAAATATCAGGGAGGAAAAACTAAAAAGAGTCAGAAAGTGGTTTTATTTTCAAGTCTTAAAGGGTGGTCTTGAGAAGTCTCACGGAGCTGGGAGCTGGTTGTTTAGAGTAGCTGGTTGTTTTGGTTGAGTTACTGTTGTTTAGTTTGGAAATCTTGCTAACAAGGTAAACTTCCAACTTTCTTTATATATCATGTATAAATTTTAGTCCATTTTATGGCCATGAATGTGTAAAGGCCAGCCTATCAAGGCCATAGGTTGTCACTTTTCTACTTATTTCCAAGTATGTTTCTATCATATTCGCTAAATGTATGATATACTAGAAGTGCATAGCTTTATGACTTGTTTAAATATTAGCCATGTACATATGAGAATAGATCTTGAAATCTGTGAGTTACTTGTGTAAAACTTGATAAAATCTTAGATGAATGGACAACTTGAAATCTTTAATGCATAATTATGTGAGAGAAATAAAGAGATTGGAACGCCCCTTTGAAATTTAGAAATTAGCATAACATGTTGTCTTAGAACTAATCTGAAATCAAGTAGTAAAAAACAGCTCACTTGTGCAAATGGAACGCTATTTCTGAAATGTTTAGGCAAAGTTTACGTGCAATCTTGTGTGAAATATGTTAGCTTTGAAATCAAAGTTGGATTGATACAAATTTTAGCCCAATAATTTGACTATATTGCAACTGTTGAAAAAGTAAAAAAAAAAAAAAAAAAAAATAATAATAATAATAATAATAATAATAATAATAATAATAATAATAATAATAATAATAATAATAATAATAATAGATGCTCCTTCATTCAACTTCAATCGAGAGAAGGGATTGCCGATTTAACAAATGAAAGAAGAGAAATCTAACTTGATTAGGCATGATTAGGAAAAGCGATACATTACTGTGCAAATCAAATAGCTCAGATTTTACTATGCCGAAACGAGTTATTCAGACTAATAGGCCGAAGCTAATAAATGATAAATTGATCACATTGGAACTCACATTAAGTCAAGAGATTTCGAACGGGTGAAGTGCCAGCGCGAATTAATTGATTTAAGCCGGAAGATTTCGAACGAGTGAAGTGCTCGCGCGATTATATCTCGGTTCGAGTTTCTAGCTGAACAGACAAATTTAATAAATTGAAGCATAACAAAATAAAGGCAAATACTACAAACAAATTCAAGAGTTGAAATGCGTCAACAAAGCAACTGTGCTCGGCACAGGACTCGAGGGTGCCTAACACCCGCGAGTCAACCGAGATCCTTACCCGGAACTCTGACGCAGACCATTTAAGAGTCATAGGTGTTCTAGGTACACCATTTTGGTGATTTGGCACACCTTTAACTTGTCAAGTAGCGACTCCGAAAATCTCTTAATAATTCGTGTACCTTTAACACCGTCACAGACATTTTTAAAACTAATAAGTCTTTCTTTTTAAGTTGAAAAAGGGTCGTGACAGTCCATATGCTAGACGAGTGCTAGACATGTGCTAGATGTGGGCCAGCAAGGTGCTGGACGAGTGTCAGCTGGGCGCAGGCTGAGTGTCAGCCGTGCGAGCTGTGTGCAGGCACGAGTGTCCGTGCCGCACGTTTTGGAGCTATAGTGGGAATCTTGGAATATAGGGTGAGGGCCTTGTTCCTAAGATGCTATAGAGTGTGCATACCAAGTTTGGTGCCGATCAGAGCTTGTTTGCCTATGGCCCTGACTTTGTTGGGAAGTCGCACCAAGTGAGCTGCCCTGAGGAAGGACCTCAAGGGTCTGCCTGGACATCTCAGAGGAGTGTTCCAGGTATCCATACAAGTCAGAAGACTCTATGGACGGCGTGTGGCCAGAGGGCCAACGTTGGGCGAACAACGGGTGTCAGAGGCTTGACGGAAGAAAAGACTAAGCTCCGCGGGCTGTCTTCGGATATGATAAAGACCTCTGTGCCGATTGAGTGCTCGAGGAGCTATTGAGAGCCTCGTGTATTGACTTGTAAGTTGGGCGGCGCGTGGCCAGAGGGCCAACGTTGGGCGAACAACGGGTGGCAGAGGCTTGACGGAAGAAAAGACTAAGCCCCACGGCTGTCTTCGGATATGATAAAGACCTTTGTGCCGATTGAGTACTCGATGAGCTATTGAGAGCCTCGTGTATTGATTTGCAAGCATGGCCAGGGTTCAACCATGCAAGCAAGGGCTCGTTGGCCTAGATGTGCAGTCGTGGGGCAACGCTGCACCACTCAAGAGGGAGGTATGATACGAGGGCTACCCTTGCCATTGTCAGGAGACATTGGGAGGTATCCTTGGAGTCGCACATGACAAGGGCCAAGGGCTAAAGAGTTGTCCTACTCGGGCGAAGCCAAGCCAAGTGCCAGGGCACAAGGCGAGGGCCAAGCTTGAGGATTGCACTTCGCGGCAGGAGCGACGCTTAGTGCTAGGCGAGGGACCGACAGGTCCTAAGCCAACTGTTATACTCTACGCACCTCCTAAAGACACTAGAATGGGGGGTTGAATAGTGTCTCCCGATTTTCGTTGCAAGAACCTGGTTCTTCTGGCGTAGAACCTAGTTCTTATCTTAGCTTTTATACTACTTCAAACACTGCAACTCACCACAACACACACACAGAAGACACAAGGATTTTACGTGGAAAATTCCTTGCTCAAGGGAGAAAAACCACGACCCACACTCTGGGATTTGAGAACTGAATCCACTAACACAAGAGCAAAGTTTCTGATTATAGACTCTGTAACCAAGAGGCTACACTCTAGACCCTAATCACTACTCAAAGCTAAACTCTAGCTTTCCAGTAATTACACAAGAGTTCACCTAATACATACGCTGCTGTAATAAGCCAATAGGTAAAATTATGAATGCTCAAACGACGACAACTTACAACTCGATGAACCTAGACAGAATATCTAGACTCAACACATTGCATGCACTCAAGTTGTCTTCTCCAGTTTACTCACGTAGAAAGATGCTAGATCGCCTTTGCATCCTCTCAAATCTCTGTTTGTGAATAACTGCCTTACGGCTGTCTCCACTACTTGTATTTATACGGGTCTTGAAACCCTAGTTGAGTTCTACAAGGAATCCTTTTAATTATGGTAAGTCATGATTCCTAGTAACTCTTTTCCTTGTTGAAGTCCAACTCCTTTTCACACTTCGAAGACACAGCCTGGGCACCGCCTCTTTTAGTCTGACTAGGATGCATATTCATACACGCGCCACTACTCCTAGTTCCGCAGGGACTTGCAACCCGTAATTCTTTTCGATCAAGCGTGCCCTTCATTCCAAGGACTAGGTTCTTTGTGGGAACTTCTGAGTCCTTTCCGTTTGTCATACTTCAAAACCAGCTCTCAACAAATTTCCCCTTTTTGATGATGACAAACAAATATTGCCCAAGAACCTGAGTAGACATAAACCAAAAACACAAAAACAAAAAGTAACAAGTTCAAGAAAAACTAAACAGATGAATTAGGTCACAAACACCCCAACATTCCTTCTTCCCCCTTTTGGCATCATCGAAAACATTCAAATACCTGCATGAACTTGGCAATAATACCCAGTCTAAAGCACAAGGCAACAAGTCAGTAATAAGAGCAAACACAAGCAGCAATAAGGGCCCAAACAAGAACCAGTCATAAACATAAGAAAATTAAGACCATCATCCAGGTTGTGATATCAACACAACCCCATTAATAAGTACACAACTGAAAACCAAATTGTTTTAAACAACCATCACATGCAATCAGGAGAGAATGGGAGGGGATAGACAACAGGTAGAAAGAGGAGGACAGGACAGGAGGACTCAAAGCTGAATGTTGAAGTGTTTGACAAGCGCCTCAAGTTGCTTCGTATTCTTGGCCCTTTCCATCACCAGCTCGGCCTCATACTTGTGGCAGTCTATCTTCAAACGATCAATTTCTTGATCCTTCAACTTCAGCTGTCTGTGGAGCTCTGTATTTTCTGTATTAACCTCAAGGACATGAGTCTCCAGCTCCTTCACAACATCAATGGCCTCTTCAGGTCCATAGTTCTCACTTTCCTCTTCTTGCTCTTGCTTGGCCTGCATTGGTTTCTTAGAAGCTCTGCTTTCTTTGAAGAAGTCACAATAAGAAGTCACAATTTTTAAGCACATTGTGCCCAAACATTTGATGAATGGTTGGCTTTTTCCCAGCTTCCAGGGAAACCCCAAAGTGCTCAAGTACCTGCTGGAGGATGTAGGAATGCACAAGGGAATGTGGCTTCTAATCTGTGTCAGCAATCCTCTTTATATGTCTAATTATCAGCCCAGGCAAATTAATCTTTACCCCCTGTCCAGCAGGTCCATGTATGTCAGGTCCAAAGCATTAGCTTCACAGTTCCTCTCTCCTCTAGGCAGAAGGAACCTGTGCACAAACTCAAACAACAACCGGTGTGCAGGTTCCATGTCCTTCTTATCTACCTTCCTCTCCTTCCTTAGCTTGGGTTTTCCTGAGAATTTCTTGATAACATCCAGAGGAGTGACTCCATCAGTCCTCTTTGGCCATTTCAATTTTATATACCTGTAATAACCTTCAGCAGGTATGTCAAGAATCACTCCAAGCTCAGGTCTCCCAAACTCTATCTCTACTCCCCTCACTATGGTGCACACTCTCCTAGCATTAACTCTGCAATAGGTGTAGAACTCTCTGATCTCATCAACATACAACTTTCTTTCTTTGTTGGCAAACAAACCCAACCATCCCTGGTTAACAATCATTCTCAGCAATGGCTTCATGTGAAATTCCTTCTCATCATGCAAGATGCTGCCAGGCAACACCTGATGCTTAGAGAAGAAAGCCACCCTGTCAGCTTCATCCTCACTACCTCTCCTCCTTTTTCTGGTCTCAGCTTCACTATCTGTATCAGAGTCACTTGGCTCTGCATAACTCCCAGCATCATCACTCTCTTCCTGTACTTCTGCAGCTCTCCTTTCTTCTTCTTCCCTCTTCTTTGCCTCTCTATCTCTTACATTTGTCACAGTTCTTTCCAATTTACCAACCTTCTCCAGCTATTGCTTCAGAGCAGACCTGGTGCCAACCCTCCTGGCAACAGGCTCAGCAACAGTCTTGTCATAACTTTCTCCATTAGCTTCATCAACCAGTCTTGTTTTTAGCACTGGCTTTCCCCCTTTCACCAGTCTCATTCTTTTTCCAGGCTCCACTATGTTTTCTTTCACAAACACCACTTTCTCTTCATCTTCCTCACCTGCATGTCTCTCATCCTCTTCACCAAACTTTCTCTTTCTTTTTGGTTCTTCTGCCTTCTTAGCAACTACTTCCTTTTCAACTTTTTTCAAACCAATCTCCTCATTCTCTTCTTCTTCAGAATCTGTCCAATTTAGGTCTGCATCATCAGCCTCAGTGGAATTTGGACAAGCAACAGGCTCTTGAACCAGATCTCTGAGGCTTCTTCTCAGTACTATCAACTTCTTTACAAGGTTCCACCTCACTTTCTCTAAGGTTTTCAACACTATCTTGTTCCCTAAGTTGTTCTTTCACTCTTTCTGCAATATTCAACTCTACACCAGACTTACCAACCACAGGCACCTGTAAATCTTTCCTAAGTTCATCCTGTACACTATCTTGCTCCGCTTCAAATGGGTTCCCCCTATTTATTCTGTTATCATGCTCAACACCTATTATTTTGTCTAGTCCTGTAACTAGGGTTTCAGTTTCTGTAGTTCCATGGCTTTTTATATCTACTGAAACGACAGGCGTAGATGAAATAGGATCAGGGATTACCTCATGCAGTGATTGTGATGAACTTTGTGCAATGGGTATAGTAGGTACTGCTCTTGACCTCATATTCTTTACCAATTTCTTGTCCCCTTTTTGAAGAAATTTTGTGCGGGCCCTCGCGATTCTTTGTGCGAGAGTGGATGGGGGTGGCCTTTCAGACATTGTGAAGAATTTGTGAATAGTTTCTGAGATTTCTAGCGAATTTTCTGTTTTTTAGGGCTTGAGAGAGAACTTTGGTGTAGTAGAGAAGAAGTAGTTGAATGGAGGGGGATTCTGGTTGTATCGACAAAAAGGGAAGGGGTTTTGTGATTTGACAACTTCTAGGGAAGACAAAGCAGTAATGATGTAAAGTAGAGAAGCAGCTTTTTGAACTTTTGAGAACCGGGAAGAGTTAAAGATTTGACGGTTATGGACTCATTTAATATACCCTTTTTAAGTAGTGGGGTCCAAACAAGTCAAATAGAATTTTACCCGAAAAATGAATGTGTTCCTATAATTTAGGACAGTTATAAGAACATAGAGGATCTCCCTTGACACACGTATGATTGACAATTTTAATTTCAGTTATGACTTCTATCATTCAGGGTAGTGTGAATGTACCTGGACATGGTTCCTCATGCTTTCGTTGATTCCTTCTTAGTACATAGTAGGTTCTTCATGGGATCACATTATTCTCACCTTGTGCTCACAAACTGAACGAGTGTACTTATTCAAGTACAGGGTTAAACTGGCCATTAATGACAAAATTCAAGCATGAATTATTGAATACTTAACTAACCAATCATAAGGGGATTACCTGCTGGGTCATCCATGTATTTTGGTCATCCCTAATTCCAACATGTTCCTCTCAAACTGTACCTTGTTCAATGCTTTGGTAAATATGTCAGCAATTTGATCTTCAGTCATGCACGAATTCATAGTAATCAGACCATTTTCCACATTATCTCTCAGGAAATGGTGTCTGATATCATGTGCTTGGTTCTTTTATGTTGGACTGGGTTCTTGGCAATATTTACTGCACTAGTGTTATCACAGAAAATTGGCACTGCACCACACTTGATACCAAAGTCCTCCAGTTGTTGTTTGATCCACAGCAATAGTGAGCAGCATGATGCAGCTGCCACATACTCAGCTTCAGCAGTTGATAAGGCAACTGAGTTTTGCTTCTTTGTAGCCCAAGAGACCAAACAAGGACCTAGAAAGTGTGTCATTCCTGAAGTGCTTTTCCTGTCCACCAAATGACCTGCATAATCTGCATCAGCAAAACCAATTAGTTCAGAAGTACCTCCTCTTGGGTACCAGAGACAAAGGTCCTGAGTTCCTTTCAAGTATCTCAGGATCCTCTTCACAGCTGTCAAATGTGACTCCTTGGGCTTGGACTGAAATCTAGCACACAGTCCTACACTGTATACTATGTCAGGCCGACTGGCTGTGAGATAAAGAAGTGAACCTATGATTCCTCTATATTTTGTCTCATTTGTTGAAGGACCTAGTTCATCCAAATCCAGCTTCGTCCCAAGTGCAATGGGAGTAGTCATTTCCTTCGCTCCTTCCATGTCAAATTTCTTCATTAGTTTCATGACATATTTTTGCTGGTGAATCATAGTTCCTTCATGCATTTGCTTTATTTGCAATCCAAGGAAGAAATTTAGTTCGCCCATCATGCTCATTTCAAATTCACTTCCCATCAGATCAGCAAATCCTTTGCATAGCCCCTCATCAGTGGCTCCAAAGATGATATCATCGACATACACTTGAACCACCAATAGATCTTTTCCTTTCTTTTTGAGGAACCATGTGTTGTCAATTTTTCCTCTTGAGAAACCATTCTTCAGTAGAAATCCTGAGAGTTTTTCATGCCAAGATCTAGGGGCTTGCTTTAATCCATAAAGAGCCTTGTCCAGTTTGTAGACATGATTAGGGAATTCATTGTTTACAAAACCTGGTGGCTGTATCACATAGACTTCTTCATTCAGGTAGCCATTTAAGAAAGCACTCTTCATATCCATCTGATATGGTGTAGCAAAAGCAATTAGCATCCTGTGGCCTCCATCCTTGCCACTGGTGCAAAGGTTTCATCATAGTCTATTCCTTCTTCCTGACTATAACCTTGAACTACTAATCTTGCTTTGTTTCTCGTCACTATACCATGCTCATCTAGTTTGTTCCTGAATACCCATTTTGTTCCAATTATTGATCTGTCCTTTGGCTTAGGAACTAGGTGCCGCACTTTGCTTCTTTCGAATTGATGTAGTTCTTCCTGCATGGCTAGAATCCAATCTGGGTCTTCTAGAGCTTCTTAAGTTCTTCAAGGCTGACCTGGTCATGATTCCTGTATCCAAATCCGATAGAACATTTTCCAAAGGATGAGATCTTTGATGTTTCCATGGCCTGAGTTGCATATGACTGGAAGAGCCTGCAGCATTATCATGGAGGAGTTCTTCCTGACTTGCTGGATCATCAGCTTCATCAGAGGTTCCCCCTGTCAAGTTGACTCCTTGTTCTAATGTGCTTGGATTTTCACCTGATGTCTCCTTGTCTTCTGAGTCTTCCAGCTCATTTACACCTTCTTCCTTACTAAGGCCAATCACTTGATCTTCTGTCTCACTCTCCTCCAGTGCCTTGTCTGATTCATCAAAAACAACATGCATACTTTCTTCCACTGTTTGTGTCCTTTTGTTGAACACTTTGTATGCTTTGCTCTGGGTAGAATAACCAAGAAATATTGCCTCGTCACTCCTAGCATCGAACTTTCCCAAGGGTTCCTTGCCATTGTTGTGAACAAAGCATTTACAACCAAAGGGTCTTAGATGAGCAATATTTAGTTTTCTACCTCTGAGTAGTTCATATGGGGTCTTGTCAAGAATTGCTCTGATGGAACATCTGTTCAGCAAGTAGCATGCAGTATTTATAGCATCAGCCCAGAAGTTTCTTGCAAGCCCACTTGACAACAGCATAGTCCTGGCCATATCCTCCAGAGACCTGTTCTTCCTCTCAACCACTCTATTTTGTTGGGGAGTTCTTGGAGCGAAGAAGTTATGATCTATGTTGTTCTTTGCACAATACTCAGAGAATTTTGAATTCTCAAACTCAGTTCCATGATCAGATCTGATGCTGATGAGTTCAAGGCTTAACCTTTTCTGAACTACACCAGCCCAGTCTTTGAAGCTGTCAAAAGCTTCATCTTTAGTTGCCAAGAACAGAGTCCATGTGTATCTAGAGTAGTCATCAATAATCACGAACACGAATCTCTTTCCCCCTCTACTCCTGACTCTCATAGGTCCACACAGATCTATATGCAACAGTTCCAGTGGTTTTGATGTACTTACCACCTTTTTGGACTTAAAGGATGATCTCACATGCTTTCCCCTTACACACGCATCACACATTTTTATATTTTCAAATCTCTTACTTGGCAATCCACGAACCAGCTCCTTTGATACGAGCTTATTCAGTTGTGAGAGACTTGCATGACCCATTCGTTTGTGCCACAGCTGAGGGTCACTTTCTTGTACATTCAAGCATGTTAGGTTATTTTCAGGTAGTGACTTCAGGGATGCTTTGTACACATTGTTCACCATCTTTCCTTCCATTACAGTTTCTCCACTCTGTAGGTTCTTCACAATGCATCCTACAGACGAGAACCTCACTTCATTACCTCTATCACATAGTTGGGAGATGCTCAGCAGATTGTGTCTGAGACCATCAACACAATAAACATTCTCAATAGCATGATCCAGAGTTCTCCCAATCTTTCCAATTCCTACTATTTGCCCACTTTTTCCTCCTCCGAAGGCCACACTGCCTCCTTGAAATGCTGCGAGTGAGAGAAAGTTTCTTCTATCTCCTGTCATGTGCCTTGAACAACCACTATCAAGAATCCAGCTTGAGTGGTTCTCCCTCACTCCAGCCTGCAAAACAAATTAGGGGTTAGCTTAGGAACCCAGACAAGCTTGGGTCCCTTCTTACTAGAGAATGGGTAAATCAAATCCTGTCTAGCCCATTTAGGTAAAACACTTCTTTTGTTCTTGGCCTTTGCCTTGCTGACATTTATGCACTTTTGTTTGACATGTCCTGTTTCACCACAAAAAGTACATATGTTGCAAGGTAATGCCACATACTTGCTCTTAGGGTTATATGGAGGCAGTGGTTTCTTAAATCCTAACCCTTGCTTTCCTTTATTTTGATTTTCAAGAACCCAATTCATTGGCTCTGATGATTTATTCCATTTAGTTAATCTGGTAAGCTCAAATTTTGATTTTTCAACCTTTTGACTTAAAACCCTGTTCTTCTTAGTTTCCTGATACAGAATTTCATTAGCTCTTTTCAATTCATTTTCCAAAGGTTTGAACTTCACTTATTACTTGCTTACCATTTGCACTTTCTCTTAACTGATTACATTCCAATTCTAGCTCAGTGATCTTAGAGTTTGACACAAGAGTCTGTCCTTTCAAGATGGCATTGACTTCTTCAAGTTCAATGTTCTGTTCTAGGAGACTCTTGTGCTTAGTTCTAAGACTACTTAGTTCTTCAGTTAGTTTATCTTTTTCAAGCTTCTCTTTTTCATAACCCTCGATCAAGGTGGCAGTGATTAAAATCAAGTTTTCAGAAGAGTATGTATGCAAAGTTTCCTTTAGTTCAGATAGACATACCTCTGCTGAATGAGCATCTTCAGTTCCATCGGTTGCCATGAGAGCAGAGTCCTTCTTTTGACTGTCATCTGAGTACAACTCTTTCAGCCTTTCCCAGATTTCCTTGGCAGACTTGCATTCAAGTATCATAGCAAGCACATCGTAGGTAAGTCCTCTTTTCAGGTACCATTCAGCTTTGGAGTTTGCCTGTAACCAGTCTAGGTCTTGAGGAACCAGTTCTTCTACCTTCTTTAGCACTAGAACACCATTTGCAGCTCTCTTTACAGGAACATGGGGTCCTCTCTTCACGATCAGCCATAGACTATGGTCTGCTGCTTGCAAGAAGATCTTCATCTGTTTCTTCCAATTCTTGTAATGAGTCCCGTTGAACACAGGTGGCCTTGACGGATCTCTTCCTCCTCTAAACTCTCGAGGGTCTTCTTCATCAAAACTGCTGTCTGACATACCCATTAGTGCCAGTGGCGGATCATCTTCAGAATCCTTTTCATGATCGGATTCACTATCAGTTGGTCCCCATGTAGCGTAGAAAGCTTCCTTCTTCTTTCTCCTTTCTGCTCTGAAGTTGGGAGGTCGTCTGGACTTCTTCTTATCTTTATCAATTTCCTTTGGCGTCTCCTTCTCCTTTTCCTTGGATGCTCTATTTTTCATCCATTCTATTTCCCACATAGGACAGTCCACGATGGCATGATCCTTTTTGAAGCATTTAAAGCATCCTGAATAATCAGGACTGTCAACTATGTTCTTCCTGCTAGAACTCTCCTTGCCACTTCTTTTGAATCCTTTGAACCTTCCCAGATTAAGCTTCTGTCTTAAGGCACTTACCATTGCTGCTTCAACTGATAGAAGATCAACATATTCATCAGTTTCTTCAGTTGCTTCAAGGGCAAGGGTCTTGTCCTTCTTTACAGCTGGTTTAGCTTTAGAGTCCTTCATCATCTTATGAGTTTTCAAACTTCCACCGGTTCTTCAAGTTTGATGGATCTCATAGGTTTGGACTCAATGATGGCAGTCATCTTTGGTTCCCATACTTCAGGAAGCACATTCAGGATTTTATCAACCATCTCTATTTCAGGCAATTACATATCCAGAGATCTCATTTCATTTTGTAATGATGGTCAACCTGGTCATCATATCCTGAATTGATTCTTTCTCACCCATGGTGAAAAGTTCAAATTGTCTCTTCAGCATTCTCCTTTTTGAGTCCTTCACTTCTGTGGTTCCTTCATGCGCAACCTGCAAAGCATCCCATATTTCCTTAGCCGTCTTATAAGATGATACTCTATTGAACTCCTCAGGACCAAGACCACATATGACCAAACGTTTGGCTTTGTGATTCTTTTCAATCATCTTATAATCAGTCTAGTTGAACTCTTCTTTCAGTTTGGGTTCTTGCTTGGCAGTGGCTCCTTCACCAACTATTTTAGTGGGGATCAGGTTTCCTTCAGAGACTATCAGCCAGAGTTGATAGTCTTCAGCACATATGTAATTCTTCATCCTGTTCTTCCACCATGCATAATATTGACCATTAAACTGTGGAGGTCTCTGAACTGAGTGTCCTTCAGTGATGGTAGGTGGTGCACTCATGATTCTGATCCTTCTCAAGGTGTTAACCTTTCGCAAGAAGACCTGCTATGATACCACTTGTTATACTCTACGCACCTCCTAAAGACACTAGAAGGGGGGTTGAATAGTGTCTCCCGATTTTCGTTGCAAGAACCTGGTTCTTCTGACGTAGAACCTGGTTCTTATCTTAGCTTTTATACTACATCAAACACTGCAACTCACCACAACACATACACAGAAGACACAAGGATTTTACGTGGAAAACTCCTTGCTCAAGGGAGAAAAACCACGACCCACACACTGGGATTTGAGAACTGAATTCACTAACACAAGAGCAAAGTTTCTGATTACAAACTTTGTAACCAAGGGGCTACACTCTAGACCCTAATCACTACTCAAAGCTAAACTCTAGCTTTCCAGTAATTACACAAGAGTTCACCTAATACATACGCTTTTGTAATAAGCCAATAGGTAAAACTATGAATGCTCAAACGACGACAACTTACAACTCGATGAACCTAGACAGAATATCTAGACTCAACACACTGCATGCACTCAAGTTGTCTTCTCCAGTTTACTCACGTAGAAAGATGCTAGATCGCCTTTGTATCCTCTCAACTCTCTGTTTGTGAATAACTGCCTTACGGCTGTCTCCACTACTTGTATTTATACGGGTCTTGAAACCCTAGTTGAGTTCTACAAGAAATCCTTTTAATTATGGTAAGTCAGGATTCCTAGTAACTCTTTTTCTTGTTGAAGTCCAACTCCTTTTCACACTTCGAAGACACAGCCTGGACACCGCCTCTTTTAGTCTGACTAGGATGCATATTCATTCACGCGCCACTACTCCTAGTTCCGCAGGGATTTGCAACCCGTAATTCTTTTCGATCAAGCGTGCCCTTCATTCCAAGGACTAGGTTCTTTGTGGGAACCTCTGAGTCCTTTCCGTTTGTCATACTTCAAAACCAGCTCTCAACACCAACCCCGGACGTGCGCACACTAAAGTTTCCGCATATGAGATGCGCACAAGGGAGACCTTCGGGCGGTACAGTTGAAGCTAGGTCACTAAGGCGAGCTTCCTAGAAACCTGGGATAAGGAGCAGGCTGGCTTGTAATCAGGTGGGACTACGAGCGCCGCACGGGCCAAAGGTGTGATGCTGTCATTGGGAAGGTGCGGCCCGTGACACATAGCGTGTGTGTATATACAACAACTTTTCATTAAAGTGAAATGAGAAGTTAAGAAGCCAAAAATTTTCAAGTACATAAATTTGTTGTTATTGTTAGTCAATTTTCCTTTATCTTTGCTTCACGGTAACTTCAATTTGTACCTCTTATTGCGATGACAAAATATTTCCTTTCGCAGTTTGTATATCTTGCGAAAAAAGTGGTATAATTAACAGAACATTTATTATAGACACTGAAACCATACAAAGACTCAATTTATTTTAAAAGCCCAATGTTAATAGGATACGTACTCCATTGACCATTATAATCTTCCTTGTACTTTTACCTAAAGTTTTCTTGTTGTTCAAGATTTTCAGTTATATACTGTACACCAAGAAACATTCTTGTTGTTCAAGATTTTCAGTTATATATACAGCAAGAAACAAAGCTGAGAGATTACCCTAGCTTGAGACCATCAATTACTTTTCTTTTTGGTCTACCAGTTTCTCGTACAATATTCATCTACATTTATTTTCTTCATTGAAATCAATGGGATCAAGCTTATCAAGGATAAAAGAGGTGGCAAAAATAAAAGAAGTAGTAAAGATGAAGATTACCAACAAGAAGCTGCCGGCCAAACCAAATAGCAAAACTAATAATGTCAAACGCCGTGACGACAGTAGTAGTGATAATGGTTGGTTTTATGGTAGCAGCTGTGGTGGCAGCTTCTGTGGTGGTGGTGGTGGTGGTAGCAGCTTCTGGGGTGGTGATAGCAGCTCTGGTGGCGGTGGTTGTGGAGGAGGCGAATAAAATTAGAATGGAGTATAAAATTTTGCAGCTGTGTGCTTATCTTTTTGTTTCATGGAGTAGTTTTGACAATAGTACGTACTAGTGGAAAAAGCACTAAGTTACATAAGAATATAAATTCAGTTTAATTTTTCATAGTTCTTTGGCTCCTTGCAAGATGTCTTAAGTTCAAGGGTTTTGCTATTTCTGTATAGTGATTCCTTTCCATAAAAAAGAAATAGTAGTAATTTTGATTTCTCAAGTTATCTTGTTCTAGGTTATGAACCCCCTATTCAGTATTGGATCAGTACGCAGGGTTTTCTTCAGTTTCAACCCGTTTTTCCTTTTGTAAGCTACTAGTAGTATTTATGCTTTGTTAAGATTTTGTGTTAACTATATATCACAAACAAAGAAGATAAAAGGATAAATTACACCACATATAACTTTATGAAACTTATTTACCAAATATAGAGATACTTTGATTATTTTAAAAAAATAGCAACACTTTTAACATTTGTTACAAAATATAGCAAAAAACTAAAAGTGTGGGCAAAATAAAATCCCTAACCCTAAAAGGTTGGAAACCAACACATATGCCTACTACTCAACAAATAAGGAAAATGGCTATGACCATTTATGTCCCTCTAATGGCAGAAAACAATGCTTCTGGAAATTCCTCCGAAAATCAATTTTCATTCCATTCATCTAGCTTTTGTCCCATTTGATTGGCAAGAAAAGCTCTCCATTTCAAAGTATAATTGGCACCTTCAACTATTATAAATGTGCAAGAGATGGTGGACGACTCCTCCAACTGCTGCCAGCACCGACATCCACCACCCGCGCCTGCATATTTTTCTTCTATGGCTACTGATGTTGCTAACCTTGTCATTGTCGCCGCCAACTTTTCCATCGGAACGTGCTGCTGCCGCCGGAGAAACGTGGTGATGCTGCTTTCAAACAAGCCACTGCTTATAGATATTCTCTTTGTCTTTTTTTCTGCTGCTTCCAGATCTGAAAATTTTTTGATTTGTGATTTTTCAACTTTGTATGGCAACCATATGTGAACTGTATGGCCGTTGTATCGCGGCTGTATGTGAGCTGTATGACAGATGTATATGACTTGTATATGATTTGTATGATATATTTATCAATTGTATCGCTTTTATATCTCGTGTGTTTTGCTTGAATATATATAGTTCTTCTTCCCATTCTTTTTTTTTTATTATTTTTATGGTGATTATAATGGTGGTTATGGTGCTTTTGGTTGTTGTATATTACGTGTATGTCTATTGTATATATTGTATGTACAATAGAAAAACACTTGTCATACAATAAACAATTTTAAAAAGAAAAACTTAAAAAAAGAATCCGGTGGCCGGCGACTGGCTGAAGGTAGCGGGCAGGGGGTTGGCAGTGTGGGGGGGAGGGGGGAGGGGTTTGGGAGGGGGGCAGTGTGGAGAAAGAAAGAGGAAGGGGATTTAGGATTTTGTTCACTTTTTATGTATATTTGCTATTTTTTGATAAAATAGTATTGCTACTTTTGAAAACTCTAGTAATATTGTTATTTTTGTGTAAAGTAGAATGTTAGTTTGTATACTTATGTAATTTGCCCAAGATAAAACAATGAAAAATAGGTTCTATTTGCTTTCTAAGAAAATTAATTTTCAAAATTAGAGGCAATTCTCGGTAGAAGGGTTGTAACCAAAAAAGAGAAAAAAAAAACAATGAACGTGGCAATTTGAATTGTGCTCAAAAAAAGAAATTCCAGCAATAGAAAAAACATTCTCAAAGATCCTACAATCAAATTGTTCTAGATTCCAAAAGATCCTAACGTATAACAAAATAAAATTATATTTTCAAGAAGAGATCAAGTTGTACTTTTCAAGTATAAAGATATATTCCCAAAAATAAAAACGAAATCATATGATTTTAATGTTTCCTTTATCTCATAGTTTATGTTATTAAACAAAAAGTTAAAATGTGCAATCCTATTATATATAACAAGAAAAAAAGAAGGAGAAATAAAAAATTTAAGTCAGATGTTATGTTAATTATTCCAATATTGAAGACATTCCAATTTTCTCCGACGATACATATATTATCAAAGGATAAAAAAGTTAATATACTATTATATATTCCCTCCGTCCATTTTTATTTGTCCATTTTCAGCTTTTTTCATTTCCATCAAGAAAAAATTCAATTTACTAATATACACTTACTAATGATACTCGATTATTTAATTGGAAAGGAATTTAAAAATTGCAAGGTCTATAATAGTTAATATTAAGGGCAATATAGGAAGAATATGACTAATTATTTCTTGAATTGTTAAAAAATAAGTAAAAATAGAATTTGATTTTGAAGAAATTGAACAAATAAAAATAGACAGTGGAGTATATTTAAAAGAGATTACTGTCATTAAGGAAGTGAACCAATTGAAAATTTTATCTGATTCACACAATTCATTGACGAGAAATGTCATTGAAACCAATTCACATTGAGACTTAAATGGAAAGTGAAATTCTTTTGTATAAATAAATAAAATCTGAAAATCTATACAAAGGAACAACAGAATACAATGTTGTCTTTTCCGTTCAAAGGTTGGGCGGTGACCCCTCTTGGAAAAGTAAATATTATGCTATAAAAATCTCGCTTATTAAATTAGAGTAAATGAAATCATAATTCATAGCATGGAGTACTCATCAAGTAAGTATATTCCGAAAATAAGCTATTAGTATTAATTACAGTAAGAATTTGAAACCCAAACGGATAAGATGGATAATCATGCATATAGTAATACAGTCCAATAATAATAGGCTACCAGATTTCATCTATATAAAGCATTCTCATTCGACAACGTTTTTCATTATCCACGGAAAGAAAACAAAAGGCGATCAAAGAGTAACCCTTTTTTTGTTATCCATCTTATAATCTTTTAGAAAACATTCTTTCAATTTCTTCGTTGAACAAGTGCCTGCAATGGGATCATGTATTAGCAAAACGTCTTCCAGCAAACAAAAAGATGTCAACTTAAAGAAAGATAAGAAGACGTATGTTTATTCAACTTCAAAAGGTACTAGCTCATACCGCGGCACAGACTATACTACTACTGGAAGTATGTTTTATGCAGCAACTCTAAGTAATACTTCTTACCCTAGTAGTACTAGCCATGGCCACCATCATGGAGGTGGAGGTGGTGGTTGTGGTGGCGGTCATCATGGAGGTGGTGGTTGCGGCGGTGGTGGTGGCGGCGGTTGCGGTGGTGGTGGGGGATGCGGCGGTGGTGGCGGTTGCGGAGGGTGTTGAGGAAACTATGATTGACTCAAGGTTTATATTGTACATACATATTCATTGTGAATAGGTTCGATTTAGGACATAGTATATGGTGTAATCAACTAGCACTACTATTTTTTCATCATAGTGCAAGTTAGGATCATGTCATGAATTAACTGTTTTTCTAACTAAAGCATGCGTTCGTTTTCTTTTTTCACCTTGTAGGATGCTTTCAAAATCTTACAAGGCATTGTCTTTCGTGTCGTTAATAGTAGTAGAAATTAAAATATAACTATATATAGTACTAGGACTATATTATTCTCCTTTTTTCATAGAGTAGAGAATGAATTTCTAACTCCGCGCTTAGTATCTATAAAATTTGTACCTCTTTCTCTGTTTTAAACTCTCCTAATCACAACACTTTTCGTGTACTATGCTGTTTGCGTAGAATAATGTTGAATAAACAAAAGAAGTATGTGTGTGTATCTTACATCAATTTTTTTTCCTCAAGCGATATAGTTGCCTTATGTTAAAGTAAAACAGTGTTTAAATATCTGAAACAAAAGTATTTACTCCACTATTTACATATCTGAAACAAAATTAGTATTTACTCCACTATTTACATCTTGTTTGGATGGTTGTAACTCATTGTATGGTATTGTATTATTATTATGAGTACTATATTTGTTTTGATTGTAACTCTAATTACTATAGTATTGTGTCGTTAAATCCATTGTAACCACCGATTTGGTGGGATTGCGTCGTTACATGTTTTTCTTTCCCATCATGCCCTCACTTATTATTTTCTATTTCTGTTTTATCCTTTACCTTAAATTCACTAATTAAACCACGGTAAACAATACAGCCTACCCAAATATTGTACAACTCAATACGATCCCAAATATTGTACAACTCAATACGATACAATACGACATGATACAATACAATATTATATATTATGAAACGATGGATAACAACCATCCAAATGGAGTGTTAGGCTTCATGTGGCACTTGCACCTGCTCTTGACTCTTATTTGAAGCCATTAATTGTTTTCTGGTATTGAATTAACCGTTTAAGACCTCCAAATAATGTATAGTAAAATTTTCTAAAAATAAAAATAAAATGCCTAATAAAGATCCTTTAGTCTTACGAATAATTTGAAAGATCAAATAGCATGCTCTTATCCAGAGTTCTACTGATGCAAAAAGAATTTTCAATGGAAGAAATTTCTTTCCATACCAAAATTTGAAACTCCAAACTGGTCTGGATCTCTAGAGAGCTTGTAGCTAGGACTGGCCAAATATCCATCTTATTGGAGCAGATAATACATCGAAATGAGTAAATATAGGAAATTTTGTCTCCTGAATCAAATAGCTTAATCACTAGAACCAACATTCATGTTCAAGTTGTCACCCAAAAAATATGGACAAGTAATAGTTAAGCAGAGGAATTGCCATCTTGCTGCTGAATAGAAAACTTGAAGTTGTAATTTCCCAACTCATCAACTCGTGTGTCTTTGATTTCACAAGCTGATTTTGCAGCAGATGAGCTACACCACTGCACCTGAATTATCTGTAAAGAATTGTTGTAACCAAAAAGTAGAGGGGATTTCCTCAAGCCGCTTACACTTTTGCAGCACCAGACACTCAAGGCTTGGGAAGGCATCATCCGAGGTGTTCCATCGTGCAATGTTCAGAAACTCCAGTTTCAAGAACTTGACTTTCTTAAAATCCACATCGTTCACATCTCACTGATCCCCTTCAAACGCTCTGAATACTAACTTAAGAACTTCAAGATATCCAATGCACTAACTGCAGAAATTTCACTCCAGAGGAGGCAAAATTTGGATAGTGTCAATTTCTTAAGATTTGAAGGAAAACTAAACTTGCAGGGACTCAGAATTCTGCCATGGTAAAATACTTTGAGAGATTCAAGCTCATTAAGGAAGTTTAGAACTGGAAACTGGTTATAGCTCTTCCTCAACTCCATATTATAACCTCATGATTCCAAAAATATGCATTTCAGCTTACGAAGACCAGGAAAGCTTTTCATTTTCCCAAAAAAATGAAAGAGATGGTGTGGAAAAGGTTATCAGACTTTGTAATTGACAGGGTGTTCAATTTAAAAAAGGCGCGGTCATTTATGTGTAAATCCCTTAAATCCTTCCTTTGAATTATAGCATGTGGAAATGAAACCTCACCCTTTTCTCCTTTTACCAACAAGGTTTCAAGGTTCCAGAGCTTTCCAATTGATGATGGGATAGATCGCATGCCACCTCGAACTGCCAAGAACCTCAAATGTACTAGAGACGATATTTCCTCAGCAAACTGATCACCCATTTTAAAACACTCTAAATTTAATACTCGCAGAAGCTTAAAGTTGTGATAAACAAATGATATGTTGAATAACTGACTTGGAAAACCACGTCTTGTACTATGGAACAGCAGAGACCGAACAGTCGGTCCACTAGGCTTTGATTGTACAAATTGTCTCTGGTCACAAATAATTTTCGGCCGGCGTTGCTCATGTATTATTGGAGCCTCTGGAGGACCAATATAATAGGGATCAAAACCAAAACAATAACTATGGGAATGGAGAGGAACTTGTTTTTCTGTCTTACATGTTGTCACCTGCAACAGATTTTCTTCTTCAGCCTTTTCCTTGCAAAAATTGAGTAACAAATCATGAACACGACATGATTTCACCCCACCTAAGGATCTTCTTTTGGAGACCATTACTAGGCTCCTACCTATCAGATTCATCAAGTATTCTGTTGCAATATCCTCTTGTTTCTTCTATCCAACTTTTGGTACAAACCCCTCAGATATCCACAACATCATCAATTTTGAGACTGGAATCTCTTGATCCTCCAAAAATGCTCCAAAATACAAAAAACATGATTTCAAATGATTAGGCAAATGATTGTAACTCAATTCTAGTATGTCCATCCAGCCGTGCTCTCCATCACTAACCAACTTAGAACATAAACTGTACCCACATTTTTCCAGTTGTTTGCTTTATCCTCTATCCTACTGCTTGGTTTAGCATCCATCTTACCAAGAATTCCTCCTACCAAAACAATAAAGAGAGGCAGTCCTTGACATTTCTCTGATTTTTCTTTTCCAACTTCCAGTAGTTCAGTAGGGCAGCCCTCCCCATGAAACAACTTCTTTTGCAGTAAATTCCAACTTTCTTCTTCATTGAGTAAACGAAGATAATGAGGTTCACTGCATTGTTTAGCATACCGTGCAACTTCGTTGAGATGGGTTGTCATGATAATTCTGCTTCCATTGCTGTCATTTGGAAAACACATTTTCAAATCATCCCACACATCAGTCCTCCATATGTCGTCTGTAACAATGAGGTACCTCCTTCGCTGTAGTCGTCTTTTCAGCTCCTGGGCTAGTTTTGCTGATCTTGGAAGTGTCCTCAACAAATTGACACAGTAATTCTAGTAGAAGCTCTTTCTTTTGATATAATTGAGACACACAACACCAGGCACGTACCTGAAAGCGTTGAGAAACACTTTCATCATTGAACACTTTCTTGGCAAGTGTTGTCTTTCCAAGGCCAGGCATACCAACAATTGAAATGAAGTCAAGCTCCCCTGGTCCCTTAATTAGCTTTGAAATAATGGTTTGTGCCTCATCCTCGAAACCAACTAGTTCTTCATCAAATAAGGAAGAGCTCCCTTCTGATGGAACTCGAGTGGAAACACTTGGAGACTCATGGTCCCTCAAGGCACTCTTCTTCTTGTCTAAGTTCTCCAAGATTTGTGCCTCAACAAACATGGTCTCCAGTATGACATCGTCTAACAGACGATTCCATAAAGGGGAAGGCCTTACAAGAAAAGAGTCGATAACGTACTCAATTCTATAAGCCAAATGTATAATATGTGTGCTAAGGACGTTCAACTCATCATCCTCATCTAGATGCTCATGATCTGCAACATCCTTGAGAAATGATTTGACAAATTGAAGCTCCTTCCACACGGTCTTCAGTTGATTGACAAAAACAATTGAATCAATTTTGAAGTTCATAAGTCGTTGCACTTTCTCAAACAGAGAATCTATAAACCCCAACACATCAATCTTTGGAAAGATCGGTTCTGTTGACAGCTTTGGAACGTTGAGATAAATCTCTTCAGACTTTGGCTTTATGGGATTGACCTTTTGTAACAAACCAATGACTGCCAGTTCCAATTCTTTGGCAGAGATTTCATTCATTTCTCTTTTATGAAAACGTTGAACGATAGACCTTGCATCTATTACTGTAGCTTCAATGACTGCTGAGATATCATCTAACTTTCCCACCACTATTGTTTGCTGTGGTGGAGAAATGAGGAAAGTCAGCATTAATCTCAGCTCCTTGTGAAGTGCTTCAAAGTGATCCTTCACAGGAACCCTCAACGTACTTGCCTGAGATTCAAGCATCTCATAGAGATCTTGAAGGAGAAAATCAACAAAGCAAGCCACAAATTCATGTGTTAGATAACTGTATGATCCTGGTGGTATCATAGCTTTCAAGACGTTAACATAGGCCTTTGTGACCTCTGGCTCAATAGGCTTGATGGTCCGGATTAGCAGATCATATATTCCGCAATCGGTCATGTCTTTATCAGATGTGTTTCCCATACAAGGGAAAGAGACATAGGTTGTTGCTACATCAGCCACAGCTTCAATATGATTCAGCACAGGTTGCAATTTCTCTTTATCAATGTTCCACTTCCTTACAAAGAAGAGGAAATTCTTGAAAAGCCGGAGCTTAACTTGAGTATATTTAACTTCTTGATTTTGGGAAGCAGTCAAACCTTTCTGAACTTCAAGCACATCGCCAAAATTCTCAATGAGAAGTTTAAGGTGCTCCTCTACTAGTTCACAGTTCAAAGAAGATCTAAATGGTGATGAGACAAATTTCTGAAGGACTTGATGGATCTGTGGCTTGAGAAGACTGATTTTATCAAGCTTCTCAAATGCAAGAACATCCCAAAAATTAGTATTATCACAAACACGAGAGTGAAACTCAGTTCTCGCATCTCTGATCAAAGCTTGAAGGTAATCAAGGAGATGATAAAGTTCACCATGCTCATCATCATTGCACCATTTAGCATCTGATATGAAAAATGTCCTCAAAAAGCTGAGCTCTGTAGAAATTCACAGTCCTGAGTTGATCTTAACTCGATCTCAGCTAAGAAGCCAGTGCAGCTAAGAAGCAACGGGGTATGTGTGAGCTAAGAGAGAAGGGAGAGGAAGTAGAGAGATGAAGTGGGAATTCAGATATTCTGAAATATAGATTCTGAGTTGTATTGGATCAGCAACCATGCATATATACACAATCCTAACCAACTAACTAACTAATAATGACAGCTAACTACCAGCTAACAATCAGCTAACTACCAACTAACTAATAAGCTTAAGTAACTTGCACACTAAGCTATAGTCCTGCATTCTACTATTTACAACACTCCCCCTCAAGCTGGAGGATGCAAAATGTTGAAGACTCCCAGCTTGCCCTGCAGATAAACATGCTGAGCCTGACTGAGTGCCTTAGTTAACAGATCAGCTTGCTGATCTCTAGTGTTCACATAAACTGTCTGCACAGTGCCTTCTTTAATCTTGTCTCTTATGAAATGGAAGTCAATCTCTATATGTTTTGTCCGTTCATGGAATATGGGATTGGCTGCTATTTGCATAGCAGACTTGCTATCACTAAGCACTGTCACAGGCTGATAAACCTGGACATTCAACTCCCTAAACAGGCCCAACAACCAGGTGACTTCTGCTACAGCTGAGGCCATGCTCCTGTACTCTTCCTCAGCTGAACTCCTTGATACAGTTTGTTGTTTCTTGGATCTCCAAGATATCAATGAACCACCAAGCTTGATGACATAACCTGTGACAGATCTTCTGGTGTTTGGACATGCAGCCCAATCTGAGTCACACCAACATGTTATTTGATTTGCACAGCCAGTTCTCAACAGAATTCCCTAGCCTGGAGCTGATTTCAAATATCTAACTATCCTGACTCCTGCATCCCAATGAGACTTCTTAGGCATCTGCATGAATTGACTAAGAGTTTGAACAGCATAGCTAATGTCTGGTCTTGTGATAGTAACATACGATAACTTGCCAATCAGCTTTTGATATGCACTGACATTCTGCAGTGGTGGATCTCCTTTCAATCCCACAAATCTGTCATACTCAACTGTTGTGAGTTTTTGGTTAGTTTCAAGAGGGGTGGCAGCAGGTTTGGCTCCACTCAGTCCCATGTCAGCAGTGAGCTCTAGAATGTACTTCCTCTGGTTCAATAGAATACCTTCCTTGGACCTCAAGACTTCAATCCCTAAAAAATATTTCAGCTCTCCCAGATCTTTCACCTTGAACCTTTGTTGCAGAATCTCCTTGGCTTGTCTGACAAGTCCCTCATTACTTCTAGTTATCAGTAGATCATCCACATAAACAAGAACAATTACTATGTCACTGTTGTCTTCTTTGTAAACAATGAGTAATCATAATAACTATGAGCAAAGCCTGCATTTAAAAGTTCTTCTGTGAGCTTTATGTTCCACTGTCTGGATGCTTGCTTGAGTCCATAGAGTGACTTGAGCAACCTACACACCTTCTTCTCCCCCTGCATCTTAAAACCTTCTAGGACTTCCATATACACTTCTTCCCTCAGGTCACCTTGCAAAAATGCATTATAGACATCCATTTGACACAGATTCCATCCTCTAGATGCTGCAAGAGCTATTACTGCTCTTATAGTAACCATTTTTGCTACAAGTGAGAAAGTGTCATGATAGTCTAATCCTTCCCTTTGGCTATATCCCTTGGCCACAAGTCTAGCCTTGAACCTCTCTATTTCTCCATCAACTTTATATTTTATCTTGTAAACCCATTTTGAGCCAACTGTATTCTTCCCTGGTGGCAAATGCACCAACTTCCAGGTTTTGTTATCCTCCAGGGCCTTAATTTCTTGTTTCATGGCTTCCACCCATCTAGTGTCCTTGACAGCCTCTCTAAAGCTCTGTGGTTCTACCAATGTTGAAGTTTTTGCTAGGTAGCCTTGATACTTAGGTGATGTGTTACTGTAGCTGATGTAATCTGAGATGGGATAGGAACAAGTATTTACTTTCTCCTTGTTCTTTGCTGTCACATAATCCTTCATCCAGATTGGTTCTTTTCTTTCCCTTGTTGCCTTTCTTGTATATGGAGCAGCTGGTTCTTGCACTTCAGCTGTGACATCTACCTCTGGAGTAGCTGGCTCTTGTACTTCAGCTGGTGCTTCTGCTAATCCTTCTGGTGTGCCAGTTGATATGGAAGTTGATTCTGTCATGCTTCCTGTTCCTGCACCTGTGTGTACACACTCTCTTCTTGGTGGGTCATCATCAATGATGAAATCAAGGTCTTCAAGAAACTGCTTGGATGTCCTATTTTCAGTGGCAAAGGGAAATACTGATTCCCTAAACTTGACATCCCTACTCACAAAGAATTGCCTTGTTGTTAAGTCCATGAGTAAGTACCCCTTCTGAGTTTCAGAATATCCCATAAACACAGAAGCTCTAGCTCTTTCAGCAAATTTGTCTCCTTTCACAGGGTTGGTTGCATAGCATAAGCAACCTATGGTTTTCAGATGAGTCAACTGCACTTTCTTATTGTACAATCTCTCATATGGCACTTGCCCATTCAAAACTGTGGAGGGAAGTCTATTGATCAAATAAACAACAGCTTTAATACATGCTCCCTAGAAATGTATGGGAATTTTTGCTTGAAACCTCAAGGCTCTGGCCACATCCAGGATGTGCCTATGTTTTCTCTCCACAACTCCATTTTGTTGTGGAGTGTACACACAACTACTCTGGTGTATTATGCCCATTTGCTGCAGGAGTTCACTACACTGAGTGTTAAAAAACTCAGTGCCATTATCAGACCTGATTATCTTGACCATCACATCAAACTGATTCTTCACCATAGCTAGAAAAACTTTTAAGACAACAATCACCTCAGATTTATGTTGTAATAGGTAGACCCAGGTATACCTGGTGTAATCATCTACCACTGTTAGGAAATATGATTTCTTATCAAAAATATGTGTTTTATAAGGTCCCCAAAGATCCAAATGTACAAGATGAAAAGGAGAGCAACTCTTAGAACTACTAGTTGGAAATTGTAATCTGGCCTGCTTTGCTATAGGACATATTGAACATGCCTCATGTACTGAGCTGCTTATTCTATCCTTTAGTAATGCTACATTCTTCATTATTGTCATAGAGGGATGACCAAGTCTCATATGCCACAATCTGTAGTCTTCATTTATGCTTGTCTTTGCAGCTTCAGCTGCACTTATTTCATTCACTCCACCTCTGATCCTGCCCTTCTCCTGCACTATGTATAAGCCTGATCTTTCTTTACCAATCCCCTTCACCCTGCCACTATAAAGGTCCTGAAACACACAAAAATCAGGAAAGAAGGTGACAGAGCAAGCAAGGTCCTTGGTCAGTTTTGACACTGATAGCAGGTTAAGCTTAAAGTCTGGCACATGAAGAACATGTCTTAGTGTTCCTTGATCAAGTAAGTTTGTTTCACCAATATGTTTGATATCTGCATGTTCTCCAATAGGTAAGTGAATTCTATCATTTCTGGGATTGGACTGTAAACTTCTATCTTTTAGCAAATTCAGATTAGGTGTAATGTGGTGGGATGTACCAGAGTCAATTATCCATTCATTATGCATGAGATTTGACATCAAGCAAGTAGCAATACCTGCCATATTTGCAAAATGATCTCCTGAGTCCCTGTTCAACATAGCCAATATCTGATTGTACTGCTGTTCTGTGAAAAAATGGCCTTTTGAGTCATTGGATCCCACTGTGTTCCCACAGTACTGAGAGGACTGTGATGAGGATCCTTGTTCTGATCTGATGTGAGTCTGTGGATTGTAGTTTTGGTTATTGATGTTGACAGGTGTCCCAAACTGCTGATCAGTACCACCATGTCCCAAAGCAGCATTGTGAACATTCATGAAGGACTGCTTCTCACTATTATATTGCCTTCTCTGATAACCTTCTGGATACCCTTTGACCTGGTAACAATTCTCCTTTGGATGATTCCTCAGGCCACAGTGATCATATGGAGGATATGAATTTCTTCTTCCTCTGGATCCCTGAGAATTCCTATTATATTGATTGTTTCTATTTCTATCATTTGCACTATTCCTGCCTCCTTGAAATTGATGTTTTGCAGGTCGACCAGCATTCATAGCAATTGGATCATAACTCTCATTCATAACAGTCATGTTAACAGATTTCTGAGCCTCATCCTCAATTATCATGTTATATGCTTGATTTACATATTGAACAGTGGTATTCATAAGGATTTGTCTCCTAGATTGATCATATGAGTCATTAAGTCCATTTAAGAATTGCAGTAACTTCTGCTGCTGAAGGTGTTCTACATACTCTTTGGATTTAGCACATCCATAATTAGGCAGGGTCACTAGAACATCAAATTCATCCCATAATTCCTTCAGTTTTGAGTAATACATAGAAACAGATGTAGTACCTTGACGCAAAGTTGCAATTTCTCGATGGATTTGGAAAATCCTCATTCGATTCACTTTATAGAAACGCTCCTTCAGGTCTTCCCAAACGAGATGAGCACTAGTTCCATATATGATACTGTTGAGCAGATTCTTTGCTACTGAGTTCATTATCCATGAATGCACAATTGCATCACATCTTTCCCATTATTCATGTAAAGCTTCATCAAAAGCTTCCCTTTTGTATGTTCCCGTTATGAACCCTAATTTTCCTTTACCTAATATCGCGATTCTCATAGATCTGCTCCAGGGGCCATAATTCTCACTTCCTGTGAGCTGGACCAAGATTAATGTTGAGCCAGAGGTGTCCGATGGATGAATGTACAAAGGATGAGTGTGATCAATGTCAATTGCTGCCATTGTTGAAGAAATTGAGAGCAACTTGAATTTTGGTGAAAAATTGAATAGAAAACTTGATTAGAAATTCGATTATTTTGAGAAATCGATTTGGAGTAACAATCAGGTGCGGAGATTCATCGTCACCTGCTCTGATATCATGTAGAAATTCACAGTCCTGAGTTGATCTTAACTCAATCTCAGCTAAGAAGCCAGTGCAGCTAAGAAGCAATTGGGTATGTGTGAGCTAAGAGAGAAGGGAGAGGAAGTAGAGAGATGAAGTGGGAATTCAGATATTTTGGAATATAAATTCTGAGTTGTATTGGATCAGCAACCATGCATATATACACAATTCTAACCAACTAACTAACTAATAATGATAGCTAACTACCAGCTAACAATCAGCTAACTACCAACTAACTAATAAGCTTAAGTAACTTGTACACTAAGCTATAGTCCTGCATTCTACTATTTACAACAAGCTCCATGTAGACAGTTGTTGTGTCGTACTTCCACTTTGGCCGGTTCTCATATGCACTCGCTATGCATTTCAGAGGATCTTTGTCATAAGGATATGCCATTTTTCTTCTCTTTAGCTTCCAATTTAAGCAAATATAATTTGTTTTGCAGTTGGTTTGAAGTCTTTGGACTGTAAAAATTTGATTTGCTCAAACACTTGGCTAGAGAAACTTATACAAACGTTGATTCATCTTCAACTTCAACCAGCTAAATGCTTCTTTAGTCTTTTATTTCTAATACTAACAAATAGACAAGTCGACAGGTGATTGAGATTCAATTAAAATATTAAATTTTGTAAGTACTGTTCTTATGCTAGAATGAACTATTTTAACAATTCTTCGAACCAAACGACCTCAATAGACTCGACAAGTCGAAGATGGATTCTTCTCGACGAGCCAGGTGTTTCTTTAGTCTTTTAATTTTTTTTTCTTTTATTATACGTAATGTTCTAGCCAGCAAAACCTTCCTTGCGTTATTTGGTTTTTAATATTTAACAATTGCTACTAACAAATAGGCATTGACATCATTTGAGGGAACTGATTGTACGAGGCGCCAATAATGACAGCAATTGGTTGTTTCCTTGGTTGACAAACTACTTACCCGATTTAAGATCCAAACGTGAAGAAGGAGGGAATGGTGACAGCAATTAGTTGTTTACTCTTGCCACTTTTTTTAAACCTAATCTATTTTCTGAATACAAAAGCATAGTAGTTTATTAAATAAGAAAGAATTATTTGCGTACCTAGTGATAACATTACATCTCATTTTTTGTATAGAACAAGTTTGCAAGTAACTGCACTACTTTGTTTAATACCCTTATATTAGTCTTTTATTTGCTAACGGGGTAAAATCTGTGTATATCTTATCCTGCTCAAATCCTATATGTGAGATAAAAATGGGTATGTTGTTGTTGTTGATATTACTAGTAAATTATTTCTGTTTCTTTCTCTTTTTTTCCGCAGTGACCACAGGACAGCAATGGTTGTTCACTTCCCCTTTTTTAAATTTTTGGGTTTCTATTCACCAAGTATAAACAAACTTTGGTCAGTAACGGTTAGTACAAAAACTAGCAGCTTAATTAATTAATAAGTAGAACTTATGCACCTAGTACTTAAAGATTCAACATCTCAATTTGTTTTAAATACAGAATACTAGTAGATTAAATGAAATATTCTTTTGTTTTTTTAGAAAAAGAAAACGAAGTGATGACTTACTAGGCTTAAGCAAGGCAATTTCTTACATTAAACAAATTTGTAGAAGCTTTTTCATTGATGAATGCAAACCTTGCAAGAGGATAAGATGATATCTGGAGTTATCTGCTTGATGAAAAGATGGGTTTTAGCATTGGCTAGAATTTTCATTCGCAATGATATTGGAGAAACGGATTTCTAAAAATTATACTAGCACTAAATTAAACAACAAAAAAGATAGATAAGAAGGATATGGCGTCGCCCGGACTCGAACCGGAGACCTTCAGTGTGTTAGACTGACGTGATAACCAACTACACCACGACACCTCTGTGTTGCCTTTTTTAACAATTTCTTGCATCGCAAGTAACAAATTTTTCCATCCATTCTTTCTTTTTACTGAAATGTTAGAGTGTAGGACATACAATTTGTACATTAAAGATCACTATGACATTTGCCTTTGGCGCCAAATAAATAGTAACAAGATCCCAAAAATCTTTTCTTGCTTATTTACTCTAACTTGAATCACAATTGTTTACCGTGATTGCTGTAATGTTTTACACGCTTCAAGCTAATCATCTTCATATTAATGTTTTGTAATTTTATTTGCAACTAATATCACTAAGAGAAATTGTACAAGTCGAAGAGAAGATAGAAATGCTCTATCGAATAAAAAGGCTTGATTTTTTTTTGTCAAATGTGTAAATCAATTTTTTGAATAATGCTAATAGTTTTCATAACAGTTGTATCATCTTAAAGAATTTTTCAGATGTAGTAAGATTTATGAAGTTTAACCTAAGTATCCAAAAAGGTTAAATAAATTGGCTATATTGTCAATCGAAAAGAGATGAGAGTATTCAGAAGAATTCACATAAGATAAATAAATCTTTACATCTCAAATTGCCAGAAGAAATATATTCATATAAGAATGTAAAGAAAATCTATTAAACTAAGGTTAATGCCTCTTGTTAAAACTTGGCACTAGAACCTATTCCACTGAGACACTCGTGTTATGAGAGAACACGTAACCAACTCACCAGATTTTCGTTTGAAGCTTTATGTGAGACTTCAAAAGGCACAAGTACACGCTGTTTGCTATTACGGTACAAAAACATAGGCAAAGTTTAGAGCACAATGGTCAAACCTTCTCATGTTGTGTGAATTAGGAGATAGATTGATTACTTCTTATAAAAGCAAGCCCAGAGATTGGAATATACATCCATCTGATCCCAATAAACCTATTACAAGACACAGAAGCTTTAAGCCTACAAGATCTACAAACCATGGACTTCAACATGATCATGAATAACTACTAGACAAACTGAACTTCATCACTTCTCAAGTTCAAACATCTTAACAAAAAGAATACCAACATCACGAAATCTCCACGTTTTTCAACTAATGCGACATAAATGCTGGTGTTTCATCAGTGATAGTTGTAGCATCACTAATACTGTTACTGTCGGAATCATCATCTTTTGTAATATTTCGAGGACCTGGGAGTGTGGAAATGGAGAGACCGGTGTTCAAGTTTCTTCCACTACCATCATTTTCAGGTTGGCAAAACCTGTATGAGGAAGGTTTAGAAGACGCAACAACTGCAGAGTCCGAGGCTACCTTTGTTCTTTTGGCTCCTCTGTGCATGTGAGTCTCGCAGTACTTTTGATGAGGAACAGCATTCTTGCTGCATCTCCATTTCTTACCATCTGATCTTCTGCACCTCTGCAGTCCAGTTTCTGAGCATGTGTTACCATCAATATTCAAGTTAGTGCTGCCTGTTACCAGGAAGAAAATAACAATACTCGTTTATTTTAACACTCTGAGAAAAGTAATAGCAAGATAAGGCTGATGAGCTAACAAAAAGGAAAGTTAAGTATAAAAGAACTAATTTCTCTTTCCACCATTACGGCATTAACGCATAGGCTAAGCAAAAACTAGATATGGATAGACCAGGTTATTCTAAGGTTGTTAATAAAGTCAACCATCATCCTCCACATCTCTTATAGGACATGCTTCACCTCTTAGGTTCAGTAATCTGGACTTTAGGATGAAGTTGAAGTAGCAATTTTTTGAGTTTCTATATAACTAGGAGGAGTTCCTCAAGTCAAATGGAAAACCTTCGTAATACCAACTATCAGCCATATTTTACTAAATAACACATCAAACGGAGATAAGAAGCGTGATCATCCGTGATCTAATACTAAGTTGCTAAACCTCACTCACTGTTCAGAACTTTTATTTAACGATTCCATAACCCTCACTTCTAACTGGGACATCCGCCCCCACACCACAGGACACCTGGCTCTTTTTGTTCGTTATAACCATTTAAGAACTCAAATGAAGCCGATCAATATGACACTCTAAGCAGATTCAAAGTATTCTGCGCACGGAGGTTTTGCTTTCTACACTTTCGAGTAGATTTATGCAACCAACTGCGTTACATATTAGAAGAGAGGTGCATCTTGTCCACCACAATTCCCTACAGGCCATAACAGATAACAAATCCAGCTCATCCTCCTCCTATTTTACACAATTGTTGAGGAGTTTGAAGTAAAAAAAAAGAACATGGTAATGCTTACTTTGCTAAATTTCATGATTCATGAGCTCAACGTATCTAAGTAGCATAGATGACCAAGAAGCTAGAATGACAATGATCCTTGTTCCATGCAGCAACCTAACATTGCCTAATTTAACTCATAAGAAGAGGAAAGCGAGGCCGCTATGGTGGAGTGATCTAATAGTTACATGAAGCACCCAATTATTAGCACTAGTCGGAATAATTTCATTACAAAACTATTAAAATATCTACCGCTAGGTGATCTTCCAGGAAAGGCAAGCTGCTTTACAGTTCTAAAACTGGTGAAAGATATGGAAATGATGAAGAGGGAAAGATGTTGCTAGATGATATGATTATTGGTCTATGCTTTACCTGTAGTGTACTGAAGATCACGCTTTGCAGATGTACCAAAAACATGAGCCAAACCACCAGAATTCCCAGCATCTCCATAATTCTGCTTTTGGTTGGTTTTGCTGGGACTAATACAGTTGAGATCAATATTCTTGCTATCAGCATCTTTGCCAGTGATGACAGGTGTGGTTCTTTGGCAAGTTGTGCTGTTCTTTCTATTGCAAGCCATGTAGTTGTCTTGTTTCCCACTGCTGTTGCAGAAATTGGCAGTTCTTGGTTTAGCTGATGAGACTCCAATGCTGTTATTTTGGTTATTTCTGCTTGTAGAAGACAAACTGGCAGATTTAGTACTTGCAGGAGCACAACTGCTACCAGGGTCATCAGAACTAGCATACAATTTAGAACTCTTAGAAGTGATACTCATATCATCTGATTTCATTACACACTCGGTAGCTTCCACAGGCTTTCTTGAACGTCGACCCCTATGCATGTGATGGCCACAGTACTTCTGACCTGGAATCACATCCCTTTTGCACCTCCATTTCTTCCCATCCGTTCTTCTACACCTCCCTGGTTCAGGATCCATCATGCTTGCATAATCAAATCTTCCCACTGAAACCAGCACCGATATGAAAAGAATTAAATCAGTATGACAGTGCTTCAATAATTCCAAGTACTCATGAAGCCAAGCTCTCCATTGTGTAAATGAATCTCACATTGGAAAGAAAAATGAGCACCAGATATCCTACATCAAGCTAAGTATGACGTAAACACTTTTAGAAATTAAAAACACAAGAGTAAGCCTCCTAAGCTATTGAGTTTTT
The DNA here is from genome assembly GCA_037355625.1 of Petunia x hybrida. Taxonomy (NCBI): domain Eukaryota; kingdom Viridiplantae; phylum Streptophyta; class Magnoliopsida; order Solanales; family Solanaceae; genus Petunia; species Petunia x hybrida. Next base: position 720,511 of record JBBBVM010001019.1, on the reverse strand, counting down.
CAAATTTAGAGCTCATACAGTAGGAATAACACAGCAAACAAGGGTTTCCTGTCATACTGTGGGAGGAAAGATGCAGAATAATATGATCACAATTCACTAAAGATCAATCTTATTAAATCCAGGACAAATTTTAAGGATAAATCAAAGCTAGACTCGATACTGACAACCAAATAAATCGGTATCTCATTCAGCAACTAAAATGCATCTCATGATAAAGGCAATATAACAGAAGGAGAGTCAAACTACTAGGAGAATCTAAAAGCATTGAGGACTTCAGAATATCAAGGCAAAGGGAAAAACGACGGTCCAATATAAAAAGGAAAGAACTTCTAAAACTAAGCCCTAAAGCACTGCTGCCGCCATACTATCAAGGCAAAGGGAAAAAAACCAATCTAATACAAAAGGAAAAGAGCCAAAAACTCTAATCCAAAAGCATTGCAGTCTTCAGAATATTACGTCAGAGGAAAAGTAAAACAAATCTTTCCAGCAGCTGAACTTCATACAATGTACCAAGTTTCAGAACCAAAATGTTTATTCCCATTAGCGCAAAGTCGGTTCAATGTTCTTGGGATCGTAATTCTCAACATTCTTATCAGCAGGTTGTTCGTCTCTTTCATTCAAACAAAAAAAGAAGTTCAAGTAACCAGGAGTAAACAAGACAGATCCCCTATTAAACCTACTGAACAACAATCAACACTTCATCCAAAAAAAGCACATTCTTGAATAGAAAGCACCAATTTGGTTCATTCAACTATTAGAATATGGAAAAGAAATCATCTTTAAATGAGAAGTACAAATAAACATGCCATTGTTCTTGATGTAATTAACAATCAAACAATTAAAAGGACAGAAAGAGCCAAAAAGGAACTTTACAGGTAGGATACAGTCTGTAGATTCCACCGTCAGCAGAGCCCAAGGAACTAGAAACACTATTCCAAATGGTGAAAAATAGATGAAAAGGAACAGGAAGACCAGAGATTATGTACTTAAAAATCACAGCTTGGAGCTGGAGTTCATGAAACTGAGCTGCTGTGAACACACACTTGGCATTGTCACCTTTTTCTTCTTCCCTTGAATCTCCATAGCCTAAAGACAGCTTTATGCAGGGTGGTGACCCTTCTTTCTTCTCTATTTTAACATTTTCTCCTTTTCCTTCATCAAATTAAGCATAATTTCATCATTCTTACAAACAACCACAATTCAAAATTCAATCTTTCACAGATAACATATAAAGGAAAAACAGAGAGCATAATTTCATCATTCTCACAAACCCCACAAAGAAAAATTAAATCTTTCACACATAAACATAAACGGACCGCTGGTGCATAATGCATCCCGCATTCATGCAAGGGCCACCCCTCAAGAGAGGTGTGAGGTACATAGCGGACTTTGATACAAGCATCAGTGGCTCGAAACGTGACTGAGAGGCTCAACTTTCACACAAACATATAAAGGATAAACATAGAGTATAATTCCATCATGCTCAACAACCACAAGAAAAAATCAATGTTTCACACATAATTACAAACATTTAAAGGAAAAACAGAGAGAGATAGAGAGTTACCAGAGTGAGAAAGAGGGGTGGCAGAAGATAGATGAGGCTGCATTTTCTTGACTTTACATGGAATGGTTCTCTAGGAAGGAAAAAGCAAAACTGCAACTAAACCAACCAAAAATTTACTACCCTGAAAATGGAGAGTGTCTCAGCTTCTGAAATACAGGTGAGAATGCTGACAGTAGCAACAGAGAGGCATCAAAAGCTAAAACTGGTGAGCACACTATGAGAGAACAAACCAAAAATAAGTGTCCCTTTTCTACATTTTATACCACATGCATTAAGTCAATACAAAATTCGATTTATATATAGTAAAATATTGTATTCAAACTTAGTTTAATGTAAAGATTTTAAAAAATATCATTTTAGTTTTTTTAAAAAATAATTTTATTGAGCCGAGAGTGCGGGATCTATTCTCCACTTTACACAAGAGTGAGGTATGTGTACAACTAGGGTTGCCACAAACATAACCAAATCGAAAAAATCGACCTAATCGAATTTATTTTTAATTCGGTTTTCAATTTTTCAGTTTTTAGTTTGAGTTTGGTTTTGCTTTTTAAAAATTTTGATTTTACGGTTTGGTTTTGGTTTGGAATGGGCACAAATCAAACCAAACCGAAAAACAAAATTATATATATATTCACAACTTTTCTTATATATCTAGTCAGTAGTCCAGACTACCACACCCAGTACAGGTCTTCTAACTTTGTCAACTAAAATGTAAAACCCATAATAACATTTCCAGTCCACCAAGTAGTAAGCTTACCATGTATGTACCAATACTTAATATCATGGATCTAAGTGTTTAATATTTTAGTTTGCACCAGTAGGTACCTAGTTCGATTGTCATGTCATTAATCTGAACTACTGCAAGATTTGCTTAGCTAAATTGTTTTTATTTTCAACTGCTAACTTTGATTTACTGTTGTACTTATTCTTCTTCGCGCATACAATTGAAAAACACTGATTTGCCATATTAGTTTATATGTAAAAACCGAACTACTAACCTGAACTAAACCGATTTAAAATGAACTGAATTCTTAAAAATCGAACCAAACTGAATTGATTTTGATTTGGTTTTGATTCCTAATATTACCAAACCGAAAATCGAAAAAACCAAACTGAAATGTCCGAAATCGAACCGAACCGACCGAACGCCCACCCCTATGTATAACAACACACCTTCCCTATACCCAGGAACGGACCTAGAGCCTCTCAAGGGTATCAACTGATACCTCTTTGCGAAAAAATTACACTGCGTCGATAGTTAATTTTTTTAATATATATATATATATATATATATATATATATATATATATATATATATATTATATGTTGAGTCTCTTAATTTATTCGTATGTTAACTTGTTTATATTTTGATACCAATTCACAATAATTCTGGGTCCACCATTGCCTATACCCCACTTGTAAGAGATATATTGTTGTAAAGCTTTCAAATCTAAATTTTCTAAATGGAAAAAGGTCAAATTTGCCCTTAAACTATCAGAAATGAGGCAGTTTTACCCTCCATTTGAAAATGGTCTCAAAAATACCTTTACTGATAGTCAATTGGTTCATTTATGCCCCTCGTCTCTAACGAATTCCTAGTCAGATTAAACCCTATTATAAAAACTATTTTTTGATGACTTTGAACTTTTTTGTTTTTGTAAAATAGTAAAAATTTGATTCCACATCAGCACCTTCCTTTCTTCTTTCCCTTGTCAAAAACAAAAGAAAACAAGAGATCAAACAAATTGTTCTAACGAGAATAAATGGTGGATAACTAGCAGTTTGAATGCCTCAAATAAACTATAAAAATTGAAGTCCAACCTACCAATATAAAATGGCTTGGAAGTTGGAAGCATCAGCAAACCAGATATACTTAGCCGGAAACAAGTGAAGTTTTACCGGCAACTTTTAGTGCCGTTTATTTTTCGGTTACTGATAGATTATTTCAAGTAATTTTGCATAATGGGTTAAAAGATTTTCCAGAAAAAAGTTGTATCAACGGGGTCATTTCTCCTCATTTTTAAACTTCAAAAGAAATTTAAACAAAATTCCATACCTTCTAGACTAAAAGAAAACAAAAGGCAAAAATTAGAGATCTAAGCTAAACGTAGTTTTTTAACGTTATTCTTCCTTTCAATTGCTGGTAGTGTGGGAGAGGAAAGTAGAAGAGTCGACGAAGGTTATGGAGGTGGGTATGATTTTCAGCTAGTAGAGGCGAAGACTCGAAGAAGTTCTGGTTGTTAATTTCAGCTCATTGATTAGAGTTAGTTCATTCTTTGTAATGGTGAAAGAGTTTACAAAGATATTTATTGCTGTCTATGAGGGAAATGGAGGAAAACAAGTGAAAAAAATGAAGGTTTATATCTGTATTCCACCAAAGTTCTCCATCATGAGAGAGAGGCTCCACCTTTTGGGTTCTCCACTTTGGTACATGTGGAAATGAAATATTAACATGTCAACAGTTTTACTCTTGGAGCTCTGTTACATAATAAGGGTAACTCTGCCCAAAATTCAAACGGTAAGGATATTTTTGATACCGTTTTCAATAGAGGGTAAAATTGATCCATTTTCAATAGTTCAGAGGCAAATTTGACCATTTTTCGTTTTCTAAAAGATCTTTGAAAAACCATATGAAAATAGGATGGAATATTATCTGCCGTGGAACTCTCCAAAATGCGAAGAGTATGAGTGTTATTTATGAACTATAGTCTCGTTAATTTAGATGTTATAAGATCATAGTATATCATATCATCATACTATTCTAAAAGAGCCAATCCCTATAGTAAAAAGTAAACGACCATTTTGCCCCTGCAGCACAATTTAAAATATATTTTGAGAATTGAAAAATTAAATTTTAAAACATATATATATATATATATATGTGTGTGTGTGTGTGTGTATTATTATAAAGTGAGAATCCCTAAATGTAAGGTCATATTACTATAATACCCTCACTAATTATTTAGATTACTAAAATACACTCATTAATAATCTAATTTGTAATATAAAATTTAAAGTAAATGGCAACCTTCAATGACTCTCAATTATTTAACAAATAAGAAATTTTTTATTAAGTGAATAATTTTAGCTCATTGAACCGGATATAATAATAATGCAATGTACTTATTGAGCTTTAATTTAGTTATTATTGCATCACTAACTTCTACTACTAAAGGGTCGTTCATGTTCATGGACCTATACAATGTTTTGGAGTTCTTTTTAAATTCTCTTCATTATTAAAGGCACCCCACTTTCTCGTTTTTTATATCTTCCCTCATCCCTTCTAAGATAAAAATATTTTGACTGTGCAAAGAGTCACATACACTAGAGCTTTTATCATATAGGCTTAAGCTTGAGATCTTATTTTGGGTGAAGGCTTAGGCGGGATATGACCCTTGCCAACACAGGTAAGCCGCTGATGCATGAATATTTTTTTTTATGACATGTTTTCTATTCTTTCTCTGTTTGACATTGCACAATATTTGACCTTACCATAGCGAGTTAACTTGATAATGAGATAAGAGTGGTAACTTCTCACACGAGATTTTTGTAGGTGCAGAGTTAATCTAGAACTCTATTGTATCTCATGGAGATTGGAGAATACACTCATTTCGGTAAGTGCGTGACTTTCAATTTTTCATTTTTGTATATATGCGCCATCAGCAAACTTAATTTTCAGATAGAGTTAAAATTTTCCTTACAAAGAATAATAGTGAAAAGTAGCCTGTCAATATGATGAATGTTGCAGGGCCAACGTGTTATGCTATTGATGAACTGTGCCAACTATTTACTATATTCTCTTTGGTTCTTTTCTCTTCTCAAAAGATGGCCATAACAGAAAGGATAATGCACTGATCCATTTACCTAACATTATTAATTTAAGTTAAAATGGTTCAATTATTAGATGAAAACTTTTCGAACGGAGTTAAATAGCTCCTTTCTATTTTAGTTGTTTATGTTAATATGTTTTTATCTGATTCATGAAACAATATTTGTTTGTGTGATGCAACTAGCACCTATAAAGCTACTATAACAACTTTATTTGGTATGCATTTTTTTTATTGTATTATATTCGTCAAACAATCTTTTATTTCATGGGATTAATATATATCATTTTTTTTGGAATTAATAAAATTTAAATTTGTAACTCATAACTCATATATATATATATATATATATATATATATATATTGCTTATCATTTTTAAAAAGTTTATTTTCATCGATATGGTTTACACGCGCAAAGCGCGTGCTGAGAACTAGTTATATTATTAGTACAAAAATATTATTCCCTCCTTTTAAAAAAAAATGAACACATTTGACTTCATATGGAGTTTAATTAAGATAGGAAAATTTTTAAAATTTGTGATTTAAAATAAGTTATAGATGTTTGTGTGGCTACAAATTATATCAATAAAATTAAAAGTGAAAATTTATTTTTAAATTTAAAAATAAATTATTTTTTTTAAACAGACTAAAAATAAAATAGATTCATTTTTTTTAAATGGATGGAGTACTAAAGAATAACATAACTGATGTAGGAAAAAAGTATATTAAAATTTAAATAGTTAAAGAAGATATTATTGAGTCAAAATTTTGAATTTTTTTTGTAATAAATTAAGACCGAAAGAAGAGTAATTTAGAGATAATAAAAGGACAAAAACAGGTAAGGTCCGTAAGGAGTATAATTGAATTAACAAACACGGCACTCAAGCCATGAAGAAAACAAAAGAACTTAGGTCAAGAGGTCACTCATTACTGTGTATGCAGGTGGCAGCTGCTGTCACCACTCCCTTATTATGCCCATTTCCTCATACATTTGTCTATGAAATGTTAAAAAGTGAGAGAGATTAAAGTGAGTGGTCAGAGTTTTCTGATACTGTCAGTTTACACAGCTTTAAGGCAATGGCCAGACTGCCAGGTACACAGACCTGTCAGACCCAACACTAATTTCAGAAGAATTTCGTGATTTCTACTTCAGTAGTACTTACTGTTCTTTGCTACAACAGTTTCCATGATTAATGTCTTGGCACTTTGATTAACCAGTGGCTTTGCAATATATCCAGGAAACAATGTGAATTGTGATTCTTTTTGTTTAAAGTTTAAACATATGTCATTTAACATTTATCTGAATTTGCCTCGCATCAGATTCAAACATAAAAGAAGCGCTTCTTCATTTTTGGTCTCGAACCATGTCACACTCGTGGGGCTCAGTGTGATGCACTTGCTATTGAGTAGCTTAGTCATCTTGGTGGATTGGTTTGAGGGATTAGATTAAAAAATTTCAACTTAAAATTTCTCATAAAATATGACCAGTGACCGATTGAAGAGATGAAAAACAAAAAAAAAATCACGAGTGTTTAAGCGGTGGAAATTTGATAGGTCATATAAGTAGAGGCGGACCTAGAATTTGAGTACGACAAAGACACCACTAAATTTACACAATACGCCAACTCCAAGTAATATATATATATTCAGTTTTTTGAGATATTTACGCAAGTAAAATTTTACGGTTGCTGGTGGATCCGTAATTAGTACGCTAGACTGCATATATAAGGAATAAATTCATGCATAATTGATGTGGCAATGGTCAGCAATACTATTAAATACCACACATTCAAAGTTATGCATTGATTTATGTACGCTATTACTTTTTGTAATGTAGAATATAGCATAACAAACGTATTTAGAACTACTTTGTATTTGCACTATATAAAACAGCTCAGAAAAAGCAAGAGAGGATTTTACGAACTATTCAACTAACGTGGTAGGATTTTAGTTACTTTAGTGCAAGTATTCAGACTTTAGCCAGTACTTCTATTGCCATTGCCATGAAGTTCTTAACTAACAGCTCATTTTTAAATTGAAAATTTGATCTTTAGGATATAGTAATAGCTTAAAACGTAAATAACAGCCCTTAAAGTGGCTACTTGATGTCGTTTCCACCTATAAAGCTGGCTTCCAAAAAAATTCACCGGGCGCACTCCATAAAGGGAGGTTTTGCAAAATTGCTCGCGTTAAACAATATTTTAAATAAAATATCTTTATTTAGCTCGGACTCAAGACTTCAAGGCAAAAAATTGTAAGTATTGACACGGGGCCAAGACTTCAAGTGCAAGTGTTGTTTTGCCAATACTTTAAGTTATATGGCGAGAATGCAGGAAAATACTGGAATGGGCAAGTCTTGGCCTTTTGCCAAGACTTACGACCATGTGCGGTAAGTGTTGTCTTTTGCCAACACTTGAAGAGTGTTGACAAATTGAAATGGATCAAAGGCAAGTCTTGGCCTTTTGCTAAGACATACGACCAAGTGGTGGCAAGTATTGTCTTTTGCCAATACTTGAATAGATAAGTGTTGAAAAGTAGAGAGGGGTTATAAGACAAGTCTTAAGCATCGACCAAAAATTTGACATGGCAGTTTCCGTCCAAATTTTTTTTCATTAAATTTAATAGGGGTATTTTTACAAAATCACTGTTAACGCGGGCAAAAAAACAAACAATTGCTTATGGTGTCACATTTCTGCAAATCGGTCGCTGGCTTCTAAGAAGTAGCTTAGGCTTGTAAAAAATAGCCAAGTATGACACCAGTAGCCACTCCATTGGATCTACCCATTACTTAGAATGTATTTCAAGTTGAATCGCATGCGAAAAGTGACAAATAACTAAAGGGCATACTGTCATGAAGTTTAATTTTTCAGTAAAAAACTTCAGAACAATGAAGTTCAATTTGTTAGTTCAAATTTTCAAGACAAAAATTTATTTCGTTCAATAACTTCAGTGCGCTTACGCTTTGTCCTAAAGTTAAGTCTATCCGTTCAAAATTTATGCACACTAAAATTCCGCTCATACTTTCAGTTAAGGTTTAAACATAAAATACATTATAAACTGGCTAATCCTATAATGGTAGCTTTAAGAATGACTAATGGTTCACCTATCCCAAGGATTAGGGGGAAAGTGCACAAATAACCTATTTTGGGCGCTCATTTAGGTTTTAGCAAAAAAAATTAACTATTTAATTTTAGTCATAATTGTGAAAATCCTTTAATGATTAACTTCAAACATTCAGGGTTGAAGATAAGTACTGAAGGTCTGAAGTTTGGCATAGCAACTTCCAACTTCAAACATTCCTTCAAACAAAGGCATAACAACTTAAAACATTGATATTTAAAGTTTGGCATATGCAGCTCCCACGTTCAAACCTTGAAGTTATGGCATAGCAAGAGAACTTGTTTAGTTGGAATATATGACAAAGACCCGAAATAGGTTGTTTCTGCAAAAAATATTTACTGACTAAAATATAAATGAGAATGACAAAATTGGCTGCTGGACTAAATTCTTACAAAGATTATTGGGATCAGGGAGGTTTACAAAAAATACCCATCAAAATCAAAATATTTATGCACTTCTACCAATAAGTTTCATATTTACAAATCCTACCTATAAACTATTTACATGTCATACCCATCTAGACTTGTATACTACTATCATTTATGCAGTATACCTTAAAGATATATATCCATATCTAGACTTGTATACTATTATTTATGCAGTATACCTTAAAGGTATATACCCATAAGGTATAACAAAGATATTCAATAATAAATGGGTAGGTTGGGTAAATATTTTTAATTTCATGGGTAGTAAAAAATTTTAATGGGTAGGACTTGTAAATACTTTGAATTTTATGGGTATATAGGGTAAAAAACCTTGGGATTATTACCCCCACATAACCATTCACAATCCTGATATAAATATTTAAAAATATAAGACAAATATATGTCTGTATATATGTAAATAGAAGCTATATATAAAATAATATCAATCTAATTATATGCCATATTTTAATTATAAATCAAATTTTAAATATAAATATTATACCTAGAGTATGTTAGTGCTAGGTGACTAATTAATATGGTATTTTGAGGGTTATTTATGTGGAAAGCACGACAATGATGGAACATATGGATCCAATGAGGACATTGGATCCAGGAAGCTCCATTTACGCAAAAAAATTCACCGCGTGCTCCATAAGGAGTGGTTTTGCAAAAATGCCCGCGCTAAGTAATGTTTTAGCAAAATACCCTTTTTAGTCCGGATCCAAGATTTCAAGGCAAAAAATTTATAATTCTTGGCAATTGCCAATACTTCAAGGGCAAGTACTGTTTTGCCAATATTTCAAGTTATATGGCGAGAATGCAGGGAATGACTAGAAAGTATTGCCTTTTGCCAACACATTAATGGTAGGTGTTGGCAAATAGAGAGGGATCAAAAGCAAGTGCTAAGACTTACGACCAAGTGCGACAAGTATTGCTTTTTGCCAACACTTGAAGGGATAATTGTTGAAAAACAGAGAGGTATAAAGGCAATTCTTGGCCCCGACCTAAAAACTTGACATGAGTGTTTCCGTTCAGATTTTTTTCATTAAACTTTAATGGGGACATTTTTGCAGAACCACTATTAGCACAGGAAAAAAAGCAAACTATTCCTTAAAATGTGGGAAATTTTGATCACTAGCCATTTTTGGACGCGCTCATTGGGGACTATCCACCGTTTTCAAATTCATTGAAGAATTCACGCGCACACTTAAGCTCCATTAGCGTTGGAAAAACACCCTAGACTAGTCCCACAACAAAATACTGGGGCTTTGAACAAAACTTGTTCAAAGCCCAAGTATTTTATTATGGGACTTTATAAATAAAGCTTTAGTCTCATAACAAAATGATGAGGCTTTGAACAAGTTTTGTTCACAGCCCCAGCATTTTGTTATGAGACTGAAGCTTTATACAAAGTCCCATAACAAAATGCTGGGGCCTTGAACAAAAGCATTTTGTACTAGGGTTAGTTTACTGAAACTTCCCAGTATAAATACTGGGATTTGTCCGGAGATGGCTATTTCTCAGCGAATTTATTTTTGACGGCTACAAATCAATTAACGCACGTCAAATAAGCCCCTGCACGAAATTTTTACTTGTGATGTTCTATTTTGCAAATATGTCCTATTTACGCCCTTTTATGTAGCATGAAATCTTGGGGCTCTATTTTTGTAAAATATTTGCTTGAGCAGCTATTTTATTTGTCTTATTTAGTATTTGATTATCGGTCGAAATGCACCAAAGGCCACTTTTGGCAGTGGTCTTTGGTTTGAGGCCACTTTTTTTATTAGTTTTACATGAGAGGCCATTTTTTGGAACTTTATTATCGTAAAGAGCTTTGGTTTACGAACCTTCAGATTCAAATCTTAAAAAAAGTTTTTTTGGGTTGAACTTTACACAAGTTCAGCTCACAAAGATTGAAGTTTAACTTCAGCTCACCACAAGGATTGAAGTTCAACTTCAGCCCACAAGAGTTTAAAGTTTACGCATCTATACCTAAAAGTTCAGCCCTTACAGATTGAAGTAGAAACTTCATAATTTAGGGTTGATGTTCAACCCACAAGGTTTGAACTTCAGCCCACAAAAATTGAAGTTCCAAAAATTGGCCTCTTATGTAAGACCAATAAAAAAAGTGGCTTCAAACTAAATACCAGTGACAAAAGTAGCATGTGGGTGGAAATTTTACTTGATTATCTTAAAAATTTATTTGCAATATAGCCACCCATTTTCAAACCATTAAACTTCAAACCATAAGTCGTGGTTTGAAGTTCACCCAACTTAATTTTTTTATTTAAAAATGAGCTAAATTCGGATTAAAAGTATGAAGTTAGGCTCAACTTCAAACTAAATTAAAACCTTTTATTTGAAGTATAGGGAAAAAAAACGGATTATAGATTCTAACTAAAAGGGGCGGAAGTTTGCTTAATTTGCCTTGAACTTCAACGGTTCCACCTCAATGGTCTGAAGATAAGGTAAGTGGTCAGACTCTACAAAGGTGAACCTAAAATTGACTGAAATGTAATTAGGCTGTAAATATAGGCTATTTGTCCACTTTCCCCCTCTATTACGGGGTTAACGCTTCATTCCCTCAATTCAAATCTTACTAAGATGTTGAGGGGTTGTTGATATGAAATGGGATAGCACAGATATTATAATTTCATATAGTATTTATAATTTAATTTCTTGGAATATCTCTCATTATTTATGCTACCAAACATTGGATAAACTATAGAACATCTTTTTGTGTTTGCACCCCGTGATGTGAAAAGAGATTACACACCTCTAGTATTTATACCATGCAAACATGACTTATACAGAATATTTAGTGATGGCTGACTGATGTGTATTATTAGTTCAATTTGTGATGTTAAAGGTTAAATCGTTTGAATTGATTTAAATAGGAAATGTTGATAAATATTTCAAGTAACGTACCGTAAAAGTTATAAACTGTAAAGAATCTTTTCTTGGTATATTATTAGTCCAGACCCATAACATTGCTTAGTTTCTTGAGAAAAAAACATAAATAGTCAAAATCAAGTTTGGCTCTACTTTAGAATAGACACTTGGACTATTGAACAAATGCTAGCCAAAACTTATCTTGTACAAATATGTTTATGCTGATTTTTTTCCATAAAAGTAGCGAGCATATTGTTAAACACATAATAGAATCAACGGCAATTATGGAATCCCAAACACAGCGAACGTCCTATTTTTTGCCAACTATATATCCAATATCTTATCATGAAAATTAACCAATTACTTCCCATTCAATTCTTCTTAATTCGTTCTGTATCTCTAAGATATTCTCTGAAACATTTCACCATTCTTGTGTCTCTACTGCTTAGCGAAAACTATGGAACAGGTAAACTTTAATCAAATTTTCGATTGAATATTATTCAAATATCAGTCTAATTTTATAAATTTTCTTTTCCTAATATGTATGGTCCAGTAAAGGCGTTGCTTCAACATAGTGGTGAGTGGGCTGATGACTACAAATTCATAAACTATGCATTAGCAAGACTAAAATAATAACAAGGGATGATGTTATAAATTGCATATCGACAATAACACATCAGGGAAGCTATGCATATTACTAGCATATATTCTGCATATTGTATAGGACTAAATACCTCAAGTTCAATATGTGTATAATATATAGAATATATTCACACCTGTCAGATATATTTGATATGTAAAAATTGGAAAAGCTATGCATATCAGTAGCATATATTCGGCATATTGTATAGGACTAAAGACTCCAAGCTCAAAATATATGTAATATTTTTTTTCCACACCTGCCAACATATATTTGATATGTAAAACATATTTTATTAGCATCACTATTCACTGGCATGCATAACAAGGGATAATGTCATAAAAGAACAGTGAGTAAGAACATCAACAACGGAAAATGAAACCCAAATACAAAAAATACAGCAAATAACTCTTCTAGTAGTGCATATACCTAAGTAATTCAGATTTAGTAGTGAAAAAATCAAGGACCAAAATAACCAAGCATGGAGTATTTTGGGCGGAAAAGTGTAATCCACAAGCGAGAAGATATTATAGTATGTATTCCTTCAGTTTAGGCAAAAGAAAGAGGACGTGAAGAATTTGATATTGTTTATACTGCAATAGATAGAGGCGAATATCTCAAGCGGATGTATGAAGATGCATGCAGAGAGATTTGCTTATATAACTAGATATTTACACTACTACTGTATATTGGAAGACGGAGTTCTTATCCTGTATAATACTTTTAGCTCAATAAACTTCTCTATGAATTTCTTAAGTCTTGAATCTATTGAAAATCCGTACAGTTTATGCTTCGAACGGATTATGGCAACATTAATTTTGCATTTCAGTCAACATACCATCACTTTGCATTGGCGACATGCAATAAGTTAAATCTTAGCAGAGGTATTTAGTCTGTACTATTTTTTTTAATTGTTACCATGTATAGATCTGGTTGTGTGCATAAAGCAGAGATATTTAAGTAATGAGACTTTGCTGATATCAATAACTTTTTACTGTTTTTACTTATTGACATTTGGCGCTAGAGTAGGAGAAAATTACGTAATTAAAGATTGTTAAGATATTTATGATATATTCAAATTAATTAAAAAGATAAACTCCATAAAATCAGTCATGACCCAACATCTCCCCAAAAATAGATATTTGAGATTGTTGATGTTTTATCAAACTGAATGGCTATAAAAAGTAGTAGACATATGAGTAAATATTTATAAATCATAATAAACAAAGAATGAGTTTATTTTTTGTTGATGACCCTTGTGGATGTCTATGCCACGTAATTTTTTCTAGTTTCTTTAACTTCGAACATTGAAAGATCTCCTTTTTTTTTTTTTCATTGAAAGATCCTTAGAGTAACACGGTGATGAAAATTAATCCTATGAAATCGCCCAATCTGTATTCCTCCTAAAATCAATATTTTCTACTTTCTCATATATTCAGTTCGACAATGTAAAGATTCCATCTTCTTATTACGTGCAGAAAGCCATAATTAGTAAACCATCTCACATTTCTAAACAAGCATCACGTGCACATACCACAGTTATAAAAAAAAATGAGGGTAAACAAATGAAGGTAGCCATATTTAAACAGACAACGCAAACGTTAGGAATAATTAAAAAGCAATGATAGCAATTATAGGATAACCATGTTGCGTTAAAGTAATCAAAGTAATTATAGTAATTATAATCCCCCCTAACTACCACCCCGGTGGTGAATCTTGCCCTCACTCCAGCTTAAAGACATCATCCACCCTAGCAAAAATATTGATTAATGACCTGAATTACCATATTTTGATATGCCCCATAACAGCCCAAAGCAAACAACCATAAAGCCAAGGACATTTCTGTAATTAAGTTCCCTAACAAAGCTTAAAGATAATAATACCGACACAACATCAGATATCTCCAGCTGTTTCCAAAAAAAAAAAAAAAAAGATGAACGGAATTCTCTCACACTCATCTGTCTCACATCACATGCCATCCATATATTCCTCTTCACTTACCCCATATTAACTCAACCTTAGTTAAGTTAACCACTCTTAACCCTGGTCAACCGTCTACCTCCACCTTTAATACCACACTTCAGTATACACTTCTACTCCCTTTGAAAGTTTCAGTGCATTTGCTTCGTCTTCTTCAACTAACATTCCACCATGGGTGCACTACACATTTTCCTCTTCACTCTCATGTCCATTACCATTTCCATACATGCACACAACATCACTGAAATGCTAAACAAGTTCCCAGAATACAGCACATTCAACAGTTACCTTACACAAACAAAACTCGCAGATGAAATCAACAGTCGTACAACTATCACTGTCTTAGCTTTACCAAACGGAGCCATGTCTGATATTATAAAACACCCACTTTCAGTTATTAAAAACGTACTTTCACTTCACATCTTACTTGATTTCTTTGATGCAACTAAACTCCACAAGATCTCTGATGGTACCACACTTTCCACTACCCTTTACCAAACTACAGGTAATGCTAAGGGTAACTTAGGTTCTGTTAACATTACAGATCTTAAAGGTGGTAAAGTTGGTTTTGGCTCAGCAGCTTCAAAGTCACCATTAGGGTCTACGTATACAAAATCTGTTAAACAAATAGACTACAATATATCTGTGTTGGAGATTAGTTCACCAATTATTGCACCAGGGATTTTAACAGCTCCTGCACCAAGTGCTGGTGACTTTAACATTACGGGTGCATTAGAGAAAGCAGGGTGTAAAACATTTGCTTCATTGCTTGTTTCTAGTGGAGTTATTAAAACTTATGAAAGTGCTATTGCTAAGGGTTTAACAGTGTTTGCACCAAATGATGAAGCGTTTAAAAGCGCTAAAGATTTAGATCTAACGAAACTGAGCAGTGCTGATGTAGTTTCTCTTTTACAATTCCATGCTGTTCCGAGCTACACTCCTATTGGAACATTGAAAACTAAAAAAGATCCTATTTCAACTTTAGCTACTAACGGTGCTAGTAAGTATTCTATGAGCGCTTCTACAGCTGGTGACCAGGTTACATTAGATACTGGTGTTGACTCATCGCGTATCGCCTCCACGGTCATTGACTCGACTCCATTCGCCATATTCACCGTTGACAGTGTGCTTCTCCCCGAAGAATTGTTCGGGAAATCACCATCTCCCGCTCCCGGTCCAGCTCCTGAGACTTCTCCATCACCTTCACCTGATGTAGCTTCACCTGGACCTGCTCCTGAAGCTAGCTCTCCTTCTCCTATGTTGTCTCCACCGGCGCCGCCGACTTCCTCCCCGGCTGGTGCTCCGGCCGACGGTCCTGCTGCTGATTCCGAGAACAGTACGGCTAAGAAGAAGAATGCCGGTAACGTGAATGCACCGGCAATGTTCAAAGGGCTACTTACAGTGTCAGTTTCGGTAATTGTGTCTGTTTATTTGTCCTAGATCGTCATTTTGCAGGGCTTTGTTTAAATTATTCTGTTTTTTTATTTAACGTTATTTTTGTTTTTTGGTTTCTGGAGTCATATTTTTATTTGTGACTGGTTGCAGAGATGATTTTTATTTAATTTAAATTTTTATTCGTGTGAGTTGTTGAAGATGAGAAAGGACATTGTTTTTACTTTTTTTATTTTTTTTTAAAAGTTTTTGTTCAGTTACTGTACTTTTGCTTTTATATTCGAACTTCTTTTGTTACTTTTGTTGTACTGTTACATTTTAATAATGTTCCACTTGTTGAATGTCGATCAGCTGCTACGAGCAATATTATAAATCAATGTTTTGATTGGTGGATAGTGTCGGTGTGTTGATTACCAATGAATGTGAGTGACAGCTAAGCCAATGAGAAAAGCATTGGCGTTGTGGCTTGAGCCCCCACATTGTGTTGCGAATAGTTTCGTGAGTGAAGTGCATTGCTGGCTTAAACTAAAGTGAAACACAAAAGATTGTTGAAACATAAAGATTACAAAAGGTGTGGTTTCTAGATTATCTAATGTTTGAACGGAACGGGTTGGGATCTTTTCCCTTAACCTTGAGTTAGACTACTGACTTTTCTGCGGACCTATGTAATAATAGTAGTTCAGTTTCAAATAAGCGTAGGGACTTGTCTGTCATTTTATGCATCACTTTCATTAACTTGGTTAAAAAGAATGACACAAATATGTATAGTAAATAATTTAATTAAAACTTTTTATTTATCCTTTAATAAGAATTTTTATAACCATGCAAATCTTTTAGCATATTTAAGATAATTTTCTCAAAAGTATTTTAATATTATAATATGTTTAAGATTGTTAGTTTAAAAGCTGTTTCATTCTTGGAAAAAAGTTCATGTCTAGTTACATTATGCCACATTTAAATTGATTTCAAAGGATAAAAATATGCTTTGACTAGTTGGAGATTATGTGGTTGACTTAACTCGGTTGAACGCCAGTCACAATTCACCATCACAGTATGTACCTAAAGGAAAAAATTGTATGCACCTAAGGCGAAATGAATCTAAGGTGGTGGTGTCTTGTAGATTTCAAAGGGTTCCAAAGGAACAATAGCATGTCATATTTTCTTAGCTCTTCCTTAAGAATCACAAAATCTGTTCGTCTGTGAGTGGTTGTGGCGGTTCACAAAATCATATGTATTCATGTGGGCATTTGTCTTTGTTGAATCTCCTGATTATATATCCACATATAAAACAATCAATACAGCCCGTAGATAAATTGGCATTTCCCAAAACATAGCAAATGGAACGTTATGACATGTGACTGGTATACATTTCAAAATTTGTAGAAACCTAGAAGGGAATGATACGGGCATATTCTGCATGTCGCTATCCCCTGAACGGGTGCAGCCAAAATATGAACGGGCATATTCTGCTACATAGAAATTCTTTATTCTCAGAATTTGAAATCGAGCTAGTTAAATGGAAATAATTGCAATTATCTGATAACATTCATTTGTGATATTTGTGAACCTGGATGAAAGGAGTGGACATTCCTTAATTAGTAGAGACGACTTATTTATGTTTTGCAATTCTATCATAATGTCATAGCCCTAGACTCGCGCGCCCTAGGCAGTCTGTCGGCACTTAGAAAATTTGCTATCAAAAGCAACTCTTAAGTTTAGCCTTTGAATCTCCAAAAGACACCTAAAGTGTCAAGCTAAGATCCTCAGATGATTCATAAGTTAAGCACACGGTTAAGGCATAAGTTGTCGTTAAAAAGACTTGTATTAAGCTCAAACGTTTTGTACAATAACATAAAAGCTAAGGAATTTGGTTGGATGCTAAGTTACAATGTTTGACACTATTTAGAAGGCTTAGATGTTGGACAAGTACAAATGAAATGCCTACTCTTATTTATACTACTCTAGAAAAAGTTATAGACTACATTGATGAAGGTGGTGTATTCAGTAAGGTACTTGGAAAGAATCTTGATCCTTCCTTGATTTTCTAGTGCCTTCCACGACAAATTGCTCTTTCCTCATATTGCTAGGGTCTTCCACACGATCTAAGAAATCTTAAAGTCAAAGCTATCAAAGTTGTAGAGCCTTTCACACTATAGACACTCTTGATATTTTTAGAAGCTTCCATTGCCTCTTGCACTTCGTGTGCTGTCCCTTGATACCCTTGCATGACCCATGAGTCTTCTTAGGCTTCTCCTCATGCTATTATTCTGCAAAGCAGAGTCCAAGACGTGCTTCTGCCCCATGCTCCCCTGCGCACGATCGTCATTTTCTACAATTCCTCTAAGCCGACCATTTTCGCATCAAGTGATGTACCCCACTCTTTGATATCTCATGCTTCTTGACTTGAATATTTTGCATATTTTGGTACCTTATTTGGCTCATGGTGTCATGGAATATCACAATAAGTCTATTATTTTCTTCGTAGAGCGTGTAAGATGGCAACTCATCCAATCATCACGTTGCACCTGGTGCACCTTTGTAAGACACTAGAGGGGAGGGGTGAATAGTGTCCTTACCAGATTTTCAAGCTCTTAACTTGATTGCCTAACTCACAAAGAACCAGGTTCCTTGTAAGTTCCACCTATCTCTGAAACTCAACTAAATGCGGAACCGTAAAGAACACAGAGATTTTTACGTGGAAAAATCCTTGCTGAAGGGATCAAAAACCACAACCCAATACTCTTGGGATTTCAACTTTCCACTAAAGGAAAATCGAGCAAGTTTTAGGTTGCAATGCAATATAACTAAGGAACTAACACACTTAGTACCTAGAACCTTCTAAGCTTCACTATAGCTTGTAAGATTGAAACTACCTCACCAAAAAGTAATCTTTTCTCTATGATTCTTGACAAGCTGATAAAATTACAACTCGATAGCCTATAATAGAAAACTAGACAAAACAGAGTAAACCTATGAAACTCCAACTCCGTCAGGTTCTGCTGCCTCGCTTCTGTTCTTGCACACAATAGCTGTCACGACCCAACCTAGGGCCGCGACAGAAACCTACACTGAGTGTCGATCATCACTAAACCTACTAATAATCTATGAATAATAGAGATGAGCTGGAAACTTGGTTATAAATACATACATATTTACTAAAAACATAAGGTTTGGAATGATGGCAATACTATCACATGCTGACATGCATAACATACCGACTCAACCACACAGGGACATATCTACAGGCCTCTAAGAGTACTGAATGGAATATACAAAGGATGGGACAAGGGCCCGCCATACCCAAACTAGCTGACTGTACACCTACCAAAAGATAAGTAACTCCGGGAGTAAGCGGAGTGACTCCAATAGCTGGTAGATGGCCTACTAATGTGGCTCAAGCGCTGATCTATCTGTACCTGCACGATATGAAATGCAGCACCCCAGAAAAGGGCGTGAGTATGATATGTACAAAGCATGTAAGGCATGAGTATATAATATATCATAGCTGAATAAAACTGTAAGGTTGGAATATAAATATATAAATATGAGTTGGAGCATAGCAATGTAGCTGGAAATCTGAAGAACGTACTAAACATGATTTGAATATAAACTGAAGTGTAGCTGAATCTGAAACTGAAGACTGAGCTGAACTATACTGATAAATAACTGTAATATGACTGATAACTTGTAACTAGAAACTGGAATTGATAACTGTCAACTGATACTGACGCTAAGAACTGGTGGCTGATAAATGGTACTGAGCTAAAACTGGACGATTATCTGAACTGGTACCTGTCTGGTGTTATGGGCCATATCCCACCCAAATCAGGTAGCTGAACATCTAGACTAGCCTCATGTATAGTCATGCAGTGTATATTGTGGCTATATACGCGTTTATAACAAATCTGGAGGGTGTTATGGGCTATGTCCCCCCCCAGCCAGTTATATCTAATCTCTCTGGTCAGAATGTGTGAATGACACCCGGTCACACTAGGTGTTTCAACTCCTGTCTGGACCAGAGGGGCTGTATCCCCCAGACGGGTAGTATCACACACGACCGGACTGTGTGTCCAATGTCCAGCCTCTATGGGGGACTCCAAATCACACATAACATGATCACAATATAAGCATAAGCATGTATGAGGCATAACACATGTGGCAACAATAGATATGAACTCAAAGGAATGATAAGAAAACTCTGGATATAAGTATAGACAAAACCTAGAACTCAGAATTTGTCCAGCTCTTTGAATATCTATAAAAATTTAGGCAGAGTATCCCCTAAAACTGGATGATCCACAAAAACAGAACCAACACTATAATATTAAAAAGACATCGGTCAGTCGTTTTGGGAGATAGGACTCCGATTTACGTGCCAATAATTTTAAAATCTTCATAAGGTTCATTGGGACTTATCTGTAAAATTTGAGCAAAATCAAACCTCGTTTGGTAGGCATCGGAAGAAGATTTCAGTTTTTATTGTCGATAAATATTAAAAAGAGATTTTCGAGCTCGGTTTTGGCGAATAAGCTCCGATTCAAAATTTGAAAGCGCCATTGGGTTCGTATGATTATTTATGACTTTTTTGAACTTTCGAAAGTGAATTTCGAGGTGTTCGGCTAGTTTCCGCTAAAATGCAGAAAATTAAATAATTTGACCTTCTTCCATTTAATTTGCATATTGAGTTTCGGGAGCCCGATTTGAGATCCGCCTTAGCGAGTATGCTATATATATATTTTGTATAACTTACTTGAGAAATTTGTGATTATTTCGAATTTTGTACGATTCCATTTTAATTGTCGCAATGAAAACGAAAAGAAAATAAAAGAAAAAGGAAAAAGAAAGAAATGAAAAGAAGTGAGTATGTCGGTTACTAGGGACATTTGGTCAAAAGGGACACTCAAGAGTGAAAATAGGTAAAAGGGACAAAGTCTTAATTAATGTTATAGAAGAGACACATCTAATTAATGCTCTTAAACATAACTTTCCTCCACTCCCCTTCACCCTAAAGTTTTATTTCTTACACTTTGATCCTTACGTATATAAAAAATAAAATTTGCCAAATTAGGAAAATATTTTTCCCTCCGTTTATTCCCTCTCTCTCTCTCTCTCTCTCTCTCTCTCTCTCTCTCCTCTCTTCTCTTCTCCCTCGCGACCTGAAAACACCATAGCTGCTGCGCATCTGCTTTCTTCAATCTCCATTCGTTTTCGCTATTATTCTTGCATTCCAACTCTCCCAAACGGAAAATATTGTCTGATCTAAATCCTTTTCGGTTAATTAGGTATTATTGACTCTAATTGAAAAAATAATTTGGGGGAAAATACGCTGCAATTCTTTGAATAACAATTTCTGGTTGTCATTACTTTTAATTGGTTTGCTTGACGTTGAAATGCTTTGAATAATGTTTACCTGTTGGCCATTACTTGAAATTGGAAAGCTTGTCGTTGAAATTGTTTGAATAACATTGGGCATTACTTCAAACTGCAAAGCTTGACAAGTCTCATATCTCCTGTAAGTGTAAATCTCCGTCTTGCTAATCTCTACTATTCTAATTTTTGTAAAAACCCTTTTAAACAGTATGTTGCTGTTTTGAAACATCTTACCATGATGATCGCAACATTATAAAGATTGTTCTACAAATACTCGTACAACGTAGTCACAACTATGGAACATTGTATTAGATGCTCAGGAAAATCCTTTTGATGTTCCTATTGTGCTAGTCAGAGTTATGGAACATAATTATGGTTGCCCGAATAATCTTACAACATGTTCAGTAAATGCTATTCATAATGTTGGAACATTTTTGTAGATGGTCGGAACTGATGTATCGATGTTTCACATCGGTATGCTTGTATTCTTAAACATCCTTGGGCATGTTCGGATCTATTTTTCGATGTTCCAGTATCCTTTGCTACCTGGACCACATTTGATGAATGTTTATCCTACCTTGCAGATATTGTTAAAGTAATGGGGGACAACATACTACTAGGAGTTGATTTTCTCGGTGAATGGGTTGAGCGTTCGAAATGCTATGCTTGGATTCCTAAGGTGAAAGAGACAAGACCTATCCTTGTGAGTAGGAATGTTACATATGATGAACTTGTCAACAAAATCATACGCAGTTGGGGGGTAAGTGATGATCCTAGGGATCTTTGCATTTCATATATGCTGAGTGTTGCCGCAAAACAAAAGACTGCTCCATCTAAAATTAGGACTGATGATGATGTTCAGCTTTATATGGCTGATGTAGACCCAGCTGGGGCTAGGCCAACACTAAGGGTTAGTGTGATTCCAAGGCTTGAAGGAATTTCAAGTTCAAATGAACAAGATATGCATGTTGAGATGGATGAAGATGAATTAAAACAAGGTGGAGAGGCAGACGAAGAAGGTGAAGAAGGTGGAGAAGTATTTGGTAATCCTTCAGAAAGAGCACCATCACAGAGCAGCCGCAATGATTTTTTTGGAAAAGACGACACAGGTTTTGTAAAGGGTATGACTTTCAAGAACAAGCGAGAATTAGTGGCTAAGTTGAGGCTTGCTTCGGTGAGGAAGCTTTTTTCTTTCAAAGCTGTGAAGAATACAAAAAAGTTGTTTTATACCAGATGTGTTGATGCAAATTGCAAGTGGTGGCTTCGAGCATTGAGGTATCATAGTAGTGATACATTTTATATTACAATCTACAATGGCGAGCACACGTGCGGTGTGCAGCACCTGCAAAGCCACCATACACATGCCACAACTGATGTTGTTGGTGAATACATGAAAGATAGGTACATTGAGGGGAAAGGAATAACACCAAAAGACATCAGAGTTGCATTTAACAGAGAATTGGGATGCAACATTAGTTATTGGAAAAGTTTGAAGGGATGTGAGATTGCAAAGGCAATAGCAAAAGGGACACATGAACACAGTTATGAAATTTTAGAGGCATACAGTTATATGGTAAGGTCCCAAAATATTGGAAGCAAGACAGCTTTGAAGCTTGATAGTTGCGGGAGGTTTAAGTATTTTTTTATATCTTACGGATCTTGGATTAGGGGTTTTCTGTATATGAGGAAAGTCATTGCTATTGATGGGACTCATTTGTCAGGCAAGTACGACGGTGTGTTGTTGTCTGCCGTTGCCCAGGATGCAGAGAAGCACATATTCCCTGTTGCATTCTGCGTTGTGGACAAAGAATGTGATTCTTCTTATGATTTTTTTTCCGAACAATTGGTTGACATAGCCTAGTACAATGATGAGTTGAGCGTCATTTCAGACAAGCATAAAAGCATAGCAAAATCAGTTGCCAAGTGGTTTCCCCAAGCTCACTGCGGAGTTTGCACGAGGCACCTTGCTGAAAATATCCGTATAAAGTTTCAATTTGGAGACCACCTGGGGTCCTATTACTTGGCAGCAGATGCATATCGTGTGGAGGATTTCAGAACGCACTTTAAGCAAATCGAAGACAACGATCCAAGGGTTGCCAGATATCTTCAAGATGACGTGGGGTTCCATAAATGGAGCAGATGATTTTTCCCTGGTCACAGGTACACGACTATGAACATTCTTACCAAATGTTCTGAACGTTGCGTTGGAATGTTCTATGTTTACATGGCAATTAAGCTGAGAACATTCTAATTGACGTTAAAAATAGTACCAATGATGTGTATGATGTAATTATTGATGTTCTGATCGCATGCTTAATGTTCGCACTTGGATTAGACGTATTTAGCATTAAGGTCTTTGTTTGTTTGTTACAATTTCAGATTTGCAGTGATGACCTCGAACATTGCTGAGTCCACAAATGCAATGCTGAGGGATGAAAGAGAATATCCTATTGTTACCCTATTAAATCATATCAATCATACATTTGGCGAAAAATTCCATGTGAGAGCTACGGAGTTCCTCGAGGTTTCAACCATATGTGTCCCTTCAATTGAAGGAAAAATAAGATTCAACCTGGAGGAAGGGGGTAAGCTCGCAATTAGTCGAAAAGGTACGTATGGTTTCACCATCATCAGTCCAGGCCAGGGAGCAGAAGTCGATTTACTCAACAGAACTTGTACGTGCAGAGAGTATCAAATTGACTTAATACTCTGTAAACATGCTATGGCAGCTATCAGAATGCTGCGTCCAGAAGACTATGGAGCGTGCGTCTATGACTTCACTTCTGCATATTACAAGTTAGAGTCATATATGCTTGCCTATGCAGAACCGATCAATGCTGTTCCACCGGAAAAATTTTAGAATGTTCCTCCTGAGCTGCTTGAGAGACGAATATTGCCTCCTTTCATCGACGTGGGTAAGGGCAGACGAAGGAAAAAGCGGATACTATCAGTTGGTGAAGTATTTTCAAATAGGAGAAACAAATGTAGCATCTGCAAAAGGTCAGGCCACAAAAGAACTACTTGCCCGAAACGAGTGGATAGTGGACAATCCTCCTAAACTCAAAGTGTTGCTTTTTGAATTTTAATCTTGACAATTTTATATATTTTTATATTTGAACGTTTAACTTAATGTTTCGAGCATTTATCAATGGCGTTCCAAATTTCTATTATTTTTATAGTATATAATTCAAATTGATCATCATACAGATGTTCTAATACTGCAAATGGGATGTTCAGTGTAATGCAATAGTCATGCTGATTCAAGCGAAGGGCTGCCTTGTGCAATTAAAAGGTGTGAAAGCATCCCTCAAAACCTGCATACGGAAAAAGCCATTAATTAATCCAGATACATCACCTAGAGAGTAGTGAACGTCTTTTCAATGTTCACATCACGCCTTTTGGTGTTTTTTATGTTAAATTCATCTATAAATACATACATTTCCTTGTTCCTCCATACACACAATTATCCTCCTACTTGAATTAGCAAAATTTCTTCATAGACAACAAACACAAATGGAAAATAACCAAAACGAAGTTGTCGCTAATGGCCACTATGCCCCAGCCGAACCTGACCAGAACGAATATTATGGAAACATCGCCTGGGATATTGCCGGTATACAAACTGACATTACTGCAATCAACCATGCTGTGGACCGCTTATCTGTTGATGTATGGAGCATAAGGCAAGTGTTAGTTCAGCGCTCGGAGCGTATTGAAAGAATACTTTTGGGACTCCTTATCCAACAAGGGATGAATCCGGAGCAGTTTGTTACTCCTCCAAATTCTCCCAGTGCTGACAACTAGAACTTTTATTTAAGCATTATATCTAGTACTAGTACTTTTGTCTAAGCATTATATCTAGTACTTTTGTCTAAGCATTATGTCAAGTACTTTTGTATATGTATTTTGTTTCCTTAAGTATGAATGAAAATTATCAGATTATGGTTAAGTTGATAATACTTCCACTACATAAGTGAACGCCTAAACTTCATCAGCAACTTGAAACATTCTAACACACGTTCCAAGCTGATGTTTGGCATTTTATGCCTATATTTCCTTAATATCTCCTCACGTTTGAGTACTTTATTCGCCCATTTTCTAGTTAATGAATATAATTTTGCACTGATATTATGTCGTATGTGTATAGGTTGTTATGAAGTGCAATTGGAGCTTTAAAGAGCATGATCGAGCAAGAAAAGATTGAATTTTTATTGAGGATTGGATCGAACATACGAAGTTACAACGCGACGCGAGCTGCGGAGCTAGAGGAGCAGAATTGCCCGGCGCTATAGGGCACGTGGTGCGCCTCCCAAAGCGCCCCACTGCCTGGCACATTTTTCCATGCGGCGCGGGCCAAAAGCGGCCAAGTTTCGACGGCCACTGCTTGTCCCAGCTCGGTCGGGGCGCGGTGCGCCAGTTATAGCGCCCCTGGAGCGAGTTTTGACTTTTTATTTCGTCTAGGATTAGGTGTAACTTATTACTAGGCCTTTGTAAACCCTATAAATACTCTTTTACTTAGTTTTTGATAGGAGTTCAGTCTTTGGAGCAAGTTTTGGAGGAGAGGGGAGGAGCCCTAGATGTCTTCTACACAAGTTCTTTCTCTCTTTCTCTTATTCTTCTCTTTAATTCTATAGTTTGTTCGTTCTAGGGTTAGAGTAAATACATGAAGGTTGATGTTTAAAAGTTAATTTCTATATATTGATTTACCATTATGGATTGTTTATTCTTTCTTGATCCTAATTGTTTAATTATTGAGGCCTGATAATTGAACACTATCTATGGTTTTTAGATTGAACTCGAAAGAGGGAATTTATGAACGCAGTAAGATAGAATAGGGCTTGATTGTGAACCTGGGCATCGGGGAACCAATTTGTGAGTAGGATAGACATATACTTGCTCACCTAGCTTAACTAATCACAGAATTCGTTAATGCGTGCACGTGATTCAACCCATAGACATATAGGGATTGGAGTAGTCTGCATAGACCGTGAAGAATCGAAAGGTTTTCACAGGTACATTTAACCTGTAGTTAGCAATCTAGGAAATCAAGAAGTAGAATCAACTGGATTGTTCGTAACTCTGACCCTGGACTGTTTCTCATTATTATTGATAACAACTATAGTTTGCTCTTGAATACTTGATTTCAATTACTTGTTTTTAATTATTTTCTTTAGTTAGTAAATTTCACAATCATCATCGAAAAAGATCCCTGAATAGTTCTTAAGAAATTGTTTGTTAGGAATCCAGTCTGAATAGTCCTCGTGGGAACGATACTCTACTTATCACTTTATTACTTGTCGACCACGTATACTTGTGTGTGCGTTGGAAGCAACACAAGCACCGTATGAAGATGTTTGACATCGTTATTAACGTAAAAATGCTAGCATATATTTTAACAACACCCATCTAAAATGCATCGGTAAGTTGAAACATCCTAACAAAAGTTCAGAGCACCGTATGAAGATGTTTGACATAGCATAAGGAGTTTGGCCTTAAAATCGTTATTAACACAAACATGCAAAAGCCTCACTATTTGTACAACAACACAACACTATTTGACAAAAAAAAATCAACAAAAAGCAGAGATTTTCACGAGAATTTCAGTCCAGAACCAGAAAGAAGGCGTAAAAACCCTAGCTTTATCGAAATAGACAAATAGCAAAAAAATAAACCCCGATTCACTTGAAAACATCAATATAGTACAAAATTTACCTTTAGATGTTACCGGAGAACATTATGTAGATGGCCGGCGACGAAATAGAAGACTCGAGAAGAAGACTTGAGAAGTGTGTGAGAGAAGAAAGGGGCGAGTGTTCGATGTTTGAAATGATGGAATTGATAAGACTGATCAGCCGCATTTTCAATTAAAACTTCACTTTTGAGGTTGTCATAATTTCCATTAAGGCCCCACTTTTTTTTTTGTTCCGAATTCCACGCGCGTCCCATTTTTGTATAAAATAGAGCCCGGGGCGGGGGTACATTTCTTTTTTGAGATATTAGAACGTTCTTCTGAACGTGCCTAACATAATAATCAATTAGGTAGTTCGTTTAAAATGAAACGCGTTTGCTAAAAAATAAAAGGTACTTTTTTCACGTTCAGAACATAATAAACGATGTTTGAACCCTAACCCTGAACCCCAAAACCTAACCCTAACCCTAACCCCAAACTGCAAAAATTCCTAACATTTAGAGAACATTCAATCTCCTGTTCTGAACCTTGTGCAGAACGTTCTCGAACATCGTAAGTCTGTTCTGGATCTTCATACTGATATTGTTTTTGTACCGTTGAGGATTAGTTGATAAATACTAATATAAGGATCATTTGAAATGCATAAACAATGATTTAGTAGTTTATTAAGATTCCAAAACATGCTATGTGTAAGTAAACCAAAATATATGTCGTTAATTATACCAAAATGTAATTATTAAGTTGATTGGATAAGGAGTGTAGGGTTGATTCTAGATCAATTAACAATTTTAAACATTAAGAAGTGTATTATAACAAATTGTAGCATAGATTGGACGTTATATCACTAGATAGACACATTAGTAATCCATTTGTTGATCTTACAATCTATGTGTAGCTCAATTACAGACATTCTTCGTGTATCTACAACAGCTAAGACTTCAAATCATACAAGTATTGATTGTAATACTCAATATTATGTGTATTTAAGGTGACTACATCAATAGTATGTCTATTGGAAGTGTTTACTCATAAAAGTTCTACTAGAGTATATTCATTTATATCTATTGAAAGCGATTACTTAGTTATATCAAATGAAACAATCACTAAGTTATTGAGTATTTCATTAGATGTTGTTCAAACTAATGGATAATCTATATAATGATGATTTAACCTTAAATATAAGGACTTATTAATCTTTTCATGTTATATAGATTCTTATTACAATCATATTAAAGGTTAGAACACTACATATTAAATTAGGCACCTACTATGAACTGAACATATAAACCCACGTTCGTAACTTAAATTAGATGTTTTTTGCATCAATCTTTGGAAATTTATGTATATTCAAAGAGATTACTCAATATTATGTGTATTTAAGGTGACTACATCAATAGTATGTCTATTGGAAGTGTTTACTCATAAAATTTCTACTAGAGTATACTCATTTATATCTATTGAAAGCGATTACTTAGTTATATCAAATGAAACAATTACTAAGTTATTGAGTATTTCATTAGATGTTGTTCAAACTAATGGATAATCTATATAATGATGATTTAACCTTAAATATAAAGACTTATTAATCTTTTCATGTTATATAGTTTCTTATTACAATCATATTAAAGGTTGGAACACTACATATTAAAATAGGCACCTATTTGAACTGAACATATAAACCCACGTTCGTAACTTAAATTAGATGTGTTTTGCATCAATCTTTGGAATTTTTTTGGTGTTTGTAGTACTAATACAACGGATACATTTGTTTATAGATATTAGAACAATCTCTTCTACGTGCCAAACATGGTTTTCTAATGCTAAAAAAAGTGGAGCAACCCGTTTTAAATACATGGAGCGACCTGCTCCACACAACTTACATTAATCCAACCCGTTCCGGACGGAATTATTACCTTATAACACGTGGAATAACCCCAACCATTCAATTAATTAGGTCTTTTTACCCCATTATTGGAATAACCCCTCTACCCCGTCTTCTTCTTAACTTAACCATGTCTCAAGGATCAACTTGTTCTCACAGCTCCTCTCAAAATCGTCGATGTTGGTGTGGCTAACCTGTGATACAATTCACGACGGGCACACAGTCGAATGCTGGACGAAACAAGTGTCCCCGCAAGGATATTAGCAATTGTGGATTTTGGGAATGGTGTGACGAGAAGTATCCCCAGCCTACTACATTGGTTTTAAACAAGTTGAAAATTTTACTTGATGAAGTTTGTGAAGAAAGGGCCAATTTGGTGAAGGAAGTTGACAAATTAGGGGCATGTCATACTACAAATTTATTGAAGATCAGTAAGTTAGAGGCTAAATTGCAACGGTGGAAGATATATTTCTTATTGTCTTGGGCAGTTTTTTTTGGTTTCATTGTAGCTAGGTTTATTTGATACCAATTGCTGTTCTTCGAGTACTACTAAGATCTATATATTTGAACGTCTAAGTTAATGTTTCGAGCATTTATCAATGGCGTTCCAAATTCCTATTATTTTTGTAGTATATAATTCAAATTGATCATTATACGGATGTTCAAATACTGCAAACGGGATGTTCAGTGTAATGCAAAACAACATTCATAAATATTCAAAATATGCTAAATTGTACTAAAAATTAAAGGACATCACTTCAACACACGACATTCAAGACAAATAGAAAATCTTCTTGAATGACTAGACTTGAAAGGAGGTTAGTTCTTCATTTCACATGTGTTCCGCTGGAGGCCGTGGTGGTGAAGGGCAGTTTTGGGGGTCAATCTCGAGTGCATCTTGAATACCACGAAGCATACGCTTAATAAGATTCATATCCTCACGGAATTCATCGAATCTAGTTTTAATCGCGTCACTTGATCCTCCACATTTCCTATATATACTACAATCTGATCAACATCTGAGGTCAGATCTGCGATATCTTCATGGACATGATCGATTTCAGTGAACCTACTAGTACTTGGAACTCCACTATCATGTTCTGGTGCTCTTGGGTGCCTTACTCTGCGAGGCATTATTTTTGTTTCGCCTTGTTGTTGTTGTTGTTGTTGTTGTTGTTGTGCAGACATTTAACATTTATAGAAACCAGGCTTGGTGCCTTTTCGGTTGCATACGTGATGATTTAAAGAGGCGCCTATTCACATTGAATGGTTGGGGTTAGTACACGTGTTTTAATTGTGACCAGGGGTTCCTAATCCTTCCCGCGGAAGTCAGAACATCTTCATGGCGACACGAATCATCTAGTCTATTGGTTTTTGAAGTTTATAATTCAAATTGATCTTCATGTTTGAAAATTATTTATACCCTTCCAGTAGACTATTAGTATTTTTTAAACTACTCATCATTATACACTTAACGGCTATCCCCTTCAATTCAAATTTGAAGCAAAGCAACGAATGCGTCACTTCAAAAATTTAAAAAAATACATAACGGCTAGTGTTGGATTGTCTGGATAAAACACACTTAAGTCGGTTACCTCTTTTTCTCCTATAAATACTCGATCAAACCATTCAAAAAACTCTATACCACTACAACCTATAATCTTCAGCCAAAAAATAAATAAATAAAAATGGTTCGCCGACCTTCCTCCTCAATGGTTGCTACTACTGTAAGAACAGGAGCAACCAATACAAGAGCATCCACGTCAAGAGTAGCAAAAACGACAAAGGGGGCAACCTTGAAACAAGAAGGAAGAGGTGAAGCCAAGCAAAAAGAAGGAAGAACGGGAAGAGGGTCAGCCAAGCAAAACGAAGGAAGAACGGGAAGAAGTGAAGCCAAGCAAAACGAAGGAAAAACGGGAAGAGGGTCAGCCATGCAAAAAAAAGGAAGAAAGGGAAGAGGATCAGCCAAGCAAAAAGAAGGAAAAACGGGAAGAGGATCAGCCAAGCTAAGAGGAGGAATAAAAAGTCGAAACACTTCTGCAGAACGACAGGAACGTGCAAATGACATTTTGGAACAACTTCGTGCTGAAGTTTGGGGTTGGAAGTTCAAATTTGAGGAATTCTTCGAATACTACAATAGGGACGTCAAAAAGATGTTGAAAGAAATAAAGAGGATAAAGACCATGCTCCAGATAGCAACCTTGAAACAAGAAGGGACTGCATCGTGTTGAAGCGAAAACGCATATTTTGTCCAGAATGTTAATATGACTGTTTATTAAGTAATGTCTTAAATGCTGATATAATTAGCATACTTTTGTAAAGCGCTGAATCATTGAACGATCAAGAATGTTTTTGCCTGGTTCTTGATTATCAATGTATAAACTTTAATGTTCAGAGCATCTGTTGTTGTTTCCCTATTTACTAGTTATTGAACATCAAATATCCATTAAGTTAAAGACTATTTGAACGTACAACATAATGTTCCGATAATAACTAATGTTGTTCCAATAGTCTATAATTTTTAATATTTTTAAGTCAATCTTATCATCATACAGATGTTCTAATAATGTAAGCTCAATGTTCAGTGTAATGCAAAACAATAGTCATCATTTTCCATATATATCATAAAAAAATGGGTAATCATCCATATATTACAACCCATCAAAAACAAAAACATAATTGTCCAAATTTTACAACCCATACTAAGGGACTAATTTGCCATGGAATATGTCCACAGCAAATTGAACAAGACAGTCTTCTATCACATTGTCACACAGCAATTCTATCGGGGTGTTGGTCAACAAATGTTCGAGGAACATGATGACATACGCTCCACATGCAGTACCAGTCAAATTCCTTGGAAGGCCTTGGATGCGCTCATACGGCCACATTTCCATAGATTGGATTTCAGGAGGGAGGTGGTTGAATTTCCCCGACTGCCGGATGTATATTGGGAACATATACATTACTGGCCCCATTATTGAATCAAAGCGGTCTTCATTGTACAACCCAATGTTGCAGTCGTAGACATCGATCCTTGCCTCCTCTAAATGAAAGACGCATGTAACATAATGCGTGCTTTCAACGTTATACACGGCAAAGAGTCTTTTCACACCATCCCACTTCCTTCCACCCGGATATGGAGACTTACCTCTGGCATAATCAAGGAATGTATCCTCAAACTTATAATCTGCTAGGTATTTGTCAAGGCCGACATCAAATCCCTTTGCTTCCTCTTCAGCCGCATCGTATTGTACGCACAAATTGGTCAAGAATGAAAGATCGAGGATAAGATTAGAGCTATCATAATGCCGAGGGTAAGCCTTATGCCTCACACGCATCAAGGCCAAGTACTCATCCATAAACTGCAGAATAAAACAAATTAGAAGTTGTGAATAAAACTATGCCGACACATACTATTTTATGTTTGGACCAGCTAGTCGAATGTTCAACGAACATAGGACCATCAGGTTTCGAACGGAGAAACAAATGTTCGTTCTTCGATAAAAATCAAACACTAACAAAATAATAGAAGTAAAGAGATGCACTTACACTATCCCACATCCACTCTTTCACGTCCAGGAAGTCCAGAAAATCCAAGTAATTAAACTCGTGACACAGGAACGCAGTCTTTTGTTCCTTCTTCTCCTCCAAGAAAGCGTCAAATGTAGCTTTCTTGAGAATGTCGAGTGCCTTGTACAGTGTCACTGGCAATCTCTCGAGATCTTGGAGCCTGACTTGAGCTCTCACTCTAAATTTCCAAAAAAAAAAAAAAAATGTTTGAAAAAATCTCTAGATTTAATAGAAGAACGTCCCTTTTATGTTCAACGATTCTAATTAGATGTTTTACTAACCTTGCCATTCTGGCAGCATTCATTTTCTTCTTTCCTTTGTTCTTCTTTGCCTGGAGCATCCTGGACAACAAAATATGCCTCTTTGGTCGCTGCTGCTACTTCTCCTTCTTTGACGACGACGCTACTAAATTAGCAAGGGACAGCTGGATCGCATCAAGCTTCTGATCCAGTCCCTGTCGCCATTGAAGGCAGTCGTGACACTTGCAACTGCAGACACTAGGCTGCACATTCTCATGTTCTCTCCTCCTAGAGCTTTCTCCAACTTCAAACAAACCCCTACCACTAAAAAGACCACCAGTAAAACGACCAGCCCTACCACCAATCTCATCACCAACTTGTATTTCACATCTACCAACACCTCCACTAACAAATTCTTCACCAACCTTTCCTTCATCAATTACCTCTCTTGGAGGGGTCCTGGGGCAATTCCTAAAAACTGTCACTCGATCACCACCAACGATCGAGCTAGCCCCCTCCAAAATCACAACAAGCTGATCAATTACCTCATCGCCCCCATCAACAAACGGCTCAATATTCTGAAAGGTATCATCTTCCCTCTCTGCATCAATAGGGTCAATGAAAGGGTGCACCACCTACATACCATAAATATTTGTTAAGAATAAAATGTATAAGAGAAATAAACCTTAACATCACAGAGAGTGTTCAGAACATCATTATTACTGTTCGACATTTAACACCAGTAAAAATCAAACATCATATCTGTCGTGATCGAACATCTGAAAAGACGTTCTTAACATTAACAACAATGATTATAACGACATTGCAGATGTTTAAACATTTAGAAAATTTTAGGTAGAGTACTTACAGGCTTTGTAACATTCTCAAACAGCCTTCGGGAGTCTCTTTCATTCTTTTCAGTGATCCACATGTGCATCCTTGGCATGGTCCTCTCCTTGGGAAAATCCCTGGGATGAAGCGCAGGTATTGCTTCAAATACCCAACCCACAAATGCCCAAGGAAACCCATAAAGATTGTAATTTGGCCCCTCCTTAGCCTTGCTAGCTGCACGATCAGCCATGGGCTTCGTCAGGTACTCAATGGTCAGCTCGAAGCTTTTTGGCCCCCAAGGATACTTGGCAAATTCATTTGGAAGATATGCAAGGCAGACCAGTAATTCCTCAATACCAGCTTTTTTGTTCTTGGCGCACAATATTGAGTGAACAAACCAAGCCATGGCAAGCCCAAACTTGTACCGTTCAGGAACTTCCTCATTTTCTATCAAACTCAGCAACCGGGGAGCTGTAACTGCCCTTGCTTTCCCATCCTCCCATGCCGTTGAAATATACTCCCACATCTCCCTTCCCCTCTCTTTCATCGCAGCCTCCCATTGGACACTTGGATAGGCTTGGCATCTCAGCTTTGTCATCAAAGCAAACTCTTGGAGGCCAAAACGAACAGGCACTCCATTGAAATTGAACCAAGCTTCTTTTTCTTTATTGCACAAAACTCTTCTTAGCAGAATATTGTGCACCAACCTGGTTGGAAACGATGGCTCCTCCGACAAGTCCAAGAAATGGCCAAAGATACTGTTTTTGAACTTGCCATACAAACCACTTGTACGCAGCACAATCCTGAACTCACGCATTCGTCCAATAAGCGACGAGAGGACATTTATCTTGGATTGAAAATGCTCATGATCATCCAAGTAAGTCTTCAGCACCATTGGTGGAATGACACTGGTAACGTACTCAGGCTGCACGTACTCAGGCTGCACAATGTTTTGAAATTTATTAGTTTAAGGAATCACCACGGTAGTAAGAACATAATATCAGATGCATGAAACATCTCTTGAGATGTTCCAAGGAACTACAAGAAAATACTTTGAACATAGTTAAGGTTGATCTGATCATGCACGCGAGTGTTCTCAAATCACATAAAAAAATATTGAACATTCTACTGTAAAAGTGAAGAACAACTTTATGTATGTTCTAGATAACAACTATACCTCTCTAGGTGGCTTTGCAGAATCAGCTCCCACGTCGTCTACGAACTTCATCCGACCTTCTCCTTCGCACCTCTCACCCTCTTCTTCTTCCCTACCATTCCTACCTCCTTCACCAGCTTGAACATCTACAACCTCTATAACTTCTTGTACATCATCTGCTTCTTCAACATTTGCAACTCCTTCAAATTCTCCTGCAAGAATATTTACCAGCCCTCCCATCTCCTCTTCTTCTGCCATAATTAAAAGGCTCTCTTTTTTGTTTCCATCTTCATCCCAGTCATCATCACCAAACAGCGCTTCTATTTCTTCTGATAGATTACCATCGTCCGGCACCCTCACTGTTGAACCCCAAAAAATTACCCTTTCTTGGAGAAAAGATAGGTTTCGGGTATATTTTCAACAAAATGGGATTCCAAAGGGTTTTTTTTTTTTTTTTGGAGTCGCCACCTAATTTAAGGATTATTAGGAACCTAAGTTAATTAAAGAGTGCAATTTATTCTTTATTTAAAGAGAATTAAATTAAAATCAGAGATTCTGAGTAAGTGGTTCTATTAAATTCGAAAGAAGGTCCCTTGCGGGAGCACTTTCGAAAATCCGCTAAATGCGGTTAATCCGGCGGTTTTCACGAATTTGCTAAGGATAATAAGATAATATAAAGCTAATTTTATATATAAGGATAATAGGAATAAGATAAATAAGATAAGATTTTAATTATTCCGATACTTAGATAAATAAATGATCCAATTTAAGATTAATTAAATGGATAATGAAATAATGATCAATTGATTAATTAATAGAATAAGTAAAGGTTAAATGGAGTTAGATGATTAAATAAAACACATTAGATAAATAATTGGATGATAATAAAGGGATTAATTAATTGATTGAATAAATAGATAAATAAATAAGCAAATAAATAACTTAATTAAATAAATGAATACTTATCAATTTCAATTAAATAAAGGAGTAAATGCATAATAATTGATTAATTGAATAAATAAATGAATAAATATTTAATTGATTAAATAAATAATTAATTGAAATTAAATAAATTAGATTAAGTAAATAAATAAAGGATTAAATCTTAATTGATTAACTGAATAAATAAATTAGATTAGATAAATAAATAACTGAATATTTAATATAATAAATAAAGAAGCAATTCGAATGAGAATTATGATGAGGGTACGATTTTAGCCGAATTTGATTTTGCACTCCTTAATTGACAAATGATTCTAAACATCCATAAATTAATTGGCGATTCGCAAAGAAATGATACAAAGTATTTATACAAAACAATTTAAGTAATTTACAATAATTATTCACAATTCAAATACCATTTCTATTCTACAGGGGTCCTAAAACATGCTTTTCTAAAGGGGACGGGAAAGAGGGAGTTTAGAAGGTAGAACCCGGAAGCGCAAACTCAATCATTGAGCCTTGGACTTTGTGATTTTCGTTTTTCTTTCTTTTACATTTTCGGGGATATCAAGTCCCGAAAATGTGGGGCGGATCAAATAACTTCCCAAATGCGCGCCATCCCCATTTATGAGTTTCATTCAACTCGTTCCCAAGAGTGTTTATGCAAAGAAAAGAATAAGATAAAAGATTAGCATATAAGAAGAAAAAACAAAAGTAATAACTTAAATCTTTAATGAATGTAATCAAACCTCAGGATAATCCTATTTTTTTAAAAATGGAGTGTATCAGCAAAGGCAACTAGTAAACTCTAAACTAGAATTGGAATATAAAAATGAGAGAAGTTAATGGCAATTTTCATTTAGTACAAATTCTGACGAGAGGATTTTATGCTATCAGAGAAAAATGTATGATGGTATCAAATCTATATATTTACCTCTAACAGATAGTTGTTCATAGGAACGCACTACACTACACCAAGACATCTAACATAAATCCAAATTTTATGAGTACAACTCATAGTATAAACAATCACATAGCTGAAGAAACTTAATCAAGACAAGTGAAAGAAGAACATTACATTCAAGTTAACATTTGTCTATAAAGGAGGCTTTAACATATCAAATTTAGCTATCGTTTGTTATCAAAGCAGGTTACCCACTTACATGAAAAGAAAGAACAGGTGTGGGGTATAGCAGTATCTAAAATTTTATTCTTTCAGAGATTTGACCATGGGAGCTAACGCTTGACTAAAGCCAAACATACAAACTATTCCAATAAAATATTAACCTAACTCAGAATTATACTTAGAAGGTCATGACCAAATCAAACTTTCTTTTGTCTGAATAGACTTCAAACAAATCCCATAAACACTCAATATGCACAGATGTATTGATGCAAGACCAAAACATGATTCTTTAAACAATTTCTAATAGGTCTGAAATGGATATTGCAATAAATTCCCTAACTGAGATGCTATAAGCCATAAGTCAATTTACACACAACCTGAAAGCTTCCAGAATTCCTTGCTGCTGCCGCAGTCTACAAGCCTAGACTCTATCACCTCACTACATCTCAAACTCCAGGACTAAACTCTTTTATGCCTTCAGAACTGATTCCAGGCCTAAACTCTGGCAACCGAAGTCCTGAAGCACTGCAGCCCTTCAATACTACTATAAACGACATAACCTTCCTCCATAACACACCCTGCATCCTTTTCAACTTTAAACAAACACCCACCTAAAGAAACAAACTTCCCACACACATCCAGACATCTTCCAAACAGAGAACACCAACAAGAGACCTCGCAGACCTCTCACACCTGAAACCTGAACCAGCAGCTTCTAAGAAAAAAGAAAAGCTCACAACCACCCTCTTAAATCATTCCCTGCCTGAACAACCATCCATCAACCTACCAGAAACAAGAACAAACTCCTTAGAACTACCTTCCCTCACACAAAAAACAGAAATCCGGGATCTTCTTAACACCCTGAGCTTCTAGGAATAACTCCTTGACTCCCTGAACACATAGCATACCAAGCCTAAACTCCTTCTACATAACCAGACACACACACAGGCCCTTAGACAAACCTCACAGAAAGCCTGCAAAATTCCAGGACCCTCCCTGAACCTGAACAAACTCATAGACAACCTGCTAAATTCCAGGACCCTCCCTGAACCTGAACAAACTCAACTACCCCCCTTAGCTCCATGCTTATCTCACCTACTACTCCTAAACATCCTACAAACCAACTACCTAAAACAGCCTCCACCATAAGATACCAGGACACTCCCTGACCTACCTTCATCTTCCAATCAACAGCACCCTCTCAACTCCAGCTGAACAAAACAAGATTACATTCTCCAACATTCCACATCAAAACATTAAATCCAGGACATTAATAGATATAACCAGAGCCCCCCCTTTTACAGCTAGATGCTAAAGTGAAGGCGAGCTACGCAGTGATCATGTTAGGTTAGCAAAGATACCTTTACATTTTAGGTTTCAAACAAGAACATAAACATTTTTTATTTAAACATGATCGAAGCCATACACAAACACCGTTCGCATTAAAATTTGATAAACAACTCAAGAAAAGCAGAATATTGCAAAGAACTGAAAAAGGAATTACCTTTTGCGAGGCAGTGAACGAGGCGTCGATCCGAAGAAATGCGCGACTCGAATAAAGTTGTCGACTCGATCAACGATGAAGCGACTCGACTCAAATAATGAAAGCGATAACAGGAAACAAATGCCAAGAACAAACTAAAACAGTAACACTATGTATTTTTAGAAGACTTCAAACTAAAAAATAGTGTATGTTCTGTCGTTTTTACTATCTTCCTCCCCCCTTAATAGCAAGTAAAATAATCTATTTATACCTGTCGCAGCTAGGGCTTCTGATTTGGCTCCAAACATTTTGAAAATTCCCCAAATTTGTAATTTCTTG
Organism: Petunia x hybrida; assembly: GCA_037355625.1. Taxonomy (NCBI): domain Eukaryota; kingdom Viridiplantae; phylum Streptophyta; class Magnoliopsida; order Solanales; family Solanaceae; genus Petunia; species Petunia x hybrida. The sequence continues at coordinate 682,038 of JBBBVM010001019.1, read as the reverse complement.
TTAGATAAAGGTTAAAATTGTCTCACCCTCAGGGTGGTACAATTTTAATCCTCATCTAGACAAGAAAATTACCGTTAGGATCAAAGCCAAGGGCTCGGATCGAAATCGAGTTCAAACCTACGGCTGGGATTGAAACAACTAATTTTGTACGGGGAAGGTGATGTGGAGGATATGGGGGGACCAGTGTACTGATTTTTGGATGGATTCGATCAAGATTTTGGGGATTGATTGGGGATCCGAAGGGGAATCGGGTAAGGGATTTAGGCATCGGGTTGGGGCTTTTCTGAAAAGGGAAGGGATATGCGCGTGTGTAGTGTAAGGTTTTGTATATAACGATTTGCAGAAGTGAACCTAAATTGGGATGTAGGAGCAGATTTAGCCCCTTTCTTAGGATTAATTAGGAATTGAAGGGGGTTGCATGGGGTGGGCCAAATTGGGGTTATATTTTGTGATTTTAGCCCTTTCTTTTGAAATAAATTAATTTACTTTAATTAATTTTAATTAATTAATTTTAATTTGAATTTTAAATAATTGATTTTCATTTAAATGATTGGTCATTAATTAAACCTCGGGACGAAATTGGGTGTCAACAGCTGCCCCTCTTTACCCGGAAAGGATGAAAGAGTTTTCAGGGTAAAGAAAGTTGACGTGAAAACCAATTTCGTCACGGTAAAGCCAAGACCTCGATCCCAAGGACCGAAATGCGAGGCTTATGGACATGGCCGAACTCTGGTTTCCGAGTTGCCTACATATCTCGGGCTGAAAGAGAATCAGGCCATATGTAGTTCGACGACACTTAGATAAGAAGATTTGCACGATTGACAGAAAAAGGCGCACGAATAGGAAAGAATTCAAACTGACGCCTAATCTGAAATGAGAGATTAGGTAAGAATTTGCTTGTTCGAGTGCGATCCTTCAGATCCTCGTTGACGAGTCTAGCTCATATCAACGATTGCCCCAGTTCACTGCTCAGAAAAAGTTCCACGTTATGCTCCAAATGCTGCTGCGGTACTGCCAAAATTCTGTAAAGACTTAACAAACGGTAAGCGAGCAACTGCTAATAAACTATAATAATTGGAATAAGAAATAAATAAAGGGATAATATAAAATTATAAATGCAGGTTGCGATATCATCAAGAAGTTCTTCCTTCGGCCAACTGACGAGATGCTCCGCCTGGAGAACCTCTAAGCTGATCATTATTCAATATTGCATGACAACCGACATCGCAAAACACTCCGAAAGCGGTGCTTCAGCCGACTTGTCTTAGACTCATCTACTTGAAAGAAACCTGCATATCCTATTTGTGGGTGGAAGGACCCGAGATATCCTATTTGTGGGTGGAAGAACCCAAAGTATCCTATTTGTGGGTGGAAGGACCCGAGATATCCTATTTGTGGGTGGAAGGACCCAGATATCCTATTCGTGGGTGGAAGGACCCAGATATCCTATTCGTGGGTGGAAGGACCCGAGATATCCTATTTGTGGGTGGAAGAACCCAAAGTATCCTATTTGTGGGTGGAAGGACCCGAGATATCCTATTTGTGGGTGGAAGGACCCAAATATCCTATTCGTGGGTGGAAGGACCCAGATATCCTATTCGTGGGTGGAAGGACCCTGATATCCTATTTGTGGGTGGAAGGACCCGAGATATCCTATTTGTGGGTGGAAGGACCCAGATATCCTATTTGTGGGTGGAAGGACCCTGATATCCTATTTGTGGGTGGAAGGACCCGATATATCCTATTTGTGGGTGGATAAACCCTGTATCCTATTTGTGGGTGGAAGGACCCGAATATCCTATTCGTGGGTGGAAGGACCCGAATATCCTATTTGTGGGTGGAAGGACCCAAAGTATCCTATTTGTGGGTGGAAGGACCCGAGATATCCTATTTGTGGGTGGAAGGACCCGAGATATCCTATTTGTGGGTGGAAGAACCCGATATATCCTATTTGTGGGTGGAAGAACCCAAGATATCCTATTTGTGGGTGGATAAACCCTGTATCTTGCAAAATCTGAAATCGTCTGGCCTATGCTGGTGATGCGATAATCGATCAAAAGCTAAGAAAGAGTTGTTCTGCATATGCGATAAGGCAAATATTCCTTGAGGAACTAATAGTTGCGAGTTCTTGTCGTTTTGCTGCTTGAGATTTCTGCATTCAAAGAAAAATTGTAAGTACTATAAAATTTCTGGGAAGTTGAGACACTTTGCATTGCTCCTTCCATCTTGATGCTGAACTTTGCGATAAATGCAAAATTGCCCCTGTTTAATCAAAGAACAATTGTTAGTTTTTGATCAAATAACGGTTGACTTGATTGAACACCTAATTTGGTTTCGAATCTGCATTTATCTTGCATGGCGATCAAATATGTTGTTGTCGCGAAAAATCTGACATTCTTGAAACTCTTCTCTTTGCACAAGATAAACCATCTATAACTGCTTTGGCTTGGGTTATTTGGGAAAAATGAAATTTCATTGATTTTGGGACTAAGCCCAATAAGGGTAGCAAAACATAACGTAGTTCATTACAACTAGGATGAATAAAATTGCAACAGAGTAGTTTAAACATAAGATAGTTGGGCAATAAAATGCCATTTCAAGCTGCAAAAACGCGGTCTTTGCAGTCTTCTTAGCTTGCAAACCGCCTCTTCTTTGAATATCTTGGGGCTGATGCCTCGCCTTTAACAAAAATTGTGCCTGCGGGAGGGATGCTGCAATAACCACTTAATGGATCTTCTTGCACTATTATTTTGCCATTATCAATCAAGCTTTGGATTTTGTATCTCAAGCCACTGCATTCTTCGGTATGATGACCTTGGATATTTGAATGATAAGCACAATGCTTTGACGGATCAAAGTGTGGAGGCAAGTACTTAGGAATTGTTCCTTTCCTTGGTTGCAAAAGTCCTTCAGCTTGCAACTTTTCAAATATGCTCGTCACAGACTCTTCTAGAGGAGTGAATGTATTCGACTTCCTCTTCTTTGACACCGGATAATCGGAATATGATTGTTGAAACTGACTTTGAGAGCCTTGCAAATTTGAGGGTTTCTCTGATTGAGTGGTGTACCCAAATAAACCAGAAGGGATTTTTTCTGTTGCTATGCCTTCTTCTATCATTTTTCCCAGTTGAATCAATTCAGAGAAAGTGCTTGCATTATTGACAACCATTTTGGCATAGTATATGCCTTCCTGCATGTCAATGAAAGCTGCTATTAACTTCTTTTCAGACAAGGGAGGATGCATCTTAGAAGCCTCTAGCCTCCACCTCATAGCATATTCTGCAAAAGACTCATGAGACATCCTCTTAATGTTGTGCATATCAAACACATCGGGATCTCCTACCATGTTGAACTTGTATTGTTCCACAAAGTCATGAGCCATATCCTCCCATGTGTGCCATTTGGATAAATCTTGTTTGGTATACCATGCAAGTGCCATCCCTGATAAACTTTGAATGAAAAATCTCATCCGCAAAGCTTCATTCTTGCCAATTCCAATCAATCTGCCGCAATAATCTTTCAAATGAGCATAGGGATTCCCCTTTCCATCGAAAGTGTTGAATTTTGGTATCTGATACCCATGTGGAAGCTCAATGTCTGGGTGAATGCATAAGTCTTCATAGCATACACTCTGAATGTTCCTAGAGCGCAACTCATCTTTAATGACCTTGTGCAAATTGCGGATTTGTCTTTGCATGTTATGTAAATCAGTTGTCTCAACTTCTTTTCTAGGCATTTCTCGTGGGCGCACTATCACTTCATTTGATTGACTCCCGACAGCAGGCATAGTGCTAAAAGGTGGTTGGCATAAAGTTGCAGCTGGCCAAGCAATTGGATTGGTAAGATATTCTTGCGGGATTTGTGGATATACGGTATGTATAGGCATTGAGTAATGAGGCATTGTTGAGTAAGGTGGATTAAAGGTAAAGCTTGTATTTGGCAAAGGTTTGCTAGTGTTGACAAAGTTGACAATCCTATTCCTTTGGACCACATGTTCTTCAACATCATCATTCTGCTCTTGCAAGATACCCATACCAGAACTGGTTGGCCGAAGCTGCTTTGCCATGTTGTTATGTCCTTGATGCAGATTCTCCGCCATTTCAGTGTTCAATGCTAGCCAACCTTTAACAAATGAATTCTACACATTGAACAAAAGCAAGTTAATACGTAAAATGATAATGCATGCATAAAATTTCAAATGTAAAATAGGCCATTAGGCCGAATGGATGGGACCAAAATTCCAACTCAACACATGAGTAAAATATTTAAGAGTTTGAAACTCAATGATCAACAAAATTTGATTTTTCAAGATGTGAATTGAGGAAAACAAGAAAGTTTTTACTAAATTAGTATGCGTGCTAGACCATTTTGACACAAATTGCTAAAATGGTCGGCTTATTTTGAACATCAATGCTTTGCTCGACTATCGATTCTTGTTTGTCGCATAACAATCTGTACCAATTCATAGAAAAAAAACCGCTTCTGATGACTATGAAATCAACATCAATGTCTTCAATTTTCCTTTGCACAATTTTGCCCCAGTTCAACATCTCAACTTACTTTGCGAAATTGCCCCAGTTATGATTTCAACATTGCAAAAATTGCCCCAGTTATTACTTTCAAAACTTCAAACTACTTATCAAAAGCTGCCCCGGTTGCAATCTCCCACGTCTTCTACTTGCTTTGCAAAATTTGCCCCAGTTTCTATCTTTGGAAAAATTAAAATTTAAATACTAAAGGGTCGAGCCCGATGGAGGAGCCTACGTATCCCTCCTTGGGAATCAGACCGTGCGTAGTTCTACTTACATAGAAGAGAATTTTCAAATGCTGGTGTAACCGAAACTCGATATGAGTTGCCTACGTTTCCCGCCTTGGGAAACCGGTTACCGTAGTTTGCTTACATAGAAATAGAGTTAACATTCATAATTTGATATTCTTTCTTTTCTTTTCTTTCAACAAGCTAACAAAAGGAAATTACAATAATTACTTCCTAATAAAGCGAATAAACTAACTTCTACTTCTGCAACTCTACTGCTTTTCTGGAACTTGATAAACGCCTAAATGCCCTTCTTCGCGGGATTTTCCTTTGCATATGGTAAGATTAAGACAAAAGGTTCGCCAATGCCGTTTGTGGGTAGAATTTTGACATGGCCAGATTTGATCAAGCTTTCAACTTTCTTCTTAAATAAAGTGCATTCTTCAATATTGTGCCCCTCCATCCCTGAATGGTAAGTACAAAATTTTCTCAAATTTTCAGGCTTACGTGACCAACACGGCTTTGGTTTTGCAAGATATACCAAACCGACCTTCAGAAGCCTTTCAAACAGGTTTGCGTAAGATCCTGGTATTGGTGTGAATGCAACAGCAGATGCTTTGTGGCTGCTTGACTGAAAACCTGGATTAACAACCACTTTCTCGATGTTATAAGGTTTTTCTGCTATGGGTGGCAAAGGGCTTGGCATAACAGCTTTTCCTTTGTCTTTAGATTGCGCCTCAACTAAGCCACACATTCTCTTGTCAGTTATTGCAACCGGCTCCACTTGAAGCTCTGCAGATTTTCTTTTCAATGGACTGCCCTTTGCCAGAATCGGGTTCGAGAATTCATAATGCGTGACAAAGTCCCGGGCTAGTTTATCCCAATTGTCCAATTTCCAAGGACCTCGTATTGCAAACCATGTCAAAGCTGGTTCCTTAAGTGTCCTAGCAAACATCATCAACTTGGTTTCATTGCTTGGTCCATACCTTACGACCCAGCCAAGGTAGGCTTTCAAGTGATCGCGAGGATTTCCTTTTCCGTCATACATTGGTGGATCAGCTGAGTCAAAAACATCCACATGTTCAGCTTCTGCCTCACCTAAGCTTACTTGTGATAGTAGAGCATTCTCATCTATCATTGTGCCATTGCTATCCTTAGCATTGGGAAGCCCTTTCCCGTTGCTTTTCTCATTGCTCATCTTTGAGGAGCCACCAAATTCCTTTTCCAACAGGAATGCATGCAAGTTAGGGAACTGTTGAGCATCACATTTAAATGCTGGAGCTACTTGCATTGTAGGAGGTGCAACAGTATAAATAGGAGCAACAGGAGCGCTTGGTCCTGGGCTTGGCACATTTCGCACTGGGTTGCGAGCATCCATGAGCGCGATAACCAATTCAGTAAGGCTAGTGAGTCTCTTTTCCAAACTTGCCACGGTTGCTTCAAGCTTGTTAACCTTGTCTTGGTGGGATCCATCATTTCCAGTCAAGTCAATCACGACATTTTGACGAGCCATAGGTCCTGATCTTGATGTTCAAAATAATTAACCCTTTAGCAACGCATACCGAATTTAATAAAAATTCATTAAAGATGAAACTGACGGATCAACTTATTCCAAAATGGAAAAAAATCGAGACCGTACTGAAGAGACCCAAAATTTTAGGCAAGACACTCATTTTGTTGAAGCAAACCAGATGCGAAAATGCTTGTTTAACTCTGAAGTTATTTTCAAAAGGAAGACACACTTGCAAATACTTTTAAAATATGACGATAAATAATTTTGCAAAATGAGAAGGCTGGGGTTAAAATAACATTTAAAAGGCGTTTTAAAATAATGGTATGCATGAATTCTGATGATAGATAAATGTGTTCATAAAGCGGTTAAATTTTACAAAAGATAGGTTGAAATAACATAACGTTAATCTTACCATACCACCGAACAAATTCAATCACAGCGCAATCAGTGCCAACAAATTTCAAGCAAGCAGCACGTATTTAGCAAGTAATCGCATATTGGACAGATAATTTGACATGTGGCAACCACAAGTAATTGGTCGTAAATAAAAAATGCGAACGCTTCTTAACCTGTAAGGTGCCTCTTTGTGCCAGAGGTGGGCCTAAGACGCGCAAACAAGTGGTAACGAAAAATAGTTCATGCCAGTTTTGAGCAATTCAGATTTAGAGTAAGTGATAAATAGTAACAATAATTGATAACAATCGGCTCTCCTCCTCAACATTGCAATTCCAATATCCCAACTAACTTCCAAAAAGCTAGTCTCAACTCGAAATTCTAACACTACTCATGCTCTCCACAACATCTGCACCAAATTTCTGAACCCAAATGCCTAAAACCTGAAACAAACCTCTATACCTTTCGCAAACATCAACGCTCCACCAAGCACAACTTCCAATTATTTCACAACATCCAGGGATGAGATTTCCAATTGCCTTCACAATACCAGACTGCAAATCATGAAAGACGCCAATTGGCCTTTCAAAAAATAAAACCTCACTGGTCCTCGGCTTTAGTCAAGCCTCTCAGCTTCCTAGGTTTTGCAAGGCTCACAGACCTTGTTCATAGGGCTCCTCACTGGTCCTCGGTTTTGAACAAACCTCTCAGTTTCCTAGGTAGCCAAGACCGCACTGGTCTTCAAGGAGGGACCCCACTGGTCATTCAAAGACACAGGGGCTTCGCTCTCCTAGTATGCGACAAGCATACTTCAATTTTTATAAAGTTGCAGCTGGATAATCAACATAGGCCTGCACACACGCAAAGCCATTCACGAGAGGGACCCCACTGATCCTTTTAAAGACACCAGGGGCTTCGCCTCTTAGATCTCACTACACCAGGCCATCTTCAAAACACAATCCAACCAAATCCGCCTAACTTTCCCCCCGCCTACGATTCTACCTTGTTCACAAAAAATCTGCATTATGATCTCAATTCTGCTAAATTCTTCCATTTTCTGACCTAAAAGACAACATAGGAGACAAAATTCTAAATCTGATTTTGCTCAAAACATGGTTAGGACTGAGGATTCGTTATCACACAGCACATAATATGCATTGTCGTTGGGTTCAAGAACCCGTTGACAAAAGGGCGGTTTCTTAATTCCTGGAAACGGTATCAAGGACCGGGTCCAAACTAAAGTGTATATGCATGCATGACCTAATCTCCTTCTAAGAGTGGGCTAACGGTTGAGGCTGATTCAGACCTATGCGGGATAAACCTGGCCCCATAAACCAGTAAAACCGGCCATGACAAAACCAGGCAAACCATATCCCAACTAACTTTGGTGACACGAAAGAAGTTTCAAAGAGTGAGGTAAGGGCAATGCCCTTCCTGCATAGCTACCCGTCAAGCGGGTACCCCGTGATGAAATCGAGGAGGTGAAAGAGAATTGACAGGCTCCATGAGGGAGGAAATATGAACGGAATGCAGACTATGCACAAATAAAACATGCTTCAATACATTCATTTCCAACAATTAATTCTACGCATGCAAACAAATAAAGAGTTAAGCTACGCATACATACAATCAACACACATATAAAGAAAGCAGATTCGTGAAAATCTTTTGGTTAGAACCATTTGCGTATCCCCAGCGGAGTCGCCACGCTGTTGAACCCCAAAAAATTACCCTTTCTTGGAGAAAAGATAGGTTTCGGGTATATTTTCAACAAAATGGGATTCCAAAGGGTTTTTTTTTTTTTGGAGTCGCCACCTAATTTAAGGATTATTAGGAACCTAAGTTAATTAAAGAGTGCAATTTATTCTTTATTTAAAGAGAATTAAATTAAAATCAGAGATTCTGAGTAAGTGGTTCTATTAAATTCGAAAGAAGGTCCCTTGCGGGAGCACTTTCGAAAATCCGCTAAATGCGGTTAATCCGGCGGTTTTCACGAATTTGCTAAGGATAATAAGATAATATAAAGCTAATTTTATATATAAGGATAATAGGAATAAGATAAATAAGATAAGATTTTAATTATTCCGATACTTAGATAAATAAATGATCCAATTTAAGATTAATTAAATGGATAATGAAATAATGATCAATTGATTAATTAATAGAATAAGTAAAGGTTAAATGGAGTTAGATGATTAAATAAAACACATTAGATAAATAATTGGATGATAATAAAGGGATTAATTAATTGATTGAATAAATAGATAAATAAATAAGCAAATAAATAACTTAATTAAATAAATGAATACTTATCAATTTCAATTAAATAAAGGAGTAAATGCATAATAATTGATTAATTGAATAAATAAATGAATAAATATTTAATTGATTAAATAAATAATTAATTGAAATTAAATAAATTAGATTAAGTAAATAAATAAAGGATTAAATCTTAATTGATTAACTGAATAAATAAATTAGATTAGATAAATAAATAACTGAATATTTAATATAATAAATAAAGAAGCAATTCGAATGAGAATTATGATGAGGGTACGATTTTAGCCGAATTTGATTTTGCACTCCTTAATTGACAAATGATTCTAAACATCCATAAATTAATTGGCGATTCGCAAAGAAATGATACAAAGTATTTATACAAAACAATTTAAGTAATTTACAATAATTATTCACAATTCAAATACCATTTCTATTCTACAGGGGTCCTAAAACATGCTTTTCTAAAGGGGACGGGAAAGAGGGAGTTTAGAAGGTAGAACCCGGAAGCGCAAACTCAATCATTGAGCCTTGGACTTTGTGATTTTCGTTTTTCTTTCTTTTACATTTTCGGGGATATCAAGTCCCGAAAATGTGGGGCGGATCAAATAACTTCCCAAATGCGCGCCATCCCCATTTATGAGTTTCATTCAACTCGTTCCCAAGAGTGTTTATGCAAAGAAAAGAATAAGATAAAAGATTAGCATATAAGAAGAAAAAACAAAAGTAATAACTTAAATCTTTAATGAATGTAATCAAACCTCAGGATAATCCTATTTTTTTAAAAATGGAGTGTATCAGCAAAGGCAACTAGTAAACTCTAAACTAGAATTGGAATATAAAAATGAGAGAAGTTAATGGCAATTTTCATTTAGTACAAATTCTGACGAGAGGATTTTATGCTATCAGAGAAAAATGTATGATGGTATCAAATCTATATATTTACCTCTAACAGATAGTTGTTCATAGGAACGCACTACACTACACCAAGACATCTAACATAAATCCAAATTTTATGAGTACAACTCATAGTATAAACAATCACATAGCTGAAGAAACTTAATCAAGACAAGTGAAAGAAGAACATTACATTCAAGTTAACATTTGTCTATAAAGGAGGCTTTAACATATCAAATTTAGCTATCGTTTGTTATCAAAGCAGGTTACCCACTTACATGAAAAGAAAGAACAGGTGTGGGGTATAGCAGTATCTAAAATTTTATTCTTTCAGAGATTTGACCATGGGAGCTAACGCTTGACTAAAGCCAAACATACAAACTATTCCAATAAAATATTAACCTAACTCAGAATTATACTTAGAAGGTCATGACCAAATCAAACTTTCTTTTGTCTGAATAGACTTCAAACAAATCCCATAAACACTCAATATGCACAGATGTATTGATGCAAGACCAAAACATGATTCTTTAAACAATTTCTAATAGGTCTGAAATGGATATTGCAATAAATTCCCTAACTGAGATGCTATAAGCCATAAGTCAATTTACACACAACCTGAAAGCTTCCAGAATTCCTTGCTGCTGCCGCAGTCTACAAGCCTAGACTCTATCACCTCACTACATCTCAAACTCCAGGACTAAACTCTTTTATGCCTTCAGAACTGATTCCAGGCCTAAACTCTGGCAACCGAAGTCCTGAAGCACTGCAGCCCTTCAATACTACTATAAACGACATAACCTTCCTCCATAACACACCCTGCATCCTTTTCAACTTTAAACAAACACCCACCTAAAGAAACAAACTTCCCACACACATCCAGACATCTTCCAAACAGAGAACACCAACAAGAGACCTCGCAGACCTCTCACACCTGAAACCTGAACCAGCAGCTTCTAAGAAAAAAGAAAAGCTCACAACCACCCTCTTAAATCATTCCCTGCCTGAACAACCATCCATCAACCTACCAGAAACAAGAACAAACTCCTTAGAACTACCTTCCCTCACACAAAAAACAGAAATCCGGGATCTTCTTAACACCCTGAGCTTCTAGGAATAACTCCTTGACTCCCTGAACACATAGCATACCAAGCCTAAACTCCTTCTACATAACCAGACACACACACAGGCCCTTAGACAAACCTCACAGAAAGCCTGCAAAATTCCAGGACCCTCCCTGAACCTGAACAAACTCATAGACAACCTGCTAAATTCCAGGACCCTCCCTGAACCTGAACAAACTCAACTACCCCCCTTAGCTCCATGCTTATCTCACCTACTACTCCTAAACATCCTACAAACCAACTACCTAAAACAGCCTCCACCATAAGATACCAGGACACTCCCTGACCTACCTTCATCTTCCAATCAACAGCACCCTCTCAACTCCAGCTGAACAAAACAAGATTACATTCTCCAGCATTCCACATCAAAACATTAAATCCAGGACATTAATAGATATAACCAGAGCCCCCCTTTTACAGCTAGATGCTAAAGTGAAGGCGAGCTACGCAGTGATCATGTTAGGTTAGCAAAGATACCTTTACATTTTAGGTTTCAAACAAGAACATAAACATTTTTTATTTAAACATGATCGAAGCCATACACAAACACCGTTCGCATTAAAATTTGATAAACAACTCAAGAAAAGCAGAATATTGCAAAGAACTGAAAAAGGAATTACCTTTTGCGAGGCAGTGAACGAGGCGTCGATCCGAAGAAATGCGCGACTCGAATAAAGTTGTCGACTCGATCAACGATGAAGCGACTCGACTCAAATAATGAAAGCGATAACAGGAAACAAATGCCAAGAACAAACTAAAACAGTAACACTATGTATTTTTAGAAGACTTCAAACTAAAAAAATAGTGTATGTTCTGTCGTTTTTACTATCTTCCTCCCCCCTTAATAGCAAGTAAAATAATCTATTTATACCTGTCGCAGCTAGGGCTTCTGATTTGGCTCCAAACATTTTGAAAATTCCCCAAATTTGTAATTTCTTGTTAGATAAAGGTTAAAATTGTCTCACCCTCAGGGTGGTACAATTTTAATCCTCATCTAGACAAGAAAATTACCGTTAGGATCAAAGCCAAGGGCTCGGATCGAAATCGAGTTCAAACCTACGGCTGGGATTGAAACAACTAATTTTGTACGGGGAAGGTGATGTGGAGGATATGGGGGGACCAGTGTACTGATTTTTGGATGGATTCGATCAAGATTTTGGGGATTGATTGGGGATCCGAAGGGGAATCGGGTAAGGGATTTAGGCATCGGGTTGGGGCTTTTCTGAAAAGGGAAGGGATATGCGCGTGTGTAGTGTAAGGTTTTGTATATAACGATTTGCAGAAGTGAACCTAAATTGGGATGTAGGAGCAGATTTAGCCCCTTTCTTAGGATTAATTAGGAATTGAAGGGGGTTGCATGGGGTGGGCCAAATTGGGGTTATATTTTGTGATTTTAGCCCTTTCTTTTGAAATAAATTAATTTACTTTAATTAATTTTAATTAATTAATTTTAATTTGAATTTTAAATAATTGATTTTCATTTAAATGATTGGTCATTAATTAAACCTCGGGACGAAATTGGGTGTCAACACTCACAGCTTCTTGTGGCCCTACATTTACATCATAGTCTAGGGACCCCTCCTCTTCGTCCTCCAATATAATTCTCCTCTTCCTAGGGGGCTGTTTACTAGGAGGAGTAGTCTCCTTCCTCTTAATTCCCCGCGTATAAGCCATTGTAGCTGCAAATCACAAGTATATTCATCAATTAAAGATGTACAAACATGCAATATGGGTTTGTGAAACATAATATACATATGTTTTATCAAACCCTAATTCAAGTAGAGTAATCATTAAACGTTATCATCCTCTTGCACGGTCGGAGCACTGTCTCAAATGTTCCAGAACTTTAAACATGCACGCAAAAACATAAACATGCAAAATCTTGACTATATGTACAACATTTTTTCAACCTTTAGCATATTTATTTTATAAAACCCTAATTTATTTTAACAAAAATCATCTAAAATGCATCACCAACTTCAAACATCCTATCACACGTTTAGAACAATGTCTCACGATGTTTGACCCTGCGAAGGAGTATGCTCTTAACATGATAATATAACATAAACATGCAAAACATCACTAGTTGTACAACATTTTTTCAACCTTTAGCATATTTATTTTATAAAACCCTAATTTATTTTAACAAAAATCATCTAAAATGCATCACCAACTTCAAACATCCTATCACACGTTTAGAACACTGTCTCACGATGTTTGACTCTTCGAAGGAGTATGCTCTTAACATGGTAATATAACATAAATATACAAAAACTTCACTATTTGTACAAGAACATAGCACTATTTGACGAAAAAATCAACAAAAACAAAGATTTTCACAAGAACTTTCTTCCAGTACAGTAAAAAGGCGTAAAAATCATAGTTTTTTCAAAATAGCAAAATAGCAAACCCCCCCCCCCCCCCCCGATTCACTTGAAAAACATCAATATTGTTCAAAATTTACCTTTTAGATGTTACCGGAGAAATGTATATGGTCGGCGACGATGATGTTTAGAAAAACTGCGTAGAAGACTGTAGAAGAGACGAACTTGAGAAGTGTGTAAGAGAAGATTTTGGGGTTCGATGTTTTAAATGATTGCACTGAGTCCGTTCGGTTCATTTTCCCACATTTTGATTAAAAGTTTTTGGGATTGCTAATTCAGTCCAAAAAGTTTTTAATAAAGCCCCGCAAGTTTTGTTGTTTCTAATCTGGCCCATGGTTTAATGTTAAACGCGCGCGTTATTCAACGCTCCACGCGCGTCCCCTTTTATTAATTAAAGACTTGAGAGGGTCTTTTGGCCCAATCTTCTCCGGTTACTAAGGGATCATAAGCTCCCTTAGCAGATACATTTAAACGAACAGAAACAGAGAAACAAGAGCACAACATGTAGAAAACAAAACGAAAAAAATGTTAGAAAATGAGAAAAGAGCCGGAGAAAAGTAGAATTTTTATCCCGAAACATCCAGGTAATGATGTTAATTCATTATTTAAGTTTATTACGTGTGTTTGAATATATTTTAACGGTAAAAATTGAGATATTACATATCGTTTTAATAAGTTTCATTGATAGGTTAAAGGGTTAATTGGATCCCGATAATGGAATTGATTATATATTCGTACTCAGGGAGTTATGGGCAACCCATAAATGTAATTTAATTAGGGTTTGGTTATGTGACTGTGAACCCTGTACATAGGCCTGGCCTGCGTATTCCGTATGTAAATAGGGTATCAGGTTCCTAACTGGATTGCCCTAAGACGTAGGGAATGAAGCCTTTAACCTAATTTGTTATATTTTCTGCTTATTGAATAAGCAGGATCGTTTGACAATGAACTCAAAGGACAAAGCGGTTGTCGAGTAGCTGTGCTAACTCTGTAACAAGGTAAGTGTTTATATCCATTTCTTTGAAGGCACCTGGCCTTGTGGATTTTCTACCACGTGTTCCTTACGTGTGTAGCTGCCGATAGGAGTACTCATTACGCCTTAGCTTTGGATTTATATTGTATATTATATGTTATGTCCTGTTGTTGGTATTGCATTGAGGATCTGAGTATTGTACTCTGGTTGTGAGTTGGCATCTACTTCTCGGCTGTCGATGAGAGTCTCGCGCCGGTAAAGGGTTATTACTGCATTACATTGCATTCATATGCATTATATGTCATTCATATGCATTATATTGCATATCATATTGAAGGTAGGAGGACTCCGCCCTAGGAGCAGGAGGATTCCGCTCCATTGCATTATATTGAGGGTAGGAGGATTCCTACCTAGGAGCAGGAGGATTCCGCTCCATTGCATCATATTGAGGGTAGGAGGATTCGCCGTAGGAGCAGAAGGATTCCACTCCATTGCATCATACTGAGGGCAGGAGGATTCCGCCCTAGGAGCAGGAGGATTCCGCTCCATTCATTTGGCACATGTGACCCTTTGCATCACATTTTATTTCATCTCAATTCATACCATTGTGTAGACTTGTGGTACATGACTACTGTTCTGCTTATATGTGCATTGCTTATTTGTTGATATATTTCTGGCTCGCATCCCTGGTTGAGTTTATAGTTTCTTACGTGTTTCCGGTTATTATCAGGCTCTGCCTTTTTATAATTTAAATAAGAGGAATTTGGTCTATCTGTTTCCTTTCTCCCTAGCTAGCTATCCTATTCTTTGAGGTGGCTAGTCTGCCCCACTTATTGAGTCCTTTTGACTCACCCTTGTTTGTTGTTTGTTTCTTGTCTATCTATTTCGTTTCGGCAGGTTCGCTCTAGGATTGAGTTCGCCACGTTGTTCAGGAGCGAAGACGACTTCAGCTGTCAGGGTGAGCCAGCTTTTATTCAGGATGGCCACTAGTTTTGTGTTTATTATTTCAGTTGCATTTTCCTCCCTTCAGGAGGTATCTGTCTTCTTTACTACTCTTAGCTGTCTAGTCTGGATAGCCCTAAACCTAGTATGTTGGGTAGTCAGCTGTAATTTCTTTTGTACAACTTAAAAGTGTCAGTATGTATGTGCTTTTTTCTAAGTCTTGTTCTTATTTATGAATTGAATTATATTTATTTTCCTAACTTAATTGGTAAGGGTTCGCCCGACAGGTCTAGGGAAGGATGTCGGGTGCCCGCACGGCCTAGCCGGATTCTGGGTCGTGTCAAATATACACGGAAATGAGTACCCGGATTAACTGATAACATAAAAAACTTCAATGAATAACAAAATGAGATGACCAGACGACATAACAAATCCGCAGATAGAATGTCTGGAGAGCACCACTGTCCTGCCTTAAGACCTAATTTTTTGTGTGTAGATAAAAACTATAGACTTTATGGTCTTTATAAAAGTTGTATATACATGTCTTAGGGTTCTGGGGAATCTTAAAGCATCCAAATATAAATTTTGTACAAGGATTTATGATTAATATACTAATAAATGTCCAAAGATCAAAGTGATTTTCCAAATTTTGAACCGTTTTGTCTTGCTGATTTGGACGTCTTTCACCTTGGATTTTAATACCAAATTAAGTATATACAAGGTTCCCTTTATGATATACAAGTACCCAACAAGAAACACCATGTTTGGAACTAAGAAAAGCTTCAAAATCTATAAAATAGATGCCTTGTCGAAAGAAGGGTTTACCTGACATACCTTTGATGCTTTTTGCTGCTAAGCCTTTTCCCTTTGAATTCCACACCTTCTAAAGCTTAAAAAAGCTATAAAATAGCATTGAGGTACTTTACTTAGCCATGAAGTAATTCTAAAACTCAAACTATAGACGAAATTGAAGGTAGCATAACATTACCTTAATCGCGTAGAGCGTTTTGGCACAATCTGTCTTCAATTTCGAGTTACGATTGGCGTCCTTCCTTCAAAATCATAAAACTTGCTTCAAGAATCATGGAGGAACTGTTTCTCTCTTGATATTTCTGGAAATGACAAGATGAGGATGACTTTTCTATTTTATACTAAAAACATTTCAGTTTTAGTCCTCTTTTGCGCTTATATCCCTTTTTCTTGCCTAACTTCTAATGCTCATATCTTTTTATCCAGACGTTGTATGAACAAACCGTCAAAAGTTTTGGAAACTGAACTCCAAGATCTTCAATTTGGTATATGATATTTCCCCAAAAGACCTTATATAACACATGGATTTAATTGCTCAAAAAGCGTCATTACAAGGCAAATCCTTAGTCGTTTTTTCCGCAACTTAAATCCGATTTTCCCAAACTTTATATTCAACATATAAGCATCATATATGGTTCTATTATGACTTTAAACTCACTTAAATCATTCTTACCATGTCATTACAATGATATACCTCACTTTAGACATACGGGGTGTAACAATCTCCTCCCCTTAGGAACATTCGTCCTCGAATGTTAAATGAAGTATGTAGAAGAATTAAGAAAGAATCTGTTATATACCTGAAGTGGTGAAGAGATGTGGATACTCGTCTCTCATATCATCCTCAGCTTCCCAAGTCATTTCTTCTACGTTATTGCTTCGCCATAGCACCTTAACGGAAGAAATGTCTTTCGTCCTTAGTCGACGAATCTGCCTATTTAAAATTGGAACTGGCCCCTCCTCATAAGTCAACTGCTCTGTGATCTATACATCCTCTACTGGTACAACTCTAGAAGGATATCTAACACATTTTCTGAGCATAGAAACATGGAATACTGGATGTACCCCTGAAGGTCTGCTGGAAGGTCGAACTCGTAGGCTACACGCCCAATGATATGGACCAATGAATCTAGGGCTAAGCTTTCCCTTCTGTCCAAATCTCATAACGCCTTTCATAGGTGATACTTTCAGGAATACCCAATCGCCAATCTGAAATTTTAAATCTCGACGTCGGTTATCTACTTAGGACTTCTGTCAGCTTTGCGCTGCTAATAATCTTTCCCTGATCAACTTGACTTTATCAACTGCTTGTTGGATATAAATCTGGACCTATCAATTGAGACTCGCCAACCTCGAACCATCCTATAGGAGACCTGCATTTGCGCCTATACAAAGCTTCATTTGGCGCCATCTGTATGCTAGAATGATAGCTATTATTATACACAAACTCTATCAATGGTAGATGACCACTCCATCTGCCTCCAAAATCTAACACGCAAGCTCTAAGTATATCTTCTAATTTGAATGGTCTGCTCAGCCTGTCCGTCTGTCTGTGGATGAAATAATGTACTCCGATTCATTTGTGTCCCTAAACCTGTCTGGAATGATTGCCAGAAATTAGTTGTAAACTGTGCGCCCCTGTCTGAAATGATAGATACTGGAATACCATATAGGCACACTATCTCTCTAATATAAAGTCTAGCATAATCCTCTGCTATATATGTAGTTCTAACTTGCAAGAAATGAGCTGATTTGGTAAGCCTGTCAACTATAACCCAAATAGAGTCATACATGCTCTGCGTACGAGGCAAGCCTGTAATGAAGTCCATATTCACTACTCCCATTTCCATGATGGAATCTCTATTTCCTGCAATAAGCTACTAGGTTTTTTATGCTCGACTTTAACCTGCTGGCAGTTAAGACACTGAGCCACAAATTCTGCTATGTCATGCTTCATTCTGTCCCACCAGTAAATATGCTTAAGATCATGGTACATTTTAGTCGAACCTGGATGAACAGTGTATCTGGAATAATGTGCCTCTATCATAATCTGTCCATGTAAATCTGCAACATCAAGAACACAAAGTTTATCTTTATACATGAGAACCCCATTACTAGTAACCCTGTATGGTGACTCCGGTCTTCTTCTGGCTATTTGTCTGTATTCAACTAGAACTGGATCATCATACTGACGTTGTTTTACTTCTGTCACTAGGCAAGTAGTGGCTGCGTTCTGAACTGTAACTCCCGCGTCCTTTGAATCTATTAATCTGACTCCCATACTGGCCAACTGGTAGAGTGCATGAGCTAACTCTCTTTTCTGTGGCTGTAAATCAGATAGATTACCCATAGACTTACAATTAAGGGCATCAACAACAATATTCGCTTTACGTGGATGATAAAGAATGTCTACATCATAGTCCTTCAGCAA
Source organism: Petunia x hybrida (assembly GCA_037355625.1). NCBI lineage: Eukaryota > Viridiplantae > Streptophyta > Magnoliopsida > Solanales > Solanaceae > Petunia > Petunia x hybrida. The sequence goes on along the minus strand of JBBBVM010001019.1, from coordinate 663,538 downwards.
CTCTAGCCACTGCCTCTGTCGTATGTTTAGCTCCTTTTGCTTAAATATGTACTGGAGGCTCTTGTGATCTGTATAAATATCAACATGAACCCCCGTACAAATAATGTCTCCAAATCTTTAATGCATGATTGACTTCTGCAAGCTCCAGATCATGGGTAAGGTAGTTCTGCTCGTGCTTTTTCAGCTGCCTGGAAGCATAGGCAATTACTCTTCCGTGCTGCATCAAAACACAACAAAGACCAATTCGAGAAGCGTCTCAGTAAATGACATAGCCCTCAGATCCCTTCGGAAGTGTAAGTACTGGAGCTGTTACCAACCTGTTCTTTAGTTCTTGGAAGCTGTGCTCGCAAGAATTAGACCACTCAAATTTAGCTGTTTTCTGTGTCAATTTGGTCAGTGGAGCTGCAATGGAGGAAAAATCCTCTACGAACCTTCTGTAATCAACTTCCAAACTCAGAAAACTATGAACTTCAGTTGGCGTCATACGTCTGGGCCAATTTTTCACAGCATCGATCTTCTGGCTATCTTTTTTAATTCCTTCTGCTGAAACTATGTAGCCAAGAAATGCCACTAAATCTAACCAGAATTCACACTTTGAGAACTTAGCATATCATTGCTGGTCCCCGAAGAGTACCCAATACTGTGCGTAGGTGCTCCACATGCTCTGATTCAGACTTTGAATAGATGGAAATATCATCAATAAATATAATCACAAATAAATCTAGATAAGGCCTGAATATGCTGTTCATCAGATCCATAAATACTGCAGGGGGATTAGTGAGTCCAAACGACATCACTAAAAACTCATAATGGTCATACCGAGAATAACATCGAAATCAACCATTTTAGCTCAATTAAGTCAGCTGTAGTGCTATAGTCACTAATCATCACCTTGCAACCTCTATAAACACCTCTAGCTACTACAGACTCACCAACGGGAGTGGCTACCTCGAAAGGTCCATAGCCTCTGGTATTATTTTGAATTTAATGGCAACAAAAGGAGTAACATATGATAATGTAGAACCAGGATCTATCAACACATACACATCGAGAGAATTTACCGACAGAATACCTGTGACAACGTCTGGTGAAGCCTATTGGTCCTGTCGGCCAATAAGAGAATAGGTGCTGTTCTGAGTACCGCCTGTTGTAGGAGCTCAACTTTGACCTCTACCACGACCTGCTGGTGCCTGAGGAACTTGCCCCTGAGGGCGTGCTGGTGCTGAGAAAGCTACTGCTGATATAGCTGGCTGGGCTACACAACTACCACCCCTAGTCGGGAAATATCGCATGAAATGGCCTGCCTCGCAACAAATATAACAAGTATCAACTCCTAACTGACATGGGCCCAAGTGGCGTCTATCACAATCTGAATATCTGGGATATGTCTGACTGGCTGGTATAGAAGTACCACGACGCTGAAATCCTCAAGTCCGTGCTGCCTGACTAGCTTTGGACTGAGGAGGTCTGTCAGATCTCGAGCCACGGGACTGTGGAGGTATACTATTTGGTGGTTGTCTAACACTCTGTTGTCTACTCGCTCCAGACGTTCTTCAAACGAACCAGAAAATCTGCGCTTCTTGGGTAACACTCTATCCCTGTCGGCTCTCTATTTCTGCTTCCTCTCCTCAAGTGATAAAGCAAATGCCTGAATGCGTGATATGTTCATACCTGGCTACATAACAACCGTCATACACTCTTTCACTAGGTGTAGACCTAGTCCCACTACATACCTGTGAATTCTATCCTCCATACTCGCTACCACAGTAGGGGCAAACCTTTCTAAAGAATTAAAACGATAATTATACTCTTCTATACTCAAACTTCCCTATCTCAAGGTCAGGAACTGATCAGCACGTGCTCTCTGTGTCTCTATAGGCATATACTGATGAAGGAAGGCATCCGAGAATTTCTTCCAAGTCTCTGGAGTAGCATCTGACCCTCAAGATAGCTCCCATGTCTGATACCACCCTGCTGCTAGGTCATGCAATCTGAATACAGCCAACTCTACTGACTCTGTCTCTGACGCGTGCATGACCCTCAACACCCTGGCTATCCTTACTAGAAAATCCTGAGGGTCCTCTCCTGTACGGGATCCAGTAAAGACTGGAGGCTCTAGTCGGATAAAATCCCTGATCCTGGATCCAGTATCTCCCTGGGCATCTGCACTATGCTGTCTAGTCTAAGCAACTACAACACTGGTCAATAATCTGATGGCATCCCTCACTTCCTATCCCTGACTATCAGGCTGAGGAGCTGGAGGTATGCTAGCTGCAGTACCTCTAATATCGCACTGAACTGAAGGGATCCGTGAGGACTCAGATGGAGCCTCGGGTCTGGACTCCTCACTTTTGTGGCACTCTACTAGTACCCTGGCCGGCAATAGGCTTGCCCTTCTGGGCAGCTGTTAGTTTCTTCGACGGCATCGCTGTATTGAAAACATTACGGTTAGAAGGGTGAATTCTAAAATCATGGCCCTATCACATGATATAGAGAAGAAAGAAAAAGCAACCATCCTGAAGTGCCTTGTAGCCTCCTGTTTATAAGTATGGCGCGTAACAAACTCCTGAACAAGACTCTACTAGGCACGGCCTATAGACACCCTAGGACTGAACTGCTCTAATACTACTTTTGTCATGACCCAACCTAGGACCGCGACAGAAAAACCTACACTGAGTGTCGATCATCACTAAACCTACTAATAATCTATGAATAATAGAGATGAGCTGGAAACTTGGTTATAAATACATACATATTTACTAAAAACATAAAGTCTGGAAGGATGACAAGACTATCACATGCTGACATACATAACATACTGACTAAACCATACAGGGACATATTTACAAGCCTCTAAGAGTGCTGAACCGAATATACAAAGGACGGGACAAGGCCCTGTCATACCCAAACTAGCTGACTGTACACATACCAAAAGATAAGTAACTCCGGGAGTAAGTGGAGTGACTCCAATAGCTGGTAGATGGTCTACTAATGTGGCTCAAGCGCTGATCTATCTGTACCTGCGCGGCATGAAACGCAGCGCCCCAGAAAAGGGCGTAAGTACGATGTGTACCAAGCATGTAAGGCATGAACATATAATATATCATAGCTGAATGAAACTGCAAGGCATGAATATAAATGTGTAAATATGAGCTGGAGTATAACAATGTAGCTGGAAATCTAAAGAACGTACTAAACATGATCTGAATATAAACTGAATTCTAGCTGAATCTGAAACTGAAGACTGAGCTGAACTATACTGATAAATAACTATAATATGACTGACTTGTAACTAGAAACTGGAATTGATAACTGTCAACTGATATTGACGCTAAGAACTGGTGGCTGATAACTGAGAACTGATAACTGGTACTGAGCTAAAACTGGACAGTTATCTGAATGGTACATGTCTGGTGTTATGGGCTATATCCCACCCAAATCAGGTAGCTGAACATCTGAGCTAGCCTCATGTATAGTCATGCGGTGTATACTATGGCTATATACGCGTATATAACAAACCTGGCGGGTGTTATGGGCTATGTCCTCCCCAGCAATTAATATCTAATCTCTCTAGTCAGAGTGTATGAATGACACCCGGTCACACTAGGTGTTTCAAGTCCCGCCTGAACCAGAGGGGCTATATCCCCGAGACGGGTAGTATCACACGCGACCGGACTGTGTGTCCAATGTCCAGCCTCTATGGGGGACTCCAAATCACACATAACATGATCACAATATAAGCATAAGCATGTATGAGGTATAACACATGTGGCAACAGTAGATATGGGCTTAAAGGAATGATAAGAAAACTCTGGATAGAATTATAGACAAAACCTAGAACTCAGGATTTGTCCAACTGTTTGAATTTCTATAAAAATTTCGGCAGAGTCTCCCCTGAAATTGGATGATCCGCAAAAACAGAACCAACACTATAATATCACGGGAATGAGTACCCGGATAAACTGATAACAGTAACAACTTAAATGAATAACAAAATGAGATGACCGGATGACATAACAAATCCACAGATAGAATGTCTGGACATCACCACTGTCCTGCATTGCGACCTAATTTTCGGTGTGTAGATAAATATTATAGACTTTATGATCTTCATAAAAGTTGTAGATACATGTCTTAAGGTTCTGGGGAATCTTAAAGCATCCAAATATAAATTTTGTACAAGGATTTATGATTAATATACTAATAACTGTCCAAAGATCAAAGTGATTTTCCAGATTTTGAAACGTTTTGTCTTGCCGATTTGGACGTCTTTCACCTTGGATTTTAATACCAAATTAAGTATATACAAGGTTCCCTTTATGATATACAAGTACGCAACAAGAAACACCATGTTTGGAACTAAGAAAAGCTTTAAAAGCTATAAAATAAATGCCTTGTTGAAAGAAGGGTTTAGCCTTACATACCTTTGATGCTTTTTGCTGCTAAGCCTTTTCCCTTTGAATTCCACACCTTCTAAAGCTTAAAAAAGCTATAAAATAGCATTGAGGTACTTTACTTAGCCATGAAGTAATTCTAAAACTCAAACTATAGATGAAATTGAAGGTAACATAACGTTACCTTAATCGCGTAGAGCGTTTTGGTACAATCTGTCTTCAATTTCGAGTTACGATTGATGTCATTCCTTCAAAATTATAAACTTTGCTTAAAGACTCATGGAGGAACTGTTTCTCTCTTGATATTTTTGGAAATGAAGAGATGAGGATGACTTTTCTATTTTACACTAAAAACATTTCAGTTTTAGTCATCTTTTGCGCTTATGTCTATTTTTCTGGCCTGATTTCTAATGCTCATATCTTTTTATCCAGACGTCGTATGAACAAACCATCAAATGTTTTGGAAACTACACTCCAAGATATTAAATTTGGTATATGATATGTCCCCAAAAGACCTTATATAACACATGGATTTAATTGCTCAAAAAGGTTCGTTACAAGGTAAATCCTTAGTCGATTTTTCCGCAACTTAAATCCGATTTTTCCAAAACTTTATATTCAACATATAAACATCATATATGATCCTATTATGACTTTAAAATAACTTAAATCATTCTTAACATGTCATTAGAATGATATACCTCACTTTAGACATAGGGGGTGTAACAATAGCTCTCACAACTGATTTGCTCTCGATTTGCTCTGTTGAAAATTCTTGAGTATGTAATGATTTTGGTCAAATTAATTTGTATTTTAGAGTTCATAATAAGCCCATTTCAATTTAGTTTATAACTCCTTTTACACTTTGAAATCCGTTTCTAAAAAGGTTTCATATTCCTTATTTGAAACCCAAGTTAATTTTACTAAGTCTTCGATCCTTTTCCATCTTGGAAACTCTTCTTCGTAGCGCCGCTTCTTAGCTTCTCCTACTTCACCTTGGATTGGGACTTGTATTCGAGCTGTTCTCTTTTTCCTTCTTCGTCTCGAGCTCGAACATCAACTCGAACAACTCCGTCTTCAACTTCCACTATGAACCTTTTCGTTGTCCACTCAGCACTAGGTCATTTGTCATTCATCAAAACCATACTTCAACAAATTCTTCAGTTTTTTATGATGACAAACAATGTTGTCTCACCAAGGGTATTAACACAAGAACCTGTACACGCAAACACTAAAATAAACAAGAACCAGGGTAATAACAGTTAGACAAAAATTAGATCACAAATATATACTAATCTAAACAACATCCTAACTTCCCTATTTTGGCATCATAAAAAAGTTCACAGTTCATGAACCTGCTCAACTTAAATTAAGTGAAGCTGACTCTAGTGCCATAGGCAGCCAGCTAACCTGTCAAGTCAGGAACCTGTTTTAGATAAGAAATACCACCAAATAGATAACAAAGGATAGTTAACATAGTACGCGCCAAACCGGCTTAAACATCTAAAAACATCATCCAAATATTACAAACCAAAAGTAATAAATTATCTAAACAGACCAACACAAAGAACCAACAACATGACATAAGGAAGAGACAAGTTCAGACTTGGGTTTCATAAAAAATATTAAAATGTGCGAGCAACTTGGCAAGACGAGCAGCATTCTCTGGTCTCTGACGCTCCAGCTCAACATTAAGCCTAGTGTTCTCAACATTCAACCAGGCCAGCTCATTTGTCTGCCTACCAAGCTATCTTCAATAAAACTCTACCCTCCTATCTGCACGAGCACCTAGTTTCTCCTTAGCTTCCTCCTCTGGATACACTAGCTCATCAGTAGGTTCACCATTTAGCACATAGTCACAGGACTTCAAGATGTTCCTCCCAAACACATCATGTGATCCGGCGCAGTCGACTTTGCTTGAGGCACCCCAAAGAATTCAAAGACTTTCCCTAAGAGAAATTCATAAACCAAGGCATGCTTTCTCATGCCCATATCAGCCACTCTAGCCATGTGCCCAATCATTAGCTCAGGTATATTTATATGAACCTCTCTATCCAGCAGGTCCATATAAGTCAGATCAAGAAAATTTGCCTCACTTCATCGCTCTGACCTCTGGAACAGGTTCTTCAACACGAACTCAAAAAGCAACTGATGGAAGGGTTCTATTGCCTTCTTCTTTACCTGGGTAGCCCTTGACAATCTAGGTCTTCCAGCAAACTTTTTGCTCACCTCCAAAGCAGACATGCCATCACCTCTAGTCGGCCACGCATTCCTCAAGTACTCACTATAACCTTGAGACGGACTACCTAACATAACACCCAGCTCATCACAATTGAATTGGATCACCAAGCCCTTAACTATGATCGTCACAATCCCCTCACTAGCTGTGCATATAAAATTCTCGAACTTTTTGCTCATATATACAGCTTACGAGTTCCATCACGAAACAAGTTCAACCAACCTTGAGCATTCAACTTTCCACCCAACTGAGCCATCCCTTCCAGCTCAAGATCAGTGAGAATTTTACCTTTTACTAGGGGCAACCTCCTAAAGTAAACTACTCTCCTCTGTTTTTCTTCTTTGTCCTCACCAATTACCAACGTTACTTTGGAAACTCTCTTGCATACCTCAGATTCTTCAGCAGTCTTCTCCTGCTGTTCTCTCACATAACCACGAGTAGCAGGTCTCCTACCATGACCACCAGGTCTCTTGCTACACTTACCAGCATCTTCCTCCCAATTTGAACTACCAGCTTTTGAACTCCCCGCATACTTACCTCCCTTCTTCCTCCCAGTTCGAACTACTAGCTTTTGAACTCCCCGCACCCGCATACTCACCTCCCTTCATTGATTTCCTCTTTTTCTCCGTCCTTGCCTGCTCAACTACCACAGGTCTTTTCTCTAATTTTCTTTTGGTCTCACGAACCACAACTTGAGTTCGAGTACTGATTTTAGTACGTTGTTAGTGCCCCTATTGATTAGTTCAGTTTCAAGTACGTGTTAGATACTTTATCTCTTTCATTTCATGTGCTATTTTTTTTAAAATAATTTAGTTAAAAAAGAATGATACATACATATGTATGGTAAATAAGTTAACCTTATATTGCTTATTTATCCTTTAATAAGAAGCTTTACCATGCAAATCTTTCGAGTATATTTTGAGAGTACAGCTGTCAAGAGTCTTCTATTATTATGACATACGTAGTTTAGTTCTAATGTTGTTCACTCGTTTTAAAAATTTGAGTTAAATTATGATATAGGTGAAGTAGTTAATTGAAAAAAAAATGTTGAATGGATAAAAATGTTGGAGTACTTTATGAGGTTGACTCAACTCGGTTCAACGTTGGTCACAATTCACCTAGCTCGTCATAATGACATTATGCAGCATGGGATATTGTTATTGTGTTTTGTGATCATTCTATAGAATTGGATGAAAATTTTCCGTTGGTGTGGGGAGAACATTACAAAAGTAATATGATGATAGCACCCCACTCTAATTGCCCAAAAGAGTCTTGGCAATTGTAATTGCTGTTTAACCTCTTGAATCTGATAATGCTTACGACACATTTTGAAAAGAAAAAATTGAATTATTTGGTACAGAAATCAATTCAAACAGTAGATACTGGTGTATTGACCTGAGAAGGTGAAACCAAAATCACCATAAGACGTACAACTTAGAAGTGGGACATATTATCTTGAAGAAGAAACTCTTGCAAAGAAGGTCAAACTGTTCAAATCGCAAGTGAAGTTAGCAAAAAAGTGCAGAAAAACAAATATCCATATTTTTGTTAGTTTTCCAAGTTTTTAATGAAAAACTTTTTCTTCACTTAAAAGGTTTAACTTTTCCAAGTGAAATGCATATTCAAATACAACTTTGACTTCCATATATTATATTTTTGACTCAACTGTAAAAGAAATACAATTTTAACTTCCACATATTATTTTTGACTCTTAATAACTACTATCCAAGATTTTATTTGATATCTATGGTCAAATACCTATTAATTTTTCTACGAATACAAAATCACTTACACAGTATGCACAGACAAAAAAAATAGTATGCACCTAAGGTGAAATGAGTCTAAGGTAATGGTGTCTTTTATATTTCAAAGGGCTGCAAAGGAATAAAAGCATGTCATATTTTGTTAGCTCTTTCTGAAGAATTACAGAATCTGTTGGTATGCGAGTGGCTGTGGCGGTTCACAAAATCATATAATCATGTATCCATGTGGGAATTTATCTTTGTTGAATCTCCTGATATATATCCACATAAAAACAATCAACAATGCACTCTGAATATAAATTGGCATTTCCCAACACGCTAGCATGTTGGGTGAAAAATCAACGAGCCTTAGACGACAAGGCTTGCAACATTATGAGATTGAATCCTTTATTAACGAATTCTCAAGAGTTCGCCCAGCTCCCGAGGCTAGGGGGCCTCGAGCAAGAAATGAGTCTTGGCTGCAGATCACTGCTCGAGACGATTGGAAGAAAACCATCATGAGGTATGAAGCTTAACCTCGGTGAAGATACACTCTTCGGTGAATGAGTCCTTGTTTCCGTAACTGTAGACCATTGCCCACGTATTAAATAGGGAGATTGTGGTCAGACCACAACTGAACATGGAATAATGGCCATTAAGTACAGTAATTACCATTCTCATTCTTGTAAGCTATAAATAGCCATGAAAGAATTATGTAAAGACATCCAGAAATAAATCAAATATATTTATACTTTGTCTTCAATCTTTTGTCTTCCTTTCTTTATCTTATTTCTAGTCTTTTTGGTGGCTTTGATACAAATAATTGTCAGTTAACCCAAAACAAATTCAATTTGTTGTTTTAATCATATTTAAATCTAACACACCTGCCAAACGAAACGTTATGAGTGGTATGTATTTCAAAATTTGTAGAAGCCTAGAAGGGAATGTTATGGGCATTCTGCATGTTGCTGGTGCAGGCAAAATATGAATTGGGCGAGTTCGGATAACATTTTTTTGATGGAAGTGCTTCTACATTGCACAGAATTTCTGTACTCATTCAGCATAAAATATCTACTAATTTGACTAATCTAGGTAAATTCGCTATAGAATAAAACTTATTATTTTCGTTCTCAAAATTTGAAATCGAGCTAGTTAAAGTGAAATGATTTCCATCATCCCACGACATTCATTTTTATATTAGTGTGAACAGGAATGAACGGATAGATCATGCCTTAATTTGTATGTTTTGCAATTCGATCATTAGTCCAATATTTCCGTCCGGTGCATAGAACACTAGATCATTTGATGCTTCACCAGCTCTTATAACTTTTTTTAAATTCAACTAAATATATAGTGTAGAAAAAATTATGACTAAGTAGTTACTATTTTAATCGATTGACTGCATACCGTGCTCAACCGAAGCTTGTAGACGTTACAATTACAAAATTACTAATGGGTAAATAAGCTGCCTTCATCTTATTCTTTTTCTCTTTCTTTCTTTCTTTTTTTTTTTCTTTCTTTTTAAAAAAAAGAGGAAGCTCACCCATGGTATGTGCCTCAATTGGCAAGGACAATCCTTAGTCCCTGCTATCTCCGTCCATATTCGATTGTAAAGCTAGTGTAGACGGCGAAGCTAGCACACCCATGTTGGTGGCTCAATCACATTAGGCAATGTCTTCAATGATTTCAATATTACAATACTAACACACCCATTGTAGTCCTAAGTAGTATTTATCTTATTTCTAATGACGTATTTGCTTGTTTTTTCTTTTCTTATCGACTGCTTTCTTGTATTGAATACTAAAAATTGACAAGTCTAAGAGGAAGTTCTTAAGCACTAAGCAACGATGGTGTTGCATCACTTGCATCCTTTGATGCCATCAATCCCAAAAGATTCAACATAGTCTACGACCCTAATTTGTTATTCAGATTAACATTATGGTACACCATCACTTGTAATTTTTTTCTAATTATAAAATATGATTTTCTAATTAAAAATTGGATGTAACCTCTATAGGGAATTGAGATGTAGGCTTGTAGTTCACAGAGTGAAAAATATCAAGTGTTGCCTGGTGGACCAGATGGCTAAATAATTTAGGTTTGGTGAGAAATAAGGCTAGAGTAGCTGAATAGATGGCTCAATGGGATTTGGAGCAAAAAACAACTCAACAGGCTAGAATTTGTGAAAAAGAAGTCAAGAGAGTAGAAAGTCTTCATCTACCTTTTAAATTTTACGTCGAATCAAATAATATCACTAAAAGTAAAATAAAAAATAAAAAATATATACGGCCTGCTTGAATTATTTATCATGTTTAATTAGTATTGGAAAAATGTATAGCAATACTAGCATAGTATTTTAATTCATATATGCAAGCCTAAGTAATATATTTTTTATTTTCAATGATAAAATTTCAAATAAAAAATTAATATTTGAAAAACAAATCCAGATAGTCACAAAAATTGAATTTAAATTGTTTATAACTTATGATATGATGACTTAACTTTAAGCGACACTTCACCAGTGACAACTAGGTTCGCTGGTTGTGGACTATGGTATGGTATCATATTGTTATTTGAAATACATTGTTTGTTACAATTGTTACTTAAAATTTTATTGTATTGCATTGTTAAATTTGTTTTTATTTAACGATTAAAAATGTCATTTTATGTAAGATCAATTTGGTATGATCGCATCATTACTTTATTTTTCTCATTCATCCTTAATAAACATATAAAGTTTTACACTTTATCCTAGCTTGTTAATAATAACTCTATTGTGTACTCTAGTTTTTTTCACAATGTTATAAGTTTAAAACTCATATTGCTAGTGCGTTGTATTATGCGTTGTATTATGAACATGTAAGAGAAATATAATCTATTCAAATGTTGTAACTACAAATCCAATACACGACGATACAAAACAATATAATACGGTGCATATATTTGGGAGGAGAGATGATTAAAATAATTATTATTGCAATACAATTTGATAGTTTTATCGGTATATTAGTTTCTGTTATGTAAAAATATAATATTATTACTGTATCAATAGCTATTAATTTACGAACGGTTCGGTAATCGGTATTAACGATAACTATTGTTGAATAAAAACTAATTTAAAGCACTAAAATGATAATGATGTCCAATAACTTTATAATACATCAATGGAAAACAACAACAAGTACAGGGCAAGTTGTTTGCCAACAACTATTTACATTTACAACAAAATGATAACGATAAAAGGTAAAAAATTATGGATGAAATCAACAAAATAAATTAGCAATATAAAATAAAAAGTTAAATAAATTATATAATTGTTATCATATCAATATCTTATTGATAGTAAAATTAATATTATTATCGAATCAATATACTGTTATACGATCTTATCAATATCGGTATCAGTTCGCTATGGATGCCTTTCGATTTTGCACTCCCCTAGTATAGTAGTACTAGATCATAGAAAGGAGTGGGATGAAAACTTGTTAGATGACAAAGAGGTCTATGTGTACTTTATCTAAAACTTAAGGACCTGTTGATATTACCCCCTACACTCAAACACTAAACCCATTATCGCTCCCTGTTTAGTAAGAATCATCAGATTAATCAAACTTTGCCACAATGTCAACAGAGCCTCCTTCTTCCACCGCTGCCGCCGCCTCCCGTCACACCCACCACCAATTATCCGAGGGGAAACGACACCGTTCAATCTTCGAACTACCGGAAAACTGCTTCGATTCTTGCCGCCTCCTGCAATCTCCGTCAGCTTCTCCACTAATCGAACCACTCGAAAGACTGTCGGTAAAAACCCTAGAAGACGATGAAGATGAATCCAAAAAAGAAACGGAAAGAAAAATGTGGTCTTGTAATACTTGTAAGGCGGAGTTTGAGTCTCTACAGGAGCAGCGTTCTCACTTCAAATCCGATATTCATCGACTCAATGTACTATTCTTCTTTTAATTTTTTTCCTATTATTTTATTTGATTTTTTTTTCTATATCTATGTTCATATTGGAATTAAATGGAACATAATGGATATATAGAGAATTAATTGAGCTGAGAATTGCTGTTAATTATCACCTCGCAAGCATATCGACTGATCATTTGTAAAAAGTTATGATTATAATCTTTATTAATTGGTTTCAAACTACTCCTTTTTTTGTTAAGCACAATTTATCTTAGTTGTCGATATGCTTACTTTGTCAAAGGACAGTGGTAAGTGATCAATGAGAGAACTTTAAAGATGTACACCTGAGACTAAATGATTACCGTTAACATAACACACGATTATGTCTTTGTAACAAGACCGTTTTTACGTATTTTGGTTTAGTACTTCAGTTAATCAAGTATTGATATGGGTGAGACTAGCCGTTTGGAGAATTATCACCTTTTAGAAAATTTCCCCAAAATTTGTCCCCTTTTTGGCTCCTCGACATGAGCTAGTCTAAGCTAATACGTATCAATAAAAGAATATAGGAGTTGGGGGTTAATGGAATTTGTTTCAGTATGTTCAGCAGGAGTATACTTTATCTAATACTTCATCTATATAATTAGTTGTATCTTGAAAGTCATGACCTTGTTATCTGAAATAGCTTTAGTTTCTTCCCACCTTGCTTATAAAGGTTACAAATGAATACTTTTGTTCACATGACCACTGTGGCAAATTAATCGCTTTGCTAGAACTTACAAGCAAATGCTGTTCCTTGTTGGCTCGAAAATCTTCATATTTACTTGTGTTTCTGAAACTATCACTTGGTTACTCTGCCTCTAAAGTTTTAATCTGCGCCCCCTCCCTCTCCTCCCTGGCCCAAAAAAAAGAATCTTTTGCAGTTTTCTGTTTAATATCTTTGTTCCTGAAGGTGCTGATCCTATTTTAGTGGTTGTTCATATGGTAGTTATAGTAATGTTTTGTCAGTACTGATATCAGATAAAGCTAAGCATTGCTGGGAGAGAAACTATAAAAGAGGAAGACTTTGATGAGATGACCTCTGATTCCTTATGTAAGGATAATGATTTATCAAGCATTTCTGGTTCAGATGATGAAGATGACAAAGAATCTGGTCAATCAAAAGATCTGCAACGAAGAGTACTTGGAGATATTAAGAATAAGATTTTTTTGCAGTTGCATGATGGAGAGATTATTTCTCTGTGGAAGTGTTTACTCCTGAATGAGTCAGAGAACATTTTGTTTGAGAACAAGAAGTCACCTGCTGCAGATGATGTCAGGAATAAGATTTACTTGACAGAAACTGAAATGACCGAGAAGTTGAAATATCTGATCCACGAACCAAGGGATAATACCCGTTTGAGGATCGTGTTGCTTGCAAGAGGAGGGCATTTTGCAGGCTGTGTGTTTGATGGTACTGCAGTTGTGGCACATAAAACCTTCCACAGGTTAGAGTTTTTACTGTATAAAAAAGTGGAATGCTTCTTTTATGCCATTATCTTTGTGCCAAAACAACTAGCTCGGAGATATCTTTTACAAAATGTTGCAATGAACTTGACTTCTACTGCAGCGATCAAGTTTTGCTTTTATTTTCTGATGATTTGTTGAATAGTCTGCATTCTAGATTACAGAAATTTCAAATCCTTTTTTAGTATAGTTTCTATTTCACCATGTATATCCTTCTTACAGTACGCAGTGCATCAATTTAGATTTGTGAAGAATCCATGATCAGTGCAGCGATAAGGGTCTCTGATTATCCGTAGTTGTCCAATTCCTAGTTTGTTTGACTGCTCTATAAGAATTTTGTATCCTCCAGATTCTGACGGTAAAGAAACAACCAAAATCTTGCAGCCAATTAATGATCTCTTGGAACAAACAATTGAATTTAAAACATGTAAGTTTGTATAGACATTCCCCTAATGGCCAATACGAGCTTCATAAGTTGTTTAAAATTGACAGGTAAAAAGCCAAAGCACAAACCATAACTTGTAGCATCCGTCCACAATGAGTGAATGTCACTAGATGGGATGTGAGGGTTGTATCTATTGATCTTTACACTATTTCTTTAGTCAGAAGTATCAGACTGTGGATTGAATGATTGTACTCTTTTTTAAGTATTAGACCTTATTTTTCTTTGAAGAAGGTAATGGGTCATTCCTATTTCATCCTTCCCGGATTTACTTTCTGTTATTTACTATCATTAAACAAATGCAGCACGTCTTTATTAAAAATTTTAGACTTTTAAATTTTTAGATTAAAGATTTCCTACAATCACTTGGTTCAGTATACTGTTGTTCACATTGTTGCTTGTAGCAAGATCTCTCACTTACAGGGAGGGGTTCCTTTTTGAAGGTCCTCTCTGCTTTTCTTTAGACTTTGGACATTTAAGATTTGGTGTTGATTTGGATCTAGTGACCTTCTTGGCTGCATTCTTAACTTGTCTTGATACTATTCAGTGCTGATGTCATTGTTTCTCACCTTTGCTTCAATATGCAGCTTCTTTGGGTTTTCTGATTTTGCATGAGTCTTTAAGAGTAGCCACTGTCGTATACTGCTCAGATTATTGGCTACAATACATTGTCAATATTATTCTTTATCTGGCGCTTACTATCTATTTAAATGGCGATGTCACAGCTACCCTTCTTGCATCATTTCTGAGTGAATGTGGCTAGCTTATATTTCTTTACCTTTCCCTTAGATATGTAATACGAGCTAAGGCAGGTAAGAAACAATCATCAAAAGATGCAAGTGGCAAGATTGCGCACTCTGCTGGAGCAGCACTTCGTCGGCATAATGAACTTGCTCTTAAAAAGGTAAGGGGACTGATGCTTACATAAGAGAGATTTTGTTGCATCATCTGTACTCTATTCAGTGTGACTTGACAAATTACACTTATTTCTTAACATTAACAAGAATATCCATTTCCAAGCAAGTGCACCAACATCATTTCTTGCCTTTTTGCATGCTCATCTCGAAACTTTTCCCCTTTTGTCCTTCTTTTCTTTTTCTGCTAGTGGCGGTGGGGTGGGCGCTTGAGTAACACTTGTTAGTCACTTTGATATCTCAGTTCAGTTGGCCCTTACCAAGCTCAGTGTCATATCCATTCTATGGTGTCTGCTTTTGGTGTATTAGTTTCTTTTACTGTTATTTCTAGTTTAGTTCATGTATCTGATGATTTCAATTTGGAGTCACTTAAGATTTCTTGAGTGACACTTCAAGTTTCCTTATCTGACACATTTTCTCATGATAAGCAGTCATTTTGGTTTCCTTATAAGGGGGGACATTCAGAGGGCTGGATTGCTTCAGTCGTAGTGATCTTACTACTTGAAGTGGCTTTCTCTGATTTTGAAAAAGAAAAGAAGAGGGGGTGGAGGGTGGGGGGCTGTCATATAGCGCACACACATCAAAGGCAGTATGTAGTAGGAAAGCTATTTCTTTTAATGAGTTAAATATCCTATATTCTGATGGTAATATTTTATGTTTCGTAACCAGGAAATCCAAGAGTTGCTCACTGCATGGAAGCCTTACTTTGCTGTTTCGTCCTGTATCTTCATATATGCTCCGTCTAGCAATCGTCAACTGTTCTTTGATGGAGACCAACCATATTTTGTCTGTCAGCATAATGTTATTAAAAATATTCCTTTGACTGTCCGAAGACCTACCCTCAAGGAAGCTCGACGATTATATAGCTTATTGACTCAAGTATCCTTTGAAGTAACTGAGGAAGTTAGACCTGATTGTGAAGAGGACTCACTATTAGGTGCAAGTGGTTTGGGTAGCAAGTGTAATGAGTCTATGGACGTTATGAAGGAAAATCTGGAGATTAAGGAAATTACCAAAGCACGTTCTACTGTTACGCCGTCTCCCAATTCGATCATATCAAGTGAGAGTGATAGTGATAATGACACGTTTGGTACATCAACTCCTTTACATGAAGCAGCAAAGTGTGGGGATGCTGAAAACGTTTTGGAACTTCTTGAACAGGGTATGGATCCTTGCCTCAAAGATGAGAGAGGGAAAACTCCGTATGTGCTTGCAACTGACAAAGAAGTGAGAAACATGTTTAGGCGCTTCATGGCATCAAACCTCGACAAGTGGGATTGGCATACTGCTAAGGTGCCAAGCGCATTGACTAAAGAAATGGAGGAAACACAAGCTGCTAAACAGGTAAACCTATTGATAACTTTCTGCCAAAATCCTATATTTAGGATGTGGGATTATTATTTCCTGGTCCTTCACTTAGGAATGAGACTATACAGGTAATTAATTTAGAGGTCGTTATTACTTTTGTTGCTTCTGCAGACACTCCATGTAATGTTCCAATCTCTGAGGGGTGGGGGATTTGAATTAGAAAGTTCAATCAATTATTATCTCTTTCATAATATGTTTGTAAAGATTGTTAGAGAGTTTCCATCATTAGGAAGTGTACAATGGTATCATTAGGCATGTGGCAAAAGTGGATGGATACATGTTATTTGAATGCTCTATAATTTTGGTCACCATCTCTTCTTAATATGATAAGGACGTTAGAAGATGTTAAAGAGTTTTCCAGCAATTAAAATCTCAAATGCAGATGAATTCAAGTCTACTTGTATTTTTCCTAATATTTTCCCATCCTTTGTCATTATTGAATCTTGTATTCTGTAATCTGCCTGTATTTTTTTAAGTATGAGCTGTGTAATTGTGCAAGTTAAAATATTTTCTTTCCTAGGAGAATATATTTTATTTATAATCCAAAACAAACTTAATGGACATATTGTTTCTATTCCTGTTTGCGAGCTGTTACATCATAAGGTGACCGGGAATGAAAGATACACTAATCAAGTTAATTTTACTTTTGGCACGTGTCATTTCTTTCCCACATTTAACCAGTGAATATGTTTGATGCTGCATTCTGTAGCTATCTGGTATTTACAACTGTAACTTCTCTCCCCAGGCAGAGAAAGATGCCAAGAAAAAAGCTAGGGCAAAAGAGTTGAAGAAGTTGCGTAAAGCAAGGCAGAAAAAAGCTCAGGTGCCTATTTATTTATGATTCTGAATTTTTTTCTACATCTTGTCTAGTTGTCTTGGCTTCATCTTGCAAAATTATTGTTGGTTCATCTACTTACTGTGCCGGATTACATGGCATGAATTAAGGAGCAAAGGTTCTCGAGTTACTTTTTGGTGGTTAGAAATTTTCCCTTCAATCATTCACCAATTTTTTTTCTCTCTCTGATGAGAAAGAAAGAGAGTATTGGTGAATAAGCAGCGAAGAAGTTCATTTATATCTTAAACACCCACATATGGGCTAATTTGTTCATCCTCCATATTATCTCTCTCAGCAATGCGACATCAATTTTGCAGGCTGAAGCTGCTCAAGTTCAAACTGCTCCATCTACGTCTGGGAGA
Source organism: Petunia x hybrida (assembly GCA_037355625.1). Taxonomy (NCBI): domain Eukaryota; kingdom Viridiplantae; phylum Streptophyta; class Magnoliopsida; order Solanales; family Solanaceae; genus Petunia; species Petunia x hybrida. The sequence goes on along the minus strand of JBBBVM010001019.1, from coordinate 645,830 downwards.
GGATCGCTCGCAGCTCTTAAAGGACAATCACAAAGTAGTCTTTCTGCAAAAATATCAAAAGAGGTCACAGAACATTTTCCTGCCATAGTCCTAACAGGAATTGTTTTAGAAGTGCTGGTCAATATTTTTACTCATAAATGTGCTAGGCATGAAGCTTTTCTTCCCTATTATAGGCAATGTTTCTCATCTCTTTTATGGTCTCTGATATGTTTTCTTTGTTCTGCCAACCAGGAGGAATTGAAAAGGGCTCAAGATGCTGAAAGGGAAAAAAGAGCTGCTGCAGCTGAGAGAAGATTAGCTACTGCTGCAGCCCTCAAAGCTCAAGGCACCGGCTCTGTTTCTGCTTCGAGTGGCTCTGCAGCTGACATTCTATGTTCTTGCTGTAGCGGGTCGTTGGCTGGCAAGGTTCCCTTTCACAGATATAATTACAAATATTGCAGCAGCACATGCATGCACTTGCATAAAGAGATCCTTGAGGAAGGATAAGCAAAATTCCTATGCTGAAGGTGTTCACAACTCGAGTTCCATCTTTACTGTGCCCTTTGCTTTCCACCCATATCACAGCGGGCAGAGGCGAGTGGGTTAGGAAATTTTTTTCTGGTGTGGTGGTTCAGAAGCAACATGACAATCATCTCAGAGGAAACAACTGCAACATCCCTGTTTTTAATTTATTACTATTATTTTGCAGAGGTGGGGGTGGAGATCCCTGATAGGGAGGAGAAATGATCTAGTCAGGATTTTGCACCTATAGAATATAAGAGGGAGGAGCTCTCTCAGATACCGCTAGTGCTACTTATAAACAGAATAAAATTGTATCTGAGATACCTTTCAATGATTCATCATCTCTTCAAGTACAAAATGTATTTAGCAGTTAACCATATTTGGCTTATTTGGTACGAATGATATCTCTCTTTCCTGTAGTTTTAGAAAGCTTTGTCCATCCTATGAAACAGGCAAAGATTTGTGGTCTCAAAATAAAGGACCTTGCTCCATGATCTTTTTTGTCTGAATGGATAGTAATGTAAAGCACCTAAATTTTTAAATTTTAATTTAAAAAATATTGAGAAGTTCTAGTTCAAAATTTATGGTAATTTAGTAATAGTACTGTCGAGAATCCTCTACAAAATAGTACTACTATATGTTTCGATTTTTACTATTCTTTTTTTGTCTCATTTCCTTCCTTCGGGTTACAAAAAGATAAATTACAGAGCAAAATTTGGGGGCCTTAATAAGAAATACTAACATACTAGTAATATGCTATAAATGGGGCTTAATAAGAAATACACTAAGCTTAAAATTGTTATAATAAATAGGAAAATATATAGTGATTGCTACTACTAGTTGATACTAATAAGAGAGGGGAGCTTGATCGTATCAAAATGACAAACTCTATGGCAAACTAAGAAGGGTATACTAAAGATAAACATTAAAGGAAAATATACTAAAAAGGGGATGAGAAACTCAATAGAATAGAGATGGGGAGTCTAGACAATTTGAAAGACCATTTTCATTGCACAGACGGATACTTATAAGAACACCCATGTACATCAATCTAAATTGGAGTTGTAGTTCTATAACCTTTATGAACACCTTCCAGTTCAATTGCTTTTTCCCGCAAAATGATTGTTTGTGTCCCCAAATAAGCACAAGAATAATTCATAACAAAAAACATCCAAATATATTTCTAAAGTATTTGATTTACTTTACATTTGATTTTTATTTACCTTTTGACTCATGAGAGCTCCACTTATTACCTTCCATTTCAATTATGTCTTGTCCACTAGGAATAAGCCGCATAATGATATATTTGGACCTTTTCAATTGTACAAATGCATATTCAAATTATAACATAGGGTATAATCAAGTTAGACTTGGTACTTTTTTGGACGGAAAGGTAAAATGAAAAACAAATTGAATACTTGAATGGGGTAAATTTAAACCTTTTTCTTAAAAAATAGGGCAGAAGAAATAGAAAAAGAGAAAAGATTGGGGGGCCTAAATAAGAAAACAAGCAAAAGTTCCATTGAGCTTATCCAGGAAGGTATTAGAGGAAGAATAAAAAGGGGGTTGAATTAGGGTTGTTAAAATCCCCGCCTTTTTTTCAGAAACCCCCATACACTAACACTCACTCTCTTAGTGAGAGTTTAACAAAATCAATGGCAAAAGAAGAGGATAATAATAACAATCCCACAACTCCAGTGGTTACGAACCCGCAACAGTCTCCGGTTTCGGAGTCATGTTCTTCAATTCCCCACAGCAATGGCAACGGCAATGCTAATAATAATTCGCCGTTGCTTAAAAATCCACAGAGTCCTGAAGATTTTATACTATCAGTAGCTTCAAAAATAGCATCTCAGCCTTTACAGTACTCTGATCCTGATGTTTGGGGTGTCTTAACTGCTATCTCTGATAAAGCTCGCAAGCGTCTTCAGGTCTATTTATCTTTTATTTCCCTATTTTTGATGAAAAACTTTTGAAACTCGTGGTTGAAAACAATTACATTGAAATTTGTGTGACTGGAAATCATTTTAATTGTTTCTACTTATAGAAACGTGACATTCTTTTTGACAGTGTCACACATAAATTGGGACAGAGGGAGTGTTTTTTTTTCTTTTTCTAATAAATTTTGGTAATTATTGTGTTGGAGAATAATAAATTATTGATTAGTTGAATGAGCTGGTCTCTAATGGAACTGGTTCGTGTTGCTGACCCAACTAGTTGGAATTATTTGAACTCAATTACGTAAATGTTAGATTTTTTTCCCTCGTGTTTATGTGGTAACATCATCAGGTTGTTGATAGAGAAAGAAAATTTACTCGTAATGTGAATTTTTGTATTTTATGAAGCTTATAAAAATGAACGGCTTGTGAAAAATGTTGACTTTATGTAAAGCAAGCAAATATTGTGACAGAGATTGGGCTTTTAGCTTTTATTTAGGTGAAGTGTAACTTTATTATAAGACTGTATAAATGGAATGCTGAGCAAAGTTCCAACCAAAAAGGTGAAGATATTATAAGCTGTGGAGCTCAGAATGTCGACAATGGAAGTACTGTCACTTACATCAAAGGTTATGCAACACTGGATGCGTCTTTCCTAGCTTGCGGTAGATGAAGGTTTGAAATATCATGGTAGATATAGGTAGCTGGAGATGCACCAGAAGATGTAATGGTGTTGATAATTTCAAACTAGAATGAGATTTCGGCATTTTGTTTCTTTACTACCAGAACGGTAGAGTGAATATAAGAGGATGTCACTTTTAAGTATGGAATTTTTGAATATGATGGAGCATATCATGCTTTATATTATTGGAGCATTCCTTGTAAAGGATTGTATATACTGACTCGTGTCCATAAAGTAGGGCATGAACATGCTACTCACATCCGAAGAACACTGCATTGGTCGGTTGGTAGATGATCCCCGTTTCCAGATTTTGTCTCCAGCTGTTAGTGCTCAGCACTGCAAGATCTACAGGAAAAAGGTTGTCAGCGAGGATGAGGAGCGTCCTGCAAACGGTTGCACTGCAGTTTTTCTGAAAGATTCAAGGTTGAACAACATCTTTGAGAGACTTTTCTGATACAACTTGACAATTGAGTTTACTAATTTATTTTGGTTAATGCTTCAGCACAAATGGCACGTATCTGAACTGGGAAAAGTTCAGCAAAAGTAGCCCTGAAACCAGACTACGTCATGGTGACATCATCTCAATTGCATTTGCTCCACACCATGGTAGAGTATCTATTTAAAAAGGTTCTGCTTTCTTGCTTCATATGTGTATCGTGTTCGAGCAAACAGTGATTAACAGCTTTAGTCTGATTGGTTTACAGTGGTATTGTCCTTGCTTGGAAGTTCTAATTTTATAATTTTAAACATTAATGCAAGACTTTGAAGAATAGAAAGAAGGTCGAAACTCTTAAATATGTGGCCTGTTAATGGATAGTGGATATTTCAGATAATCCCTAAATTGAATTTCTACGGTCAAAATCATTCTTCACTAGTCTCTTGGTAAGATAACCACGTGATAAACAAAACTATTGTTCAAGACACACTAAAATTGTACCCCTTCCCGGTTGATTTTTAATCGATACTTAGCATATAGAAATTTAGTTTTTTTTTTTTATGAAGTAAGGATATTATCATTAAACGGCATCAAGAAGATGCAAAAAGTACAAAATATTACAAAATATTCTAAAAGCAAAAGAGATTTTGTTACTCCATACAATGAGACCTATCCTAAGGATAAGGAGTTAACAAAATCCAAAAAGGTGTCAGGTTAGTTTACAGGGAATAAGGCGCTCCAACTGTATAACCACAAGAGACATTTAGTTCTCAGAGAGTGATTTGGAGTTAATATTCCATCAAAACATCTTCTATTTCTCTCATTCCATACACACCAAAAAATGCAAGTAGGTATCATTCTCCAGATTTTCCTGATGGTATTACCAACTTTCCAATTGTTCCAACTCACACAGGCATCCCTGATACTCCCTGGCATAACCCAGCTTAGTCCAAAAAGAGAGATGAACATGTTCCAGATATCTGCTGTCTGTCACTGTACAATGAAGAAGAAGGTGCCTGTTAGTCTCAATATGTTGATGACACATAGCATCTGTTAACTATACAAATGGATCGTTTAGCCAGTTTGTCTTGAGTTAGACATGCTTCGTTGCAAGCAATCCAACTGAAGCAAGCTATCCTTGGTGGTGTCTTGGCTTTCCAGATAAGCTTTCATGGCCAATTGCTTAAAATTCCATTATGAGCACAGAGGTGCGAACAGTGTTCTGAAAGGCGAGAGAGGCGACGCCTAAGGCGAGAGGCGAGGCGAGCCTCTCTCGTCATTTGAGTCTGAGGCGATTAAGGTTCTAAAAGGCGACAGAGGCGTCGCTTAAGGCGACAGAGGCGAGGCGACAGAGGCAAAAAGGCGCTGATTTTTTTTTTTTAATTTTTTAATACTTAAAACCCAAAATTAGGATTTTTTTAAAACAAAAGCAATAAGCTGCGCTGCTCTTCTTCTTTCTCCAGACCAGAAAACAGCTGAACAGGTACGTTTCTTTCTTCTTTCTGCTTCTTTCTTCTTTCTTTCTTCTTCTTAATCTTTTTTCTTTCTTCTCCAGAATCAAGGGCTGATTTTTTCTTCTTTTTTCTTTTTCATTCTTCCTCTTCTTAAGTCTTAACAGCCTGTTCTTAAGTCTTAACAGTCACAGCCTCACAGTGTCAACTTAACAGCCTTATTATGCTATTTCTATTGAGATTTTGGTTAATTCTATATGCATTACAATATTTTTATTTTTTGGCATTATTTGGCGCCTCACTTTAAAAAGGCGAGCGCCTCGCCTCTCGCCTCGGTGAAATTTGCCCTCGTCGCCTTTTGTCGCCTTACGCCGTCCAAAACACTGGATGTGAACATCCTGCCTTCACTGTATATTTGCCATCACCATTAGTTCCCTATTTTATTCTGTCTACATTATGCTCATTCAGAAATTGGTTTCCCAGCATGGCTAGTAGGTTCATAAGCTCTTCCATTTCCCAGTCTTGCACATATCTTCTTAGGCGTGGAGTCCAAGTGTTACCATCTCTGTTTGGAACTATAGTTGAGTTTTGATCAGTAAAGATGAGAAACAAATTAGGATATTCTAGCTATAGAGTAGAATTGCCTTGCCACTTAGGAAAGATGTAGTTGGACCATCTGTTCTATCCGTTCGAGTTTTGCTTCTAGTGGAGTAGCCTCCGTGCCACATATACTGGGCGATTTAGTTCGTTCAGGAATCATATCAATGTTGGGCAAAGGAAGATACTTTGGGGGTTTCCGTCTAAGTCTTCGAGTCCTCGATTCGGTCCTCTCTTGGAAGTGGGAAGTGAAGCAGGCTTTTTTTAGCTATTTTTGCTTTTTCTTGTATTGTATTAAATAAAAGCTAAAGCACTTTCTTTTAAGAATGTATCTGGTTCCATCTTTCTTTCTTTAGTTAAGCCACCTTTTTCTAACCATTGAACACTGCGGATCGCTTAGCATCGGGGTGATTTACTTCACTGACAAAGACACAGAGGGTGGTCGGCATCAGCGATCTCCTCGTTCGAATCCTTGGACTCCCCCGTGTAGGAGTTCGGGAAGGCCAGAAGTAAACAAAGAGCGGTAGAAGAGAATAAAGTGTTGCGCCCATTCTTCGTTCGGACTTGGTAAAGGTTGTCGCAGCACCTGTAGTAGGACAGAGGACTTATCGCGATGCCCGCGGACCAATTTACGATGTCTCCGTCGCTGACGTTCGTCAAGTAGCAACCCCGTCAACCCAAGCTTCATTCAAATTCAGTCCCTTCTTCTCGATCCTATATTGATCCAAAACCTTATGTGTTGTCCGTTCCCTGGTATGAAGCTGCATTTTTGATAAAATTCATCCCATAACTTGCTAATGTTCTTCCAAAGGCCAACACCATGAGGTGCCTTGGAAACTTTAGTACACCAGTGTGTAAGTACACCATGTTTAGCGGTTACCACATCTTTCCATAATGCTTGCTCCTCTTGACCATATCTCCACAACCATTTCATGAGTAAGCATTTATTGTGAAGAGCCAAGTTCCTAATTCCGAGCCCTCCTGAATGCTTAGGCGAGGTGATCTGAGACCATTTAACCAAATGAAACTTGTGAGACTTGCAGTTTCCTTCCCATAAGAAATTCCTTCTCAGACTATCAAGTTGTTTCTGGACCTTTTTGGGGATGGGGAATAATGACATAATGTATGTTGGGATGCTATCCAGTACACTATTAATTAGTGTCAACCTACCTCCCATTGATAGATATTGCATCTGCCAAGTAGCTAACCTTTTTTCAAATTTTTCAACTATGCCACTCCAGACCGCAGATGATTTGAACATAGCACCAAGAGGAAGGCCTAGATAAGTGGTAGGAAATGTCCCTGTGCTGCAGCAAAGAATTTCAGATAGAGCTTCCAGATTCTGTGCTTCCTTGACAGGGTAAATGATGCTTTTAAGCATATTTACATGTAGTCTAGATAAAGCTTTAAACATTAAAACATTAAAAGAGTGAGATTGAGGTGTAGCACTTGAGACTCTTCAGCTCCACAAAAGATGAGTGTGTCATCTGCATAAAGCAGGTGTGACACTGTAATTGCATTTCCTGGATTAGTGCCTACCTCAAAACCTTTTGTCCATTGTAGGACCCTTGCTTTATCAAGCATCTTGCTTAGTCCTTCCATGGCAAGAATGAAGAGAAAAGGGGAGAGTGGGTCTCCTTGCCTTAGACCTTTCTTTGGGGAGAAGAAGCCCACTGGACTAGAATTAACCAACACTGAGAATTTAACAGTTCTGATACAAAATTGTATCCATTTGATCCATCTATCACCAAAACTCATTCTCCGCAGCATTATGATAAGGTATTGCCAATTGAGCTTATCGAATGTCTTTTCAATGTCAAGCTTACATAAAATGCCAGGTTCACCACTCTTCAACTTCCAATCAAGCACTTCATTTGCAATTAAGGCTGCATCAGTAATTTGCCTTCCTCGGATGAAGGCATTTTGGTGTCCGGAAACAAGTTTCCCAATGACTTTTTTCAATCTTTCAGCTAGTAGTTTTGCAGCAATTTTATAGACACTGCCAATTAGGCTTATTGGTCTATAATCCTTGAGCTCAATAGCTCCCTTCTTCTTGGGGATCAAAGCTATGAATGATGCATTGCATGATCTGACCATGTAACAATTGTGATGGAAATGATTTAGAGTTTCCACCACATCAGTTTTGATTATCTCCCAGGTTGCTTGAAAAAAGGCCATGGTGAAACCATCTCGTCCTGGTGCTTTATCAGGAGCACATGATTTGATAGTTGCTAATATCTCATCTTCCTCAAATGCCTTTTCTAGCTCTACACTTTCCTCCTCAGTGATCCTGGCTATTCCTTCAAACTCAGCAGGCCTCCAGTTTTCATTCTCCGTGTAAAGCCTTTTGTAGAAATCAAGAATTTCCTTTTTAATCTGCTCTTTTCCTTCCACTATGACAGTGCCCACCTTGAGTTTATCAATGTAATTGCGTCTCTTGTTTGTGTTTGCCATTTTTTTTGGAATACTTGGTGTTTTTATCCCCTTCTTTGAGCCATAAACACCGGGATTTTTGCCTCCAGGACACCTCTTCGACTTTGGCCAGCCTGTGAAGCTCCATTCTTAGGTTTAACATTTTGTCGGTTTCATCTTGTGACAATATTCTGCTTTCTGCTACCTGATCCAGAGCCATTAGTTCATCCAAAGCTCGGTTTCTCTGAGAGTCCATTCTGCCAAAAACTTCCTTGTTCCAAATAGATAGGTCTTTCTTGAGGAATTTCAGTTTTTGCATTAGAATGAAATCAGGGCTCCCATTCAATGTGTAACCCTGCCACCAGCCTCTAATTCTGTCAAGGAATCCCTCTGATTGGAGCCACATGTTCTCGAATTTGAAGTATGAATTATTGGGTTCCCAGTCTCTTCCTCCTCTTCCCTTCCTTTGACACTGTATTGTCAGGTTAAAGTGCTCTATCAGGATAACATCATAACTCCCAAATGAATGGGAAAAAGAAAAAAGATTATCTCTTTTAAGTTTTAAAGATAGAACCTAGCTTTTTCTTGGCTAAAAATAAATTATTTTTAAAAAACCAAAAATTCCCTTCCTATGAGCAACTGCTGAAGTTTTGTCTGATTTTTATAGCATGTTATTCTTTTTTATAAATGATGGGACTTTGTTGAACTCGTTCTCCCTGTGATGTTTGCAGAACTTTCATTTGCCTTTGTATTCCGAGAAGTTCTTGTATCTGTCTCTTCAGCTGATGCTGCCTTTCTAAAGAGAAAAGCAGGTAGATTTGCTCAACTTTGTTCCCTCATCAGTATTGTCATTTTGGAATATTTCATCTAATTTTGTGTGCTATAAGTGTATGGCATTTCACATATTACACTGCTTTTGATTATTCCATCCGGTTCCTTATTTCATGGCTTTGGTCCTGAAATGGACTTTGGAGAAGTGCTGTTAATGTCTCACTTGAGGCTTTTAAGCCCTGAAGCTAGGTATATTGCCTGCTATGCTTTACCGCTTAGGCAACACTTCAGTCCTGGGCCTGATGGCACCAAAGCTCTATGATGTACACCAAGGTGCACATGAGCTTCCCATTGAGGATGACGACAGTAAACAATAAACAAATGTGGTAAAATGATATATTATGATAGTTGGTGAGAAACATGTAAACAATTTCATATTTTATGTGATTAGAAACATGAAACCTTAGAAAAAACAAATGTGATTAGAAACATGAAAAAACAAGAAAACTAATCACTAAATGCAACATAGAAATTTATAATTCTATCTTTACATCTGAATTGGAAATTTATGCATTTTTAAAACTTGACTGGTATGGTGTTTTCTTTAGATATTTCGTTTAAGCGTTCTAAAAATTCCTCTTTCATTATAATGTTGTCTGTGATCAGATTTTTTTTAAAAACTATATGCAGTTTAAGTTTTTCTTCATCTGCACCTTTTTGATCTGAATCGTGTGCTTCAGTTGTGCTTTGTGATTAAAGCATACTCTTTTTGAAATAGAGTTTGCGAATTTCTGATGGAACATCTTCCTTTAGATGAATTTTAGTGATCAATCATCACATTCGGTGTTTTTTCATAATTACTTTTTATATTAAAATATAAGTGGGTTGATACACATCATTATTTGTTTGTTTTTCAACCTAAGGAGTAATGATTGTTGTCATTTCTATGTCAGGTAATTGTAAAGTTAAATGATATGTTTACTGTTGTCTGTTAGTCTGTTACCGTGTTTCGCTTTCTTCTAATAATAAGCTGGGCAAAAGTAGCTTTGCTAATTCGCTTTTGTCTCTTCTGGCTGAAGAGGAGTTTGGTTCAGAAAGCAAAAGACTCAAGGGAATTGGAATTGGCACTTCTGAAGGTCCCATTTCTCTGGATGACTTCCGTAGCCTGCAGCGGTCAAACACGGTGGTTTTCCATTCCCATATATCAAAAGAATTAGCTTTCTCTTGCTGTCTGTCAAGGTCACTTCATTTCTCTCCTATATAACCCTTCTCTGATTTCAGTTCTGGTACTCTTGTAGGAACTCCGGAAGCAACTGGAAAGTCATGTTGCAACTATTGATACCTTGCGCACTGAAAATCGTGCTGTTGTGGAGCGTCATGAGATGGTATGTTCACTAGTGCAGTTTAAGAGTACGAGCATTTGAAATGCTAATTTTTTTGGTAAGATAAGATTTATTGATATGACAGCACAAAGTTGTACCGGAATACATGACCAAAAAAAAACTTCACATGTCCTATAATGAAATAATAAAGTCTAGAATGGCTTCAGGTTCTAATACATGCGCCATCTTACACCAAAATCTGAGAAAAAATTACGCTTGGACTTAAGCTTAAGATAAAGCCTTTTTTGTTTTGAAAAATCCTATCATTCATTTCTTTCCTAATAAACCAACAAAACAATCACTGGAATGGAAATTCATGTTGAACTGGAACATGTGGCGATGCCTTTCCTATGCCAAGCAGAAAGAAAATCCAAACTAGATCTTGGCATACACCAACTGATACTTAGTAGATTGAAAACTATGTTCCAAATGCTTTTGGAAGCTTTACAGTGTTGAAAAAACGATTAACATCTTCAGCTTCCTCTTCACATAGAGCACCTGTTAAACAGTTGAAAACCTCCTTTTTGTAGATTATCCAAAGTGAGACATTTACTATGAGCCACAATCCATAGAAAACATTCAACTATTTGCGGTGTCCTGCTCTTCCAAATTGTTTTCCATGGCCATGAAAAGGGTGAAAGGGATACACCAGTAAGAAAATGGTAGCAACTCTTGACTGAGGAAGTACCTTTAGAATGTATTACCCATTTGAAATGCTAAAGCTGATAGTATCGAGTGGTACCACTAAAAAACTTGTGATATATGGGTAAGAAAACTCAGTGTTATGCTTAGGCTTGTTAGCTCAACACCTTCCAACTGTTTAAACACTTCTTTTTAATAAGGTAAATAATTTTATTGATACTGGGAAAAGCTCCCGTATATAAGAGATATACCAAAAAGTAGAGAATCTACATCAAAATATGATTCTCTATAAAAGACACCCAATCATCTATACATATTGGAATCTCAAAGGTGTACCAAAAAGCTATCAAAGACATAAGACTATTTTTCATATGTACAAAATCATTATTAACACCATCAAAAGCTCTCCTATTTCTCTCTCTTCAAATTATCCACATAAGAGCTAGTGGTGCAACCTCTCATGCCCTACGTTTTCTTCTCTTGCTTCTACATGCCCAACTAGGTAGGACATCTTTAACACTACGTGGCATGACCCATTGCAACCCGAAGAAATTCAATACCACCCTCCATAGATTCGACACCATCTTGCAATGCACCAAAAGATGATCAACGTCTTCTCCCGAGCATTTGCATATATAGCACCAACTGACATAAGTAATATCTCTCTTCCTCAAATTCTCAGTCGTTAGGATCACTCATTTTGCAGCCAACCAAGCAAAAAAGCACACTTTCCTCGGCGCCCTAGGAATCTAAATTGACAAGTGTGGAAAGCATATTTCCTCTCTCACCAACAATTTCTGATAAAACGACTTGAATGTGAATATTCCATCACTATATAAATCCCACCTCCATGAGTCGGATTATAAGCTGATGTGATCGGTCTACAAAGTAACTCCAACATAGTTTGGAACTCTTCTATCTCCCAATCTTTAAGATGTCTCCTGAACCTTAGATCCCATAACGCCTCCCCATCATGCACCCTACGAATCTGTTGGATAGTCGACTCTTTCTGGCTCGAAAGGGCGAACACATTAGGGAAGGAGACCCTTAGTGTGTCCTCCCCGCACCACTTATGGTTTCAAAAACAAATTCTTCTCCCATCCCTACCTTGAGAGAAATATGTCCACTAAAGTCTTCCCACCCCTTCATGATACTTCTCCACAAACTGCACCCAAATGGAAAATTGATGTTACTAGTTCTCCACCCCCTTCTAAAATGCCATACTTTTCTGCCACCACCTCCCTCCATAAAACACGCTCCTCAACTCCAAATCTCCACATCTATTTTCCTAGCAGTGCTCTATTGAAAACCCTAAGATCTTTCACTCCTAGTCCGCCCCACTTTTTGGTGTCGTAACAGCCTCTCAACACACCAAGTGAATCTTTTTAGAACCATCCGAGCATCCCATGGGAAATTTCTTTGAAGCCTTTCCAACTTCTCTGTCAGTTTAGTCGGTGCCTGCAACAAAGATAAGAAATAAGTAGGATTGCTTGACAGCGTGCTCTTGATGAGCACCTCCTCTCCTCCCTTTGATAAATATCGCTTTTGCCATCCTGCAAGCCTTCTCTCAACCCTTTGAATAACAGGATTCCAAATAGAAATATCTCTATATGAAGCACCCAACGGCAAACCCAAGTATGTAGTATGCAGTATGCAAAGCACCCGCCTTGCAATTGAGCATTTGTGCGAGGCAATCGTTGTCCACCTCTCCCACCGGAAAAATCTCGCATTTACTAAGGTTAATTTTGAGACCCTTGTAATACTTTGATCTCCAAATGAAGCCTAGAAATCCCTCAAATATCCTCCACCTACAGCCCTATCCATCATTTTGCTCAACGCTTCCATCACTAAAATAAACAACATGGGGGATAGAGGATCTGCTTGCCTTAAACCACTAGAAGAACCAAAGAAACCACAAGGACTTTCATTCACTAGTATAGAAAATCTAACAGTGGAAATACAAACTCTAATCCTTCTCCTCCATCTCTTTCCAAACCCCATCTTCAACATAAGAAAGTCTAGGAAATCCCAATTAATGTGATCAAATGCCTTTTCAAGATCCAATTTGCATAGAATTCCTGGCGCTCCTTTCTTCATTCTAGAATCCACAACTTCATTTGCCACTAACGCCGCATCCAAAATCTGTCTCCCTGCCACGAATGCATTTTGTGAGGTAGAAACTGTCTCTTCCAGGACCCTCTTTAGTCTGTTGGATAACACCTTAGATATTACTCCCTCTGTCCCAATTTATGTGTCACACTTTCCTTTTTGGTCTGTCCCAAAAAGAATGTCACACTTCCTTATTTGTCAATTATTTAATGCACTATCTCTATTTTACCCCTATTGGGTCCTACTTACTTTAAAAGTCACAAACAACTTTTTGATTACTACAATCTTCTCTCTCTTACTTTTTCAAGGATAAATTTGAACATTTACAAAGTCAACTTCTATTTCTTAAATTTCGTGCCAAGTCAAACACCGCCACATAAATTGGGAGGGAGGGAGTATCTTATATATGCTACCTACCAGACTAATGGGTCTATAATCCCTAATACTAGTCGCTCCCTCATTTTTTGGCACAATAGCTATAAAAGATGCATTGAGGCTTTTCTCAAACTCTCCAGTATCATGGAATGCACAAATTGACTCCATCAGGTCCCCCTTCACTGAGCTCCAACACTGCTAAAAGAAAGCCGGTGAGAAGCCATCGGGTCCCGAGTTTTGTCACCGGCACAACTCTCAACCGCCTCCCACACCTCTTCCCCTATAGCCCTCTCCAACCACTCCCTCTTATTCTCCCCTATTTGATTAAAAGCTACCCCCTCAATTTTTGGCCTCCAACTTGCCTCCTCATTCTATAATGCTCATAGAAACCCACAATCGCCCACCTCTTCATCTCCCTCAATCCTCTCCCCGTTCACTTCCAAAGATTCTATAAAGTTCCTTCTCCGGTTTGCTATGGCAACCCAGTGAAAGAACTTAGTATTTGAGTCACCCTCATTTAACCACAATGCCGCAATGCCGTCGATTTTTTGCCTCCAACTAGTCTCCAGTGCTATCGCCAAAGCAGCAAATTCCCTCTTTACCTCTTCTTTTCTGGCTTTCTCCCTTTCCTCTAGCTCCCTCACCCCTTCCTTACTCTCTATATCCCCTAATTCATTCATTAGTTCTCTCATTTTTACCTCAACCCTCCCGAATACCTCCTTGTTTCACTGGATTATGCCTCTCGTCAACTACTTCAATTTCTTTGCAAATTGGAAAGAGGGTGTCGCTGCCACCACATAGCTTGTCCACCAATTCTTCACTCTATCTCCAAAGTCCTCTGCCTTGAGCCACATATTCTCAAACTGGAACGGGGCTCGCACTGGCCTTCTTTTGCTTCTATCTAACATGATAGTCATATTATTTGAGGTTAGCCTAGGCAAAGGCTTTTGCAACACGTCCGGCACCAATTCTTCCCATGAAGTCGAAATCAAGAATCTATCAAGTCTTGACTTTGAGTTGGAATCTTTAGCTCTAGTCCATGTAAATCGTTCCCCTACCAAAGGCAAATCGATAAGAAGATGATTATTAATAAACTCTGAGAACTCCTCCATTGCCCTCGTCAATGATCTACATCCCAATCTTTCCTCCGGGAATCTAATAGTATTAAAGTCCCCTCCTAGCACCCAGGGAATATCCCATGCCATCATAGCATTGGCCATTTCCTCCCTAAAGGCAATCTAACATTCGCCTACGGTCCATACACTCCTCCAAAGCTCCACTCTACTCCCCTCTCTCGATTTTTTACCCTAACCGCTATCATGAAATCCCCTTTAGACTAAAAAGCTTCTGAAATTTTGTTCTTTAATATCAATAGCATCATAAGGTGTAAAAGGAGGGTCACTCCTAACATGTCATGACTTTTCCATTTTAGAAAAGAGTCTCTTTATGCGCTTTAGAAGCTGTTTACACCGTGAAGGAAATAGTCGTTCAAAACTGAAATGTCAAAGAAACATTTCAAAGTATGAATACATTTTCTTTTCTTTAAAATCTTCCGCTTTTTGATTGTGGTTTCGAATTTTTGCACCTCTGGACTGTAGGAAACATGTACATTTTAAAAATTGAACCTTTTGATTGACATTAAAGGTAGGTCCTGTTTGTGTGGGTAAAAGGAAATTGATCAGTCTTTGTTGATTGCTCCTGTTTATTTTATGGTTATAGGTGTTCTTTTCATTACTTAATGGTTGGCAGATCCTATCCCTCCACCTGTCTCAGTGACTTCTTTTTACTGTCTTCCAGGACATGAAAGAATTGAGGGAATCGGTTTCTAAATTGTACCTTGAACAACTTAAAGAAATGCAGCAGTCATTGGAAGCCAAAGAAAAGGAGTTAGTTGAATCAAATAGAATCTCGGCAGAGCAGAATCATGCTTTGGAAGAGCTTAATGAAAGGCTTAGTGCATGTGAACAGTCATGTGTTGAAGCCAATGAAATAATAAGCAGGTAATGGTTCTAGTGTGGCATTGATTGAATTAAAAGGAATCGTGAATGACATTGTGCTTTCTTGTTTATCTTGTCCACTTCCTCTGGCTTGCTTGTTTATTAAATAAGCTTGAATATTTCAAGTTTATTATTTACTCCTTGTCATTGCATCACTTATATTACTCTATATGACATTGTCCCAAATATTTTTCTTTGGGAACACACTATCTGCTGAATTAGCTTATATAATTTTTAGGGAAGGTGTTAAATTTTTGAAGTGTTTGCTTTTTTTTTTCAGCCAGAAAGCATCAATTTCGGAACTGAAAGCTTTGCTGGATGAGGAACGTGAACAGAGGAAAGAAGAACGTGAAAATGCTGCTTTGGATCTGAAGACCTCTGTACAGAGGGTGCAGGCTGAAGCCCAGGAGGAAATAAAACGGCTCTCAGAATCTGCTGTCAGACGAGAAAAAGAGCAGCAAGAAATTATTAATAAGCTTCAGGTAGAAATAAACATCTACTATGCAGGAGAATATCAAAATGTCTCATTGCTCTTTCTCATTCAGCGCATAATTGCAGGAATCGGAGAAGGAAAAATGTTTACTGGTGGAAACGTTGAGATCCAAATTGGTAATATTGCCTAACCTATCTTTTTCTTACTGTTAAGGCATTCAAGCTCCTAATTCATCAACTTGTAACAGGAAGAGACTAGGCAGAAATTGGTTATTTCTGACAACAAAGTTCGTCAGCTTGAAGCTCAAATTCGTGAGGAGCAATTAACTTCTGCCAGTAGGAAAAAAGTAAATATCTGCTGTCAAGAGATCAAATTCCTTTCCTTTTCAGTTCCTTGCTTTAGATGTTAACATCTTGCATCTTCTGATTTTTCATAGAGAATAGAGGAACTTGAGCTTGAGAGGAATACATTGAGGAAAGAGCTTGAGAGTGAAAAGGTACGATGACCCAAATGAATTTCTCGCACTAATTACTGATATGGATCTTGAGGTACTCCCTTTGCATACAACTTGATTGAGCCTCCCTTGGCTGTGGAAAGGAAAGACAAGTAGCCTACTTCTCTGTTTACATGTCTCTGTGTTCAATAAAGGGAAGAAACGAAAGCTCATGTTTGCTTTGCTAGGAGTGGATCTTTATTTGTATTTGAAGTTAAAATTGTATCTATATGTGCAGTATAAATGTCAAATATAAACTCTGATCTTTCTTTCTTTTCCTTTTTTTTCTCTGTACCAATTCTTTTGCTGTCGGTAGCAGGCAGCTCGGGAAGAGGCTTGGGCCAAGGTTTCTGCTCTTGAACTTGAGATTAGTGCTGCAATGCGTGATCTTGATTTTGAGAGGCGCAGACTGAAAGGTGCTAGAGAAAGAATTATGCTACGGTAAGAGCTAAATTTGAATTACTGGTATAATGTTTAGAAGCTAAGACGAAGTGGATTCCGTAAATGTAAATGAAAATTTCTTACACCTGGATTTGACAGAAGTTATCTTTTCCCGCCTTGCCCAGCATTTTTAGTATATGGATTGAAGAAAATACTAAATGCAAGAATAATACCCACTTGAGAGGATATCTTTTGTGATGCTTTCTCATCATAATTAGACAAACCTCACTTGATATTTGTGGGCATTGTAGGATATTTCTTATATTTCTCATTATTACTGTTTTGGTAAAACCACTTCTTTTAAGATGTTGAGTATCTAAAGGTGATGTTGCCTAGAAAAAAGAAGGGTAGTCTGGTGCACAAGTCATCCCGCGTTCACGCAGGGTTGGGGAAGGGCCGCACCCCAAGGGATGTGATGTACGCAACCTACCATCAATGGATGTTTCTACGGCTCGAACCCGTAACCTGGAGATCACACGAAGACAACTTCACTAGTTGCTCCAAGGCTCCCTTTCAATGTTGCTTCGAGTAATGATAAAACCAACTAGAATATACCTCAAAAGATCACTCAAATAAGCTTTGATTGTTTTTTGATGAAGTAATTAGTTTCATTTAAGGCATCAAGAAGATGCAAAGATATACAAAAAAAGAGGACTTCAAAATGTTATCAGCTCCTAAACATAATCTTATATTGCTAATGAGCTGATAAAGTCCAGAAACATAACAGGGTAATTCACAGTAGATAGATTTTGCCAACTAAATAAAAGTAAAAGACATCTAGCTTTAAGGAAATGATTAGCGGTTGATACGCCATCAAAGCATCTGCGATTTCTTTCGGTCCAAACAACCCAAAATATGCAAGCTGAAATCATGATCCAAATCTTTTTGATGGTTTTATCAACTTTCCACTGACTCCATCCCTTATAAGCATCCTTAATGTGTAGAGGCATGACCCAAGTTAGCCCAAAGATAGAAAGAAACATACTCCAGATCTCCGCAGCTATTTTGCAATGCAAGAATAAATGATTGTTGCTTTCAGCTTGCTGCATGCACATGTAGCATCTGTTGACTGTTTGTATATTCCTTTTACTGAAGTTATCCTGTGTTAAACAAGCTTCATACAAAGCTGTCCAGGTGAAGCATATTATCGTTGGTGGTAGCTTGGTTTTCCAGATCAGTTTCCATGGCCATCTTTCTGTTATCTCATCGCGGGAGCGCAGAAGAGAGTAACCAGCTTTCACCGTGTAAATACCTTCCTTTGAGCTTCCCCATTTCATTCTATCCTCTACCTGTTCATTGATAGTGCAACCTTCCAGTTTTGCGAGAAGCCTCAACAGTTCTTCAATCTTCCAATCTTGAAAATTCCTCCTGAAATGTAGATCTCAAGAGTTTCCCTGTCTACATTGTGAGATAGAGGAGTCCTGGTCACTGGCCAGGTTGAATAGGTTAGGAAATTCATTCATTAAGATTGAATTCCCTAACCATTTGTCTTTTCAGAATTTAATGTGTACTCCATTGCCAACCTTGAAGGATATTTCCTGGGAGAAGTCATTCCATAAATTCATGATGCTTTTCCACACTCCAACTCCAAAAGGAGCCCTAGAAGGTTTTGTGCACCAATGATTTTGGGCCCCGTGTTTTGCTCTAACAAGCTCTTTCCATATTGAGCTTTCCCCATTTCCATATCTCCACATCCATTTCATGAGCATACATTTGTTGTGAGCGGCTAAAGCTCTGATTCCCAATCCCCCAAGGTGCTTAGGAAGTGTCACTGAAGACCACTTCACTAGATGAAATTTGTGCCCTTTATTGCAACCCTCCCACAAGAAATTCCTCCTGATCCTATCCAGTTGTTTTTGAACTTTACTGGGAATGGGAATCAGCGACATGAGGTAGGTGGGAATACTGTCTAAAACACTATTGATAAGTGTTAAACGACCCCCCATAGAAAGATATTGTCGCTGCCAAGTAGCTAGTTTTTTCTCAGACTTCTCTACTATTCCATTCCAAACTTCAACAACCTTGAATTTAGAACCTAATGGTAGTCCCAAATATGTGGTGGGAAGGGTGCCAGTGCTGCAGCTTAAGATACCGGCTAACTCTTCTAGATTTGGCACCTCATTCACTGGATAAACAATACTCTTCATCATGTTGATATGCAGCCCAGATAAAGCTTCAAAAATAGAGAGAGTGATGTTGAGATGTTGTACTTGAGACCTGTCTGTTCCACAAAAAATGAGGGTATCGTCTGCATATAACAAATGAGATACAGAGACTGCATTTTCAGAAGTACCCACATTAAAACCCTTAATCCATTGAAGTTGTTTAGCTTTGTCGAGCATTTTACTCAAGCCTTCCATAGCTAGAATAAAGAGAAGGGGGATAGCGGGTCTCCCTATCTGAGACCTTTATGAGGAGAAAAGAAGCCCACTGGACCACCATTGATCAAAACAGAATATTTTACCGTTGTAATGCAAAATTTGATCCAGCTAAGCCATTTAACACCAAAGCCCATTTTCCTCGATTTGGATTGAAGGTAAGACCAGTTAAGTTGGTCAAATGCCTTTTCGATGTCAAGCTTGCATATGATTCCAGGATTTCCACTCTTCTGCTGCCAGTCTAAAACTTCATTAGCAATCAGTGAAGCATCTGTGATTTGTCTACCCTTTATAAATGCGTTTTGATGCCCAGAAATCAGCTTCCCAATTACAACTTTCAATCTTTCTGCTAGAATTTTGGCTGCTATCTTGTATACACTACCTATTAGACTAATACTATTAGACTAATAGGCCTGAAGTCCTTTAATTCTATGGCCCCTTTTTTCTTTGGGACCAGTGCAATGAATGAGGCATTGCATGATCTTTCCATGTAGCTATGCTGATGAAAATGATTTAGGGCAGCCATAACATCTGCTCTAACAATTGGCCAAGCCTTTTGAAAGAATGCCATTGTGTAACCATCTGGTCCAGGTGCCTTGTCAGGAGCACAAGATTTTATGATAGATATGACCTCATCCTCTTCAAAAGCATTTTCCAGCCAAGTCTTATCCTCTTCAGTTATTGTAGCAAGATCATCGAAATTGGCTGTAGGTCTCCACCGTTCATGCTCAGTATATAGCTTTTGATAGAAGTCAAGAACTTCCTCTTTAATCTGATCCTTCTCTTCAATAATGTCAGGGCCAACTTTCAGCTTGTCAATATAATTGTTTCTTCTATGGGAGTTTGCAATTCTCTGGAAATACTTGGTATTTCGGTCCCCTTCTTTGAGCCATAAACATCTAGATTTTTGCCTCCATTTCTGCTTTGGCCAAGTTCTGTAAATTCAGTTTCAAGGATAGCATTTTATTTTTTTCCTCTTGAGTTTGAGCACGGCCTTCAGTGATCTGTTCCAGTGAAGAGAGCTCATCCAAAGCCTTGTTTCTAATTGTCTCTAGTTTGCCGAAAACCTCCTTGTTCCAGTTAGTAATATCCTTTTTAAGAGATCTTAGTTTCTGCATAAGGATGAAGTCTGGACTCCCATTGACTGAGTAACTTTGCCACCATTCCTTCACTCTATCCAGGAAACCATCTGCTTGAAGCCACATGTTTTCAAACTTAAAGTATGATGGACCGACCTCCCATTCCCCGCTTTCAAGTAATAAAGGCATGTGATCAGATATGACCCTAAGGAGGGCTGATTGCCTCACAGCCTTAAAGTTCTCACTCCACTCGGATGATATCAAGAATCTGTCGATCCTAGAAGCTTGGAGAAAGTCACCCCCCCTAGACCAAGTGTAATGAGCCCCCTGCAATGGTAGATCAATGATATTCACGTCACTTATCACCTCTGAGAACCTTCTCATTGCTCTGGATCGTCTAATGCAATTGAGTCGTTCACTTTCAAATCTGCAAACATTGAAATCCCTCCCCCCCCCCCCCCCCCCCTATAATATATACAGGGAATTGGCTTAAATTATTTTGTTGTCAAAGCAAAGTCATAAAAGTTGAACAAGCATAATTCAGGGAGACAGATTTGTATCTTGTGTTACTGCCTTTAAGTAAATTAAGGAGTATTTGGCAGCACACAAAGTTCCCCCTGATCCCGAATCAAGTAAATTAAGGGTGTGAAATAAAAGTGGATAGCCGAAGGAAACAGAATAAGAAAATACAATATTTTTATAAGAAATTTTAGTTTTCATTGGATGAGATTAGGAGAGTCACTACTTGGTAAATCTTACCCGCGTTTGGTGTTCACGCCAAACCATATTAATTTACCATGGCTAAGTAATTTAATGAGGTAAAATATGTATTAATTAACCGTGGTTAAGTGATAGAACTTTATGTGCAAACACATGTTATGCATCCATTGTGTAAACAGCAGGTGCGGGTAAATTTTACGGTCACTACTTTAACTACTTAACAAAGTAAATTGCTGGTGTGTCCCTTTAATTTCATCACTGAAAATATTAGGGCATCAGTAGGACATTTTTAATAGAATAGTCATCTTCCGAAATAGCTATCAGAGGCACTTTTCGGCTTTATATTAGTGCTAGTGATAAGTTGCGTCTATTAAATGAAATTGGAGTATGGTTGTTATGGATGTGGGAATGTGGGATGCCAGTGCTTTCACATGCATCATTTCACTAAGAGCGCATGTACATTATTTATGCCGCAATATGCTGAAGGTTGTCTCTTTATATATTGTCAGAAGCATTTCTGTTTGCTTACTACTTTTCATATTCTGACATTTGGTTTTCTCCGCTTGCCTTGTAATGGTGGTTTATACAACATGATTGTGGTGCAGAGAAACACAACTTCGGGCTTTTTATTCCACGACTGAGGAAATCTCAGTTTTGTTCGCAAAGCAGCAGGAGCAATTAAAGGCAATGCAGAGGACATTAGAGGATGAGGAGAATTATGAGAATACCTCTGTGGATATTGACCTTAATCCATACAATGGAAATGTAAATGGATCCCTAATAAGAGAGAGAGAAGTAGGAAACGGGAGCCACACTGTTGCCAAGGCAGGCTGCAGTACTTCCAACAAGAAGCGTGTCAGGGAATTATTTGATTCATCAAGTGATGAGGCAAGTGCCACAGAGAAACATGATTGCAATAACAAAAGTGAAGAGGGAGGGCAAGATACGCAGGAGGTGGAATTTGCTGGTGCTGAATGTGCTGTGAAAGGTGGATTTGGTTCTGAAGTAGATGGTATTGGGACAGCACCCTTGGATGGTGATGCTGGGGGAACTGAGGTATTCCCTGAAAGTGATACTGTTGGTGTAGCAGCCAATATGGAGGGTGACCTCGTTGGAACAGAATGCGTGCAAGAGACTGAGAGCTTGGGAATCAATGGTGATAGGACTTTAGATTTAAACAAGATCTGTACTTTAGCTGGGAATACTATGCAGCTGGATGATGGAACTCCTGGGAAAGAACCTCAAGTGCAGAACCCCACAACTTGTCATGAGAATATGCCTCCTTCCCCCGCAAATGATCTTGCCGAGGATGAGAACCTAGTTGAAGATACTGAAGCTGAAGGAACCATTAGGACAGCTGATCTGTTGACTTCAGAGGTAGCTGGGAGCTGGGCATGCAGTACGGCTCCTTCTGTCCATGGTGAGAATGATACTCCCAAGAGTAAAGACAACGATGCTTGTCCTGCAGCTTTACAAGATTCGGGTGCTCCAGTGGGTGAAAGTCAATGTGCTACATCTACTTCCAGAGCTTCTTCTAAATGGGATCATGATCGTAAAGCACTAAGTGAGATGATCGGAATTGTTGCTCCTGATTTGAAGGAGCAGTTCAGTCATGCAGTTGGTAGTGACTGTGATCGAGGAGAAAATGGAGATGCTTCTGATTCTGCTACAGAAAGTTGCACTGACAATGAGGATAACATAATGAATACTGAAGCTGCTTCTGATGCAGAGACAGTTGACGGTGAGAAAGTGAATGAGGATTCGATGGACCAAGATGATGAAGCCACCCAAGAAGATTCCGTTGGATAACAGGCATACGATGTGGACTGTGAGCTTCCCTAAACGGGAGGAAGTGAGAATCGTGCTCTCATATCAGATTTCAGATGTAGCCTTTCGGACTGCTTGGTATCATGTACAGAAGGTAGCCTGGCAGTATATGTCTAAGTTAACTGTAGTTATTTCAAAATGTCTGCCTGAATTAAGTTTCAGTGTAGTTTAGCAGTTTGTAATCAGTTTTTTATTTGTATATTTTTAGAGAACTATCTAGAGCTAGAACGCTTGGTTAGGTTAAGTCAATGTGCAATAGGGTGTTGATTGTTTGCTTGGCACCTCAAGTAAAATCTCAATGTAAGGGTGTCGACCTATTCTTTTTTTTTTCCCTTAATAATTTTTTTGTAGTTTTAGTACACAAGGACTTGATTGCAATTGATTCCCAATTCTCCGCTGAGCATTATAGATTTTTCCCAGAGTCGGTAGTGCTTGAATTAACCATCTTCTGTGGAAGGTAAGCATGCAAAGTCTAAGGGTGATTTGAATGCTTGCTTGAATAGTACAATAAGGTGCATGCAAAGAAATGATCGAAAAGCTTTTTTGTTAGGATTAGGCGTTTTGATGTGACTGTTTAATGGAGATTCACTACTAAAGCACCGATAAAACCTGCTTGGTCAGTATCAATTTTTCTGTCGAGCTGGTCATTCTCTTTTTGAGTAGATAGATTCAGCTCGACCTAACTCGAGTCTTAAAATAATGTATGAGCTAGTACATCTGTCACATGTTATGTTAGTAAGTCATAGTCAACTTTGTGAAACTAAAGATGTTCATCAATTACTTCATAAGCTGCCTTAGCACTTTCTTCTGCACGAACGATTGCTTATTCTCAAATTCTTAAAATGAGTGTGTTTCTCCACACGACCACACCTCAATGTGTTGCCTAACTATTATTAATGACGTTTTAACTCACTTCAAAATAAGTACATATACTGTTCAGTATTTTTTTTTCTTGGTCCAGCATTCAAATTACACCACTCAAAAAAAGAACAAAAAAAACTAGTAGAAGAGTAGTCGTCGTAGCAACAACAGCTAAGTTCATAGTGTACTCCATCAAGGGACCAATTAAATTGTCCACACGAAGTGGATAAACACTGCCATGCATTTTTCTTCTTCAACCCATAATAATCATGAACAAGACTCCAATAGAAAGAAAAAAAGATGGCTTAATGATGGTAATGGAGAAGTGGATGAACCCCTATTTTGGCTCTTCTCTTTCCACTTTTGACTATACCTCCTCATTCACATGCACTTTGGAACTTGTTTCATCTGTCTTTGTTGTACAGAACAGAAATTACAATTCTGGGG
The DNA here is from genome assembly GCA_037355625.1 of Petunia x hybrida. Lineage (NCBI taxonomy): Eukaryota > Viridiplantae > Streptophyta > Magnoliopsida > Solanales > Solanaceae > Petunia > Petunia x hybrida. Next base: position 621,859 of record JBBBVM010001019.1, on the reverse strand, counting down.
CTTTATTATTTGTTGACGTTCTCATCTTAATTGTTTCTTTTAAAAAAAAATCAACTATATTAAAGTTTACATATTCCATTATTTACCACCAATTGTTTTAGCTTTTTATTATGGTAGTATATGATATATGGTGCGGTATCTAGCTAATTCTCCATAGAACACTACTAAAAAAACTGTCTTTTTCGACCGCCCGCCGACCGTATTTCGATCGATTGTGGTGGTCGACCCAAATATAGTCGAAAATAGCCCTTCGACCGAAATTCGGTCGAACGTCGGTCGACGTTCCCGTTCGACCGAAATTCGGTCGAAAGGCTGGTAATTTTTTTTACCAACTATCGACCGAAAGTCGGTCGAAAACCTGTAAAAACCTGCAACATAAAATCTGAAATTAGCCCTACACCACCTGTAAATTCAGCAACACGCAGAAAAACCAGACAAAACACATTCATAAACGATATTCAAACAAGGCTAACAAAGCCAAACAATAGAAAGGAGTCTTTCAACATTAGTTCAAGTGTTACAATAATCAAACAAACTTAACAAATAGTTTAAAGTTCAACAATCACTACTACTACTGGCTAGAACCCGAACTAGAGTCGGCATCAGACTGAGACGGCGAACGGTGGCGACGTCTGCTCTTGCTCTTTCCCTTTCCCGAACTATCACGCTTTTCTTTGTCTTTTTTTGGGTTAAAGAGGATTTGTTGCATCATTTCACGCATTTCTTGTTGATGAGCCTCATGTTGTAAGCGCATAGCTTCATTTTCTCTTTTCAGCTCTTCGATCTCCTCTTACATCCGAGTCATTTTTTTAGGAGTTTGAGAGCTTGAAGGAGCAGTAGAACACGAGCCCAAATAGTTCGATTTATGCTTGCCAGATGAATACAGAGTTGCAAGGCCATACGCGGACCCCTTCTTCACCCCTCCGACCGCTTCCAACCATAAATTGGTTTCTTGCTCGAGCGTTAGCGGTGCTGGGGTACTGCTTCCGCATTCAGATTGTTGAGTCGCGGTCCAGTCTTCAACGGCCTTTGTAGCTCTTTCCTGAAAAACAGAAATATATCAACGGTACAAATATGAAGTATAAAAGTTGAAGGATTGGCGTGACTTTAGTTTGAATTTAATTACTTACCCAGGTCTCTTTTGCGCGGGGCTCGACCCAGACTTCTCCGCCCTTTTTATCAGTCTTGATATGTCGGATCTTGTGCATTTCAGAGAGGAATAGTCCGATTTTCTTGCTTTTCCTACAAATTAAAGAAGAGAACAAGTTAGATAAAAAATAAACTATTATAGTAATTCTTATAAATTAAATTACTTTACCAAGCGCATCTTCTGCGTCGCAGCGCTAACTGAGCCACCGATATGCAGCGATCCACCCTTACTTGATGCCCGCGCTTTCTTCCCTTGTTCGCTCTTCTTCTAAAATTCGGGACTATCCCAATATTGCTGCAGCTCTCTCCATTGATGATCATAGAGGAAGCCGGGCATTTTCCCTTTTTTGCGCGCATTATACATTGCGTTCTTGAATAACTCCCCGCATTTCCTGAGGAAGTTAGAACGGACTTTATAGTCCAGAGCCGGATGCCACTTACACTGAACCTGCAATATTCATCAAAATATTTTATTTAAACATAATCATTAGAAAAACTTACAATTAGTGATAAACCGTATGCATATTTATCACCTCAAAAGCCTGCATTATCCGCTGCTTTACTTGAGGGGGCACAGCGCCCCAGGATGGCCACGATTCTTTCCATTGAGATTTCATGCATTTCGTCACCACAGGAGTAGCATCAGTGTTGGGGCAAAAGCTACATAAAAAAACAGAAGGGTTAATAGAAATACTAACATTTAAAAACTTACTACTAAATAGATAAGATCTTCAAAAATAAGATACTTACCTGTTATCCCCCTCGGGATAAATAATCAACCGCCCGTCTTCCCATGTGCCCGGCTCACCGATGTAATAGGGTGATCTCGGATCATAGTAAGGAATCTCCTGCTGTACCGAAGGGCCGGTAGGGCTAGATGGGTCGGAAGGCGGCTGAGTCGACCCAGACGGAGTAGTGGACTGTGTGGGATCGCCTAGTGTGGGAACGCCCTGGGATGGACCGGCCTGGGTCTCAGTCATATCATAACTACTGAAGTTATGCCGCCAACAAGGAACGCCCTGAGACATGCCAGGTGGCCTGAAAAAATCTGGACTGTATCCGGCAGATGCTCCTGTAGGAAGAGAATGCGGCACCTGAGACATGCCGGGTGGCCTGAAAAAATCTGGACTGTAACCTGCAGGTGCTCCTGTAGGAAGGTGATGCGGCACCTGAGAGGTAGGAGTGTCCTGTGCCGGCTCACCTGAAGGCTCACCTGCCTTTTTAGGCCCCCTCCTTCTTGTAAACACTTTCTGCATACCTGTTGACACATTCACATTACTTAAGGAACAAGTAAATATGTAACATACTAGCACATTCCTTGCACAAAAATTAGGCGGGTTAAATAGATTAAATAAACACATTCATTGCACAAAAGCTTATTCGTTTTAGGCTTAACATGTTCATCTTCTTAACAATACCAAGGCAACAACACATTCCAAACAACACTACCAAACAATTCCAACAATCCCCCAACAACTACAACAATCCCAAACAACACAAACCTAACTTTATAATAGCTAACAACACCAAACAAGTTCTTCAACATCAACAATGACTACAATAAAGTTTGCTAACTAATAATTAACTACATATGCAACATTATAGGTCAAAGTTAAAAAATAATTAAATACATAATTAAATACGAATTTAATAAAAACAAAAAAAAAAAAACCTTACCTCGAGTTGATTTGTGCCCCAATAGCACCTAATAATGAGTCCCCACTAGTTATATGCTTCAAAACTACAAAAAAATTGAGTAAAAAGGTTAAGGTTTAAGTTTTAGAAAGTAATTAAAATAACCCTAAAATTAAGAATTTACCTTGAATTTCTTGTTATATGTAGTGTTTAGGAGGGTAGAATGTGTTTGATTTTTTATTTTGGGGGTGGGTTATGGTGGTTTTCGAGTATAGAGGTTGGGGAGGGTTTTTAGAGAGTGTTTTGGAATTTTGGGGAAGATGGAAATGCTGAGAAATGGGTGTTCTGCCTCAATTAAAAACGGGGCTTCCGACCGCCCCTTCGATCGAAAATCGGTCGACAGGCACAAAAAATTTTAGTGTTCGACCGAAAATCGGTCGAACAACTATTTCGACCGATTTTCGGTCGAACAGTTGTGACGCAGATGACTGTTCGACCGAAAATCGGTCGAAATAGTTGTTCGACCGAATTTCGGTCGATATAGGGCAGCCGATAAAGACATTTTTTTAGTAGTGGAAGGGTCATTTTATTTTCAATTCTTTCGCTATCCATTCTCATTTGAGTAGTATTACTTTGTTAAACATTTGATTGCATTTGATACCCTACAAAGAAAAGTAGGAAAGAGAGAGGGAGGGAGAGAGCAGATTATTTCATCAACCAAAAATGACTTTATAACAGTATCAAATTAGCTTTCCTTCATTTCATACAAAACGGCCCGAAGTTAAAAATATTAATGACAAGTGTGTGTAAAACATGAAAGACAGAGTTAAAAAAGTTCAAAACTTTGAATAACAATGAAGTGAAATTGCTTGGTAATCTTAAGAACGATAAAATTTGTAACAGTTCCTTGTCTGATGAAAATAGATTAGGAGTGTTTTGTCTGCTTATTTGTATAAACAGTAGTCAAAGCACATCTTTGACTACTAAATGGAATTAAATCCAAAAGCTTTAACAACGAAACCCAACTTTAGTCGAGGCATTTTATTGGCATTATCTTAAAAAGTGTTGTATTGGCCAATGGCCAAAGAAGAACCTTCTCGGTATCGTCTTCTTTTTAATGTTTAGTCTTTGATCAATCACTACTTTGCAATGGCTACTTCTCTCTCTTTCTTTTGGACTTTGAATGCCTCGATCTAAGGTTACATCAACACGTTAAATTCCACCATTGTCATACCCCCTTTTTGGTTAGTAAAACGTGAAATTATTCAACTCCTTAACTTTTTCCACATTGTACTTATTACTAACGATGTAAAATTTAGACCTAGATAACGGAGTGTAATCATGATTTCAAAAGGAGGAATGACCTAAAACTCACGAAAGTGAGCTCCAAGTTGAGCTAGTAATGAAATTTTTTTCTTCTAAACTTTGGTGTAACCATATTATATATCCGAATTTCGTTGACGTGACTAATTTTGATGATTTGTATTTGATAGAAACACAAAGAAGGCTAATTGTGTCTTAGCAAAAGGTTCGTTTTACTTCTTATTAAATATTTTTAATTAACGGTAGAGACATCTCAATCATCTCACTTTACTCCTCGTCACACAGTACAATTAATGTTTGGCCCTAGATACTTTTCCTATGCGCCAAGTTAGAGTCTTGGATTGAGACCGTTAGCAAAAAGTCCAAAGAAACATTTGAAGTAATTGTATTTGTATTGCATTTCCTCCTCTTTCTTTATTTATCTTCTTTCTTCTTGAGATATGGTTTGGCTAATTTGTTGGCATTTTGTAATCATGAGACCTTAGTGTCATCATTACTGTAGAAAATACTCTCCTTCTTCCTCTTCTCCATTAAGTTCCTTTCCCTCACTATAAGTTAACCATCATCCTCTTCCATTTTTTTATCCTCGACCTAAATATAACACATAATCTAATTTGAAGACTTTCTCCTTTTTCCTATAGTTTCGTCTCCAATTTGTGTGATCAAAATGTGCCATGCAGCACTAGAGCTAGAGTCATTTCACCCCTCATGCTACACTGTCCTCAGGCCACAACTATCAAAAACACATTTCCTCAGGCTAAGGTTTGTACTTAACAATCATGCACCAATCTAATCCCTCGCTAGTAATAATTTGGCGTAATTTATTGGTGTCAGACTGCCGTCGATCACAATCTGACATTTAAGTGATTTAGATATATTACATTAGTGATTAGTTCTAAGTATCTACTTCATAACCTAAATTAGTACTCTATATTACTTTGTATTAGAGTGGTGTTATATTCTTTAAAATGATAATCTGAAGGTGGGCTGGTCTCTGCCACTGTTCCCATTCTCACCATATTTGCCTCTCAAATTTTCATTTGTTAGTGCTTATGTTTCCGAAGTTCTATTCATGATTCCTACTTCCATCCTAAATGAGCAAATTAACGTTTATTTTCACTCTACAAGTGTTACTATTAGTTTGTTGTAAGAAAAGAATCTTTTAATTTTAACGCTTGAAGTAAAAGAGAAATAACGTTTTAGTTGATTTTGTAAAATGTAGGAATGGTCGGAGATTGTCAAATGAAGCAAAGGAAAGGGCAAAGCTAGGGAAATTGAAGAAAGTAATGAAGATGAAGAACTTGAAGCTCTACAAAGAGAACAAATCCATAATCGAAGAGAATGAAAGGTTGCGAAAGAAAGCTCTTCTTCTTCATCAAGAAAACAAAGCCTTGTTTTCTCAGCTTCAACAAGTCTTTCAACTTCCCAATCACGCTTAATACAAGCTAGTGATGAAGTTATTATTATATGCTAGAGCAAAATCAATAGATTAATAGTACTTACATATAATACTTATCAAGTTACAACGTTAGCTTTTACTACTTTCTTACGATAATTGAATTGCACTATGCTACGTATTCTAGCTAGTTAGTTATTTGTATTTTGTTTTAATCATCACGTATTCAATTTCTTATAACAATGTTGAAACAACAATTTCAATGAAGATTTGGAGGACGTTTGTTTGGGTTCGAAGACCTGTACTGTGAGTTTGTGACATTGAGTGCCTAGCTAATAGAAATACTCCAATGGAGAAGCAGTTGAGAAGTCTTACCGAATATGTACGAGATTTGAGTTTTTTTGTTAATAGAACGTTTTCAAGAAAATTGGACAACAATTCTGTCCCAAAGGGATGTGTTAGTTCCGATATACTTAGCTTTTCATAAAGAATAAAAATAAAGAGTATTTTCTTGGAAAAATTACTCACAATATAGCTTTATGGATTTTTTTTACAAGATATAGCGACATTTCTATAACTTATAAAAATAGCGATATTTCTAATATATGCAATAAAATATAGCAGAAGGTAAAAGCAAATAAAAAAAGTGGTAAAAAGCTTCCTATTTTGTTGGCCAAAATTTCTGGAGATGCTAACCACAAAACAGTAAATTTGTGTGTAATTTTGCAAATGTAAAATGGTATAGTAAAAAAAAAAAAAAAAAAAAAAAAAAAAAAAAAGGTAAAAAGTTTTCTATTTTATAGGCTAAAAATTATGAAGATGATAACCACAAGAGAGTAAATTTGGGTGACAAGAACAATGTGTCTGAGGTACAATTTCTATAAGTGTATCTTTTATATGAGTATTGTAAGTGTATCATATGACTATTATACGGTCATTGTATGACTGTTGTTTCTATTGTATGTTCATTGTATAGCTATATTGTTCTAATTCTATAATTTACCAAGCTGCTATACATAGAAGCTACATCTGCAAAATCAGTGTATTTTCATAAGTATTATACTATTTTTTTTATTCTTTTGTTATACATGTATCGGTTGTATGGCTGTTGTATGTGTATTGTATGGTTGTTGAATGTTTATTGTTTGCCTGTAGACTGTATGTATGCGTTGTGTTTTTCCTGAAGTCATTGTCTAGTTTTCATAAAATTCGATATTTTTTATGGAATAGAGAGATGTTCTAGAGCAAAGTGATGTTATGGAGCAGAGAGAAGATGCTATTTTGTGATTGGGTAATTGAAATCCCAAAAAATTAGGAACTAAATAGTCATACCCACACTCTCCCAAAAAATTAGGAACTAAATAGTCATACCCACACTCTCACCCTATTTGTGTGCAGTATATATCTTCTATTTTAATGTAGATATCTTTTAGTCTATAGTTTGTATAAATGATGTTAAAAATTTATTGTCATTGTTGAAAAAAGTTATAATATCACTATTTTATTATAAAGTGGATTTTATATTTGTATATTTCTATAATTTAACCTATTTTCTTTGTAACAAGATAAAGCCAAAATTTTATGGCCCAATCAGTTTAAGCTAAGCTTGTAATAAGCTTTGGAGAAGTCGGCTAACTAACGTTGCACTCAGCTGCTCTTTTGTACGTTCACAACGTAAAATTTGCAATCACAAAACTTCCAAAACGTTTTCAGAATGAAAAGTAATGCTCAGTTTTTAGTTAATTAGGAAAGTACCAACATTAGAAAACTTGACTTCCACTTCTCTAATTAATTCCTTGTGTTCTCATACCAAGCAAACATATAGGAAATCGAGTAAATAAAAGAACAGTTAACATAGTATTAGTGTGGTCCAATTATCTTGAGACTTGAACTGACAAATGACATTTTACAATTGGCGTAGTCAAACAAAACAACCTACACAACCAAAACCATGAAGAAGCCTACTAGAGTAGTACTATATTACTACTGCTGTCCAAAATAAAGAAGCCTTCAATATTTTGGAGCATCAGCACTTGAATAGTACAGAAGAAAAAGAAAAGCTGAGGTGCTTTTGACTTATCGGCTTCACTTATTGTCAAAAGGAAAATGTATGAGCTTTCATAAAACTATACAATCTAACACTTTCTTACACTAAAATATTAATATTTTTCTATTTTCAAAACATAGCAACATTTTTTTTTCAAAACATAGCAAAATACAAACAAAAGGGTGATAAAACCCTAGATCCACCTCCTACCACCCCCAGGACTCAGCCCCCACCACTGCCACCACTGCCGCCCATCATCTGTCGGTCGCCGCCGGCCATCCGTCGCCAGAATTTTTTTATTTTTTTGTAGATCTAGATGTATTTTTATGGACAGTGTATAAATTGTGTATACAGTAAAAATACAGTAGATACACACACATACACTTATTATATGTGTGTATATTCTTTGTATAGACACTGTATGGACAGTGTATGCACGTTTATTCACCGTACATACATACAATAAAAATCGATACGTATTGTATTTTTATTGTATGACAAGTGTATATCCATTGTAAGTCCGGTGTATATTCACTGTATAAATAGTGCATACACTGGGCATACAATGAAAATACACATTTCATACATTCCATACAGTCCCCAAATATCAAACATACACCACAACTACCATGGTTCCGCCGTGTCCCACCGAAATATTCAAAAACAAACCAAAAAAAAACAAAAAAATGAACAAAACAGTCGCGCCACCGGATCTCACCGGACTCCGTATACACATATTTCAGATCTAGAACCAGCCACCATAACTTCACAGAAAAAACTTAAAAAGAAAAGGAAAAGAAGAATTCGCACAGATCCGGCGACGGAGGAACCTAGAAACAACTAGCGGAAACATCAGACGCTGGAAGAAACAGCTAGCGTCGTCGTCAAGGTCGCCGGAGCTCCGCTGCACATAACAAAAAATAGAAAAAGAAACGAAAAAAACAGTTGGACTGTAGGGGGACGACGACGGGGGGAGGGGGAAGAGAGAGAAACCATCGTCGAGGGTGTGGTGGCGGAGATCAGTGCCGGAAATTAGTGGGTTTGGGGCGGGGGTAAGAGAGAGTGGAGAGAAGAGAGAAGAGGGAGCAAAAAGGGATTATGGTTTTTTTTTGTTAGGCTTGGTATCATTTTTGAAAATGTTGCTACGTTTGGTAAAGTGACAAAATATTGCTATATTTTTTAAAAAAAGGTCCCTAAATTGACATACAGTGTAATTTAGCCGAAAATGTATCACAATAAAAAACACAGTCAAATGTGAAGGAGCATTCCTCATCAATTCATGATATATATCCTAGTTCTAATTAGTTTAGGCATTGATCAGCAGAATACAGTTGACACATTGTTATTCAAAGAGATTTGGATAGATTTCTATATCATGTAGTACATTGTAGGGTCATCGTTCAACCGTCTGACTACGATGATCATGAACTTTAATTTCAACACAAGTGTTCACCTCACAGTTGTTACTCAATCTAGCGTCTCCTATTCTCCGGTTAACTATCAAAAAGAAAAAGAATCTCATATGATCAAATTGAATGTGATAACTAATGGTTGCACTGATTATAAGTAACTTTCTCAAAAATCTGATGAACAAACATGGGAAAGGATTGTAAGTTTTCGGGAAATTTTGATCACTAGTCATTTTTGGACGCGCTCATTGGAAATTATCCACTGTTTCCAAATTCATTAAAGAATAGCCAAAAATTCGCGCGCACACTTAAGCTCCATTAGCGTTGGAAAAACAACCCAGACTAGTCCCATAACAAAATACTGGGGCTTTGAGCAAAACTTGTTCAAAGCCCAAGTATTTTGTTATGGGACTTTATATATAAAGCTTCAGTCTCATAACAAAAATGCTGGGGCTTTGAACAAGTTTTGTTCACGGCCCCAGCATTTTGTTATGGGACTGAAGTTTTATACAAAGTCCCATAACAAAATGTTGTGGCCTTGAACAAAACTTGTTCAAAGCCCCAGTATTTTATACTGGGGTTAGTTTACTGAAGCTTCCCAATATAAATACTGGGGCCTTGAATAAGTTTTGTTCAAGGCCCCAGTATTTATACTGGGATTTGTCCGAAGATGGCTATTTCTCAGCGAATTTATTTTTGACGGCTACAAATCAATTAAAGCGCGCCAAATAGGCCCCTGCACTAAATGTTAGTAAGTTTTCCAAATCAAGCCCAGTTTCTTTCCTAGGCCTTGAAATACTGGGCTTTGCTTAATCTGGGCCTATTTAGGACCGTACCCATCTAATCAGACATAAAGTAGTGGGCTCGACACGATGACTTTGCACAAGTACACACGACCAAACCCCAGTTAACTTTCACGCCGACGAATTACGGTATGGTGGCACTACTTTTAAGACAGTTATTCTACGAATTCCCAATCAGGTAATTTCACCCCTATACGACCAGTCGGCGCAATTCATAGTCACACCCACGAGGGAGGTTCCTTAAAGGAAACACCGCTGAATAATATTTGCTTTCCTCCAAATAGATCCATACAATTCATAGTATGGCAACCAATATATTATTTTGGAACAAATTCAGACAACATGGATGATTTCTAATTTAATATAATCAAAATTGATTAAAAAAAAATTAAAATATGTTGTATGAATGATACAATAATCTTCGCCAAAATATACGATTCTTTTTGGTTTATTTTACATGATATTATTGTCGGGAGGGATTTAGTGTCAAAGTTATAAAAATTCAATGTTATATGCTTTTACGTATTTTTTGTTTCGAACGTTTCATCTAGTGATCACTGCTTTGCGCTGAAAATTGAATTGGCAGTTTATTTTCGAGGAATGCCTTTTTTGTCGGATATAGGAGATGTAGGATAGACTGTATGCCCAATAGAATCAATTAGCTTTGACTCGTATATTGTCCTAGTTAAGAAAATTACTGAATATATTTAAAAAGTAAGTTTAATAACTTAGTTAATAGCATTTGGATTGTTGACAACCTCACAAAGTTTAAATTTTAGATTTATACAAAAATCATAAGAGTATTATTATTGCTTACCAATTTTATGATGCAATATAACTCTTAAAGGTATTCATTTTTTATTAAAAAAAAAGAAAAACTATTTTCTTTTCACGCTGATCTCCTCAATTGGCTTTTGGGTTTTGGTCACAACATTTGTACTAAAGAAAGGCAGGACTTATTCAATAAAGAGATAATAGTCAAAAACTCTCCTAAACTATCACTTTTTTGTTAGTTTCATACTTAAACTATGGGTTGGTCACGCTACCCCCTGAACTATCAATTTTCATATTCAAAACCCCCTGCAGTGCCAAGTGGCATGGAGAGTGACTTCACTCTCTTTGTTGTGTGTGGAAAAATAAAGTAGACCAATAAAAAGCATTCATGTGGCATTTCTTTTCAATTTCTAAAATTTAAATATCCTTTTACTTATTTATTACTTATTTTTGTCTTTTTCCTTTCTTCTTTTCTAATTAATTATTTTCTTCTTCATAACTCTTTTTTTTTTTTTTTTTTTGCCAATAACAATAAACTAATTGAGACCCATTAACCTTAGAATAATAAGAATACTAAAAATGATTTAATCAAATGTGATATATTATGTTGTAATTTACAACCAAATTTTGTCAATAATGGTCATTTTAATTAAAAAGACATACCCTTAACATACATTGTATCATTTTAATATTTTAATACGCAAGTTCTCAATTGAGTTTATTATAGTTGAGTAAATTCAGTTCTATATAATAATTAAATTTACTATTGTTGGTTAATAATTATTATTTTAGAAATATGGGTTTTCAAGTAAGGTAAAGATTTTTTATTTTCACGGAAAATTAAAAGAAAAAATTAATAATATTTTTTTTTTAAAAAAAAAGATCAAATAAGAAATAATAACAACTACTTTAAAAAATTAATTGTATGGATGCTCTACAAAGAGAGTGAAGCCACCTTCCATGCCACTTGGCACTGCAGGGGGGTTTTGAATATGAAAATTGATAGTTTAGGGGGGTAGCGTGACCAACCCATAGTTTAAATATGAAACTAACAAAAAAGTGATAGTTTAGGGGGGGTTTTTGACTATTATCTCTTCAATAAAAGATAAAGAAGTAGCAATAGTTTCTCCTACAGAACATAAAGAGAGGGCAATTAACTAACTAATTCGGTCATGAAGTAGTATTATTCAACCTATTTTTATTAATCATGAAATTGAGTCTTTTATTATAATCTTTATCCATTTGGAGGTTACACAATGACTTATTGCCTCTTATTTATTAGGAGTATTATTTTTTATATAAGAATAGGAAGTGTGTTCACCATAACAAATCTTTTTACACAGATTTCTTCTCCTCCTCCTCCTCATATTTTATGCATATTGTACTCTCTGTTACTTTTTTATTCTTCTTCTCTTCATGTTTTATATGCATAATTTACTTTTTGTTACTTTCTTTGCCAGCTTACCTTATATCCTCTGTTTTAAAAGACTCGTCCGGGGATTCGCCCCGGGGCGGGGCACTAGCAAAACGCCCTGAGACTCTCGGACGGGACTTAGATCCGTGAGACTTACGCCTCAAGCGCCCGACAATGCGCCCAGAGCACGCCCAACGCCCAAAGCTCAAAACTCATCTTATTGAACCTATGTAAAGATCAGTCCAATTCCCTAATTAAGATTGTTCATCCACAATTTTCTTTAAAAATGAAGTTATATTCATCTATAGAAATTCAAAAATTGAGTATAACTCAATTAACGAGACATAATATTACATGTATTATAATTAAGAATATCATAAGGATGAATATCATATGTATACTTAATCTTAAAAAGCATAGCCGCTGTTTATAACATCACCACTTGTTGTTGGTCTTCATGTTTTATTTCAGTCACTCAAAATTGTTAGACTTCAATTATTTTGTAATTTAGTAGAAATTTTATATTTATCAATGAAAAATTAATGTTTTAAATTATAGTAGTAATAAATTGTTATTGTTTATTCACTTTTTATTATAACAAATTTTTATTTTTAATTGTTTAAAAGTTAAGGCCTTATGGTTTATCTGTATCTCATAAAAATTGTAATATTATTCAATTTCTTACCATTGTTAAAAGGGTTAGATCTTTTGTTTCTATAATTTTAATTCTTATTTTTAATTTTTTTATACTTTTGATAATTTTTTGGCTCATTGTGCTATTTTATTAATTTAAAATTAATTAAAAAATAAGATCCATGAGACTTATGCCCCACGTCTCGGGACTTACGCCTCGCCTCATTATAGGTAAAACGTCTCGCCTTGCGCCCCGCCTTTTAAAACATTGCTTATATCTATGTAAAATCTATTAGAATATTATCTTACAATAATTTGTCTATTTCATTTTGAGCTTTATGTTTGTGAATAGTAATAGTATAAAATCTCAAGATTTTTAGTCTAGTATGGTAGTCACGTTATTGTATTACCAAATGGCTTTTAGGACGTGGAAAAATAACGAGTTAAAATAAAACTAGAGCTTAATGGTGACTGTGATTTTATTTTTTGAATGTTGTTACAAATATATCTTAGATCGTTGATATTTAATTATATTTTAAGGTAAAGTTGTATTAAATAATTAAATTAACTAAATATAAAAATAAAAGTAAGACAATTTTAATTTGACAAAGTCAGGGTTTGAATCAACGGGAGATTATATAGAAATGAAAGGAAATAAAACGAGAAGAGAAGGCTTTGGAGAACGTGATTCGTATTAGATGATTTTTGTTTTTGGTATTTTCATTTTATTTTCTTAATTTTTTTTCGATTCAATTATATTTGAATTAAATAAAAAATGTCAACTTCAAGAAAACGTTCAAATGTGTGTAATAATCCCTAGGTTTTTTCACTGTTATGTTTTATTATTTCCATTATCTTCTACCTTTTTTATTCTGAAAATATTGGATCTAAATAAGGTATTTTAAATGTAACTCAAAATTTTACTCATAATTTATTTTGTTAAAGAATTTAGTCGAGAATGTTAAAAGAACCACGTAACAATTTTTTATTACAATTTTTTTTTTATTCTTATATAAAACTATGATACTAAAATTCAATTTTATCTCAAGTTCTTTTACAATTGCGATTTACTAATGTATATATTAATTGTGGTATATAGAAAAATGAGGTGACATAGTTCTTAGGCGAAAAATTTCTCCTATTTGGCTTCTTTTGCTCACTTTTTAGGATTCCTTCAATTTGTATTTTGCAGCATCTTTTGCTCACCTTCTATAATTCCTCCAAATTGTAGCTATTCCACCATATACTTTCCTTTTTTTAAATTCAAATTAATCCTATTTCACTATAATAATTTTATAATCCCTAATTAATACGATAGCCGAACTGATAATATTACTCCATAACGATAGAATTCCTAATCAATATATATTGTAACCAGCTTGAAAATTAAATATAACTCCCAAGAACTTTTTATATTCATTACCAATGTGATAAAGATCCGTTGGTTTCAACAATAATAGCAACTTTTAATGTACTTTTATGGTAAAGATCAATATAAAAGTTTCATTATATATAAACCGTTTAACCTAACTAAAGTTCACTTCATTTTTAGTTTTTTGCTTTTGCCCAATCTGCAATTGGCAATGCCACGGCTTCTATTGTCAAAGATTAAGGTACTATACTTATTTTATTTCAAATTTTTAAAACTAGTTTTATTACATTTTCGTATTAGCAATAGATATAGTGCTGATTGTGACACTTTGATCATAGGAAACTTGCTCAAAAATCAGAGAAGGTAGAGGCAGTAGATCTACATCTATGCCGGGCCATGGTATTTAACTTCTCTTTACTAAACAAATAATTAAAATTTCAATTCTTATGCTTAATTGCTGTGTAGTTTCTAATGTTGTATTTTGGAATGACATATTCTTAAGAATGTTAATTGGTGAAGTTTATGTCTTTCTTGATGGTTGGGTTTAGCTTAAAGAAAATTGTTTACGATGCTTCATTTACTAAGCAAATTGTTGAGTATGATGAATGTTTAAGACTTTATCTCATGTATGTGTTCCATTCTATTCAGCAATTAGTTGATCCTTTTTTCACAATTTTTTAAAAAGTTAATTGCGAACCATCTATTCAGCCATTATCAGAGCTCGAGGTTGGATTTGAAAGGGAGACATTGGCAAAAGACGATGTTAGAAAGCTCACCTATCACGAGGTTATTATGGATTATGAGTATCGTTGAATTAATACTACGAACATAATCTGATTGGTGATAATTATGTGTGGAAAGTGGATATTGATGGTGGTTATTACAGAAGAACCGATTTATCATTGTGTTGATGTATGAGTATAGCCGTTTTTAAAAATTCCTTTCTAATCAAGCATGCACATACATCATGAAGTCCAAGGAAATTAGTAATTTTGAATATTGAGCAAAGAGATTGAAAATAAGCTACTTTGAATCAAATTAAACTGATTATAAAATCTTTTTTGTTTTCCGATGGTTCTTCTTGGCAATACTCTTGTATAATAATGAAAGCCAAGTAGCATTGACCATTACAAATAGCTACACCATGACTTGGCTTGAGAAAAAAATAGAGAAAATTACTTGATACGATAGCATCTTTATTTTGAAGAGATCATTAATTGTGTCGTGCTCTAATGACTAAAATGTGGATACATAATATATTTAGTCACATAATATTTGCAAGAATGATTATAATGACTTGACATCTAATTTTATTGCCATGAAATCTTTCTTTTTTACTCTTACCGTATGAATTAAATTGTTAATTTCTTTTTATGTGTTTATTTTCTTTTTATTTAAGAGAAATGAAAAATAGTCAACTTTATGAATTAAACTCCGGCAATCTAAACAAAGAAACAAAATATAGAGTAATAAGAAAGGCCGAAGAATAAATATATAAAATTGGTAGTATTAGTTTTCATATGAGATAGATTGTAAAAAAAACCATAACTTGGATAATTTTAAAGCGAAGAAAAAAAATTAACTTTGTGATTTTAAAAATAACATATCGAGATGACAATTTAATAAATTAAGTCAACATTGGTAGTTTACATCCCTCCCAAATTTTTTACATACCTATTTTTTTTAACTCATTTTCATTATTTTTTTATATTATTTTAGTTTTTTTTTTTCAACTTCAACTTGCAACTTCAAAATCTCACACTCCCTACTTGTCAGTTCTCACTCTTCGCCTACTGTTTCCCGACAAGTCTCTGCTTCCGCTTAAATATTCACCGCAAAGTGGACCCCACACTTTTTCTCACTCTATTGGAGTAGTAAAAAAAGGTTCCTTGTTCATCTAATTTCTCTCCCTACAAAACAAACAAAAAAGAAAGCATTTTCCATTTGGAGAGATGGCGTCAGGTTATAGAAATGGTACTCATAAGGCCCCCAATCTCCGTACATCATCTTCCTTTAAATCAAAGATTCAACCGTCCCCTTCTTCTAACGGCCGCCGTACTAGTACTGCTGTTGATGCCGGTCTGTTCCGAAATCTTCTACAACTTGTAGTTGCATTTTCTACTTGCGGATCAACTTTATTTACTGAATTGATTCTGCTCTCTCTCTGTGTGTGTGTGTGTGTGTGTTAGAGCTTGTACATTTTTAGTAGTTTAGGTTAGTATTAATTGGACGATGTGACGATTTCGCTAGTTGATAATTGATATTGGAGCTTAATTCAAATGCTGCATTTGTACTTTTGTTTTTGCTAATTAGGTAAATAGGTGCTTCGAGACTTCGATACGTTTAAATGCACCTGATCGATGCTAAAGTGTTCACATAATTATGTTATACTCTACGTTTTTATTGTGGAAACGTAAGAATGTACGGTGTGGTACTATTCTAGGGGTGCTTTGACGCCAGTCAGTTCTGAATATTCTACAAGTTTCTGTTAATGTAGTTGCAGATCAAGCTTATTTCGTAAACTGTCCTTTCAACTCGTTCAATTTATTGAATTGATTAAGCTGTCTCTGCTACTGTGTGCGTGTGTGTTAGAGATTGTGCTTTTTAGTTGTTTAGATTGGTGTTAATTGGACGATGTGATGGTTTTGAATTAATTTTGCTAGTAGATAGTTGATTGAAGCTTAATTCAGATGCTGCATTTGTATTTTTGTTTTTGCTAAATTTTGCCAATTAGGTATATAGGTGCTTCGAGACTCCGTACTATTAAATGCACCTAATCAATGCTAGGAATGTATGGCATGGTAGTGTAGCTCATATTCTAGGAGTACTTTGATGCTAGGCGAAGTTTTCTTTGATTTTGAAACGAGTTGCCATCGATGTAGTTGCAATCTAGTTGACGAGTTTGTTACTGTAATTAGAAGTTCGAGTTTTGGAATTATGGAGAGTTGATTCTGCTATTAACGTGTTAGAAAATTATGATTTTTAGTGGTTTAGGTTTGTGTTAGTCCTGGACGAGTTTTGGAAGTTTTCTTAGATGTATGTTTGCAGTTTTTACTAGTGGGGTAAATCAGCTTGTACTCTTGGGGTTAAATTAGGAACTCCAATTATTATGGCTTCGGTGCTACGAATATGAACAATAGTTACTGTCGTCAACTATGTGTGACAGACAACAACAACATACCTAGTGTGATCCCACAAGTGGGGTATGGGGAGGGTGAGATGTACGTAAACCTTACCCCTACCTTTTGTGAGAGGTAGAGAGGCAACCATGTGTGACCATAGAGTCAACTGAAATGGGTGAAAATTGGAAGTAGGTCTAAGTATTTGCAATATTGGAAGTACTGGTGTTAATGGAATTTAGTTTATTATTCCCTTCAGCACTGAGAAAAGGATATCGAAAAAACTAGCACAGAGAAAAGACTCGGTTTTTCTATGCTTGATTCTGTATGGGTTGTGTACTGCTCGGAATGTTTCTCTAAGAAATTGACCGTCAATAATAACAAGAATAAGAAGATAAAGTTTGGTTTTGGTTGAAATTTGAAGGAAGTTGGATATATTTTACATGATAAACAAATGTGCAGATCTGGGTTAGTTATTGGAATGATATCATATCAAGAATATATGGCATATGTGGGGGCATTTTAGTGATTTATATTGTTCTTTCTTAGAGTATTTTATGTTATGTTCATCTTTCTGCTGCCTTAGGCTGCACAACTTAGATTCTTCTTAGTACTCTTGCTTGCTTGGATATATGTGAATATGAACTAATCCTTTCGATTGGTCTAAATAGTGTCCGGAAGAGTTCGGGTTACTGTAAGATTACGTCCTCGCAATGCCGAGGAATTGGCAGCAGATGCAGATTTTGCTGATTGCGTAGAGCTGCAACCAGAGGTTATCAGTTTATACCTTTTTCATTTTCCTGAGTTCTTTTTTTGTTGTTGTTGTTGTTGCTTGAGTTAGATGCAGTTTTATTCATTTTTCCCTGCCAGCTCAAAAGGTTGAAACTTCGGAAAAACAATTGGGATTCAGATACATATGAGTTTGATGAGGTGTTCACTGACTTTGCATCCCAAAAGCGTGTCTATGAAGTTGTTGCAAAGCCTGTTGTTGAGGTTTGTTGCTTTCTTGTGTATTCTTTTGTTGCCTCACCATTGTAGACTACATTCTTCACATTAAATGCAAGACTATATTATGAGGATGATGGTGATGATTGCAGTGAATAATATATGAGCCCGTTCAGTGAGCTTATTATAAGTAGCTTATAAGCCACTTTTGAGAAGTTACACTTTTCTAACTTCTCATTTTTGGCTCATTTTAAGCACATAAATGCTTATAAGCCCATGGCCTTTTGAGTTACCAAACACGGATTAATGGGCTTATAAGCACATATGTGTTTTTAAGCCACTTTTAAGCTTACCCAAATGGGCTCTGTGTCATGATACATAAACTACTTCATGAAAGCTGTGCAAATTCCTTCAAGTCAAAAATAGTCAGAGCAAGTGTGTACTCTGTGGTGTAATCAAAATGATTTTATTTTTTTACTTACAAACTGTTGGACAAAATATTTAAGGACACCTTGAGAATGTAGATATTTCTGAGATAATATTTTATGTACAGTCTTTCTCTCTTCTTGTGCATTTTACTAGAGTGTCTTGGAGGGTTACAATGGGACAGTGATGGCTTATGGTCAGACCGGCACAGGGAAGACTTATACCCTAGGACGTCTAGGCGATGAAGATGCATCTGCTCGTGGTATCATGGTTCGTTCAATGGAAGACATATTTGCAAATATCTGCTTGGAGACCGACTCAGTTTCAGTCTCGTACTTGCAGGTTGGAATGTGCTTCTTGAATCTATCAGCAACTACATTGTCATTGACTCATTGTGCATCTTTCGCTTGCTTGCAGACTATTGCTCCCATGACCACAATCAATTTGAAACCTGAATATATGTCAAGTTTTATCTAAATATCCTGGTTTGTGTGCAGCTTTACATGGAAACAATTCAGGACCTCCTAAATCCGGCTAATGACAACATCCCCATAGTCGAAGACCAAAAAACTGGTGATGTGTCTGTACCAGGGGCAACTATAGTGGAGGTCCGGGACCAGCAAAGTTTTGTTGAACTGCTACGGGTTGGGGAAGCTCATAGATATGCTGCTAACACAAAGCTGAATACTGAATCTTCCCGAAGTCATGCTATTCTCTTGGTAAATCATGAATTCTGTATTTCATCTTTCCAATTAAACGCGTTGTCTATCAATCTCAATCATTCAAGCAACAATGCCTCATTTACAAAATAAGTTGGGATCGTAGGTACAAATCCTCTATATCTTTTCCACTCTATTCGGGCCGATTTCGTTTCACCATTCAATATTTACTAGGGTTCTCTAAAACTAGAGATTTCCAAATATTAATCTGTATAAACTACGTTCGACCCCTACCGGGCATGTTTCATTCTTTCATAATTACAGATTAAAGAAAATATGATTCTGTACAAAGGTTATCAGTATAAACATGTTCATTTGGACTGAATTTGTTATTATGTTATAGGTACAAATAAAGAGGTCCGTTCCAGGAAGAGAAGCTGATTTTTCTGCTGAAACAGATCACTCCTCTCACTTGGCAACCAATTATAAGCCACCTATGCTGAGAAAAGGCAAACTAGTTCTTGTAGATCTTGCTGGTTCTGAGCGTGTTAACAAGTCAGGTATATTTGACACCGAGCCTCCGAGATTGAACAGCAAGTATTAGTTACTGGTTTGAGATTTTCCTCTGTAACGTTCTTAAAAATAACATTATTTCCACATATCTGCTTTTAATGTATGCTTTGTTTTATCCTTAGTTGTATAGTTGTATTTTTATTTTGTGGTGGAAAAGATCGACATTTGGTTCATATGGTTATTTGTTAAAGGTTAAGAGAATAGCATGGCTGAAATAAGATCCACTACTCATAGTTTATTAAAGCAACAGCGAGATAGAGTCCTGATCTAATTGTAGGAAGTGCTGTGCCTGTCCGTGGCCGGTCTGTAGGAGTATATGGTAGCACAGAAGAAAATGTGGGGTGAAATATGTAATAGAACGGATACAGATAAAAAGATGGTAACTGAACAGAAGGTTATATGCAGATTTGTAAAACAAAGAAATATTGAGAGAGGTGATGAAAAGGGAGGAGCAATTTGTTGCCCAAACAAAAAAGAAGGTTTTTATTTAAGTAGGCATGTTGATAGCAGGTCCTTTTCTTATTGCATGTGACTTGGTGTTTGATCTGTAACTAAAGCTACGTATCCTTTTCCTTGACCTTCTGTAGGAAGCGAAGGGCACATGTTGGAGGAAGCTAAGTCCATCAATCTTTCATTAAGTGCCCTAGGGAAGTGCATAAATGCCTTGGCAGAAAATAGTGCTCATGTACCTGTCCGAGATTCAAAGCTTACACGGTTACTTAAAGATTCATTTGGAGGTGGGCTTATATTTTTCTGTTTCACCGCATACACATGGTAAAGTTTGGAGGTATCTGATATCGACAGATACTGAGAATACTGTATTCACAGATGGGCTTTATCATTTGCTAGAGTTGTGATCCCAAAAAAAGAAGCTAGATATTAGTGCTTAAAGAAATATGCTCTTTTCACAACTGAAATATGCTCTTGTTTAACCTTTTCTTGTCCAGTGATCCCAACATTAGCTGAAATATGATCTTTTCACAATTTCAAGAGCTAGGAGGCAATGTTCTTTATTACTTGTCCCAAAAAAAGAAGCTAGATATTAGTGCTTAAAGGAATTTCAATCATTTTGGTTTAATTCCTGTGATTTTGCAGGAACGTCGAGAACTTCATTGGTTATCACCGTTGGGCCATCACCTAGACATAGAGCAGAAACATCAAGTACCATTTTGTTTGGACAGAGAGTTAGTTCTCCATTCCGAATGATTTATGTGGATAGGTTGTACTACTGCATACATGTGCCAAGATAGTTATATCCTTCTGTGCAGGCTATGAAGGTGGAAAATATGCTGAAGATTAAGGAAGAATTCGATTACAAAAGTTTGTCAAAAAGGCTCGAGGTGCAAGTAGATAAACTTATTGCTGAAAATGAAAGACTGCAGAAAGCTTTTGAGGCTGAGGTTGAACGAATTAGATTAGAAGCTCATAAGCATGTCTTAGAGGCTGAAAGGAATTGCGCTGAAGCCCTGAAGGTATTTTATGTTTCTTATATCTCTTGACTTTGCGAGTTTTTTTTTTGCTGTAATTACTAATTAAACTGAGAGTTGATTTAGAGCATGAACCACGGATCGGTAAGTGCACCACCTCACTGTCATAATTTGGTACGCCTACCTAGTGGCACAACCAATAATCTCTCTCTCTCTCTCTCTCTCTCTCTATATATATATATATATATATATATATATATATATATATATATATATATATAAAGCAAGGTGATGTGGCATGTCTCTATGGCCTAAGATTCATCCTTTTGGCTCTTTTTCGCATCTTTCTTATCTTCTCCTTTTTCTTACCTTTCCTCTCTTAGTTTATGTTATTTATGTCATTTAAGTAAGTTAAATGCAGGTAAAGTGCATTATAGACGTACATTTTATTTTCCCTTTTTAATTACGCATTTATCTTGGAGTCATAAAACCATTTTCTATGGTCTCATATCGTCATCACACTCCGAATTGGCTGCCACAATCTTACTTCAGGTCATTATCGCATCTGTTACTTTTTTTTTAGTTTATGCTTAAGTTGATATTCATATTTATGGAGTAGCAGAAATCTCCAATATCCCTTACAATTAGATAAATTGTATCTTTCTAACATTGCATAATTTTCTGTCTTGATAATGATTCTCATGAATTATGACAACACATTTGATGTATAATTCCTTTTCCAATAAGCTCATTGTCTTTCACATGTCAATATGAATGGTGCAGGATGCAAGCATCAAAATGCTACCTAAACCTAAGAGTAACAAACTTCAAATGTTAAGTAGAGAATCATACAGGAAGTTGTGATTGATTATATGTGTACAGTTCTAAGTCTTCTTAATTATCACATTCTTCTCCATATTCTTACACCAGCGCACCTTTTTATTTGGCAGAGCACCAAAACAATCTTTAGAAAAAGTTTGGATAGAAAGTTACTGGTGCATTCATGCGAGGAATATGTGAAGTATTCAGTTGAATGATTTGGGAATGGCCAGTGGAAATTGATTTTACCATTTTTTATTTGTTTTAGTCTGCATCAAATTCTATATTAAAGAGAGTTAATTGCAGAAAAATCAAGGCTGAAACAGTTATTGTGCTTTATTTGAAATGTCACTTTTGCAACATAGAGAGTCAGACGAGTTTATCGAATGTGAAGCTACAATCTGAGATGGGGTTGCAGTAGAAGACAACTATAACCTCTGATTTCATGATTTTAAGGAGTTGATTTTGGGAGCTTAGATTGTAGGTTTGGATAGACGAGGAAAACGGAAGTGAAGTTTAAATGATAGACTAAAATTCGGAAAGTGAGTTCTGGTCTGATTGTAGATAATGGATTGTGGTAATGATTTGCAGGTGGTAGAATAGTACATCTCATAGAGTAGGAATCTTATTTATCTTTGTACTTTTTCTTCCTTCTAATACGGGCAAAAACTCTAATTATCTCTTTTTTCCCTTCCCCTTATTTAAAGGCTTTAAATGAGTAACTATGAATTACTGAATGGATATAATAGTGGAGAGAGGCTGCATCCTGCATCGATGTTCAAGTGCTTTCCGCCTTCTCTTTTCTGCTAATATTCTATTTTCTAATATGTAGTACTCTGCCAAAGGCCAATCAGTAATATTTTCGAGATTTGCAGGAAAAATGCTCGTGGAATTTGAATCTATGAGAATATTTTTAACCAATTTTGCAACAAAATTTGATTTGTTCGTGATTGGTTGAATGAGGCTTTTAGGGAGATTAAGCGATGCTGATGAGTATCTTAGTACTATTTTTTTTGAAGAAAAAAGAACAAAGTATATTTGTTAACATAAATGCATAATATGCATTTTTGTTATAAGATTACTTGATTAATTGAATACTAATTAATGTGATTTACATTTTTGTAACAGATTACTTCATCAATTGCATCCTAAATAGTAAATAACATATATATTTATACCTGATTACTTGATCAATTGTATTTCAATACAGCAACATAAGGCAAACGAGGGTATATATTGATCAATCAGTATATATGTTTTGTTAACTCATGGTTACTTCCTCTTATGGACCAAAAACCAAATGTTACCTTTGTCACCAAAAATAATTTATTTTATTTTTCATTTTGAGATTTTTATTTTAGGTTTTCTGTTGGTGTGATGCCATGCTCTACTTCTTTAACTCTTATAGTTTAGTCTTTGTCAATTTAAGCTTTGTAGATACATGTGGATTGAATTTATAAACGTATATGTTTGGTTTATCTTACAAAAAAATAAAGAAAACAATTGTTTCACAAAGTATACTTTGAGATTACTTTCAAATTCGGATATCAAAATATTTTAAATCACAAACATAATGCAGTCTTACATAACCGCGCAAAGTGCGGGCAGATTCACTAGTTTAAGTTAAAAGAAGGAAATAGTTAACCTCAGCTTGCATACATGTAAATCTATCAGAGCTGTTATGCAGTTCTGCTCTGATGAAAATACCTTTACTTTTTACGTGCATCTATTTTAGTTTGTCTTTCGACTTTAGAGTGTTTATATCAACCAGCTGCTCCTCAATCCCAAATCAGTTGTGGTAGGCTCTATAAGCATAATTTAGCTATTTTTAGGTTGGTGATTTGGCTTCCGTAACCCTGAGCTGGACTGGACAAGCGGCTATGCAATGCGAAGCTCACATTTGCAGAGCTGATTTCAAGAAAGTCTACTTGTGAAACTAATATAATTAGAGACGCTGAATAAGTAAATGTGATTTCATTGGTCAGTTGATGTATTTTTCACTGTAATAGTAAAACTGTTTAGCTTATCAAAAATTATCAGTTCATAATACTAAGAACAACTAAATAAATATTTGAGATTTTGAGTTGCATAGTGATGAAATCCGGCTAGGATCCCAGATTGTACCTACTGGAATCATGATTCCACTATTGTGGAATAACACTTATGCTTTGCTTGCAGGAGGAGAAAATGAAATGTCAGATGGAATATATGGAATCAATCAAGAAGTTGGAGGAGAAGTGGAGCCTTAATCAACAAAAACATACAGAGGTCGTCTGGTTTTAGTAACTTGCTTTTCTCCTCTTTTCTATTAATAAATCAATAATCATGATGACGATGATGATGATTATCATTGAACGTCTCTTAGAGCAAGTACCAAGGTTGCACTTCATAAATGATCAGTTTTTTTCAAAAAGGAAATACTATATTTGAAGCAAGTCAAGTATCAGAGGTTATACTTCACAAACAGTCAGTTTCTCAAAAAGGAAATACTATAGTTGAAACACGTAGTTTAATTCTATTGTTGAAGAAGTAGCATCTTAATCTCCTTTTGTTTTCCAAGTAACATGTTTGAATCTGTAATTCCTACACCAGGCAACACACATGTGCGCACACATTGGGAAAGGGGGGGGGGGGGGGGGTAGGAAGAAAAGCTGCTGTCTCTTTGTCTATATGTTTGTATAAGCTAGAGGAAGGTGTGAAATTGTTGATGCTGAATGGTCTATTATATAATCAAGAAACTAATGAGCAAAGTCTTGGAAGTCTAAGATATGAGGGTTTTTGGTATTAGCCGACTTCGTATATACTGAAGTTCTGGGATTTGTATGTCAGTAGAAGCTGTAGATAACTTCTAGGGTTAGAGAACCTTATTTGAATTGGAATAGGACTGGTCTAAATGAGAGCGACTTAGATTGTTAGGATTCATATTGCCGACTTCAACTAGCTTGGGGTTGAGGCTCAGCTGTTGTTGCGGATCTCCTTTTCGTGTTTCTAATAAGTCTTCAAGGTAATTTTGGATCCACAAAATCATGGGGGCTGTCTGAAAATATAAAAGAAGCTTGGCATAAGTAATTCAAAATAAGCGTCTTTGCTGGCATATATTGCATTCACTGCATGTATTGATTTTTTACTTTAGAGGGAGAGCAACATACATTCTTAAACTGGATTTTTAGTTTTGAGGAAGAGAGCAAGCATATACTGCTGCATTCACGGTATAAACTGGATTTTTAGTTTTGAGGAAGAGAGCAAATACTGCATGATTATTTATTTCATTCCAGATTCTTAAATTGATTCTTCTGCAGGGCCAGACGGGCTTTGGTAATGAGGAAGCTTCTGAACTTAAGATGTTGCTTCAGAATGAAATGCAAACAAGAAAGGCGGCAGAAGAGGAAATCAACAAACTCAAAGATCAACTGCACAAGTTCACAAAGCAAGGGGTATTCTTTTCATTGATAATTCATTCTAAGCAGAATAGCTGAACGCCCATTATGTTGGATTTAGGATTGAGCTTGATGAATATCAACATTACCTATCAAAAAAAAAAAAGAGGATTAAGCTGATGAATGTGCACTGTAGTCAACAGGTGGAAATTTTGATATGCTAAACCTCCAAAGCCTGCTGGAAGAAGAGATTCGTCAGAAGAAGAGGTTGGAAGAAGAAGTAATAGACCTACGCAGTCAATTTTCACAGCTTACTACGGAAACTGGTCAAGTACGATCTTTACCTTGCACACAAGCTTGATTAGGCCCTTGCTTTATTCTACTTGCTGCTAAACTGAGTCCTACTTGTTTGTTTCTTTTTTTCTTTTCCTATTTCTGTTTTCCTTGATAATTCTTCCTAAGTTGGACTCAGTTTCACTTTAATTGCCTCAGCAGACAACAAGCTATCTGGGCAGGAGCAGAAATGGCACTGGACTTCCTGGCCTAGATTCTCTGTCTCCTCTTAGAAATCTGCATTGCAAAGATACAACTAATGGAGAGAGATCCTCAATCACCAATCTTCATGAACAAGGTTCTAATATATTCTTCAGATTGTGTCCTTCTTAATGTGCAAATAAACTAAACACAATTTTCTCATTCCTGGGTATTACAGTTGGATTACATAAGATTTTGTCTCTGTTGGAGTCAGAAGATGCTACCGTACGGATTCATGCGGTGAAAGTAGTAGCTAATCTAGCAGCTGAAGGTAATCTGTTTTCAAGTCTAGCGGCGGCAATATTTTTCACTTGCCACTTTACCTGAATTAATGGAAAAAGATCCTTCATTTATTGTTTCTTCATGATAATTCGGTAAATTACTCCAATTGTTGGCTGTTCCCTACATTACCCTTGTAGTTACATCTTTGTCCTTCATGGCTTCAGTAGGTCTGTGCGGTGTATTCAACAACTTTGTACTCTTGTTGTTCACAACCTTTGCCTCCTAAATTTAATCAAGGATAAATAAGGATATGGCTCAATGTATGGTATACTGCAGCAGTATTACTGCTTTTTGTAATAGTCGGTCTGCTACATTTCTAATCCTGCCTCCAATGTACCTGCAGAGACGAATCAGGAGAAGATAGTTGAAGCTGGTGGTCTTAATTCATTGCTGATGCTCCTTAGTAGTTCAGAGGATGAAACTATTCGCAGAATAGCAGCTGGTGCAATTGCAAATCTTGCAATGAGTGGTGATTTTCGATCTACAGCTCCTTGTTTCTTTTCCTTTTTATTTTCCCTGCAGAGGGTTCATGTCCTTGTCGAGGCCCTTTGACTTCTAAGAACTATAGTATGTTCTGAGGATTAATTTCTGTCTTTTCAGAATCCAACCAGGAACTTATAATGACTCAAGGCGGGATTGCTCTGTTGGCGGTGACAGCTGCTGATGCTGAGGATCCTCAAACATTACGCATGGTTGCCGGAGCCATTGCTAATCTATGTGGTAACGGTAAGCTCGTTCACTTTTTCTGTTATGCCTACCTCCACCCTGCCCCCACCCACCCAACCTTTCATGGTTGGAATAGCTCCATGAATTTTTGCTCTTGTAGTTGGGGCCAACAAAGTCTTTTGGCATGTTGAATCAAGAAGCATTCATTTCTTCAGATGTTGAGAGATCATCCTATTGTGATGGATAGCGAGTGAAACCATGGTTATTTAGTTAAGATTTTTCTTAAGTACCTGCTACCATTTTTTTCTGTGTTTCATGACATCAATAAGCCGGTAGACTGCTCAAAGCTGCTATTCATCCTTGTATTCAGTGAATTTAGCTTTCAGTATGGTTCCATGGATCTCTGGAAAGATTCCATCCTTGTTTTACTTTTTGCTTTATGTAATCCTGCATCCTTCTTCCATGAATTAATTATGTCCTTGGTCGTGGTATTTATTTTCATTCCAGATAAACTACAGATAAGGCTGAGGTCCGAAGGTGGTATCAAGGCACTGTTAGGGATGGTGAGATGTAGACATCCAGACGTTCTCTCACAAGTTGCCCGGGGAATTGCAAATTTTGCCAAGTGTGAGTCCAGAGCTTCAGCTCAAGGTAGGTGCCGTACATGTGTGTCTTGCTTATTTGGTTAGGACGTTTCTTAAGGTTGTGTCGTTCTACTACAGGCCAGAAAGCTGGACGCTCTTCCCTGATAGAAGATGGTGCACTTCCATGGATTGTTCAAAATTCCAATAATGAAGCCTCAATGATCAGGCGTCATGTTGAACTGGCTCTCTGCCATTTGGCACAACATGGTAATCTCTTTATTCTACCTAAGAGTTTCAGATACATTCGTTGCATTTCTCTCATTACGGTTCACTTGATTTAAGTTTCACCACCCGCTCTCTTCTTATTCTCAGAGGTCAATGCAAATGACATGATCAATGGAGGAGCTCTTTGGGAGCTATTTCGCATCTCACGGGATTGCTCTCGAGATGACATAAGGTCTCTTGCACGTCGAACCCTGACTTCAAGTCCAACTTTCCAAGCTGAAATGCAACGCTTGCGGATAGAGTTATAGTTCCCTTTTTGGTCGTCTCTTGAAATGCACATGCATAGTGTACATGAACAAGTTCCTCAAAAGAGGTTACTCACAATTTTGCATTGAGGGAGTGCATCAAGCAATCCTCTAGAAGAAAAGTATCAAAAAGTCGTTCTACTAGTGTGTACTATTTCTGTATGCTATTAAGATTCAGTAAGAAGCTTAATTACATTCTTTCATTTTTCTTTGGGTTCTCGGGTAGGAATCATCCTAATGCGGTTAGTTTTAATGTTGTATTCTGTGAGCCTGTAATTATAATGTAGCTAATGAAATAGTTTTTTTCTTGTGGAAAACTTGATTTCCGATTGATTTAATGAAACCACTATAGTCATTTCAATCATCCAGAAAGCTCATTATGTTCCCTCTTTTCTGTCTTCTATTGAACGCTGAAAATGGTATGATTTTATCTTTCGACTTGCACTTGAGTGATGTCATAATGTTAAGGAGCTTGATACAGATTTCTAGAACCGTTGTGAGAGTGTATCATGTATACATATTTAAATAGCAGAGGCGTGCTGCATTCGGAGATCACGTCGGTTGTTACGCACTTTGCCTTGAATTAATCAACTGTGTATGATATAAGTGATTACACTGTTAAGATATGGAGTCCCTCTCAAATAATAGTAACAATGAAATTTTCGAAGTGAAAATATTCTCTAGTTAATTTTTTTATCTTTAATAAATTTTACGTCCTGTGTTTTCTTTTCAATTTGACAAACAGCATACAAAAATATGAACTTACTAGGAAGTACTTCAACCAGATGAGCCCAGTAAGAGCAAAGCAAAATCACAATGATTCTTTATAAGCTTTTTTTTTTTAAATTTTTTTTTTTCCCTTTTACGTACACAAATCTCTACATATATTGAAAGATATACTCATTTAGTAAGTACAAAAACCGATTTTGTTCAGTTGAGTCACTATAGCAGTGATGACAGCTGACAGGATTGACCCAAAAAGAAATTTAGCAGCCTAGTGGCTGGCTGCAGATTCGATCGAGCACAAATGACTAAGTCGTCCGCACTTGAGTTCGAGCTCATCCATGTTGAAATTGCTAAGTTTTCCAGATGAATATAACACCAAAAGTTAAGCTTCAACAGAAGAGAATAGCAATGGAACATTTGCTACTGTAGTTCCTGCCCTACATCAAATGAAGGGCCCGACACACACAATCATAACCTAGTCGAGTCTGAATTTATTCCTCAGACAAGCGCCCACAACATCATGAGGAGGACCTGCTTTTGAGGTACAAAAAGAATATGGTACATAGGAGGTTAGTCTTTCTCAACATGGTGCATAAAACTGAAAAATCTTTTGATACAAAATTTATAGCCAGGATTTTTCACTTGAAAGGGAAAAAAAAATGATTCGTTTTTGTGAAAGATTGGATCAGGTCGAGTTAGGAAACTAACACTTGAGCTAAGAACAGCGAGGAAACAAACTGATGAAAGATTCTGGAAGAATCATTCTTCTGAGCTAAGAGGAAATGTACAAAGTAGAAAGGAATGGAAAACTAAAACTAACTCACTAACTATTCTACCTCATCTATTTATAGATAAATAGTTGCTTGTTCCCTAAGCTACTACTAACTACCTCTAACCGACTCTAACTAATTCTCTAACTAACTTTGCCACATCAGCTTTATCACTTGTTGCACCTCTATCCTAGCTGGTATGGATCCTCAGCTTGCATCCTTCCATTACTCCCCTTCAAGCTGAGTTCCAAACAGATTGATTATTCCCAGTTTTCCCAGCAAGTAGTCATGTTGTTGTCTTCCAAGTGCCTTAGTAAAGATGTCTGCCAACTGCTCTCCAGTCCTTACATGTTGTAACTTGATCAGTCCTTGTTGTACATTCTCTCTCACAAAATGACAATCTATCTCTATATGCTTGGTTCTTTCATGAAACACAGGATTTGTGGCTATCTGTATAGCATCTTTGCTGTCACAAGAAAGATTGGCCCCATTTGGTGCATGTATTCCCAACTCCTTCAGCAACCTCATCAGCCAAATGATCTCTGAAACTGCAGTTCCCATACTCCTGTATTCAGCTTCTGCTGAACTCCTTGACACTGTATTTTGCTTCTTTGATCTCCATGAAACTAGGCTACTTCCCAGCATTACTGTGTACCCTGCAATTGATCTTCTGGTATTTGGACATGATGCCCAGTCTGAATCACAATAACAGTTCAATTCCATCCCTCCTTTTGATGAGAGAAGGACTCCTCTTCCTGCAGTCCCCTTGATGTATCTAACAACTCTTTGTGCTGCTTCCAGGTGTGACTCTTTTGGCTTGTTCATAAATTGACTCAATGTTTGCACTGCATAGGATATATCTGGTCTGGTTATTGTAAGATATAACAGTCTTCCTACCAGCCTCTGGTATTCTCCTACATCTGCCAATTCCTTGTCACTCCTATCATTCTTCAGTTTGTCAAGGTCTACTGAAGTAAGCTTCACATTAACCTCCATTAGTGTGTGTGCAGGCTTTGCTCCTGCCAGTCCTATTTTAGCTACCAACTCCAGTTAATATTTCCTATGGTTTAGGAGTATCCCATCATCTGATCTTGCTACTTCAATTCCCAAGAAATATCTCAGCTCTCCCAAGTCTTTTATTTTAAAACTGCTTTGCAAGGTCTCCTTGGCTTCTGTCACCATTGTCATACTGCTTCCTGTGATGACTAGATCATCTACATATATAAGGATGATTACCATTTCTCTTCCCCTTTTCTTAGTGAACAAGGAGTAATCATATTTACTTTGTGTGTACCCTGACTTCATCAATGCCTCTGTCAGCTTCAGATTCCATTGTCTTGAAGCTTGCTTCAGGCCATATAAGGACTTGATCAGCCTGCAGACCTTATACTCCCCCTTATTGTCATAACCCATAGGTAGTTCCATGTATACCTCTTCTATGAGATCTCCTTGTAAGAAGGCATTATAGACATCCATCTGGTACAATGTCCATCCTGCTTGAGCTGCCATTACTATCACAGCTCTTACTGTCACCATCTTCACTACTGGTGAGAAGGTCTCTTGAAAGTCTATTCCCTCCTTCTGATTGTATCCTTTTGCTACTAATCTTGCTTTGTACCTCTCAACTTCTCCATCTGCTTTGTACTTTATCTTGTACACCCATTTGCAGCCTATGGCCTTCTTTCCTTTGGGCAGGTCAGCTACTACCCAAGTCTTGTTATCCTCTAGTGCCTTCATCTCCTAGTCCATTACTTCTCTCCATTTGGGATCTTTGGCAACTTCTGCATAGGTCTATGGTTCCATTTCAGCAGAAAAGGCTTGCAAGTAGCACTGATACCCTTTGCTCAAGCTATCATAGCTCAAATAGCTGCTTATTGGATATATTGATTCCCCAGCACTTGGTGTCACATAGTCCTTGAGCCATATAGGAGGTCCCTTTGTTCTGACTGGCCTAGTTTGCTCATGTGCTATATCTGCTATATCTGCATTGGGGATGCCTTCACCTGCTGCATCAACTACCTCTTCCTCTAGCTGAACATCTGCAACTTCATTAGGAATAGGATTCTCAGGTTCATGAATAAAGTCATTTATTTCTGCACCATCTTCAGCTCCCACTGCATCTTCATATAAGTATTTATCTTCTTCATGTGGTTCAAGTTCTTCTTCTGCATCTTCATGCTGGAATATGTCAATGTTTTGAACTGCTGGTTCTGGTTCCAAGCTGACTTCCCCCCTTTGATCCAGCTCCTCAAAGGAAAAATAGTGAGAAGCTGGAGCAGAGTGCTTGAACCTGCTGGCATCAGTAGACATTTTGAAAGGAAAGATGTGTTCCTTGAACCAGACATCCCTACTGACAAAGAACTTTCTTGCTGTAAGATTATACAGCTTGTACCCTTTCTGAGTTGCAGAATACCCCATCATTACACAAGCTGAGGCTCTGGGTGAAAGTTTGTGATCTGGTGTCAAATTTGTAGCAAAACTTAGGCAGCCAAACACCCTCATGTGATGTAGATGTGGGGATGATCTATGAAAGAGCTCATAAGGGGACTTTCCTCCTAGTGTATGAGCTGGCAGTCTGTTTATGACATACACTGTTGTCAGCACTGCTTTTCCCCAAAATCTCATAGGCATTCCTGACTGAAATAGTAGACCTCTTGCAACACTTAATATGTGCCTGTGCTTCCTTTCTACAACCCATTCTTCTGGGGTGTGTATGCACAGGAGCTCTGATGTATTATCCCTGAGCTACTAAATAATTCCTTGCACTGTGTATTAAAAAATTCAGTCCCATTATCACTCCTAACTGTCTTTACACTTGTTGAGAATTGATTTTTAACCATGATTAGGAAGTCTTTCAAGATAGTAACAACATCTGTTTTCAATCTCATCAAGAAAATCCAGCACATTCTAGAATAGTCATCAACAATGGTAAGGAAGTAATGATATCCATTATGAGTTTGAAACCTCAAAGGGCCCCAAGTATCCAGATGCAGTAATTCAAAACAACCCTTACTTCTAGTCTCACTAATAGGAAACATTTTCCTAACTTGTTTTGCTAAGGGACATATTGAATAATGCAGCAATTTATTCTTATGTACAGAATCTTTCAGTATTCCTGTCTGTTTTATTACTTCTAGAGGTGCATGCCCAAACCTTCTGTGCCATAGTGCTCCTTCTGTCACTGCACATGCAGTCAGTTCTGTTGGTACTTCTTGTGTTCTCTCCCTGCTCAGCAAGTACAATCTATTTATGCCTTTACCAATCCCCTTGACCTTCTCACTGGACAGGTCCTGAAATATACATAGATCAGGCAGAAACACCACACGACAATTCAGTTCTTTTGTCAATTGGGACACTGAAAGCAGGTTGAATTTAAAGCCAGGAATGTACAATACATTACTTATCCTACATCCTCCAAATACTTCACATTTCCCAACATGTGTCACTGATGCTTGCTGTCCTGTGGGCAAATGCACATATTTCTGTAGTTTTCTTATGTCCTGTACATCATCTAATTCTAGTAGGCTGCAGGTCATGTGATTACTCTCTCCTGTATCTATTATCCACACATCACTTTTTTTATGTGTCATTAAGCAAGTTATCATACCTGCCATATTAGCAAATTTGTCCACTGAGTCTGAATTGTTCTCCCTGAGTAACATTCTCTTGATCTCCTCATATTGATCCTTTGAGAAAAACTGTCCTGAGCTGCATCCATCAGAGTGCATTAGACTTGTACTCTGATTTCCATCCTGCATCTGTATATTACTAGCCATAGGTCTTGTTCTTCTCTTTCCTTTAAAATCTGGAAGGTAACCATTTAGCACATAACAGTCATCAATTGAATATCCTCTTAGCTGACAGTGCTCACATTTAATGTTGTAGTTTCTCCTAGGTTTTCAACTACTATTCCCAGTTCTTCCTTTTGATGTGTACATAGTTGATGCTTCATTCATCTCTTTCCCCTGCTTCTTAGCTGTGTACATTGCCATAGTGTCATTTACTCCTTGTGATGACATCATCCCAGTACTCAGCTTAGTGCTCTCATCTTGTATTGTCACCCCATATGCCTGATTGACATTAGGTAGTGGACTGTTCAGCAGAATCTGACTTTTGACTTGACTGTATGAGTCATTCAATCCCATGAGGAATTGAAACAATCTCCGTGAGTGAAAATGCTCAATGAATGCCTTAGATCTCTCACACTCACACCCTGGAGCTGCTATAATTGCATCATATTCATCCCACAGCAACCTTAGTCGAGAGAAATAGTTTGCTACAGATCCCACACCTTGAGTAATCGTGCATATCTCCCTATGCAGTTGATATACTCTGGATCCATTCACCTTGTCAAATCTCTCCTTCAAATCTTTCCATACTAGCTGGGCATTTGATGCATATACTACTCCACTCAGCAGATCCTGTGACACAGTGTTCATGATCCATGACAATACCACTGCATTACACTTCTCCCACTGCCTCTCAAGACCTGGATAATTCTCCCTTCTACAGCTTCCATCAACAAAACCTAATTTTCCTTTTGTCAACAAAGAAATCCTCATAGCTCTATTCCACAGGGAGTAATTCTCAGATCCTGTCAAATTTATCCCAATCAATGGTGCTCCTGTAGTATCTGAAGCATGCAGATACAGATCATGATTATGATCAATGTCCTGACTCATACCTACTCCATTTCCTGCATTACTCATCTTCAACTTCTCTTACCCCTGCTTAATCAGAAAATGAGATCTATATGAGAAACTCAACAAATTTCTACACAGTTTCTACACAGAACTTCAATTTTACTGCTAGGGTACTCAGAATTTGCTGAAAACCTTCCTTTACTTCCTCTATCTTCCTCTACTTCTCCTCTCCCCAGCTGTCTTCGTTGTTAATCTCTACTCTAAACCTCTCTTCACCAAGCTCTGATACCATGTGAAAGATTGGATCAGGTCGAGTTTGGAAACTTACACTTGAGCTAAGAACATCGAGGAAACAAACTGATGGAAGATTCTGGAAGAATCATTCTTCTGAGCTAAGAGGAAAGTACAAAGTAGAAAGGAATGGAAAACTAAAACTAACTCACTAACTATTCTACCTCATCTATTTATAGATAAATAGTTGCTTGTTCCCTAAGCTACTCCTAACTACCTCTAACCGACTCTAACTAATTCTCTAACTAACTTTGCCACATCAGCTTTATCACATGTGTTGCACCTCTATCCTAGCTGGTATGGATCCTCAGCTTGCATCCTTCCATTAGTTTCTTATTTTCTTTCCCTTTTAATTTCCCGTTGGTGAGCAAATTACAATGTGAGAAGTAACAGAATTCAATAAACATTTTTTAACACTATTATTTAAAATTTTCTCTTCAAAGATATTCTTTTTAATACAACTCTAAGTGTCGTTCACTTTAGACAAGTTAATACAGTAAAAGAGCGACATACAAATATAGCTCTTTGTAAGTAGTTGGTCGCTAATTTAACAAATCATTTTACATCCGTATTTCGTGAATACAAAACGAGCAATTTTGAGAAAACTAGATTTGAATAGATTATTGATAAATGAAGAGCTTTCAAAAATTAAGACATGAAGATTTTTCAAATGAAATGTTCCACAAAATTTACTGATCTCCTGATATTGTGGTGAATAATATTTATGTGATATTTGGACTTTATTTACGAGTTATAATATTCTCGAATATGTGATCAATGACGAGGATTTTTGAAGAGTAGAAGGTTAATAAATAACTTTTAAGGGTTTATAAGGTTGGCTAATACAAACAATTGCACGAAGAACAGTGGAACAAGCCCTGTGCACTGGGCTTAGGTGCATTTTGGCGTATGCCCCAGTGCTTGAGGCATAAGCGTCATATAGGATAAGAGCTCCACAACTCATTCCAAGAAAGTTTTATGAGCGTCTGATTTTGGGTCAATTCTGCTTTTTAAATCACCGCTAACAAGGTCTTGTAAACTTCTTATTTTCATTTCAAAACATGTTATTAAAATAGTTGTTTGCTCAAAGAATTACTACCATTCGCATTTGCACGGATAAATTTAGCTTAATAGTGCTTTCAAACCCTGGAAATGCCTTTTGCCATGAATGTACTACTATATCTTAGACTTGTGGAAGGATAGAACGTTGTTGGGCCACTAAAGCCCCGCATTGAAAGCTAGTAAGAAAAGGAACTACATAGACAATTAAGGTGCAGGAAATATAGTCCAAGTACTCGGAGGAGAGAAAGGGGCTGGCAATGGCGAATCCAACTTGGCTCAACGAATCAAGTAGAACTAAGATAGAGTTGTATAGATATTTCAAAATTAAGTACTATATCAATTTGGAACACACCCCCTTTAAATTTGAATATGACGTGGAGAGTTGGAGGCAAGGGCAGATCTAACCTACAACTTACTGATGAATCATGTAGTTTTGGTTTTGATTGTATATGTGTTAAAATATTACTCCCTCCGTCCCGTTTTATGTGTCGGTGGTTGACATGACACGTAGTTTAAGAAATAAAAAATACGTTTGAAACTTATAGTCTAAAATAAGTCATACAGATTTGTGTAGAAGGTATAAAATTACACTTTTCTTCTGTGAATAATTGTTGTGTGTTTTCATGTTCATTTCACAACAGAGAGACATGATTATATAGATACAATTGGATTAGGGTTGAGGAGTTATAATACAATACAACCTCTTTAGTAGCTATCTAAATGTTATTGAGTTGTCAACTCTAGCTAATGCTACGTGTGTGGAAGTATTAAAAGTGTTTATAAGCGATAAACCAAGTGCTTATAAGCCAAAATCAACCATAAGCTATAAGTTGGTCATTTCTAACTTATTACATTTCAGCTTATAAGCACTTTTAGTTTGACCAAGTATTTTACTATTTTATCCCTAATATAATTTGTAATCCATGCAATATCATTTCTAAAATTAAATTTTCAATATCCTCCTCATTCTATATTCGTCAATTGTCATTTTTAATGTAAAAATACTTTTAAATTTAATTTTTTTCTTTTTTGTAAATAACTTAATGGACATTTAGTCATTTTAATAAAAATATACTTATCAGTACTTTTTTACCAAACACACCAACTGCTTATTACTAGTTTCAATACTTCTATCCAAATACGTAACTACTTATTTATAAAATCAGCTTCAGCACCTAAAAGTATTTTTCAGTACTTGATGCTTATCAGCCACTTTAAATCAGCTAATCCAAACGGGCTCTATCTATAATAAAAGCTTTATCTGGTAAACATGATCCAATACTCCCCTTGTAAACTGATGGGGATAGCCAACCATTAGTTTGTCTTTGAGAAACTGAAAACGGAAAGCTGCTATAGGCTCTGTGAAAGCATCTGCAAGCTGGTATTTTGAAGAAATGAACTCCACTGTCAGGTCTCGCCTAGCAATCTAGTCACGAATAAAATGAAAATCAATTTCCACATGTTCTATACGCGCATGAAATATGGGATTCATGGAGAGATAAGCAGCACCAATATTATCACATCATAAGATGGGATCTTTGGTTAAGCTATTGTGAGTTCAAAGAGTAGCGATTGAATCCATGTAAGCTCTGTCGCGGCATCTACAAGTGCCTTGTATTAAGATTCTATAGAGGATCTAGTAACTGTGAATTGCTTCTTTGAGGACCATGAGACAAGACTTAGGCCAAGAAAAATGGCATATCCTCCAGTTGATTTTCGATCGTCCAATGACTCAGCATAGTCGAAGTCTGTGAAGGCCTGAAGCAAGAGAGACCGTGACGTAGGAATAAAAAAACTCATGTGCTAGGAATGATGTAAGTAGCACAATATGCGCTTGACCAATGCGCAATGGTTGATAGAGGGACTGTGCATACATTGGCAGATTTTACACATTAGGAAAGATCTGGTCTTGTGAGAGTTAAGTATTATAGAGCACCCATAATTTGACAAGAGAAAGATCGTGAAAGGGTTAGCTATCATTCAGGTGAAGCTTAGCTGTAGTAGACATTGGAGTAGCTAATGGCTTACAAGAAGTCATTCGCCCTTACAAAAAGAGACGCCACATATTGTTGCTGGGACAAAGAAACACATGTAGAATTGCGTGTGACCTGGGTACCAAGGAAAAGGACATAGGACCAAAATCTCTTATAGAGAATGCATCAATAAGTTTCGATACAGTAGACTCAAGAAAGTTGGAATCAGTGGCGGATCCATAATTTTACGTTTGTGGGTGCTTCACTTCTTTTAACATACCTTGTTCCTAAACAACATAAATGCATAACTATTTGAACGCAATGGTGTAAAAAGGACAAAATTAAAAAATGAAAAAAATAATGGTTAATCTTATCGTTACAAAGGAGAAAAATATAGTCACAGTGAGAACACGTGTATTGGAAGCTGATATGTTTTATTTCTTTGCTACATTAAGTTTGACAAAGGAAAAAAAACTATAAAACAATTTCATCTGAAAATCTACATAGAACGAAATTGGGAAAATGAACTACCATTGGGGTCACTACTGAAAAGATTTGCAGTAAAAGAGAAGGCCTAGAGGCTAGAATGATGAAAAAAATGAAGCATGATAAAATAAGAAAAATGAGGGAAAACAAACCATGATATTTGTATTGGTCGATTTTTGTTCGATCACAAGAAGGACGGATTTGGTTATATGACAAAGCATCAGTTGATTTCGAAGACGTTGTGATCGGAAAAAAGCTGCTTCGTTCGGTTGCGAGATCGATTGTGTGTTGTTGCGATCGGATGATCTCGAAGGCAATGCTCCAATGGATAACGCAGTTTGTCCTCATCCCGAGCTTATCGGAACTGATTTAGCGGATTCGGCGGAAGTGGGTGAAGATATGCAACTGTTGATAGAGAAACATGATGAAATGGAGTTCTTCTAGGGTTGGAGATTCTCCATCATTTCAACCTATAAATAGGACCTTATGCTCTCATTTGGAGACACGTTCATCTGAACAAAACTGCTCTCATCATTATTCTCATTCTCCCAGATATACATTTTCTATTCATTACATTGTCGTATCAACATCAATTTATTATTCAAAGCAACCGCTGTACTTGAATTACAGTCGAGGCTTGGTTCAAGCGTGGAAGAAGATCCATCTCTTTCATTGAAGCACCATCCTTCAATTCTTCAATACAATAAGCTTTTACCGCTTTATTTATTTATTCATCTGCTCATTTAATCATTGCTTGTCTCGTTGTTTGCTTGCTATTTACGTTATTCATTATCTTGATTCACTGTGTTCGATCTCATTAATTTATCGTCGTTATTTTGATCGTATAAGATAATTTATCAATTTTCTCATTTAGTATAAATCATATCAAGTGAATTGCTAGTATTGTCTTACGATCGCATTCTAATTGAGTTTCTATCACATTCATCCATCATCGTATTTAATACTGTCATCGGATTTGGTTAAAACTAAGTATTCAATCTTGAACGGAATCGAACTCATAGTTTGTCTTCGACTAGAAACTCGATTGAAACCATCTCATCGTAAATTGCTAGTTCGTCATCTGTTTTGGCTTTATCTGTTCATACCTGCATTCGAATCATTTATTTATATTTGACATCGTATCTGCATCTTTGCAATCGATATTTGCACTGTCTTCGAATTAAATCGCTAGAAATCGACATCTTGTCAACATAAACTGCTTATCAATCGATCGAATTGAGATATAAAATGGTCGCCTTAGACTCAACTAAATATAAATTTAATTGTAAAACCTGATACGCTTTTAGGAAATACAATTTGGCGCCTACCGTAGGGTCTAGGCAATCGATTTATTCCAAAATTTGAATCGCTTGATACTACTTACGTTTGCTTCCTTGTTTTGAAATGGCAGATGAACGTAACATCGACGCTACCACCGCTTTGAACGGTCAACAACAGCCCAATCCCAATGACGGGGTACATGTTCCGACCAACGATGAGGCGGTCGATAAATCTACCAATCACGAGCAGGATCCAACTCATGACGACATTCCTGCTGGTTCACGGTTGAATGCGCCCCGAGGGCAGCGACTGGGTAAGGAGCCTGTGGTCGAAACTGAGTCAGGAGATGCAAATGCGGCACTAATGGCATATTTGAAAAGGCATGATGCTCAATTCGAAATGATACAAGAACAATTGAGGGTCCTATCTAACTCTATCGGAAGTGGAGCACCCCCCCTGCCCGATCACACCCCCAGCAAGCATTCCGACTTCGGTTCCTCAGGGCGCCGTAATAGGGGGACTTGCAGCGGGGGTCGGATCTGGAGGATCGGGTACGGCCGCAGTAGCTATGGTAGCTCCGGCCTCGGTTACAAATGAAGTGAGAATGTTAGCTACGATGCAAACTCTGTTGAATGACACAGTGGATAAAAAGTTCAGTGAGATAAATTCATTTATGGAAAAATTGCCAGGTGTCCCGAAGTTAACGGACGAAGTCGCTAAGAAATCGATTTCAAAGCGTCCGTTCCCAGCAAGTGCAGCCCCAATGCCCATTCCTAAAACTTTCAAGTTGCCAGAAAGTTTGAGATACGATGGAACCACAGATCCAAGGGATCACATTGATATGTTCTCAGTTGCAGTTTAGGCGAATGACCTGACTTCGGAGGAAATCAATTCGGTCAGCCTTAAGAAGTTTTGTGAGACGTTGAAAGGAGCGGCATTGAAATGGTATCTGCAGTTGCCCGAAAATGAGATATTGAATTTTGATGACATGGTAGCAAAGTTTATTCGATCACATACTGGAGCGAAAAAGATAGCGCTAAGGGTGGAAGATATATTGAACGTTAGGCAGCGGCCCGGGGAAACTATCAAACAATTTGTGAAACGGTTCAATGATGAGAAGATCCATATCCCGAATCTCGAAGAAAGGTGGGCTTGCTTGACCTTTGCTAACAATTTGCGCACTGATTCGATAGAAGCATGGAAGTTGAAAGATCGTCTTAGAGAGATCGATGCATGGACATTCGACGTGCTATATCGGGAATGCGAGCCAAGGATTAGGACTGAGGAGGAGGAGTTGCAGCTAGCCCGATATAATTATCATTATGATCGACCTCCACCACGGAGAGT
Source organism: Petunia x hybrida (assembly GCA_037355625.1). Classification (NCBI taxonomy): domain Eukaryota; kingdom Viridiplantae; phylum Streptophyta; class Magnoliopsida; order Solanales; family Solanaceae; genus Petunia; species Petunia x hybrida. The sequence continues at coordinate 581,384 of JBBBVM010001019.1, read as the reverse complement.
CGAAAACGACATGCGAAACTACAGAGACCAACGATGGGAGCCCTACAGTTTCCCTCGAACGGGGAACAACAACCACGAAGCTGGTAGTTCGAAGAATCAATCGAAGAAAGGGCAGTCAAACACATCTTCGGCTCCGAAAGATCGACCGCTCCCTCCAAAAGTTACGGAGTACAATTTTTGCATATCAACACCGAACTTGGTGAATCACTTGAGAGGGATGGGTGAGAAGGTTGTAAAGTTTCTAGGTCGCATAAAAACAAATCCAAACACAAGGGATGAGAATCTATGGTGTGCATTTCATCATGACTTCGGCTATACGACGGAAGATTGTAAGGCATTGAGATACGAAGTGGCCAGCCTGCTACAGAAAGGGCATCTGGTCGAATTATTGACTGACAGAGGACGAAACAATTTTAATAAGATGAAAGACGATGAGCCGCCAAAACCTCCTGCTCCTAGGAAGACGGTAAATGTTATTACCGGAGGAGATGACGTTTGTGGGGTGACCTATACTACAAAGAAATATACAAAGGTCTCGTTTACACGAGATAAACGAACACGAGATGATATGAATGATGAGATTGTGTTCGGAGATTTCGACTTTGATGAAAGGATTCATCCCCATCGCGATGCACTTGTAGTCAAGATGAGGATCGACGATGCCGATGTAAAAAGGGTGTTAATCGATGCTGGCAGCTCGGTTAATATCATACATACAAGGGTAGTCGAGCAGTTACAGTTGAGTGATAAGATCGTGCCTCGCTCAACAGTGTTGTCGGGTTTCAACAACTCGAGCGAAGTGACCGTTGGAGAAATCACAATTAAGACCTATGCAGAAGGTGTTGAGAGTGAAACGTCGTTTCAAGTGATGAAAGGCGAGATGGAATACAACGTGATATTGGGTCGACCGTGGATCACGCTATGGGAGCAGTCCCGTCGACCCTACATCAAGTTGTAAAATTTCCTACTCCATGGGGAATTCGTGAAATTAGAGGCGAACATCAGGCTTCACGAGAATGTTACTCAGTAGCAGTTAAGGATGGCTTTCGATTGTAGCAATCACAGCTAGTGGAACCCGTGGCCGGAAGCTTCACTTCGGTTCCGTCATGTGCTTCGTCACAGTTACCGGAACTCGAAGTCGAAGGCGACTTCGCACAGGTCCCACCATGTGTGAGAGAACCGTATAAACAAAAAGCTGGAGACTCTACGATAGAAGAATTAGAAGAAGTAATGTTATTCGATGATAAGCCTGATCGGAAAGTCTATGTGGGAACAGAATTGGATCCCGAAGTAAAAACGAAAATTATATCCTTCCTCAAGGATAATTCTGATTGTTTTTCTTGGTCCCACACAGATATGGTGGGGGTCGATCCAAAAGTCGCTAAACACAAATTAAATGTCGATCCAAAACATCAGTCGGTGAAGCAAAAGAAACGATCGAATGGAGGATTTTGAAGGAAAGTGATCAACGACGAGGTAGAAAAGCTGCTAATGAATGGGTTCATTAACGAGGTCAAGTATCCTGAATGGCTTGCAAACACTGTAGTGGTGCCAAAGAAAAACGGCAAATGGAGAGTATGCGTCGATTATACCGACCTCAATAAAGCTTGTCCAAAGGATTCGTTCCAGTTGCCTCACATCGATAGGCCGATCGATTCAACGGCAGGGCACGAAATGTTGAGCTTCTTGGACGTCTATTCAGGCTATAATCAAATTTCAATGGACCCATTGGATCGGGAAAAGACGTAGTTCATCACAGACATGGAGACTTATTGCTATACAGTCATGCCCTTCGGCCTTAAAAATGCTGGTGCTACTTATCAGCGTTTGGTCACCACCATGTTCAAAGATTTGATCGGAAAAACCATGGAAGTATATATCGATGACATGCTGGTCAAATCTCTTGAGAAGGGAAATCATCTAAGTCATTTGGAGGAGACTTTCACAATACTAAGGCGGTTCAACATGAGATTGAACCCAGAGAAATGCGCGTTCGGGGTTGGATCCGGTAAGTTCTTGGGATTCATCGTATCGCAAAGAGGAATTGAGGCAAATCCAGACAAAATCAAAGCAATTGAAAGCATTCCCGAGGACTTGACAACGGTGAAGGAAGTTCAGCAGTTGACCGGTCGAGTAGCCTATCTCAGCAGGTTCATCTCGAGATCATCTGAACGATGTCACAAGTTCTTTTCGGTGCTGAGGAAGAATAAAAGCTTTGAATGGACACCAGAATGCAAAAAGGCCCTCAGTGAACTAAAGCAATACCTTTCCAACGCTCCGCTCCTGTCAAAACCGATCGAAGGAGAAATGCTGCTGATCTACTTGGCTGTCTCCGATGTCGCTGTAAGCGCTGTCCTCGTTCGCAAGGATAGAGGTAACCAATTTCCTATCTATTATGTTAGTAAAACATTGCTAGATGCAGAAACAAGGTATCCACACCTAGAGAAACTAGCACTTGCACTAGTCACTGCTGCACGAAAACTAAGACCTTATTTCCAATGTCATTCAATATCTGTCGAAACTACTTTTCCATTGCGAAATATTTTACATCGGCCAGATCTCTCTGGTCGATTAATGAAGTGGGCGGTCTAGCTGAGCGAGTATGACATCACTTATCAGCCTCGCACCGCCATAAAATCTCAAGTTTTAGCTGATTTTGTAGCAGACTTTAGCGCTAACATTTTTCCGGAAGCAAAAAAGGAAGAATTGATGATGAGAGATCCCGATCCCGGAGTTTGGAAAATGTATACCGATGGAGCTTCAAACGTGAAAGGGACCGACCTTGGAATCTTATTAATAGCACCTACCGGTGAGAAACTCAGGTATGCGATCAAATTACATTCGAAAACTAACAACGAGGCCGAATATGAGGCCCTCGCTGCAGGTTTAAAGATCGCAAAAGAGTTGAAGGTCGAACGATTAGACATCAAAAGCGATTCTCAATTGGTGGTAAATCAAATCCAAGGCGATTTTTGTGTTCGAGATCCAAGGATGCAGCAGTTGCTCGAGAAAGTACAAAATGTGCTTACATTTTTCCAAGAATGGAAAATAGCTCGGATACCGAGGACAACATTGAAGCAGACGCCTTAGCCAACCTCGGTTCTGTAGCGGTCATCGATGGCAAAATCGATGAAACAGTGGTTCATCTGTTCGAATCCCCACTCTGTCGGAGCATCAAAGAGGTAAACAATGTTAATCATACTTGGGATTGGAGAAACAAATGCTTGTCTTATTTGCAGGCAGGCACCCTTCCCAGTGACAAAAAATCTGCCGGATCACTCAAAGCTAAAGCGGCAAGATATTGTCTCTTAGAAAACCAGCTCTACAGACGAATGTTCAGCGGCCCTTTAGCGAAGTGTGTGGGACCAGATGGAACAAACTATGTGTTGAAAGAGATTCACAAAGGCGAGTGCGGCAATCACTCCGGCAGCAAATCATTGGTTCGAAAGATCCTAAGAGCTAGATACTATTGGCCAACGATCGCAGATGACGCCAAAGAATTCGTCCGCAAATGTGACAAGTGTCAACGATTTGGCAACCTCATACATCAACAGGCAGAACCACTTCATTCGGTCACGTCACCGTGGCCATTCATGAAGTGGGGAATGGATTTGGTCGGGCCGCTTCCAACAGCGCCCGGTGGAGTAAAATTTATCTTAATTCTTACGGATTATTTCTCTAAATGGGTAGAGGCTATTGTCTTGGCTAAAATTCGTGAACAGGAGGTTATCAAATTCATTCATCAGAATATCATCTGTCGCTTTGGGATCCCGAAAGAGATCACATGCGACAATGGTAAACAGTTCGTAGGAAGACGGATTACTGCCTTCTTCGAAAAATTGGGGATCAAGCGAATTGCCTCAACACCTTATCACCCCAGTGCAAATGGATAGGCTGAGTCTTCCAACAAAACAATAATCGAATACTTGAAGAAGAGGATGGATGATTCAAAGGACAATTGGCCGAACGAACTCCCCGGAGCGCTGTGGGCTCATCGGACGACGGTGAAACACAGCACCGGGGAGACACCGTTCTCACTTGTCTACGGAGCAGAAGCATTGATACCGATCAAAGTGGCAGAACCCAGTCTTCGGTTTGCCCACTCTACCGAAGAAGCAAACAAAGAGACCATGCTGATAGATCTAAACTTGATCGAAGCAAAAAGGGACATGGCATTTGTTCGAATACAAGCACAGAAGCAAAGGGCAGAAAACTACCTCAATAAAAAAGTCAGGTATCGATCTTTCAATGTAGGTGACTATGTGCTGAAGGTCAAAAGACCAAAGAAGGACGAGCCCAACGAAGGCAAACTAGGAGCAAATTGGGAAGGACCCTATCGGGTCAAGGCAGTAATCGGGAAAGGTTCATACCAACTCGAAACAATGGACTCTAAGCCAGTCGACTTCAATTGGAATATCACGCAATTGAAGAAGTACTACTTTTGAGGTTCTACGGTATCATCAACCCTCATCTTTTACTTTTTCGCAAATTTTCATTCTCATTTTTCCTTAATCGGAAAAAGTTGTTTAATCGATTATTTGGTACTAACACTTTTAGATGATAGGCATAGTTGGAATCGAATAATGACAAACATCACCTACGAACACCTGAGCTCAAAATGCTCCGATCGGGGTCGATAAGTCTGACGAACACTCTAACGTGGTCTTGATCTATAACGATTTTCTCGGTTTTTTGTTTTCCAATGACTCCGTTTCAGGACCAATGTTCGGCCACTCATTCTTCACACCCAAACATTGGGGGGGGGGGGGAGGGGGAGATGGAGTTAGTGTGATGGTCATCAACGGATACTAGGGACTGCTCGAGAACCGGGGACTCGTTCAAAATTCGACAGAAGTTCCAACGAGGGACTCGTTCAAAATTCGATAGAAGTTCCAACGTTCACTCGAACTGGGGACTCATTCAGAATTCGACAAAAGTTCCAACGTTCATTCGAACTGGGGACTCGTTCAAAATTCGACCAAAGCTCGAAGAATCCAACACTCACTCGAACTGGGGACTCATTCGTACTTCCATTCGAACTAGAGATTCAATTTTTTCAAACCTTGCCGCTTTTATTCGAAGTCAAGGGTTGTCCATTTAGATGAGTTATACGACATGTAAACGATCCATTAGTGATAAAAAAATTTGCGCCTTCAAACGGCCACGTTTCGTAATCGATCGAATCATATGATCCAAAATGTATTAAAAGCCCATTAGCGGCCCACTTCAATAATATGAGACACTTTGGTTATATTTTCGACTTTTCACATTTATTCGACTCGAATGATCGTTTCAACTGTTAGCGAATTTTATAATTCCGAATTTTTCACCAAGTGTTAAATAATTTTTCTTTATTCTGAACTCATAAAAAATGTTCGAAGAGTACATTACGTGAAAGTGAGACGTCATTTTTCACTACGCACTAAGACATTGGACCCGAATCATATCTATTTCGACGACTGTTGCTAAACATCCAAATTTTTGATCGATCAAGTCATCTTAAAAGAAAACGATACAACAACGAAAGTCAAGAGAATAATTTCATTCATACAAAACATATATGTACATAGTTGGTCATACGACCACATTACATTAGTTTTCAAAAACGGCTAAAACAACTAGCCGAAAAACAACTACAACTCATTCATCACCATCCCCATCGGAGCCTTCATCGGAAGAACTTGCTGGGAGACCAAGATCTTCACGAGCCAACCGCACAATGGCAACAGCTTCACTTAACTCTGTAGGAACATCAATATCTCGATCCAGCATCTCTCTAAGGACATCACGCCTTGATTCGGCTAAGACAAGATCCTTCTTCTCCTCAAACTCTTCCTCGAATTCACGCCTTAGGATGCTGGACTCCTTTTAAAGCAACAGGTTCCTTTCAGTCAGGCTATCAGCTTGAACTCTTAAATCCTCATTGCCTTTGTGGAGGACGTTCAACTCTTCGAACTTCTCAGCTAGCTCTCGATATTTGCTATCTAAAGCAGAGTTGAGTTCGGCTAATTTCAGATCGGAATTGGCTTCATGCTCACTTAGCTGCGCGTTCAAAGCTCGAATCTGAGATTCCAACTCTGTTTGACGAGGAGCATGCTCATTCGTACTCCTGTCGAAGTTAGCCAAAAGCTCAGCATACTTGGCTTCTGCAGCTTTTAGCTTCCCATGCAAACCCTCTCCAGTCGAAGTAAGATGAATAATCAGCTCGTTCAAAACTTTGGCTCCATCCTGAAGCTGGCGAATCCGATCGGCGGTCTCGATTGCCATTATGCAGTTCTATAAACAAGTTACAGTTGAAGTTCATAAAAATCTATGCAACGAGTAAAAAGAAGAAAATTTTAGTATGGAATTTACCCTGAAGGCACCAAAAGAAATCTGGGAAGTCAAACTCAGATCTTCGTGCGTGTTCAATCGAGCTTGCTCTATCGGGCCAATGACATCGAAAAAATAATCTGCCAGCCGCTTTGGGCACCTTAGCAAATCAACGTTGGGTGGCACTTCTATCGTAAGCGATCTGCCACCCCTCTTTTTAGATTCGCCTAAAGCGGCAAAGGCAGCAGCTTCTTCGCCCCGAGGAAGAGGTACAATCGGATCAGTATGATCCGCACCAAAAAACGACGACCCTGTCTCTTCATCGTATTTTGATCTCGTCGTCGCTATTGGCCGATCCAAAGCTGGCATTTTCCCTGTAGCTGGATCCCTCTCCTCGAATTCGCGATCAAAGGCCTCAATCATTTCCCCTTGATTTTCAGGGGCAACACCCAAAGAAACGAGGGCACCTTCCCTACTAGGCAAGCCCGCTGAGCCCGAGTTGACTTCTTCGGCTACAGGGGAAATATGATAATCGTCAACGGAAAGCTCTCCTTATTCAGCCACCTTGAGTTGAATGGCTGTCTCTTGGAGTCTTTCCTTGACTAGTTTCTTGGGATGCCTCACTAATCGGTCAGACCTCGATTCGTCCCCGGTCTCTTTCCCCTCGATATCGACAACCGAGGTCGTTCCTTCGGCGGCTTTCGCCGCTGCAACCGCTGAACTTGTTCCAGCGATCACATCCTCTATGGTTTGGGGCGCAGCCGATGAACTGTCCCCTTGCTCCTTCTCCATCACCACTATCTTGGGCAAATACTTATTCTTCAACTCCTGAAATGATTTCTTATTCTTCTTCGGAGGGGGAGCGTCATCGATTTTCTTTCCGCCCTCGGGTTCAGCTTCCTCATCACTTGGCTCACCTCCAGCACCAGTGATGCCTGTAAGAAATTTGAAGCGTAAAAAAACATCAACAAAAATTGCAAATTCAGTGTAAGTTTGATTTAAAATTACCATGATTCTTGGCTTTGGGCTTTTTCAAAGCCGCGACCGATTTCCAAGCCCATTTATCGTTGGTCGTTTTGTCAAGCACCCTTATCAGCCACGATATGATATCGGCAACTTGATCGAACACGAACACATCGGCTGAAATTTTTTTGGAAAACTTGTAAGATTTAAAAATCATAAAGTCGTTCAAAAAGAGAAAAACGAATAGACAGAACACTCACGATTTCGATTCCATACGCTTGGGAGCAGCCCCTTTTCAGGGTCGGTTAACTGCTTCATAGGGATAAAGACAAAGCGTTGATTCCACCCCCAAAGATCGTCATCGTTGTCAGATATCAAGGCTCGCTGACCTCGTTTGGCTAAATTTATCACCCCTCCTTTGTAAACTCGAGAGGAGTAGATATTAAGAATATGGCGAAGTGTCAGCTCCACCTCCGCCTCCTCTATGATACATTGCATAATCACTGCCGTTCTCCATATCATCGGAGAAAGCTGCCCAAGGCAGACGTTTTACATCTTGCAGAACTCCTCGATCACGTTGTCGACCGGGAGAGAAAATCTGATGGTGAAAGGACATGTCAAAACTACGGAATGGTCCTCGATGTGAGTCGCCAACGTCGATTTTCTTGGAGGGCACATCACATCGATGTCACCAACCTTCCAACCACATTCCTCCCAAACTCGTGGTATCGATTCTGGCATGATCGCACAATAGACTGAGTCAATCGGAATATTCTTCTTTTTGCCTTGCTCTGCTTCACTTTGAACGCTGACTTTGCAGTCGTTCTCATAAGTAAATCTTTTCTGAAGGATCTCCGACCACGATTTCTTGGGACCATAATCCTTCACCTTCCTCTCTTTTCGCTTTTTTCCTTTTTTGTCCACTGAAGGACCAGCAACCGTGGAAGTCTGCTCCGCCACCACACCAGACTGCGGCGGAGCTGTGGCGGTGACTGCCGCGGCGGCAGTAAGTTCAGCGTCAGCTACATTTTAAGAAGAAGACGACATTGTCAAGAGTACAGAATCAATGGTTTCAACAAATAATTTAGGAAATTTGGAAAAGAAATCAACAGAAACCAATAGCAAGTTACTGAGATTCGCTTGAAAAGTTGAAGAATTTTAAGAATTTTGGAAGATCTTAGAAGTTGTAAAGTTTGAAATATGAATTTGAAGTTGGTATTTATAAGGCAAGAATCATCATTGCCTTGGGAACCATCGAGAAACTGCTACCCACACAATTTCTGACACGTGTAGCGATGGGAAGTTGAGGCGACATATTGACGTTTCAAAATGGAGGGACACAAGCGTTCCACGTGTCTTCCCGCCAAAAAATTCAAGCCACTTGCCAAGTTTTTACGAGCACACGACTCGGCAAGTGGAGGGACTATCTGTATTGGTCGATTTCTATTCGATCACAAGAAGGACGGATTTGGTTATATGACAAAGCATCAGTTGATTTCGAAGACGTTGTGATCGGAAAGAAGCTGCTTCGTTCGGTTGCGAGATCGATTATGTGTTGTTGCGATCGGATGATCTCGAAGGCAATGCTCCAACAGATAACGCAGTTTGTCCTCATCCCGAGCTTATCGGAATGGATTTAGCGGATTCGGCGGAAGTGCGTGAAGATATGCAATTGTTGATAGAGAAACGTGACGAAATGGAGTTCTTCTAGGGTTGGAGATTCTCCATCATTTCAACCTATAAATAGGACCTTATGCTCTCATTTGGAGACACGTTCATCTGAACAAAATTGCTCTCATCATTATTCTCATTCTCCCAGATATACATTTTCTATTCATTACATTGTCGTATCAACATCAATTTATTATTCAAAGCAACCGCTGTACTTGAATTACAGTCGAGGCTTGGTTCAAGCGTGGAAGAAGATCCATCTCTTTCATTGAAGCACCATCCTTCAATTCTTCAATACAATAAGCTTTTACCGCTTTATTTATTTATTTATTTATTTATTTATTCATCTGCTCATTTAATCATTGCTTGTCTCGTTGTTTGCTTGCTATTTACGTTATTCATTATCTTGATTCACTGCATTCGATCTCATTAATTTATCGTTGTTATTTTGATCGTATAAGATAATTTATCAATTTGCTCATTTAGTATAAATCATATCAAGTGAATTGCTAGTATTGTCTTACGATCGCATTCTAATTGAGTTTCTATCACATTCATCCGTCATCGTATTTAATACTGTCATCGGATTTGGTTAAAACTAAGTATTCAATCTTGAACGGAATCAAACTCATAGTTTGTCTTCGACTAGAAACTCGATTGAAACCATCTCATCATAAATTGCTAGTTCGTCATCTGTTTTGGCTTTATCTGTTCATAGCTGCCTTCGAATCATTTATTTATATTTGACATCGTATCTGCATCTTTGAAATCGATATTTTCACTGTCTTCGAATTAAATCGCTAGAAATCGACATCTTGTCAACGTAAACTGCTTATCAATCGATCGAATTGAGATATAAAACGGTCGTCTTAGACTCAACTAAATATAAATTTAATTGTAAAACCTGATACATTTTTAGAAAATACAATATTAAAATAAGAAAAATTGGAGAAAAAGAACCACGATAATCGCTAATAATATGAAAAAAGATAACTGTTGCTTTGTATGGGAATCGAACAACAGACCCTTGCAATTAGTGGCCATCAGCACCCACGACCTGGCCATCTCAACTACTAATCACTTTGTTCTGTGGGTGCTCACTGACAAATTATGTTAATATCTTGAAGTTTCTCAACTAGCTATACATAGTTTCTTTTGGTGTCCATGGGCACTCGAGCACCATTATAATGTATGTGGGTTCGCCCTTGATTGGAATTATTGCCAATGATGACATCTACGTAAACAAGAAGAAAAGCCTTGATGCCATTTGAGTTAAAAATTAAAAGCGAAGTATCTGTTCTTGAGCTTATGAAACCAACAACTAGAAGAAAATTATGTAATTTCATGTACCAAGAACGTGGTGCTTTTTTAAGGCCATAAAGAGGCTTATTGAGCTTGCAAACATACTGAGGAAGATGAGGATGAGTAAAACCAGGGGGCTGGACCATGAAAACATTTTCTTGAAGGTCTACGTGCAAAAATGCATTTTGCACATCAAGTTGTCGGAGAGGCCAGTCATCTAAAACGGCTATAGGCAATTTATGCATACGGCAATGGGTTTCACAACAGGGCTGAAGGGTTCTAAATAGTCTTGACCTTCGAGTTGATGAAATCCCGTAGCAATTAGACGAGCCTTTAAACGCTCTCCGGACGAATTGGGTTTATCCAAAATACCCATTTGCATTCTAAAAAATTCAAGGAAGGATGAGGAGGGACGAGAGACCATGTGTTATTTCGAAGATGGCTGTCATCTCAGTATTCATAGCCTCTTTGCATTCCTTATATTTATTGGCCTCTGTGAAGCAAATTGATTAAGTACTTGGAACTTAATATGAAGATGCACTAGTAGCAAGGTGCACGAGAGGGATTCTTGTTATGATGCAACTGCATGTTATGTGTTCTAATAGTAGGCTTAGGGGGACGGGAGATCTTTGAGGCACCAAGTTTTGTTGCTTGAGATAATGAAACGGGAGCAACATTAGAGAATGGGACGAGGGCATTATTAAGAGAATGCACTTGTTTCTGGATTTGTATAGGGACTGACTTAGCAATAGAACCTGGAACAACTAGTGGCTGCTGGTGTGTGGGAGTGAAGGTTGAAATAGTTGGAGTAGAACGCACTGGACATGAGAGATAAGGTTGTTGTCGAGCATGTGACCCAATTTTGAGTGAAGAGGATCCAACAAGGATTGAGATGCAAATGGAAATTGAGACTCATCAAAGGGCACATGGCGGACGAAGTAGATTCGGCCCGAAAAAATCCAAGCAGCGATATCCATGATATCTAGAGCTGTAGCCTAGCAAAATACAATGGGATGTGTGAAACTAAAACTTATTTTTGTTATATGGACAAATATATGGAAAACTTACACAACCAAAAGCTTTAAGAAAGTAATAGTCTGGGGCTGTTTTGAATGCTAACTCATGTAGAGAGAGACATTGATTTGAGGGAGAAGGGAGCGATTAATTAAATAAACAAGACAGTCAAAAGCAAAATGCCAATTTTGACTGAGTAGAACTATGAGCCATTAGACTAAGGCCAATCTCAACAATGTGGCAGTGTTTGCATTCAATCTTGCCTTGTTGCTCATGAGTATGAGGACAAGACAATCTATGATAAATACTAAATTTTGTGAGTATGTGCGTGAGATCCTGGAATTCACCGCCACTATATGTTTGAATAGCCTTAATTGTTGAATTAAGTTGATTATCAATAAGACTATTGAATTGTAAAAATAAGGGAAAGACATTAGACGTTTTGAATAAAGGAAAACTCCATACAAGACTTGAGTGATCATCAATAATTATTAAAAAATAACGATGACCTTCAGATGAAAGAAACGGAGATGGTCCCCAAACACAGGCATACAATAGTTGCAAAATTGAAGAATTTTTATTACTATTAATTGGAAGAGATCGATCTGAGGATCTTCGGAAACAACCTCTCTACCTTGGCGTGAGTAAGGTTTGCATACATCTCACCCTCCCCAGACCTCACATGTAGTGTAAAACTGGGTATGTTGTTACTGTTGTTGTTATTGTACTAATTGGAAGAGACAGTTTGTGTGACTTGCCAAGTTGGCAAACACTACAAATATTATTCAATCCGAAACTAGAAAATGGAAGTTAATGTTTCTTCATGACATGCTGGAGAATTTGTTGAGGGTGGCCCAGCCTAAGATGCCAATAGTTTGATGAAGCTTTGGAGGAGAGAAAAGCTTAAGGACGAAATAATAAGGAAACCTTAAGTGGAAGAGTATAGAGACCATCCTTACTCTGACCGGATAGTAGAACCTTCTTGGAAGCTTGATCCGTAACCCAAAAAAAAAAAAAAAAAGAGTAGGGTGAAATTCAAAGAAAAGGTTATCGTCATGATAAAACCTTTGAACATAGAGAAGAGGTTTAGTGATTGAAGAAACATGGAGAATTTCTTGAGAGTACCAGTATGTTGTATAGGCAAGCCAATACCATTCCCAACATGTAGTTGATATATTCCTTTGTAAGAATATGCTTGTTGAAGGTCAAAGAGATCCTGAGTAATATGATGTGTGGCACCGGTGTCAAGACACCAATTCTGAGTTAACGGAATGGAAGCTTGATGAGACAAATAAGCATTGGGGTTGATAGTGTGATTGTATCACTACAAGCAATCCGACGCTAGATGATTGCTCCCTTTACAAAGCTGGCATCGTGGCTTTGAGTCATTATGGTGATGCCACTGCTGTCCAGTTTGTTGAGTAGACCTTGGAGAAAAATAATGGCCCTTTCTACCACCTTTCCATCTGGAATTCCTTCCCCTACCACGACTAAAGATGTTGCTAGAATAACAATCAGGAGGTGTAGATTTTTGGCTTAAATTAGTAGTTTGCCTGTTGGTCATTGGCTTGAGTGGATGACACGGACTGAAAGGCGAGGGTCTGTCCATGAATGAATTCATGATTTAGTAATAGTTTGTGAAGTTTGGGATAGGTAACAGGTTCGGCTCTCGCTGACAGAGTTGTGACAAGATCTTTGAATTCAGGGCGAAGACCTTCCAAATATATATATATATATATATATATATATATATATATATATATTGAGATTTAATGTAAACAAAGATCTCCCAACTGCGCCAAGTTCATCAGACAAAAGTTTTGCCTTTTGTAAAAATTGAGAGAGCAAGATCATCTTAATTTAAATTTTGAAGGGTCATGTGAAGGTTGAGAATATAGGTGCTGGATGGAGAAGAGAGTGCTTTTCCTAAGGTGTCCCAAACTTGCTTTGCCGAGGATAGGCCACTCACAAGAGGAAGGGTCTCCTCAGAAAGAGAAGAAATGAGAAGACTCATGATTAGTTTATCTTATTGTACCCACTAAGTATAGAGAAGATTTGGCTGAATAGTAGTTGTTCCTTCTGAAACGATATCAGAAGGTGGACAAAGAAGAGAGCCATCAACATAACCAATAAGATTTTGACAGTTGGGAAACGGTAGTAATTTAGTTTTCCAGAATAGGTAATTAGTAGATGTGAGTTTTATGGATATGAAATGATAGAGCATGATTTAAAGAGGTTGGGAAGGAAGAATTAGCAGTGTTGATCAATAGATGAGAAGGAAGGGAGGAAAAAGAGGGGGATGCCATGGCTATCTGATACCATATAAAATCGCGTTTTTCTTATGTGAATAATTATTGTGTATTTTCATGTTCATTTCACAACAGAGAGACACGATTATATAGATACAATGGGATCAGGGGTTATGAAATTATAATACAATACAACCTCTTTATTAGTAGCTATCTAAATGATATTGAGTTGCTGTCAACTCTATTTGGTGCATTATCTTTAACAGAAGCTTTATCAAGTAAACATGATCCAATAGAGAGAAATCATTTTACTAAGGTAAAATATTGAGAAAATAACAGCTTAACCCCCTTAATATTTTTTTAAACCCCATTTTTTAAAATAACCCTAAATAAATATTTATCCAACCCCTATAACTTTTTTGTACCCTCTAGTCTAGGGTTCCCCCCCCCCCACCGCCCACCCCATCTGCACCAGCCAAATCCCTCCACCACTGCCCCTCCTTCATTGCTGCTCATCCTCCGTCGCTACCCCTTCGCCGCTGCTCATCCTCCATCGCTGCTCCTCCTACGTGGTTGCTCCTCCTCTCCACTGTTTTTGTTTGCTCGACACCATCTGTTTCGCTCCGGCAAGCTTCTGTAGCAGCTCCACCGCAGCAGATCTGCTGCTGCTCCGGCTCTGCAGATCTGCTGCGATGGAGCCGCTCATCGGAGCTCCGAGCCGGCGAAGTCGAGCCTAGACGAGCTGTTTTTTTTTTTTTTTGAATAATTGGATGTATACAAATTTTGTTTTATTAAATTGTGTATACACTGTGAAAAAAGTGTGTATACACTAAAAATAACGATAAAAAGTACTTGTATACATTGCGCATACCCAATAAATTTTATTGTATACACCATATTTTTGGGTGTATACACTAGGTATCTGTGAGGATACCATTTGTATACCTGGATAATTGTTTGTATACCATTTGTATTCATTTTTGTGTATACTAGCTATAAAAAATAAGGGCTAGTCAAAAGTAAGGGGATGGAGTTGACTGACTGTTTTGATAATTCTCCCTAAAATATTTATAAGAAAGGTAACATTCTTTTTGGGACTGAATAAAAAAAAAGTAACACATGAATTGAGATAAAAAGAGTACTATTCTATAAATTAGGTACAAATAAAGAAATTTCAAACCAAGTAAATCAAATTGATTGCGATAAAATACTAACTCTCAACCCATATTATCCATATCATGTCATGTCCACCTTGGTTTGGGGAAGGGTAGGGGTGGGAGGATTGGAGTTAAAGCAATGAGCAGAAGTTGTGCGCTAGTTGTTGTAGGTAATGACTTAGCATGGAAGTGAAACTGTTAGTTGCCTGCCTCGAAAAGGAGCTAAGTTCAGAGAAGCGCACGTGTAACCTCAACGTTCATGTCTCTCTGCTAGATAGAGTGTCTGCCTAGCTACTGATCCCTACCCTCACTATTCATAGTATTAGCCCTAAATATAGTATACCTGTAAAAGTTCAGTCAAAAAGCAATAACTCAGAAGAAGAATACTAAATGCCCCATACCTCTCTGCCTTTCATTCATCACTCGTGGCCAATATAGTTTGCATCTTCTCATTTACAGTACTTTCTTCCTACATTCCCTTTTTTTTTTTTTTTTTTCTATTAACATGCACCACGGCGAGCACACTGAT
Source organism: Petunia x hybrida (assembly GCA_037355625.1). Classification (NCBI taxonomy): domain Eukaryota; kingdom Viridiplantae; phylum Streptophyta; class Magnoliopsida; order Solanales; family Solanaceae; genus Petunia; species Petunia x hybrida. The sequence continues at coordinate 566,187 of JBBBVM010001019.1, read as the reverse complement.
GTTATAATGGCGCCGCTTCTGCTAATAATGATGCTAGCTGCTCGATCCCCTCATAAAGTTCCTCCATAATTTTCATCACTGCTAGCTTGCTCTCATGGTGAACAAAAAATATATGAAAGAAGATATAATTTATTCGAACACGAAATACATTTTGTTACTAAAATAAAGAAATCCATAAACACTGAAAAAGTGAGAGGCTTTCTGCTTCTGCAGGAAGTAAAAGACTGATCGAGTGATGAGGAAGAGACCTTTCTGTTAAATAAGTTACGTTTCATTACTCTTACCGCTACTCACATAAAATAAAAGAACGAAAATGGAAAAACCCACAAAGCTTTCTTGAATTTATACATCTCTCACTAATCATAAAGTAAGATCACTAACAAACAGATTAAGTAACTCCACAAACTCAACTAATAGTTTAAACGAAGAAGTAAAGAAGATAAACAAAAAGTGATAGAGAAGAAGTTGTAGTAGTACTACTGTACCAGTAACAATATTGGAATTCCGAAACCATGTCCAAAATTAATAAAAATGCCAATTAAAAAAGGATAACTACGTACGAGTAGTTTTTTAAGCTTCACAAATTTTTTATCAATAAGGAGGACGACCTGCTGTTCCCCAATACGCATCAGCTGGTAATTGACATGAGTTTAGTAGATTTGGAGGCAACCCTTGTAGTAAATTAGCGTTTGGATCATTTCCCATCATTTGCTGATGCTGCTGTTGCTGTTGATTACTACTTACCATTCCACTACTTGTTGGTAAAGCCCCACTTCCCTGTGCCACTGGCGATTCTTCATCTTCAAGTGGAAGCCTTTCATATGCTGCATTCCCAAACGATGCTGCCATTATTACAACTGGACCTGAAGCATTTAATGGCCCAACAACGCTACCTCCAACTACTTGGCCTTGTCCTCCGGCTAAGTATATCGTTAGCCCCGACGCTGCTGGTGGTGCTGGTGGTGGCAAGTAAGAACCCGAAAGCGATAATATTTCGAATCTTCCATGTAAAGTTACCACTGCTCCTGGAGATGCTGGCTGCCTAACAGTTAAAAGTTAAAGTGAGAATACATATGTTTAATCAAGAAAGAATTCCCTTATATTGATTTGGTGCAAATACTGAGATACGAGTCAAAAAATTTACCTTATTGTAACGTTTGTAACAGTTCCACTACCACTTAATATGCAAACTCCACGTTGTCTTCTCGTAGCAAAAGTGGAGATACTTTCTTGAATATCACAACCACTAGCGATTTCCATAACGTGAGATCTAAGGGCGTTAGCACTATCACGAGTGATTATGATAGGTGGTTTTGGTTTGTTTTTGGAACCGGCTGGTCTTCCTCTAGGTCTTCTTGTAACTTCTCCACCACCATCTCCAGATTTACTGTCGGCAGAGCCGGAATCAGGATTTAAACTACCCGTAGCGGCTGAGATGCTGAAGTTATTCTCACGATCCCGTTTCGGGTTTCGATTTCCACTTTGTTGTTCATCTTCAGTTTTTGGTTGTTGTTGCTGTTGTATGTGATGGAAGTGATGGGGATTATTATTCTGTAACTGAAGATCTCTTGTGTGAAAAGGAGGTGGCAGTGGACGACCATGAGCTGTTAATTGATCCATCTTTTCTGGCTTCTTCTTGAATAGTTAGAGCTAAGTAATTTCTTGGAAACTTGCAAATTCTTGCTCAACTAGTAGTTGTGTTTTCAAGGAAGAAGAGAGTAGGAGCTGAAGTAAGAAAATTAATGGTTTTCTAACCTTCACCTGAAAAAAAGTTGGAAAGGGAAAGTGAAGTATTTACCAAACAAAATTTCAGGTGAAAGAGCTGAATTAACCATATTTGTACACTATAAGCTCATGTAACAAGTTGGTTGCACATCTTCTGAGCTTTCCCTTCTCTTTTCAGCTAGTTTTGCAGTTTTTTGGTGAGGGTTTGGGGAGAAATGAAGAGAGAAAAGATAGAGAGAATAGAGAGAGAGGATGAGTTGGAGGAATTTGATACTTTTATTATGATGATAGGTTTGTGAGGGGGTTTGAGTTTAGCTAAGTAGTTAAGGGAGTATATGGGTTAGGGTTAGGTCAGAGGGTCAACTGTCAAGGGGGCTTAACACAAGTTGGATGGATGATGGGTTCAGTTTTGGTGAGACAGCGTGCGTATGGGCGGTGGGAACATGGGTCCCCTCTTTCCTTCTTTATCTCTCCTTTGTCTGTCTAGAGAACCCCCACAACTAGCTCCTTAAGAAAACTCCTGTGAGGGTCCCTATTTTGGGTGGCTGGGGTGAGCTTTGGTTTGTGTCATCATCTATACTATATGAACATGTTGTAAAAAGGTCTTTGCTTTTCCCCTTGCAAAGCATATTTCCATACAACAATAGTAATTGGGAATCAATTTCAAATAAACTAAAGTTTTGGTTATCTGAATTTTTACTGTCCATATTGATCTATTTAATCTCATCTCAATTTAAATTGAACGTGTGATTGCATATAAGTTTTACTTAATCATGATTAAGTATATATCTATTCATACTCATTTTATCATAATAAGTTGATATCTCTTGATATAAATATCGAGTGCAAGTGCTATATATTCTCAAGCTCTTCTACCATCAAAATATACATATGATAGTTATACATATGTTGTGTTGGTTTTCTTCTATTTTTTCACGTTATCCTTTCCTCTTCTTATTCTTGTCTACAATTTAGTGTTCATGCTCGATCACCTCCAAAATCAAAATACATGGGAGTATTACCGACAGAAGACAGCGTTTATTGAGATTGGAGGACCATGGTGGCAAGGAGGCGGAGGTGGTGGTGGTGGGGTGATGGAGAAAGTAGTTGAGAAGCGTTACAAAAATTTGGACCCGGAATTCACGTTGCCATAATAACGAGGGAGAAAGAGAATCAAATCTCGTAGTTTAATGCAAAGAAAATTTACTCCTACTAAAAGATGAAACTGGAGGTTTTTTGCAAAGGTGATAAAGACAGTAAGGACAAACACACGCACACACACACTGAGCAAATATATGAGGGAGTGTGTGTATGTGTGTTTGGCTGCTCCCCCAGAAGACACGGTCTGATCATCTCGGGTGGCTTTATTGTTTTTGGGGACTTGGCTCTTTCTCAATACCCACCCACCCACACATGAATTCCTCCTCCAAACCAAACTTTTTTCTTTCTTTGCTCTATATCCGTTGGTCCGGATGTCAAATCATTTACAACTTCATCATTTTATTTTTAATATATAACGGCTTTGACAATTCATGAATTCTACTTTAGAAATTCTTTAGACATATCAAAAATTCAAAATGTAAAAATTAAAATTAAATTCTCATTGCAATACAATCCTCTATCTAATTGTGGCGCAACTACTATGCCCTTGCTTCTCATATGTCTGGCACATCTTTTTGATGTTATAAAGGGGTGTTGATACAACGATAATATATATAATATTATATAACATAAAAATCAAATTTTAAAGCAGACATGATATATTGAGTGTTGTTATGGAGGATGGTTGTTATAGAAACATCTGACTATATAACGAGAGATAATTTAAAAACGAATAACAAAATTAGTAGTAGAAGAATAATTTGAACATTTTCTTGAAGTATTTGGATAGACGAGATCGAGCATTTCAAGATTTAGTTCAACAAAGTTATTGAGTCTAGGTTGGAGCATTATTTATTAAATAAACAATAAATACTACGTAAATGATTTGCTAATGACAAAAATATCAATCACCCAAAAATATAGTAAGTTGGTTTAACGTATTTTCTATGGTAGTGGGGGTAAAATTAAACATTCTTTGAATATAATAAGAGGCATTCTAAGGTTTGTCTTACTTAAGAAAAAATACTACGCAGTCAAACAAAAGCATAGTTTTATTATGCCTCAAAACAGATCCAAACGGAGCCACGCCGTAAAAATTGCTACTTTAGCCATTGCCAATTACTTTTATAAGCTAAAGTATTATATTAATTAATTAAATGTACATATGTGAAGTTAAACATGATTACTTACAATCATGGTACATAGCGACTCAACTCCTATAATCTTTCTAGTATATTTTTAAATACTTCTTTATAAAATGCATTAGTTGCCCGTAAGGTAATTTAAAAAGAAGGAAATTAAGTCTGCAATTAAGTCAAGAATTAGTCAAAACATAAGTAAATGAATAAATAGATAGTTGAAATGGACAATTGTTTTTTTACCAAATTACCTACATATCTCACCTGACCTAATGTACAAGTGGGAAATAAAGGAAATAAAAATGCTCTTTTTCCAGCAATGAACAATCACATGAAGAATCGAGTACGGCTGAAACTAGCTAGTATGGAGCTATCAGAATGTTGCATCTTAATATTAGTACTCTAAGATGTTATGGTGACTAAAATGTTGATATTAATCAATTTGCGGCAATGGCGTCTTAGATTATTGATGTTTGGCATAATATGCCTATATTTCCTTAATATTTCCTCACGTTTTAGTACCTTATTCGCTCGTTTTATAGTTTATGAATGCGGTTTTACACTGATTTTATGTCGTGCGTGTGTAGGTTGTTACGCAATGTAATTGGAGCTTTTAAGAGCATGATTGAGCAAGAAAAGATTGGATTTTGATTTAGGATTGGATCGAGCACACGAAGGCACGACACGAGCGAGCAAAGGAGCGAGCAAACACAAAAATTGGCCTGGCGCTGTAGGGGGCGCCCCGCGGGCCCCACCGCGCCCACTGTTCCTGCGCGTTTTTCAGCGCGCCGCATGCCCAAGGCGGCCAACTTTCGACGTCCTCTGTCCATTGTCACGCGTTCCGAGGCGCGGGGCGCCCGTTATAGCGCCCCTTGTGCGCGATTTTACTCCCTATTCCTTCTAGTTTTGGGTCTAACTTATTACCAAGGGTTTGGAAACATTATAAATAGTTTATTACTTAGTTTTTGTAGGGAGTTCAGACTTTGGAGCAAATTTGAGAGCTCATAACATCAAGACAAGGGTTTTTTTTCCTTCCATTAATTTATTTCATCATTATTTCATTATTACATCAATTCCTTGTGTTGTTATTATGAGTATGCGTAGCTAAATCTATTGTTCTAGGGTTAGAGTATTACATGAAGGTTGATGTTTGAAGATTGATTCCCATTAATTGAATCCCATAACGGGTTGCTTATTCTTTCTTGATTTCACTTGTGTAATTGTCAGGGCCCGATTATTACGCATTATCTATGGTTTTTAGATTGAACTCGAAAGAGGGAATTTAATTACGTAATAAGAAAGAATAGGACTAGTTTGTGAACCCGGGCATCGGGGAACCAATTTGTGAGTAGGATAGACATATACTTGCTCGCCTAGTTTAACTAATTACAGAATTCGTTAATGCGTGCACGTGATTCAACCCATAGACATATAGGGATTGGAGTAGCCTGCATAGACCGTGAAGAACTGAAAGGTTTTCACGGGTACAATTAATCTGTTAGTTAGTAACCCGGGATTTAAGAAGTGGAATCAATTGGATAACTCAACTGGATTGTTCGTAACTCTGACCCTGGATCGTCTCCTTATTACTGATAACAACCAAGTCTTGCTCCATTGTTTGAATTCACTTCTACCATTTAATTACTGTTCTTTAGTTAACAAAATCATCACTATTGGAAAAGATCCCTGAATAGTTTAAATAAATTGTTTGCTAGAACTCAGTCTGCATAGTCCTCGTGGGAACGATACTCATCTTATCACTTTATTACTTGTCGACCACGTATACTTGCGTGTGCGTTTGGGAGCAACAAGTTTTTGGCGCCGTTGCCGGGGATCGAATTTTTGACTGATTTCTTTTTGAACAGTTTATTAATTTCTATTCAGGTTTAATTTTTGTTTTGAGTTTTCTGCTGTTTCAGGTATTAGGTCCTGCTTGATCTTTACCTACAGGAATGGCAGAAGAACGAGCTTTAGCTGTGCGAGATGTCGCTCTCCCCAGCCTGGATGGAGTAGCTTCAAGCATAGTTAAGCCAAGAATTACTGGAAACTTTGAGATTAAGTCCGGTATGATACAACTGTTACATACGACTGGACAATTTGGTGGATTGCTTCATGAAGATCCGCAACAACATATCCAGAATTTCTTGGAGATCAGTGATACTTATACACCAACGGGAGTTCCTATTGATTATGTTCGCTTGACATTGTTCCCGTTTTCACTGATTGGGGCAGCGAAGAGGTGGTTAAAGGCTGAAAAGTCTGGGTCTATCACCACTTGGAATGATTTGGCTAAGAAGTTCTTGGCTAAGTTTTATCCATCTGCCAAGACAGCCCGGGTGAGGAGTGAAATTATGTCCTTCAGACAGTTAGAAGGAGAATCTTTATATTCAGCCTGGGAGCGGTTCAAAGCTTTACTGAGAGATTGTCCACACCACAACCAATCCAATGAGGTTCTTGCACATACTTTTGTTGAGGGGTTGACTGCACATACTAAGATTGTGGTAGATGCTGCTGCTGGAGGTCAAGTACTGGCCTTAAATTTTGACCGGATCTATGAGTTGCTAGATAACTTTTCGCAGAGCAACCCTGATTGGCAGGGAGATGGTAGAGCTACTACGCAGAAAGCTGCAGGGGTACTTCAGTTAGATGCAGTTTCAGAGCTACGGGCTAGGATGGATGCTATTTCCAATCAAATTAGCAAGCTAGCTCTATCGAAGACTCAGCAAGCAGTGGCTCCTGTGCAACAACTCCAGAGTTTTTGTGAGGTTTGTGGTCAAGATCATGCTACAGAGGTTTGCCCTTCTAATCCAGAGTCAGTTTATTACGTAGGTAATCAAAACAGGATGCAGGGTCAAAATCAGTTTGGTAATGGTTATTATCAAGGAAATATGAGAGCCCCGAATAATTACCACCCACTTCCAGCTCCACCACAGCAGGTTAGCAATTCAGTTGAGGAGATGCTAAAGCAGATAATGGCGGGACAGCAGAGAATGATAGCTGACACTGCAGCCCATGCACAGGCCATACAAGATCTTGCCAGTGCTCACAAGAACTTGGAGCACCAGTTGGGGCAGTTGGTGGGAGAAATAAGCACTGTGAAGAAAGAGCCTGAACAATGTCTTGCAGTGACTTTAATTGGAGGTGGAGAGCTGATGGCCAAGCCTGAGGAGAAAGCTGAAATTGAAAAAATTGAAAAAGTGGAGAAGGTAAAGAAGAAAGAAGAGATAAAGGAGGCACCTAGGCCACCTCCACCATTCCCGCAGAGGCTTATACAGTCGAAGGATTTAGCCCAGTATCAAAAATTTGTGAGTATGCTGAAAGAACTTCATGTTAATATTCCTTTGACTGATGTGTTTGAATTGATGCCATCCTTTGTGAAGTTTTTAAAAGAAATTTTAGTCAAGAAGAAAAAGCTTCAAGAAATAGATTCAGTTGAGTTAGTTGAGGAGTGTAGTACAATCTTGAGTAAGCTACCTCCAAAACTTCAAGATCCTGGGAAGTTTACTATTCCTTGTACCATTGAAGGGCATAGTATCACTGGTGCCTTGTGTGATTTGGGTGCAAGCATAAATCTCATGCCTCTGTCTGTTTGCAAAAGGCTAGGGCTAGGAGCAATCAAGCCCTCTTCAGTTACTCTTAAGATGGCGGATGGATCACTCACTCACCCTGAGGGTAAGTTGGAGGATGTGTTGATAAAAGTTGGTAAGTTTACATTCTCTGCTGATTTTGTAGTCCTAGATTATGAAGAGGACCGAGAAGCTCCAATCATTTTGGGGAGACCATTCTTAGTCACCTCGAAGGCAATTATTGACATGGAGCTGGGTGAGATGACTGTTAGAGCGCATGGTGAAAAGGTTACTTTCAAGGTATATAATGAGAAGGAGCACATAGCTAAGGTGGAAGAGTGCTCTATGATTGAATGTGTCAAACAAGAACATGGAAGTAAACCACATGTGAAGTTGAAGATGGGTTCTCTAAAAGAAGGGAAGAAAGCAAAAGTTCGGCGTAAGAAGAGAAGACGTAAATACTGGAAGTGAGCTAAAAGTGTCGTCGTGCCACGACGTTAACTAAGGCGCTTCTCGGGAGGCAACCCGAGTTTGTACTTGTATTATTTTATTTTATAGTGTCACGTAGTTTTTGTTTTTCCTTGGATTGCAGGTTCATGTAATGTCGAGGCTAAGTGTGGGGTGTCCTCACCCTTGCCTAATATTGATGACTTGTTGGGGGAAGTCTGAGTACCTCATACTATATGGAAGCTTGGAGGATGCTAGCACCAAGGACTAGAATCTTCAGGGAAGTTTTCTTTACCTTGCACTTGCTTATTTTTCGCACTGAGGACATTGCTTAGTTTATGTGTGGGGTGGGGAACTCTCCCTTATTTTTGAGGTTATGGATGCATGTACCGTTAGGATTTTTCTTTTGTCACTTGACTTTATTTTTATTTGTTTCTTGTTTTAATATATGAAAAAGTCCAAAAAAGATTTTCCTTTTAGTTTTATTAGTGGTACATGTCATCCACCCCGTGGTTTTTCTTATGGCCGCGGTTCTTTTCCACGGGGAGGCCTTTGAACCGGGTAGTTTTTTTATTTTTAGGATTAGGATAGTTAGTTGTAGATGACCCTAGGCGTAGGAACTAGGTGGAATGCTAGGTGCCTTTGACTTGTTTGATACCGGTGGACTTGGACTTGATTGCATGTGCTATTTGTGGTGTCCTTGGTTTTAATTTGATGCATGCCTAGAAAGAGGAAAAAATGGAACAACCCCCTTGAGATGCTTGAGTCCGCTAGCTTGACTTGATTGTGAACTTTTGTGCATGAGTGCTTAAATTTCCACAAGTTGCATTCTAGAAGCTTAGTTGAGAGTTGTTGATGGAACCTTTTTGTGTGGATTGTGTGCAATGTGTGTTGTGAGGCATGTTCTTATTTGCTCCGTGTTGCTTATTAATGTCTAGAACTTGCCCCGTGTGTGTGCAAAGCGAAATCCTAGGTTTGCTCTAGTCGGGAGATGATACTAGGCCTTCTTTTGATTTGCCTACCCTTACATATATACCTTGGAAAAATTGTTGTTGTGATTTCTTTGACCCTTTTTGTTGGCACCCACACCCCGAGCCTACCCATTTGTTCTTAATTGATTCTTTTGGCCCTTACTCCTTGAGCACTTTATTGATATTGTGTAGATGATTGGAGTTGTGGTTGGATTTTGGGAGGTTTTTGAGTGGAGCTAATGAAGGGGAATAATTGAAAAAATTGTGAAGTAGTGAAAAGCATTGGCAAGGTTGGTTGAAATTGAAAAAGAAAAAGAAAAAAAATAGCAAAGTTGAAAAGAAAGAAAAAAATTGTGGAAAAAGAAATAAAGAGAAAAGATATCCATTCCTTGCTAGTGTGTACTTATATGAAAAATGCTACGTGTGTGAAGGTGTATGTGTAGAAGTTGTTGATTGGGTGGCTTGATGAGATTGATGCTTAATTTGAATGTGATGTATTAAAGTGCTTAGGGAGGTAGTCACTATTACCATATGTATCCTACCCGCCTCTTAGCCTACATTACAACCCTTTAAAGTCCTAGTTAATCCCGATTGGAGTGAGCTTACATTAGTGGAGTCCTACACTACGGGCAAGCCTATGGTACATTGCGTGTGACGTGTGAGATTTTCATGAGAGTGAGTGAATTCATTTGTATTGCCCCCGTTCTATTTATGATATTGGTTTTGTGTGTGATTTTTGGGGGACACTCTCTTGCTTCATTTTGGTGAGGGCACGTGGTTTGCATGAAATAGGTGAAGTCGTGGCTTTTTGGTTGAGTAGATAGGTGTGATTTTGTGGGAGCATGGTTGCATTAAGTTGAGTTTGTGCATTTGAGCTATTTTGGGGTGGTTGTTCTCATATTGTTGAGTTTGGTAAATTATTGGCATGTTTGTGGATCCATAGTAGTCATGTGTGTATTGGTTCAATGATCGGTATCAACCATAGTCATAGGCAGACCTGTTTTACCTAGGTTGGGAAGTGAGATGTGACTTGCTCGAGGGCGAGCAAAGGTTCAAGTGTGGGGTGGTGATGTTTGGCATAATATGCCTATATTTCCTTAATATTTCCTCACGTTTTAGTACCTTATTCGCTCGTTTTATAGTTTATGAATGCGGTTTTACACTGATTTTATGTCGTGCGTGTGTAGGTTGTTACGCAATGTAATTGGAGCTTTTAAGAGCATGATTGAGCAAGAAAAGATTGGATTTTGATTTAGGATTGGATCGAGCACACGAAGGCACGACACGAGCGAGCAAAGGAGCGAGCAAACACAAAAATTGGCCTGGCGCTGTAGGGGGCGCCCCGCGGGCCCCACCGCGCCCACTGTTCCTGCGCGTTTTTCAGCGCGCCGCATGCCCAAGGCGGCCAACTTTCGACGTCCTCTGTCCATTGTCACGCGTTCCGAGGCGCGGGGCGCCCGTTATAGCGCCCCTTGTGCGCGATTTTACTCCCTATTCCTTCTAGTTTTGGGTCTAACTTATTACCAAGGGTTTGGAAACATTATAAATAGTTTATTACTTAGTTTTTGTAGGGAGTTCAGACTTTGGAGCAAATTTGAGAGCTCATAACATCAAGACAAGGGTTTTTTTTCCTTCCATTAATTTATTTCATCATTATTTCATTATTACATCAATTCCTTGTGTTGTTATTATGAGTATGCGTAGCTAAATCTATTGTTCTAGGGTTAGAGTATTACATGAAGGTTGATGTTTGAAGATTGATTCCCATTAATTGAATCCCATAACGGGTTGCTTATTCTTTCTTGATTTCACTTGTGTAATTGTCAGGGCCCGATTATTACGCATTATCTATGGTTTTTAGATTGAACTCGAAAGAGGGAATTTAATTACGTAATAAGAAAGAATAGGACTAGTTTGTGAACCCGGGCATCGGGGAACCAATTTGTGAGTAGGATAGACATATACTTGCTCGCCTAGTTTAACTAATTACAGAATTCGTTAATGCGTGCACGTGATTCAACCCATAGACATATAGGGATTGGAGTAGCCTGCATAGACCGTGAAGAACTGAAAGGTTTTCACGGGTACAATTAATCTGTTAGTTAGTAACCCGGGATTTAAGAAGTGGAATCAATTGGATAACTCAACTGGATTGTTCGTAACTCTGACCCTGGATCGTCTCCTTATTACTGATAACAACCAAGTCTTGCTCCATTGTTTGAATTCACTTCTACCATTTAATTACTGTTCTTTAGTTAACAAAATCATCACTATTGGAAAAGATCCCTGAATAGTTTAAATAAATTGTTTGCTAGAACTCAGTCTGCATAGTCCTCGTGGGAACGATACTCATCTTATCACTTTATTACTTGTCGACCACGTATACTTGCGTGTGCGTTTGGGAGCAACAATTATTCTATGAGAAAAAGCACTATGTGACATATATCAGGTGGTTGATATTGCCTCCTGTATGGTAATTAACTACCTTCATGATATGAGTACTTTTAATCCATTAATTAACTCAATCAGCGTTTATCATTAAATATTTTGCACTCACTCGGGAAACATGGTCACTTTTTTATATATAAACTTTAATTTAAAAGGTGCCTTAGTTCTTACTTTTGATTTTTTTTTTTCAAGTACGAAAAATCTCACATACCAGCTCAACATTAATAAGATTATATTAGAAAAAAGAAAAGCAAACATGTTAGTATAAGAATACCAACTAATCAAGCTAGCTGCAGTGTCACTAGTCGAATCAGAGTAGTATATATTTCGGCCTTCTAGTCACAGACAGTGGGCATTTTCAATGCTAAAAGAGAGGAGTTTGAGGAGAGATTGGTCAAAGGGAATTAGTGAGTTTGCTATTGGAATTAGAAACCAAGAAGAATGGGCGTGATTGAGAAGAAGCGTGGCTCTGCACTGACAGCTGACAGAGAACACAAAAAAGTTGTCATTCTCTCATAGCACGAACGCCCTTATGCTACTTGTGCCACAGGCACATTCATGCTGTAAATTTTATTGGTCCGAGTAATAAATTTACAGGACTCATTTGATTTATTTTGTATTTTAATTTGATTTTTTGTACTTTTAGTCGATTGTTTTAACACATATATAAAAATCGAATTAAAGTCATTAAATTCGGTTGACATCACAACTTTTATTCTACAATATAATTGCCACTTGCTTGTGTATGCCTCTTTTTAGCTTATCTTCTATATGCTGCATTGTTGGCTAACTTTTAAATCTTAATGCCTTCGCTTGGCTTAACGAAATGGATTTAAAATTTTAAATTACTAAGCATATGCTGTTATAGAAATATTTTATTTTATTGAAAGAGAAGGCTTAGTACAACGGTGAGAATTGTAGCTAGTCATCATTGTGATTGTGACCCAGTAGAAGATTACAAGTTTAAGTCGTAAAGGCAATCTATAGCAAGAATACCATGTAAGGTTGTACTATACATCCAAGATCTAGGATTCCAAACTTAGATCTCCTATATCCTATATATTTAGAGAAAGCTATATATATATGGGCCTCAAGCCTTCAAGTTCTTTAAAAGATAATTGGAGATAGGCAAGAGTATGAGAAATTAATGTTGATTTAAACCTTGGACTAAGAAAATTAGCATAGTTAAGTATGTATGCGTTATATATAGTGAATAATTTATCAGTAAAAAATAACAGTGGAAATGGACATCCATTAGGCTGTTACCAAAGCTAGATCTGCTAGCCGAACATTATTTTATATTACTGTTCTTTTGATCTACTTTAATTTATTTTAATGATTTTGCACTCATTAAAAAAAGAAAAATTATGCCAGTAGTCACTTTAAGAAGCTTAATTACGCATTATAACAATATTTTGAAGAAATTACAAAACATAACGATATTTTTATAATTTATTACAAAGCATACCATCTAGAAATATATAAATATATATATATCTGGTGATGCGTCTCAGGAATACAACTTTGGTGATGCATCTCAAGAGTCAGACGTGGAAGTGATGCTTGGTTCGTAGGTCATTCCTCAAAAGAGAAGCTTCAAGTACCTTGGCTCAATCATTCAAGGTAATGGAGAAATTAACGATGATATTATCCATCGTATAGGGGAAGGATGGATGAAGACTCGCGTACGGTGTCATATGCGATAAAAAAGCGGCACGTAGACTAAAAGGTAAGTTCTACAAAGCGGTCGTTAGATCAGCTATGTTGTACGACGTAGATGTTGGTCAGTCAAGACCACTCACATTCAGAAGATGAGCGTACCAGAGATGAGAATGCTTATATGGATGTGCAGGCATACGAGGTTGGATAAGATTAGGAATGAGGTCATTTGTGACAAGGTGAGAGTGGCCTCAGTGGTGGACAAGATGCGAGAAGTGAGGTTGCAATGGTTTGGCCATGTGAATAGAGGGAGCACAGATGCTCCAGTGAAGAGGTGCGAGAGGCTGGCTATGCTGGGCCATTAGAGAGATAGAGGTAGACCAAATAAGAACTAGGGCGAGGTTGATGCGACCCGGATTGGCACTCTAAGCCGTGGAGGATTCATGCTCAGCATCCGCAGCTTGGAATGCTTCAAAAGAATTTGGAAACCAAGAATCAAACAAATAAGAATTTTCTGGAATTTGGCCCAGCGCTATCACGATGAAAGAGGCTCGATCGCGATGAAGAATTCAGCTCAAAAGCGCGATTGCGAGAAGCATATTGCGGTCGCGATGAAGCATTCCATGCAAGTGCGCGTTCGCGTGATATCCAACACGATCGCGATGAAGCTTCAAGTCACTGGGCGCGATCGCGACACCCAAGGCGCAGTCGCGATGAGACGCATTTCAGACGTATTACTACTTTTGTATCTAGAGACTACTTGGTCATTTTGTAATAAGCCTAGGGATTATTTTATATAGTGTGATTAGGACTAATTAGGGGCAGTTAGATTTTGGATGATTGAGAATACTCTTGTGAGAGTGTGTATGGGTTGTAACCCTTTTTCTCTTCTTGGATCTCTCTTGGATTCTCTTGTATGAGAGATCCATTGCTTGAGTTCAAATTTCTTCCCCCTCGGATATTAGTCTTTGATTGTATTCGTCTAGATTAGGGTATTACAATTTATTGTAATATCTTAATATATTTATAATCGTGGGATTTGATTCCTTTCTTTCTTCTATCTATCCCCTTTCTCGTTTATCCTTTACTTTGTGTCGTTTATTTTATCGTGTTGTTGCTTGTTTCCTATTCTTAGCTTTTAGGATCATATCATTTGGCATCAGAGCTCGGATTGGTGTTTGTTCCTACAAACACTATCTAGGTTTTGTTAATCAAAATCTGAAAATCACAAAAAAAAAAAAAAAAAAAAAAAAAAAATCAAAAATCCAAAAATTGAATCATAGATTTAGGGTTTCTTTGAATGAAATCTTTGTTACCAATTGTTGGTTGATGATTCTAGAAGTTGTATCTTGAAGGAACTGAACAACAATTAACGTTTGGAGCATCAATTTGAAGAATCAAAATCTAGGGTTCTTCAATTTCTTCAACAAATGATTTGGGGCTTTTACATTTTGGGTGTTATTTTTGAAGAATTGATCATTGGGATTTGTTCACGGACTAACAAGGAGCTTATATCTCAAATTTAAAGTAAAAACAAGTTGATTTGTGAAGATTCAAGTGAAGAAAATTTCCAGAAATTAGGGCTTAAAGTTCTGCATCAGACCCAGATTTTGTTCTCCGCGATAGCGCGCAAACTGCCGCGATCGCACAGGCTTGTGTAATTATTGTTCTTCGCGATCACGCAGTGATAGCGCAGGCTTGTTGAAATTTGTTCTACGCGATTGCGCGCCGACAACACAGGGTTATTGACTTACTCTTCGCGATAGCACTGAACTAAAAAATTAGTCACTATACAGATTGCTCGGAACTGTCCCTCAACAGTTTCAGATCACCCAAACCCCTTTCATATCATCAAATACATTAATTTTCTAGATCATAAATAAATATTCATCCAAATCCAAATTCATTTCATGGCAATTCGATTCGTGTTTTTCTCCTTTTAGTTTCATTGCATGTTTTATTTGTTACTAGTCCGTTTGTGGCTCTTTGTCCGTTTCTTTGGTATCTTATAAACTCCACTCTAAACCGAAGCGTGGATACTTGCCTTGAGAATATAGGTTGTAGAACCTTGAAGAGATTGACGGAGCCCTTAAGTGAAAAAATGCTTGAGTGATGAGAACATTAGAGTGTGGTCACAAAAGCCATTGACCTTGAGTGTATACACGAGTGGAAATAAAATTGAGTGATCATATATTGAATGATACACGTGAGGGATTGAATTTGTGAGCTCCATTTCTTTTCATTGTTGCAAATTTATCCTCAGATGATGATTGCGGAGGCGATGACTCCTATGATGATGGCGGAAGTTGCTATGATGAAATGGGGAACTATGGCTCTTGTGTTGATGAAGCGAGTCACTATGATGATCATGAAGCTTATGGAGACTAATGTGAAGATTCTTATGCTTCTAGTCATGAAGTTGATGATAGTGACGCTTCAAGGTACTATGTTTCTACTTACTCTTCTTGTGATGAACTTGAAAATGTAGATAGTGACATAGAGAGAATTAATGATGATGTTTATTATAGAGAATTTTCATTTACATCTTCTCTTTGTGCGTCTAAAAATAAGCAAAAGAGTAATAGTGGTCTTTCCATTGGTTTGAAAAGAAGTGGTAGTTATTCCATGAGAAAAAGGGAGCTTACATCTTCGACTTGTGCTAAAACATTCAATGTTTCCAATTTTTATGTGAAAGGCAATGTGAGGCCTAAAGTGAGAAAAAATGCTACTTTTGCTACAAATGGTTGGCCATGTTCTAACAATGCTTTGAGAGGTTTGGAGGGTTATGGATATAAGTCAAGTGGGATGAATGCTTCTTGTGGTCCGACTACTAGTAAGGATCCATTCGGCCATTACTATGAAATGGACACAAGAAGAAGCTAAGTAGATTTATTATTAGTGTTGAAAGATATGGAGGCTATATTCTATAAGTTGATAACATTGATGCAAATTGCATTAGCCCTACTTTGGTTAAGGATTTGAGACTACCTTGTTATAAATTGGCAACTCCTTATGAGTATAATAGAGTATGGATTGATAGAGTAGCAAAGGTTTGCATTTCTAAAGGGAGATATAAGGAATATGTGTTTTGTGAAGTGTACCCTTTGTACACTTGTCATGTTTGGCTGGGAATGCCTTGGATGCAAAACAAAGAGTTTCAATACAATGCATCAAGGGACATGTACTATGTGGGAATGAATAGGAGGTGTTATGACTTTGCTCCTAGGAGAGAAGTCAAGAAATGTGACTTGGAGAGTTGTAGGAAAATTGGCACTTCAAGTGGTGTCAAGCTGAAAGTTGAGGTGAAGAGTACTCTTATCCCTTCCAAAGGGATTCTTGGCACATGTCCTAATTCAAATGAACTGGAGAGAGAAAGATTGAGAGGGGTAAGAGAGTGGAAAGTGACAACTCAAGAGAGGAAAAATGAGAGCTTGAGTTGAGTGAGGTGAGTGAGTTGTTACAAGAAAAGAGAGAAGAGTGTGAAGAAAAATTGAGAGAAAAGAAAGAGGGAAAACAAAAGAGTGAGGGTGAGAATTTTTCTTATTTTTATGATTCTAAACTTTCTTGTTTCTCTAGTTGTTTTGTGTCTTTTGAAGGTATGCTTGGAGGAGCTAAATTGGGTAATCCTTCTTTGGAATTGGTTCCATGCCCTGAAGAAAAAGAGGAGATCAAAGTGAAGTCTCCAAGTGGACAAGTGAGCTTAAATTTGAAAAGCCAACGTAAAGAAGAATCTTTAGGTATGCTACAAGAGTACAAGGTATGTAACAAAGCTAATCCTAACTCTTGTATTCCTTTAAGTGAGTTTGATAGAGACTTGAGTATGGTTGACAGCTTTACCTTTTGTGGAATTAATGATTCTTTATCTTGCATTGCTAATAGTCAAAGTGAAAGTTGTGAGCAAGCACTATTTGGACATACTTGTGAAAGAAAAAATGATGGTTTTTGTGTGTGTGAATTGTTTTCTACTAGTGGTGTGCAAATTGTTGAGCTTGAACAAAATGACTTGTGTTATGACATCCCACCTTTGTTTGGCAAATGTGAAAATGAATTGCTTGATCTTGATGTGATAACATTTGATAGCATTCTTGATAGTGATAGTTTGTGTCAAGGTTTTAAAATGTTTGACAATCCATTATTTGTTGAAAATGCGCAAGAAAAAGTGTTGGAAAGTGATTTTGGTATTGTCAACCCACTATTTGTTGAAAATGATTCTTGTGACTTGCTTAAGTATGATAATTGTGTGGGTGTTAGCAAGCTAACTCCCAAAATATTTGTTGAAAGCTTGTCCATTGTTTGGAAGTCCTCCAAAGGTGAAGATTGCTCCTTAAAGAAGGAGGGAGGCACCACTGATTGTAGTGGTAAAATAATAGATGCTAGTTTTAATGTCAATTTCTTTACTTGCTCTATTACTAGTTTGGAGCATACATTTAGAGTAGACTTTGCTTCCAAGGTTAAGGGTGATAAATTGTCAATGGAGGCTTGGCATGAGTCGGATGAGCTTAAAAATGAAGATTGTTATGTGAATGACCTTGATGGTGATTGCTTTTCTAGCCGAGTTTTTGATGCTGGAATGGGAATAATATTCTTTATGGATGATTTTAATGCTTGGCTATATCATAAAAGTTTGCATTTTGAGTTGAATCATGTAGCTCTTGTTCCATTTTCTTGGATATATCATGCTTGGCACAATGTTGGTTTGATACCTATTCCCGGTATTGTTTTGCTAGGTCAAAATTCGATGTCGAATTCTTTTAAAGAAGGAGGGAATGATGCGACCCGGATTGGCACTCTAAGCCGTGGAGGATTCACGCTCAGCATCCGGAGCTTGAAATACTTAAAAAGGATTTAGAAACCAAGAATCAAACAAATAAGAGCTTTCTAGAATTTGGCCCAGTGCTATCATGAAGCAAGAGGCGCGATCGCGATGAAGAATTCAGCTCCAATGCGCGATCGTGAGAAACACGGCATGGTCGTGACGAAGCGGTCCATGCAAGTGTGCGTTCGCGTGATATCCAACGCGATCGCGATGAAGCAAGTCACTGGGCGCGATCAGGACACCCAAGGCGCGGTCGCGATGAGACGCGTTTTAGACAGATTACTACTTTTGTATCTAGACTTGGTCATTTTATAATAAGTCTAGGGATTACTATATATAGTATCATTAGGAGTAATTAGGGGCAGTTAGATTTTGGATAATTGATAATACTCTTGTGAGAGTGTGTATGGGTTGTAACCCTTTTTCTTTTCTTGGATCTATCTTAGATTCTCTTGTGTGATAGATCCATTGCTTGAGTTCAAGTCTCTTCCTCCTCGGATATTGGTCTTTGATTGTATTCGTCTAGATTAGAGTATTACAATTTATTGTGGTGTTCTAATTTACTTACAGTTGTGGGATTTGATTCCTTTCTTTCTTCTATCTATCCCCTTTCCCGTTTATCCTTCACTTTGTGTCGTTTATTTTATCGTGTTGTTGCTTGTTTCCCATTCTTAGCTTAGGATCATATGAAAGGTGATTCGACAGGACGTGACTCACATCCAAATCACCGAGGACATGACACTTGACAGGAAAGCGTGGAGGTCAAGGATTATGGTAGAAGGTTAGGTAGAA
Source organism: Petunia x hybrida (assembly GCA_037355625.1). Lineage (NCBI taxonomy): Eukaryota > Viridiplantae > Streptophyta > Magnoliopsida > Solanales > Solanaceae > Petunia > Petunia x hybrida. The sequence goes on along the minus strand of JBBBVM010001019.1, from coordinate 547,523 downwards.
GGCGAGTGGTTGTTGACGTTTTAGATTTATTAGTCTTCTGCATAGTAGTTTTATCTTGTCCTGCGTCCTTTTCACTATTGGCGTCTTCTATTTGCTCTGGTTATTATTTTTTATGTGAGTACTTGAGCTATCATTGTGTTTCTTACCTTGTTTGTTTTTTTATCATATTTGTATGTTATTTTGTTTGTTTTAAAATATTTTTTCTAACCGAGGGTCTATCAGAAATAGCCTCTCCATCTTAGTAGGGGTAAGGTCTGCATACATCTCACCCTCCCCGGACCCCACTTGTGGGATTACACTGGGTATGTTGTTGTTGTATCTCTCTCTCTCTCTCTCTCTCTCTCTCTCTCTCTCTCTCTCTCTCTCTCTCTCTCTCTCTCTCTCTCTCTCTCTCTAACACGGTAACACCTAACTCAAATATATTTATCGCTATTTCACTCTCCTTGTCTCCCCATCCTCCACCTCCACATGCCCCCTCCTCCCAACGATGGTAACTGCGCCTCCCCCCACCGCCAGAAACTACGGCTACTTCTACGTGGATGCTGTTGCTGTTGTGTGTGGCTGCTCCCATGTCGGTTGCCAAAGCTCTAATCTACTTCTTCCTCCTTTTTTTGTATATGTATATACATGTATTCCTTTGTATTCCTTTTTATTTATGTGTATATGTATGTCTTGGTGGTTATGGTGATTGTTTAAAGGTGGAAATAAATATATGTCTAATCATACAAGTGTCTGTATCTGTACATCTGTGTATGTATACAGATATTTACAAGTGAACAAGTGTATGTATGTGTGTATCATTATATGGACGTGTATGTCTGTGTATATATATATATTTTATATTTTTACTTTGTATATCCGTAGATCCTTGTATATATGTATGTGTGTGTTAGCGTATGTATAGTATATATTTTTGTGTATGTACTGTATGTTTTGTTTATATGTGGTTTCCAATAGTAATTTCAAAAGGTTTAAAATATTCAGCGTGGCAGGCAGCGATTGGGTGTAAAAAATCCTAATTTGTGAGACTTGTTGGAATTTGTATGTAAAAATATATTGCTATATTTTATAAAATACTATAATATCAGTATTTTAATTTAAAGTTTAGAGTTTTATATTTTTGCAAGGAGTACTTAAAAAAACACTTTGAAACATTTAAGATGGTCATCCACTGAATTAACCTTTACTAGTATTGAAAGGGTTTCAGAAATTTGGGTCGATCGTTTTCTTGATAAGAGTAACTTTCAAAAGTGAAAATTAGTATCTTCGTGATTTTTTTAAAAATAAATCAGCTAGGACGAAATTTTTTTTTAAAAAACTCAAAAATGCAAATAAATACACGGGATTAACTGATTAAGTATAGGCTCAGTTCTATATTACAATTATCGTGTATATACTACAACATACTATACTAAACTTATCATTTATATACCCAATTATTATTTTTCATTGGTTATTTTATAACCCTAACACTTTGAGCAATACATATACACCTTTAAATATTGATTGTCGCACCTAATAATTCCATTCACTTTAATTTTTCCTCCAAGAATTTTATTAGACATTTTAGTTTAAAATTTTGTGCCTACATTTTTCCCTCCTTGAATTCCTCCTAAATATAATAAGCTACAACATTAAACAAAAAAATAAAAAGTTAGTCGTATGGCTGATGATGCTATTCCAACAAAGTGGTTATGGGCGTATTAACATGAGGTGGTGGTTTAGGGTTCGAGTTTGGTTAGGCTCTAAATTTTTTTTATTATGTGCTTTTTAAAATCATGATCCCTAACCCTAAATCCTAAACCCTTAACTAACTCTTAGGGGTCGTTTGGTTGGTTTGATAAGGATAATAGTTATCCACCATTTGATTAGTAGTATGAATTAATTCGGGATAGATTTTATTGTTAAATCATTTTTATAACTTATACCATGGAGGTGGTGGGATTATTTATGGGATTTTCTTGATATTTAGTCCCACCAACCAAGTGACCCCTTAAGGTTACCGATTTAAATGTCTACAAATGATCACATATAATTGTGTTCTTTTGCCTACATGATGCAATTGAAGTGAGCGATCAAAGGTAATGACACCATTAGATATCCCACATTGGTCCGTGTGGTGAGTTAAGGTCACAGGTATAATATCGTACTTGTACATCATGCTATTGTATACAAGTGAACACTTATAATTATGTTCGTGTGTCTTCATAATGCAATTGAAGTGAGTGATCATATGTAATAACACCATTAGATATCCCACATTGGTCCATGTGGTGAATTAAGGTCACAGGTATAATATTGTACTTGTACATCATGCTATTATAGACAAGTGAGCACTTATAATTGTGTTCTTGTGCCTTCATGATACAGTTGAAGTGAGTGATCATATGTAATAATACCATTAGATATCCCACATTGGTCCATGTGGTGAGTTAAGGTCACCGGAATAATATCGTACTTGTACATCATGATATTGTATACAAGTGAGCACTTATAATTCTATTCTTGTGCCTACATGATGCAACTGAAGTGAGTGACCATAGCTAATGACACCCTTAGATCTCCCACATATAATGTTGTTCTTGATTAATTAATAGAACATTAAAATATTTGATAATATTTTATTAAATATAATTTGTATATAGATATTAATTAAATGACACAATAATATCTAAAATATGCAATTAGGGTCAATATTAAAACTAACAGTCTCAGTAATTTTAATGTTTATAATTTCACGTCGTTAAGTGTGCCTACATTAAATTACGTTATGCACCTATTGACAACCAACTACAACATTAAATAAAAAATGAAAGTTAGTTGTTTTAGCAGAAGATTATATTTTTGCAAAGTGGTGTTAAGCGTAATAACTTGAGGTGTGCATTTAAGGTTCGAGTTTGGTTAGGCTCTTTTAAGTTTTTTTTTTTAATGTGCTTTTTAAATTCAAATTCATAAAACTCTAAACCTTAAACCCTAACCCTAAACCCTAAAGGTCACTAGTCTAATTTCGTACTATACATCACGATATTGTATACAAGTGATCACATATAATTGTGTTCTTTTGCCTATATGATGCAATTGAAGTGAGTGACTATAGGTAATGACACCCTTAGATATCCCACATTGGTCCGTGTGATGAGTTAAGGTCACCGGTATAATGTCGTAATGTTCATCATGCTATTGTATACATGTGATCACATATAATTATGTTCTTGTGACTCCATGATGCAATTGAAGTGATTGATCATAGCTAACCCTTAGATCTTCAACATTAGTCCTTGTGGTGAGTTAAGGTCACCGGTATAATGTCGTAGTGTATATATCATGCTATTGTATAAATGTGATCACATAAATTCGTATTCTTGTTACTATATGATGCAATTAAAGTGAATGATCATAGTTAATTACATAATTAGATCTCCCACATTAGTCTTGTGGTGAGTTAAGGTCACCAGTATAATGTCGTAGTGTACATCATGCTATTGTATAAATGTGATCACATAAATTTGTATTCTTGCGGCTACATGATGCAATTAAAGTGAGTGATCAACGTCAATTACACCCTTAGACCTCCCACAAATAATATTGTTCATGTCTAATTAATTATGTCATAAAATATTTGAAATATTTTATTAAATGTAATTTGTATTGAGTCATTAATTTAATTACACTATAATATTAGTCCAAAATATGCAATTAGAGGTTATTATTTTAAACAAACAATCTTATTATTGTTTATTTTTATAACTTCACGTCATTAAGTATGTAAATATGTATGGTATAAGAAATATATTCTAATAAATAAAGTATATTTAAAAAAAAGTATAATTAGACACTATGTACATATGTATACGGATACAAAGGTATATTTTTAAAAGTTCATGTCTAATTAATTATGTCATAACTTAAAATATTCTATTAAATGTAATTTGTATTGAGTCATTAATTTAATTACACAGAGTATAATATCAGGCCAAAATATGCAATCATGGTATTATTTTAAACAAACAGTCCTATTATTATTTATGTTTATATTTCACGTCATTAAGCTTTCAAATGTGTATGGTATAAGAAATGTATTCTAATTAATAAAGTGTATTTAAACAACAAAAAATAAAAGTATAATTAGGAACTTTGTACATATTACTATGTAAAATTAACCTTTCATCTTCTACACATGAATATTTTGTAGGGTCCAAGATCTTGAGAATAAACTATATTTATTAGATTGTTGGGAGGGAAAGTTTTGGAGAAAAAAATTTGTTTGAATGACCAAACACACATATTAAGACTAAATTAATTTTTTACACGGGTGTAGCTATAATCGGAACAAACATGGTACGGCCAAATATCACTATATCCTTTCATCTTTCATCCACCCACAGCTAGCAATTACAATTGCTGACAGCTTATTAGTTCTTCAGTGATAATTACTCTACTCTCTTCCTGGCAAAAGCCCGCACGCCCTACCTCAAACTCATGCACTTCCACTTCAATTTATTTTCATCATTTACTCAGCTTTTTAATCAACACAATTAATGCATCACTTTTAGAACTTAAAGCTGGAGATAAGGCTTTAATCCACCACTCACTTACTACCTCCTTCCGTATGTACATTGTTTACACGATTTTATGTAATACTTCCTCAATCCCAATTTATATGGTGGAGTTTGTCTCGGCATAATGTCAATATGCCATATAAATTGGGACATAGATGCGAAAAACTTGTTTGTCCATTAAAAATTGAGAGTTTTTGAAGATATTTTTAAAAACATTTTTTGAAAAAGAAAATATGATTTTTACTTCTTTTTCAAGTTTTTCTGGAATTTTTTTTTTCTCAAATATCAAAACTTCCAATTTTTTTAGGTAAAAGGTATGTCCAAGCACGACCTCAACTTTCAAATATAATTTTTTTAATTTAACTTCAAAAACTTTATTTCAAAAAAAGGAAAAAATTGTATCTATGACCAAACACCTGCTTAATGATGACTTATCAGTTTAAAACAAAAGGTAGGATTAAGAGGAATTTGGCCAAACTTCTAAGATTTAAAGTGTTTTTGAGTGGCATCATAAATATTTTTTCTGCTGTTGTTAATGTCGTAGCTTTTGCAAAGAGAGGCATGAATTGTGTTTATGTTTTGTCACGACAATAATTGCCTAACTCAAAAACACTTGTATCTTCCTAAAAGTTTTGGCCGAATACATCAACTCTTTAGAAAAAGAACTTCTTCTTTTTTTTTTTTTTTTTTTCTGATAAAGCTTTCTGAAAGTTTAGTCAAACATGCTTGAAGTTTACTTATCCTGCTTCTTACAATGCATGTAGTAGTAGTTGTAATAATAATAATTCAACTAATAATAACAATAATAATCTTGTTAAGATAATGGTTGGCAATTGGATAATGAAGAATCTACGTAAATAATAGTGTGGGGTCCGTCCCCAGGGCCGTCTTCTTCTCTAATCTCAGTCACAGAAAAGATCAAATTAAAAAAAAAAAAAAAAAATGAAAGAAAAAAGAGAGAGAAAAGAAAGGAAAAAATTAAATATGAGAGTACAACTACAAAAGAAAATGAAATACGTACTTAGCTAGTAATGTACTCCCTCTGTCCCATTTTATTTGTCATACTTTTCTTATTAGGCTGTCCCAAAAAGATTGTCATATTTCTAAATTTAGAAACAATTCAACTCAAAACTTACTTTTTGACTCATTTATAACCACACAAATATCTATAGCTCATTTTAGACCACAAGTTTCAAAAGTCTTCTTTTCTTTATTAATTTTGTGTCAAGTCAAACTACGACAAACAAAATGTGACGGAGGAGTACTATATACAGCAAAACCATCACTTTCAAGAGCAGTCAACGATTCTCCAGCCACCTTTCCAGGAACTGAAATTAATGCTATCCTGTTACATATGTATTCTCTAAATTAAATATTTATCAACCACTTTATATTCCTTTATTTTAGTACAACTACATATACATGGACAAATGTTTCCCAAATGATTGGCGTTTCTGTTATTGTTTTCTTTTAATCTACTCCGTTTTTACTTTTGCATAACTCTAGTCCCACTGGTAATTGACATTTACTCCTTCCAATCACTACTTTATTTCTGAAAATATGCATGCCATAATTATGTAAGCTACAAAGTACTAAATTTCCATTGCCTTGTTGAATAGAAATCAAGGCATTTAATATGTTCCTCGGATGTGACTCATAATTTCATAGGACATGCTTCAAATAGTTTACACTAACTTTAATAATTAATTCTAAGACTGAAAGGTTAAATTAAGTGAGAAGACATATATTGCATTTAACCATGATAAGTACTAAAAACCATACTTTAACGGATACATATGTAATGCATTATATTCATTGATTTGATCTTATGTCGATTATGAATAAAAGAGGACGATTTGAATGCTTATCAAGCTAAGTAAACATTATTCTCCCAAGTTAGTCCAAAGTGTCTAAGTAAGGGAAAGAGTGAGGCTTCACATCAAGATGGCGCGCTTGACTGTCATAAGTTAAATAATCAAAAACATGAAAAAGAATAAAAGTGATTTTTTTTCTATTGTTGATTCACTTATAAAATATTCATCCATAAATCCCTCATTTGGTGCATAGAAAACCAAAAAATTAACAAAACTAGACACTCCATTACTTTTTGCACTTTCACAGAGGAAGTTGCAAAGGAAGTGCAATTTTCCGTGATATAATGAGCTCACGAGCATCATAACTAATTAGACAATCAATTCCCAAAGATGTAACCAACCATATTGTCTCGTGTTGAATCTTGGAAAAGTTGCATAAGTGGGGTCTTCAAGGAGGACATGGTCTTCTTCGCTTAACTTGGTCTCAAGAAGAAAACATAGGAAATTGTTGCATAGATTGGACAACCACGATGATGAAGATATTAATAACATTGTCCTAATGCTTATCTTATTCAAGTACTCATTGTCGTATTAAACAAATGAACCACATTACCACCTTCCCCTTAGATAAACAATTAATATATTCAAATAGATAAGCTAATCTTGCGGCATAGAAACATGGACCACTAATTAGCTCCCAAAGAAAGAGACCATCGGTCCTTCATGTGATGAGCACCTTATTAGGGTTTTGGCTTTAATTTGGAATCTTTTGACTCACAAATGTTCTGCATGTTCTCACTTTCTTGGGAACTCGCTTTTCATATTAGTGGATTCTTATCCCAGGACATCCATGTTTATTGCAGTTGATGTAGATGCACCAATTACCTTCAACTTGAATTATGTGCAGAGGAGTTGCAAATTCTTTTAAAATTGTTTTCTCCATTAATCTCAATTATTAATCGTTTTGATAAAGTGAATTTACTTAATTATTTGACATCTTTTTTAAAAAAAATGAGAAGTCGGTTGTTTTTTCTTTTCAATCTACCTTACTGTCCGAATTTATTAGCTAGTACATAAATTCGTGAGACGTCTAACAATAAAAGGGGATACTTCGAGAAATACTTTTGTAAACGATGTTTACAATGATAAAAACTTACTTGCAATATGTGTTTATATTTAACCATATTGACTCACCCTACATAATTAATGAATTTAACACAGTATATACAACCTCCGACAGACCCACTTTTAAGTGTCCATTAGCTCAGAAATTTTATTGCAAAATTAGTGTCACTTTAGTAAAAACAATACAAGATTAATTAATATTTTTTTATTCTAGCCCTTGTTTCTATCAAAGAGGGCAAGTGTGGCCAGTTTAATCGTTTCTATAAGTAGCATTTAACAGTCGATCCCTAATTACAATAACAGCGGTCAAGAAGATTACACCTTAATGAGCGTGAAACAGTTAAAAGAAAACTTAAAATGAGAGACGAAGAAAGTAGGAGCATTGATTATATTAACTATGTAATACGATCCTTTAGAGGCGTGCAATAATTTTAAAACATATAACATGGATGGGAGGTAATATATACTCCCTCCGTCACAAATTAGTTGTCGCTTTTAGCTTTTTCACGTCCATTAAGAAAATCATTAAATAGAGTGTGTAGTTTACTATATTACCCCTATTTAATGTTTGACTACTATATTTTGTTAAGAATTTTTTTAATTATTGAGGGTATAATTGGAAAAGAGTAACAATTTTAGTCTTGAAATCCTAAAGTGTCAACTAATTTGGGACAAATGATTATTGCTAAAGTGACAACTAATTTGGGACGGAGGGAGTAGTTACAAGTCTGCACTCATTGTCACAATAGAATAGTAGATGTATGTGATGCTTTTCACCAATTAAAATTTCTAAATCTGCCTATGCATCCAACATGCAAGCCTACCGTTTAATTTAGTAAGAATTGTAGAGTACCGTAAATATCAACTTATCATATTTTATAAACCATTTAATGAGATAATAATATACATCAACTATGATTAAGTATAAAGATATATGTGTCGACGCAACTATACATATATTGGTTTAGTAAATCGCCGGTGAAGAATTTTTTACCAAATAATACCTCTGTCGAAATTATGAGAATTGCAATGACCTAATTAAGCAACTCTCCGCTTTACATTTCAAAGAAGAGGACTAAGCTTATTTGTCGTATTCTAATTTCTCATTGCCTCTTTTCAGCTATAGGTAGCTCTCAAGTTGAGATTAATTAAAATCAACTTGCGACTTTAATTGGAATATTTAAAGTCCTAAACAGCCGACCAAGTTGAGAGTTATCCACGTGAAGGATGAGAGTGATTGGTCCGGAATCGACTCTTAGTCATGTCCACCTGCTACCCTTTGTTAATCATCAACTTATTCTTTCATTAATAATAATAGATTTTATTTAATGCCCATTATTTTGGCTTTACCCATTATGTCAACGGTCTCTTTTCACATCAATTTGATTGACATTATTGATCATAAATATCATGTTTTCATCTAGCTAGAAACAAATCTCCTTACCGTTTGCCAAGTAATCTTGTTGGTCTTATTGATGTTAACAAGTCTTTGTATGTCTTCAATTTTAAGTCCCTATCACGAAGGTTGTAACAGCATAGTTAGTATTCATTTATTCTTAATCAGCGATGTTCATTTTAAACGTTAACTGAGAAAACCTCTTGATAATATTGCTTCTCTTTCTTATTAATTTTGTTTCCTCAATGCAGATTTATATTAGGCGAGTTAGTAAATTTCGATAACTGGATCCCTAAATAAAAGGTCCCTTTCACTTTTATTATTAAAGAAGTACTGTTGTTTGGTTGAGTCAATCGTCATGAGAAACTAAGTTTCAAACACCCATGGAAAGCTAACTAATCATGTACCAATCAGTTGACGACTATGAGGAGACGCCAATATTTTCTTCCAAATCCACTAATTAAGTGTTGGCATACCATTTGAGACCTTCATTTCAATGCTTCAATAAACTTATTTCAAGCCTTTAGAAATAGTCATCATTTTACATTTAACGAACGCCATGTTTTTCATTTTAAAGCTTAAATTAATAGGATGTTGCTTGGTTAGGACAAGACTTTTCTTTAAAAAAGAATTACCGTATATTTCTGACTCTGCTAGCTAGGGATCAAACGGAATATAAGTGTCTTAGTAAAACATCATATCTTAGCTTCATTGGTGTTAGATAGCGGTATTCAAGATTAATTTTGGTTCGTATATTATCACTTCAATTTAGAGTATACCTGTCAATCGGGTCAGGACCGGCCCGTTAAGAGTCGGCTCACCGGTCCGAACCGGTCTTTTTTTCAAAAAATTGAAGCTCGGCTCGGCCCTTAGCCCATTAAGCACCGGACCCGTGGTCCGGTCCGATTTTTTTCTTCTTTTTTTTCATATTTTAGGTAAGCCTATCACTTTATACTTGCAAGTTGCAATTGGAAGGACATATAATCCTATATAAAAAGAGAAGGAAGATGAAAGCAGGAAAGAAAGAATCAAACATTTTGAAAATCATATACTTTGACTCATTGATGGAAACCAAGTTTAATCACTATGTTAATTTGATGCACTACTCATGAAGTAAAAGATCACTGTTATTATTTTAAGTAGGTACTATCTCATTATTACTATAGTACGCTTAGTCAAATAGATACGACTTTAATACTACAACTCAAGGGTGAGAAACCGAGACTATCAAATTCTCTTACAACCAAGAAGATAAGTTGTATAAAATACTTAATTAATATATATTCTTGATTAGCAATGAAAAAATAGTAAATGAATATGTTCATTCGTTGTACTTAATGAAGCTAAAAATATTTTTTATACTATTGCATATTGAGGGATTCTAAAAGGGACTAAATGCTACATTATATTTTGTATGATTCTTGGCAAAAGCATGTCTCAATTTCTCTCGATATAGTATAATTTTCTATGAAAAAACCGGTCCGGTCCGATCCACCAGTGGGCCAAAGACCGGTCTTTTACCAGTCCGAGCTAACCGATCTTTTTTCTTAAGCCCGGCTCGGCCCACAACCCGCTTCCTCCTTGTCCCGGACCGTTTATAATGAACCGGTCCGATCCGGTCCGGTACCGGGCTAGCCCAGCCCGATTGACAGGTATAATTTAGAGTCAATATATAAATACAGAATATAATGGAAAACTGAGAAGAAACCCGAATAAAGATCTTATATAGAGAATTAACTAATGATTCAAAATATCATATATGAAAAATTAAGATCGTATGTACAGAAAACTCAATCACGATCGCATATGCAAGGAAATCATCTCCACCCATGACTCTACAATTAGTTACCGTCCAATATATTCTCCTAATTAACATAAGTAAATCAAGTCCTACAAATACAGAAGAGCTATACCTTATTATATGAAGGAGCCTTCAGCTGCAATTTGAGAATATTAAAAAGTCATTAATATTGTAACTCTAGAGGAACTCCTTTTAGAAAGAGTAACTATTAATAGTAATTAATCCATTTTAGATGTTTGTTTTAAAGTGTAAACGGTCTGTCTGTGAGATGATAACTTCAATGAAGTGTTATTGAAAAGCTTTCTATAAAATATAGATACTTTAGCAAGTCATCAACTTAAATAAAAAAAATTAGAAAGTATACCCTTGCTCCATTTATCTGTATTTTCTTAAAATAAAAGATAATCGAGTTACGGCATGATCATCAACAATAGGACATAGAGATTAAGGAAATCAGAAACTGAATAGTTTAAGAAGAACAATATGATTGCCATGAACATGACTACTTTACATATGATTGCTATGAACATGACTAGTTTACTTTACCTAAGTTTACTGAATAAATAATCCAATAAACAAATTAAAGTATCTTATATTTTTCATTCCTCTTCACCACTTTTAATATTCACTGTATCCATACATTTATATTAAAGTTAAGACAATTTCTTTTCGAATAATAAAAAAGAATCATATTGTACTATTCTTTCATATTTTTTTCGTTTTATATGAGATAGATCAGCAGAGCCTAATTAAGCAGGCACAGAGAAGGAACGGCCAAACACAACATAATTTTGTAGTAAAATTCTCGAAGTTAGAAATGATAGCCTAATTAGATGAGCACGTTTGCGTTTCTTTAAACAATAAACCAATCTTGTATTTAATTTGTTTTTCTTTGATAAGAAATATTGGGATTGTGGAAATATTCATGTTCCTTACAAGAGCAGTACGCAAAATAGATGATGAAAAAAGTGAAAGGAGGAAAAGAAAAGAGAAAGATTAGAACATGTTGCAACATGCCTAGATCATAACGACCAAGCTAGATCATATATTTAACTGAATTTAGTTGTATACTGCTAATCCTGACTTTCATGCGTATAACTGTACTTTTATCTTGAAAAATAATATGTTCAGAATAGATCTTTATTCAAGAATGTATGGAGAATGTTGGAAAAGTACTGATTAAGTTACTCAATAAAAAATAACTATGGGAGGACGGCACCATATTAATATGGCTTGTTTCATTGAATATAAACTTATAGGGACCTAAATCTGATCAACAATATCCACAATTGGAAATCCAACAGATCCCTCTTTAGATTTTTTATGTTTAATTATTTATTTATAATAATCATTTAGGCTGCTATGATATTTTCAATAGGTTTAGACAAAAAATCTCTGTTCTATATATGAATCAAGATCCCATCCGAACCTTAATTAGGATTTTGCAATATCAGGATTTAAAAATGTGATCTTTTGCGATATTTAAGAAGCAAAACAAAGGTACAAATTTATAAATCTTTAGTACTTTTTGCAGACATTATAATAGTAGAAAACTAGGCTCGGCAAGATTAAAAAAGAAAGAAAAAAGAAGCAGTTTGCCTTCCAAGTAGGGGTGTCAATGGTTTCGGTTTGACCGGTTTTTTCATGAAATTTATACCATACTAATTTTTCGGTTACTCTATTGTGCATGTTAGGAAAAGAGAACAATATAGAAGAAAGGTTGTATACTAAACAAAGAAGAAGAGGAAGAAAAGAACACTTTGTATTTTGGGAGAGGAGTTGTTTTCATTCAACTTGACTTACTCCAAATGTCTAGGAATACATGACTATTTATAGAAGAATTCTTTCATGTATCTAGCCTAAACTACATGTAAACACATTAACTTAGTCCACACTTTACCTCTCCCAAGATACATGGATGACACTAATACATAGATGAATTCACACTCTAATATATGTACTAACTTAATATTCTAATTCATGAACTAATGTAAATACATGTAGACAAATGTAAACTAATTTGAACTAATGAGAACAAGTTTATTATTTTCACATTTCAACATCCCCTCTTAAACTTGTTTCATCACACCAACTGCCATCCTTAGCTTTTGAAAAAGCTCAATCTTCAACGGCTTGGTAAAAATATCTGCAATTTGATCTTGCGACTTCACATATATGAGCTCCACTTCTTTATTGGCAATCCTCTCCCTGATAAAGTGATATCTTGTATCAATATGCTTGCTTCGTTCATGGTACACCGGATTCTTGGCAAATTCTTGTGCAGATTTGTTGTCAATATAAATCTATGTGGCTTCATCTTGTGGCAAATTGAGCTCCTTCAATAATCTCCTTAGCCAGATACCATGACATGTACATGATGTTGCAGCCACATATTCAGCTTCACAAGTCGACAGAGTAACAATATCCTGTTTCTTAGAGCTCCAACAAATAGCACATTTACCCAAGAAGAATAAAAATCCGGTGGTGCTTTTTCTATCATCGACGTCTCCCGCAAAGTCACTATCACAAAATCCCACAAGCTTGAAGTTGCTAGAAGATGAATAAAATAAGCCAAAATCAATCGTACCTTTTAGGTAACGAAGAATTCTTCTAGCAGCCTTTAAGTGGGTAGAAGTAGGAGCTTCCATGAAGCGGCTTACAACTCCAACCGCATATAGTATATCTGGCCTTGTACATGTCAAGTACCTTAGGCTTCCCACAAGACTCTTGAAAAGAGTAGGATTTACCTTTTCTCCATCATCAAACTTTGACAACTTTAATCCACTCTCCATTGGTGTATTCACGGGATTGCAATCAAGCATGTTAAACTTCTTCAACACTTCCTTTGCATAGCTTTCTTGAGAGATAAATATGCCTTCCTCCATTTGCTTCACTTCTAAACCCAAGTAGTATGACATGAGACCTATGTCCGTCATCTCGAACTCACGGGACATAGCCTTCTTGAAATCTTCAAACAAACTTGGGTTATTTCCCGTGAAAATAAGATCATCAACATAAAGACAAACAAGTAATATATCTCCATTAGAATATTTGCTATAAAGAGCATATTCACTAGGGCAACGAACAAACCCATTTTCTTGAAAATACTTGTCAATGCGGTTGTTCCATGCCCGTGGTGCTTGCTTCAATCCATATAATGCTCTTTTCAGCCTCAAAACTTTATCTTCATGACCTTTGATGACAAAGCCCAACGGTTGCTCAACGTAGACTTCTTCTTCAAGATAGTCGTTCAGGAAAGCCGACTTGACATCCAGCTGATAGATCTTCCACTTCATTTGTGCCGCTAAAGAAATAAGCAAGCGAATCGTCTCCATGCGGGTAACGGGTGCATAGACTTCCTCATAGTCCACTCCATGCCTTTGCTTGTAGCCTTTCGCCACAAGTCTTGCCTTGTATCTCTCGACCTCTCCTTGTGCATTTTTCTTTGCCTTGTAGACCCATTTCACTCCAATTGCTTGATGTCCTTTGGGAAGAGTTGTTGGCTCCCATGTGTTGTTCTTTTCTATTGCCTTGATCTCCTCTTCCATGGCTTGTCTCCACCAATTGTCCCTGACAGCTTCTTCAAAATTCACTGGTTCACTTTCAACAAGAGACAAACTAAATTACTATAATCAAAATTAGTAATTCTTTCGGTATTCTCAAGAAGATCAACCAAAGTTCTCGTTTTCTCTGGCCTTTCTCTATTTGAGCTTTTTGTAGGGGAAGGAGAAGCAACATTAGTTGGAGAAGGATGAGGAGTTGGATCTTGCACAGGTGCCATGTGCTCTTGTTCTTCTTCATCTTCAAAATATGGGAGAAAATCGTATGTCCTTTCTTCTTGAGCTTCCCAATTCCATGCTGCTTCTTCATCAAATTCAACATCGCGGATCACCACCACTTTTCCATTTGTTGGGTTGTACAACTTGTACCCTTTTGAGCTTGTGTCATAACCAACGAACACATGCTTGACACTTCGACCATTAAGTTTAGCTCTCCCTTGTTGTGGCACATGGGCATAGGCTATGCTCCCAAAAATTCTCAAGTGTTTGACACATGGTTTTCTTCCGCTCCATGCTTCTTGAGGAGTTTGATCTTTCACATTCTTTGTGGGAGACCTGTTACTCAAATAAACAGCACAAGAAACAGCCTCGGCCCAAAATTTCTTGGGCATATTTTTAGCTTTCAACATACATCTAGCCATGTTAAGAATGGTTCTATTTTTTCTCTCTGCAACTCCATTTTGTTGCGGTGAATAAGGTACCGTTAGAGGGCGACGAATTCCATGAGATTCACAAAATTTATTAAATTCTCTCGAAGTAAATTCGCCTCCTCTATCGGACCTTAAAGCTTTTATTTCAAAGCCACTCTCTTTTTCCACCAGTGCTTTAAAATTTTTAAATGCACCAAACACTTCTGATTTTTTCTTTAAAAAATAAACCTAGGTCTTTCTACTGAAGTCATCAATAAAGAGTAAGAAATATTTACTCTTACCAAAAGAAGGTGGAGTGATTGGCCCACACACATCGGTATGAACAAGTTGGAGTGGCTTGGTTGCTCTTGATGTGGCCGCCTTAGGAAAACTCCTCCTTGCATGTTTTCCAGGAAGACAGGCTTCACACAACTGATTGGGATGATTTATTAAAGGCATCCCGTGCACCATCTTCTTTTCTCCCATTGATTTGAGCGACTCAAAATTCAAGTGCCCAAATCTCATGTGCCAACACCATGATTCTTCTTTCACATTTGCATTCAAACACTTTGCTTCAACTGTTTTAAGATTCAAAGAAAACAATCTATTCTTTGACATATGAACTTTAGCAATTAGAGTTCCACTTGAATCTTTAAGCCAAAGGTTCATATCTTTCATATGTATGTCATATCTCTTTTCAAGAAATTGGCCCAAGCTCAGAATATTATTTTTTAACTTTGGCACATAGTAAACATCTTTGATCAATTTGTGACTACCATCTTTAGAGGAGATAAGAATCGTACCTATCCCTTCAATTTGGATCTTTGAAGTATCTCCAAAAGATACATTGCCTTTCACCCTTTTGTTGAGCTCCACAAACTTGTCTTTGTATCTGCACATGTGGTTGCTCGCTTCATTATCCAGATACCACGAACCATAATCATCTTTGTCTTCTTGCTTGAGTGCTAGCAATAATGTTGACTCTTCATCTTCCTTGTTGTCGTCAACAAGGTTGGCCTTTTCTTCAACATTGCTACGACATTCCCAGGAATAATGGCCAAATTTATGACAATAATAGCACTCAACTTTAGATTTATCATACCTCTTTTCATTTGTTTCTTGATGGTAGCCACGTCCTCTTCCACCTCCTCGGCCACGACCTCTATATTTTTGGTGACTTTTCTCTTTATTGTTGGAGTTTCTATCATTGCTTCTTCCTCTTCCACGACCGCCACCACGTCCTCTGCCTCGTCCACGGCCTCAATAGCTCTTTTCACCTCCATCATCCTTCAATGATGCCTTGGTTTTAAGGAGTTGCTCCATCGGCTCTTCTTGTCTCCTCTTGATTTTTTCTTTGTGGGCTTGCAAAGAACCTTCCAGTTGCTCCACCGTCATAGTGTCTAAATCTTTAGACTCCTCAATAGCACACACCACAAAATCGAATTTAGGTGTTAGGGAGCGAAGGATCTTTTCTACCACACAGACATCTTCAATTTTCTCTCCGTACCTTTTTAATTGGTTCACAACAGCCCGCACTCTTGAACCATAATCCGAAATGGATTCGGATTCCTTCATTTTT
Source organism: Petunia x hybrida (assembly GCA_037355625.1). Classification (NCBI taxonomy): domain Eukaryota; kingdom Viridiplantae; phylum Streptophyta; class Magnoliopsida; order Solanales; family Solanaceae; genus Petunia; species Petunia x hybrida. Next base: position 531,060 of record JBBBVM010001019.1, on the reverse strand, counting down.
AAAGCTTCAAAATCAGCCCTTAGAGATTGAAGCTTCACCTTCTTCACTTTGTCAACTCCTTGGAGAGATTTTTGTAAAATCTCCCAAGCTTCTTTTGAGGTAGTTGCATCAGCCACCTTCTCAAACATGGTATCATCCAAACATTGATGGATAAGAGAGAGGGCTTGTTGATCCTTCTTCCTTAACTTTGCCAAAGCATCCTTCTCATTTTGAGGCAAAGTTTCGTCATTGTCGGGTTCTTCAAACCCTTCTTCTACAATCTTCCATGCATCTTGAGAGCCAAGTATGGCTTTCATCCTTATACACCATTTTTGATAGTTCTCTTTTGTAAGACGAGGAAATTGGAAAGCAAGTAGGCCATTGTCACTGTTTGCCATGGCACTGATACCACTATGTTAGGAAAAGAGAATAATATAGAAGAAAGGTTGTATACTAAACAAAGAAGAAGATGAAGGAAAGAACACTTTGTATTTTGGGAGAGGAGTTGTTTTCATTCAACTTGACTTACTCCAAATGTCTAGGAATACATGGCTATTTATAGAAGAATTCTTTCATGTATCTAGCCTAAACTACATGTAAACACATTAACTTAGTCCACACTTTACCTCTCCCAAGATACATGGATGACACTAATACATAGATGAATTCACACTCTAATATATGTACTAACTTAATATTCTAGTTCATGAACTAATGTAAATACATGTAGACAAATGTAAACTAATGTGAACTAATGAGAACAAGTTTATTATTTTCACATTTCAACAGTGCATAACCAAAATAAGACTTTTCAAAACCGTCTCATTCATGTCGGTTTTCTTTCGACTTCGGTTCGGTTTGGTTAATTTTCGGTAAATTTTTTAGAACTCTGTGGTAGAATCGTACTATTATTAGAATGTGTCATTTTTATGTAAAATACCTATAAATTTAATATAACACATAAAGTATGATTTAAGATAATATTTGAATAAATAATACTAACTTTTAAATGGTCGTAGCTAAAATTTAAGTACTCGACATATTTTCGTTCTCTAGTATCGAGCTACAAGTGATTGTCACTCTCTACTGAGTAGATAATAGAACATGATACCATGTACATGACTTTTATAAAATTTATTTATAAGGCAATTAATCAAAAGAACATTATTCTATAGTGATATTATAAAATAAACAAAGCATAGATAAAAGAATTCTAAATAACACGAGTTGACAGATATTGATTAAATATAACTCAATAACTAGAATAATAAAAGATTAAGTATATACTAAGAGAAATTTAAGCGAGTAGAAAAATATTCGATACTTTAATCACTTAGCTTGATATATACTCAAGTTTAATAGTCGTACCAATTGATTTAGTTTCAATATAATTATACGAGTTATAGAGTTATTCGGTACGGATATAGAGTTATATTCAAACCATCGATTTTGCTAAAGATAACCTAAGAATCGGTTCGGTTCGGTATGGTTCGGTCGGTTAGGCCGGGTTACTCGAAAACCATTGACACCCTATATTGACACCCTATATATACATGTATTCCTCATGTATGATAGAATTAACAAGAAATATAAATTATTGAATTTGGCGCATCGCAGTGTTATATACTCCATTAATCCAATTAAAATAGGTGGTACTATTATCCTGCTAAAGTGCTGGTAATAGAAATTTTCCAAATTTCTTGTTTAATTTTTTTTTATTATTTCATATGCTTGGATTTGTTCTTTTTTTTTTCCCTTCTGTCTCGTTTTAATTAAAGACTTGAAAGTTGAGGTTAATATTGTTGTTATATACAATAAGAATAGTTGCTAGAGAAGGATAATTGAGGTCAACTTTAACTTTTTTTCCACTTCAATTTCTCCTTCATATGCAAACTAATACAACTACAGATGCTGATCAAATTCAAGCAAGGTTTGATCTAAAGAAAAGCAGTTGAAGTACCATTGTATATATGAGTTCCTTTATATTGTGATGTTCTCAAAAAGCTCCCCGATGTTCGAGCTTATTTAAACTAATGTCAATCTTTATTCAATTTGTGTCATTATTGTCGTGTTTAGGCCAACCTAAATAAATAAATTAAAAAGGAGCAAAGAAATTGAGAGAGACGTTATTTAATCAGTTAATAATATCTAGATCTCAATTAATATGGAGTTGACTATATGAATCCCTTATACATATTCTGTTTTATATAAGTCTAAACCAAAATTATTTACTCCATTTAAAACATTATGGCACATAATAGTTGGCATTTCTAACAATGAATTTTAGGTCAATTCTCTTTCAACTTTAAGTAACTCAGTAACATATAGTATTTTCTATTATAATTGATGAAGTATGCTAAACTTTTTGCTGAATGGCCTTGGCAATCGTTACTGTTTAATTTGTATTCTTTTCTACCGATTACTCAGGACTCACCAAGAAGTTTTTGAGCTAAATTCCTGGCGACGTACATCAGGAAATGCTCAAAGTTTTGGCACTGAAACATAAAATTAAGGTAAATTTTTAGAAGGATTTTTTACATAAAAGTACAAGTTTTAGAACTTAATTACCAAACATAACAATATATTAGCAAAATAACCCTATGTAGAGGAAAACACAAGTTAATTACAAATATAGTAAAAACATAGCAATATTTTCTCATAACATACCAAACACTTACATTCTTCTCCCTATTTCAATTTTCCTCCCACCATTTCCCCAAATTTCACTTTTATTCCTATCATTTTCCCCAATTTCACTTTTCATCATCTCATCCTCGATGTATCTCACCGTATCTCAACTGTTTCTGCACCGTTTCAACTATTTATGCAGCACAGTATCTAACTGTTTCTGCAGCACCGTATCTAACTGTTTCTGCACTGTTTCAACTGTTTCTGCAACACTGTATCTAACTGTTTTTGCACCATTTCAACTGTTTCTAATTGTTTCTGCACCGTTTCAACTATTTCTGCAGCACCGTATCTAATTGTTTTTGCGGCACCGTATCTAACGACAGAGTACTTTCTCTCTCACACACTCACAACACTTTCTCTCTCTGTGGGGGACTTTTTCAGAGTGAAGCAAAAAAATGGGAAGAGTATCACTCTCTATTTATAGAATTAATAATGTGGACACGATGTAAAGATCCTATTCTTCTATGAACGTTGGATGTAAATGTAAATGCACATTAAATTTTTATGAAATTTCTCTGAAATGTAAATTAACTTTTGTCAATTAGGAGTTTTAACTTCAGCACACGGACAAAACCAATATGCATGTGCAGAAGTAATTAACTTCAGGAAAATCATAAAGACGACGAAGTAATTAACTTCAGTACTTGCCTGTATTTCAATGAGGACGGTGGAATAAGCATAAGCAAAGGCAATATCTCTGATGGCTTGGAAACATCTCCACACTTTCTCCGATCCAGACACGTCCAACCCAACTGTCATACCTGTTAGGCTTGTCTTTACATGGTGCCCTACACCTAAAACATTTTTATTTTATTTTATGAATATATTGCAGACAATCAGTCTTCACGGAGCACAAAAATACAAAAAAATTCAAACGGTGTTTACAAAAAGAAAATTCTAACGACACCGTATCTAAATGTTCAAGACGGGAAAGGGAGTGATGACACTAGGGTGGTGGAGGTAATGGTGGTGGGGGTGGGGGTGGGGGTGGTGGTGATGGCGTTAGGGTGGGAGTTATGGCATTGAGGTGGTGGGGATGGGTGTGGGGTGATGGGAGAAAGAGAAAGTAAGTGTGAGAATTTTTAATTTGGGGAAAATGGGAAGTAAAAGTGAAATGTGTTAGAAAAATAATATTATGCATTGTAATTAGAGAAATATTACAATTTTTTTGTAATTAAGGGTGAAAATTTGTATATTTGTGTAAAAAACCCTTTTTAGAAATAGGACAGCCCACTACCCAAAAAGTACAAATGAGGAGGCATATTTCATTTATAGCATCCCTTATTTTTAAATTACATAATATAGCACTCCTTATTTTCAAATTACATAACATAGCACTCCTTTGAACTAAGAATCCTAGCCGCTGATGGCGTCGCCACCGCCGGTGGCCGAAAAATTGAAAATTCACCGAATCTCATTGATTGCTTATTTTATTGGTGGATTTATTTAAATAATTATTTTTTGATAATTTTATACACCTAAATCTGTCAAAATAATAAATTATCCATGTAAATACATAGAAAAATATGTATGCAAGAAGGGAAAATACAAAGATATACACATTAAACATAAATTTTATACAAATATCCATAAATAGTGCACAAATCTGAAATTTATACAACTTCATTCATTGTTCATACATGCGTACACAACTTTATACAAATTTACAGAAGTGCATAGAATATGTTTATTCACTATATATACAAACATATACGGATTTATACATTTTTATACACATTTACAGAAGTGTATAAACTTATATAAAAATGTATAAACTCACAAAAATAATTTTATACAGTGTTTCGGGTAGCTTCTACACAAAATCTTAACAAATATATAAGATTTGTACAATTTTATACTAGAAAAATACTAGATCTAAATATTAGAACAAAGTTTTAACAAAAAACTAGTAGATCTCACCGGATACTTATGAAAAAAAAAAGAGAAGAAACATGATAAACAAACCCCTCACCGGAGTTTTGACCGAAATATACAATGAAAAATCGATATTGTTATTTAAAAAGCAAAAAAAAAAAATAAGGAAATAACGGCGGTGGTGACAATGATGACGGCAGCGGCAATGGCTTGTAGAAGAGGGAATGAAGGTGAGGCAGTGGTGGAAGGGTGGGGGGCGGTGATATTGTAGGAGGAAGACAAGAGAGGAAAAATGAGAAGAAGGGAAAGAAAAGAGAGGAAAAATGGGGGATATGGTTTTTTTTCTTTAAATATGGGGGTGCTATAAGTAAAATAATAGATTAAAAAAGAGTGTTAGATCAAGTAAATGGATAAAATAAGGATTTTTTGGTCATTTTTATGAAATGTATGTCTCTTAATGCAATTATCCCAAAAATTAAATAACTTTTTAAAGAGACCATTGTAGGACCACGTCTAGTAACCTTCTTCCGGTGATGGTCGTTGTTTAAAACATTCTAATCACCAAAAACCCTTTTGTATGAGTCTGGTGACTTCTGGCAATTATGACTTAACATTATATGGTTTTTTTAATGGGGTTAGAAGTGTGAGCATAACGTTGAAGTCTCATATTTCTGCAAATCTCCTGACCTTTGGTGGTCAAGGAGGTGAAATTAATTTGGGCCGTAATAATTGGATTTTGACAGAGTATGAGAAAGGGAAAATTTTATATCTAGCCAAAAAAAAAAAAAAAAATGGCCCTATATTTAAATAGACACAAGTAACCTACAACAAAGGCTAGCCAAAACTAATTTTAAAAATAGGTTTATGTGAATATCTTTTCCTAAAATACTAAATAGAATAAGCGCATCTAGTGGGAACACTATCTCCAAAATCAACAAAATTATAGGAGTCTGAAAGGCACGTATATTCAGTTTATACGACACTTTATGGAATCCCATATTAAACGCCACTGTGAACAAAATTTGAGGAATAAAATCATCACTCCGTCCAGCATAAATATCGATTCTGAAGAGCAATTATATCTCTCAGATTTGTGAGATATTCACGAAAGTTACTCCATCAAACAAAAAATCGATCCAACACAGTATCAGTAACATTCAAGAAATATTATATTTTATAATATCAGTGAAATATGTCACCAATTAAGGTATTAATCCAATATGGTGGAAATTGGGTTGAAGATTTCAAGTTCGTCAACTTCAAAGCTGATGGCATTCTACTTAAAGAAGATTGTTCATACACCACCTTTTTGGGAGCAATAGCGACACATCTAGAAGTTGACACTTCTATATACACAATGGATATAAAATATCAAATTGAAGATGGGTTCCAACCGATCTCAATTAAGAATGATATGGGTGTCCAACTGTATATAGAGCAAAAAAAAAATCGACAAAAATGAGTGAATATCTGTTTTGCATTACAGCAGAAGAGAAAGTCGTTAATGGTGGATATAGCACAAGGGCAATGGTTGTGAATACCAATGTTATGACGGCTGCTGACACACTGAATGATATCAACATACCTGAAGTAGTCGACATGATATTTTCATGTAAAACTGATGAAATTGAAGGCGTACCCATTGAGCAAATTGGTATCATTGAGAACCCAGACCTTGACTGCTTAGAGGAAAAACATGTGTATAAAGACAAGCAAACGCTACAGAATGTTGTAAAGAACTACGCTCTAAAGGAAAGTTTGAAACAAAGGTTGATAGGTCTTCGACCAAAAGGTATTTAATTACGATTTAAATTTTGTTAGCATATTGAAAAATATTAGCTACATATTTTTTGTATATTCACTCACCTAAATTATAATATATCAAACTAGGTACTCTGTAATTTGTATGAACAGCCCATGTAGTTGGATGCTTCGCGCATCAAGCTTAAATAGCTCAAGGGTTTTCATGATAAGAAAGTTCAACAACATTCACACTTGTCCGATTGAGGAAAGGTTGAGTTCGCATCGTCGTACAAGTGCAGATATTATTGGTAATCTAATGAAGGAAAGGTTTGTTGATCCAAAAATAGTATACACACCGAAGGATATAATAAATGAGTTGAAGAAAACGTATGGTTTGACACTAAATTACATGAAAGCATGGAGATGTAAAGAGAAGGCGATCCAATTGTTGAGAGGAGACCCAAATAAAGCGTATGGGAAGATTCCAAGCTACCTTTATGAGCTGAACAAAGCAAACCCAGGCTCGGTTACAGAGCTAAAGAAATGTGAAGATGATTCTTTCCTATATGTCTTTATTGCATTGAATGCCTTTATCACAGGCTGGCAACATCGTAGACCAGTGATGGTAGTGGATGGTAGTTTTTTTAGTGGCGTATACGGAGATACAATGCTAATAGCATGCACGTTGGATGGTTCAGGTAAGTCTTTTATGTTTATCCCCTATGAATATTTTCATGATATCCGCTGTTTATTTTAAACTATACTATAGTTGTGAATTCTGGGTATACAAATGTGAATACTGCATGAATACTAACCTGATATTCAATAGTTGCACAAATATTGCGAATGAATACTGCATGAATATTGAAAAAGTATACTATAAATGTGAATTATGGGTATTAAAGCGTGCATATGAATACTGTATGATTATTTATCTGATATTCAAAAGTTGCACAAATGTTGCTAACAACCTCACAGTTCGGTGCTTATATTTGAACAAATATAACATCCTTTATTGTGTATGTAGGTCATATTCTACCGCTTGCATATGCAGTTGTAGATTCTGAAAACGATGCAGCATGGGAATGGTTTTTCATATGTTTAAGAGCTGCATATGGACTTAGGGATGGAATGTGTGTTGTATCCGACAGGCATGAGAGTATTGCACGGGCAGTGAAGACAATTTATCCTGAAATACCTCACTGTGTATGTGTGTTTCACTTATGGAATAATATTAAGTTGAAGTTCAAGAAGGGTGAAAATAAACTAAAAGATGTATTATCGGCTAGTAATGGCATACACAGTTGGACAATTTGAAAAAGCAATGGAGGATCTTGAGGATATAGATAGTAGAGCAAAGAATTACCTTTTTAACATTGGTTATCACAGATGGTCAATAGCACACGCGCAGAGTAAGCGTTCATTTTTTATGACATCTAATATTGCAGAGTCAGTAAATGCAGCAAATAGGCAGGCTCGAAAGCTCCCAATACTAGTATTAATGGAGTATATGACTGATATGTTCCAAATGTGGACTGCAAAAAATAGGCCGTTTGCAATGGATACATTCATACACTCGGCGAAAAATTCCAAGACATCCTTGATGACAACATTATTGCATCCAAGAAATGGAGGGTAACTTTTTATACTTCAGTTTGCTATTTGAAAATAACATTGTGCATACTCTGCGCATACTTTCTGAATAATATTCTGTTCTGTTTATTGACAAAACATGTACTGCATACATATGAATATTACCTGCATATCCATTCGCTTATTTTCTTAATAATGGATAATGTATTCCACAATTCAGAAACTAAATTGTTAATATAAATGATATGCAGATTATTCCATCGACGGATCTTTTGTACGCCGTGTATATGGCCAAGTAAAACATATTGTAGATCTCCGCGTAAAAATATGCACCTGTGGTAGGTTTCAAATTGATGAAATAACTTGTCAACACGCAGTAGCAGTGCTGGATAGTTTGCACATTAAAGCAGCTGAATATTGTGCGGAATACTACAAGAAGGAATCTATACTAAAGACATATGATGTACCCGTATATCCAATTCAAGGTGAGACAGAATGGAATGTGCCTAAGGAGATAGCCCAAGAAATTGTCCTACCACCACATGGAAGGAAACCACCAGGAAGACCCAAAACCACAAGAATCAAGTCTGCTTGGGAGAAACTATTGAAGAAGGCACGGTTAACATATGCACGTTGTAGTAATCAAGGGCACAGCCGCAAGACCTGCAAAAATGCTCCAATTAGATTTTAGTTGAAATGATGACTTGTTGAATACTTCTTTAAATAAATTTTTTTAAGGATGTTTTAAGACTTACTTGTTAACTACAAATGTATTTATAATTAACTAAAGTGTTCACTACTTTTCAATTAAAATGGTTGGTTGTGAACTTTGTTGATGTAAACTTTACAGAGTATATATTCATAGTCATCGTTGATGTTAACTTTCATGAATCGAAGGAAATTAAATGTGTTATAGAATGATGCCGCTTTGTATCTGAATTGTAATGGTGATATATTCAATGCATACATATTGAATATTTTTCTGCTTACTTATGAATATTCGCTGCATTCCCATTGAATATTCTCAGGATACTTATTGAATATAATAGTAGGCGAACACCTTTTAATAGTGTGTTCTCATTAACATCAGCTAAATTCGTATTATCAAACCTGTTAGTTGAATGAATGACCGTCCTTATTCAAGTTGATATGTTAAATGTACATCACAATTGTAAGAATCTGAAAGTAAATGATTTCTAAGCTTGTACAATAGAATGTCTCAACAGAAAGGAATGACTTGGTAATGCAAATATTATCTGCATGCTTATTAAATATTACATGTGTACTTACTGAATATACTATGTATCAACAGGAAGAAATGAAGAGGTTAATTCTAATGAAAACTTAGGACATAATGTGTACAAAAGTAATAACAAAAAAACGTTATACACAAAGTTCTAATAAGATGCAGAGTAATGTAATATTCTGGAACAGTCATTGCAACCAAAAAAAACTGATATATTGCTTGCATATCGGTTTGTGCTAATTAACACCACTGACAACACATTGCATCTAAATTAAAAATGTCTGCTAACAACTTAGATCTAAAGATATTACTAAAAAACAAATTAAACCAGCAGCCATTCAGTCTTCCTCATCGCTGACAATACATTGCATCTGTTTCTTCATCCCATAATACCACAGGTACATGGCCCCCGGACTCCAGACAGATCATCATCTTTAGAAGGCAGTGACTGGTACTGTATATAATACTCAGCAAATACAGCAGCAAACACGGCATAATCACTGATGCAACAATAAATGGAAATAATTAGAACCTTACTAGTTAGTTTTTGCACAGAGGAACAAAAGTAAATGAATCACTACATACCGTTTCATCATAGCAGGTGGCCTTGGACTGAAAACCATTAAGAAGGGTTCACCCAAAGCTTTGTCGTCATAAGGAGAACCACTGTAGAGCAACTCAGGCCTTTTCATTAAGATATCAGTGGTAGATAAGAAAATAGGTAACATGTTTGCATATGGCTCCATAGCCCGGATAACTTCTTCATTGTATGAGGCATCTCCTGGTTTAGAGTCATAAACATAAATAACCCTTTCCTTCAAAGACAATCTAGCCAAAATCCAATGCCACTGATGAGCAACCATGATAGGGAACAATATATCATCAACAAGTACCCAAGGAGTATTGCACCGAAGAGTACGACCAGATATGATATCATTAATCGCTTTTGCAGAATCTACAACACCCATGTCTTTGCCAGACATTATAAAATCAGCATACACATCTCTAAGCATAGCATCAAACTGACAATCCGTGGTTGTGACTCTTACAGAAATGTCTTGATCGTACTTTGCCTTCTTACGCAAATAGTAGAACAAGACATACAGGTGCTAGATAAAAAACAAAAGGAAATATAGTTGTTAATATATTTTTCTAATAACTCAACAATGCATATAATAAACAAGCAAATCAGGGTGTTTCCTACGATATCCACTGCATACAACATGTTTTGTTTACACTTAACAAATATCAGATAAGTAATATAATACATATTTCATGTATACACATGACATAGTCAATGCATATTACATTTATATTTTAATTATTCACAGTGATGGTTATCAAAAATTAAAAACAGGGGACCAAAAAAAGGTGTATCTGATTTTTTGTGATTTCTGTTAAGCATATTCATAGCATATTGCATGTATACTAATAAGATACTGACTACTTAATAATATTAAAAAAGTAAATTCATATATTCAATGATATCTGTTATGCATACTCATTGCATATTTCATGCATCTGGATAAGATACTGACTGCATATTATAGTTAATTATAAAGTTATGACACTGAAAGTTGTAGAAGAATACCGTGTTTGAACCATAGTTAAGTATAGGAAACCACTCCTTCTTGTCCACAACATACACCCCAAAGTTGAATGTATGTACCAGATTATTGATACTCGCAGGATACAAATTTCCAAGCCTGCAAAAAAATTAAAAACAACAATGACCAGAGTAAATTTTAAAACTTATAGGTTGTAATATGCAATAGAATTTGACTTTTACTTACTTTGATTTTCGGATCACTTTATGATCAATCCACGGTGCCCATCTATTTACAAGCTTCATATCAGGCTCAATGCGTATCTCACTCAAAAATGGATGGATGAGACGAAACGTGCTTCTCTTAGCCAGCTGCGAGCATGGACCACTGGAGGCAGATTTTTCAGTCGACCCAAACTCATTGACAAATGGTGACTTCTTGAATTTTGAAACGGTTCTCATACGAACAGAAATATGAGGTGTCGCATCCGGAACATCACGGCAAAGTCCTTCCACCTCCCAAATTATCAACCTCTTTCAAGGTGTCCTCTGCTGCTTCATTAAAGTCAGGCTCAATAACTGAAGCACTATTATTAGCGTCTTGAACTCGCTTCTTCACAACTTCCTTAGCTCTTGCAGTCAACTCATGCCACTGTGTTTCCCCCAATTAAGAAAGGGGGGTCTACCACAGATTCCAATGTGTTTCCCCCAACTACGACATCAACATATTCGCCAGAAGCCACGCTGTTGTCAATTCTGCCATCAACTTGCATTTCCTGTATATCTGAATGTTTCTCTATAATGATTTCAGCATTTTCACTCTGAATAAAACCTGCATAAGTGAATGGTAACAAGATATGTTTTTAAAACAACAAACAACTTTTAAAATCAATAAATATTTAAAAAAATGTATACCTTTACCAATATCAGAAGAACAAGCATATGTTTTGAGGACCTGCTCACCAATAACTGCAATTTTTTCTTGACCTGAAAATAGACATAAAAACATTAATAGAATAACACAGTTAAAGGACCTACAACTGAATGAAAATAAATTAAATTAAGACACAAAATTGGATATTACCGGCTGTAATGTCATCCTAATTGTCATCTACAGCCTTCTCTACAAATATGTCATCAGAGCCCAGTTTGGCTACAATGAAATTGGTTAATACCAAAACTTAAATGAATATTTAATGAATACTGTGCAGATATTTGGTCTATACCAGCGTGATTTTCCATCTCAAAGTCACCGATTAAACCTTGAATACCATCAATCATATTCTCTTGCACATCTTGTGTTTCTAAAAAAAAAATTAAAAAAAAAAAAAAAAAGGAACCTACTTAGTATTAAAGCATATCTTTGAGAAATTTTTTTATAAAAGAAAATATTCAGGCTGTTGGAAACCTTCAGATTTTTCCATTTCATTCCCATCAGTGGCACCTTTGTCATCATCAAAGATTGGAGGTTGGTTTTCATCAGTCCCTGACAGTGAAATTGTTCAATATCAAACTATGAATGAATATATAGTGAATACAGTTTGCATATTTGAAGAATACCATTAGAATTTTCCAACTCAAAGTCATGCAATATACCTTGCATTTCAAAAAACATATCTTCTTCAACTCCTTCTGTTCGTTAAATTTTTTTTTTTTTTTTTAAAATGGAACAATAGCCAGCTAACTACTTAATAATATGAAAAGAAGGTAGGTAAACACAAACTTCATACAAACTGAACTGTACATACGTATATGACGGAGAGAGTACCTTTAGAATTTTCCCATTCATTCCCATCAGAGGCGCCGTTATCATCATCAAATTCCACTGCATTCCCATCAGAGGTGCCTTCCTCGTCATAAACGATCACATGTTGTTTTTCAGCAGGTCCTGACAAAAGTAATAAAATTAAAATGACAAAACTAACAACTGTATTGTAAAATACAATAAAAAAACAGCAAAACCAGTTACCATAACATTGATACGCAAAAGGCACTTGCTCTTCCTGATGTAACTGCACATCTGAAGGGTCAACAGCTTGATCCTTGCCTATTTCATCCGAGGCAAAGTCTGATACAGGGACCTTTGAAAAAATTAACAAACATTGTATATTACATTTGAAATAATTCATACAAAATAAGCAGACTAAAAAGAACAAATACATACCCCCGTAGAACAGTTGTTATCGCCAATATCAACTGGATCGATATTAAGCTTCTTAAAGATCTTGTCAAAACATTTAACCAGATACAGCTTCAAGGCACACATGTCAGCTTGCAACATTTTTTGTTGCCCAAACAAGACTTGCATATCTGGAGACAACTACTGACTTGCACCATTAGAATTTGATTGACCAGTAACACCTACATTTGGTGAACCTTGATTGGCAGCATCTGCAGCATCCCGTGGAGATTCAACTCCAATATCAGTATCAAATTCATCGGGTATGGACTGTGTTAGTTGAAGTCTAGCATATTCTTCTTCAGTCGGCTCAATCTTTATAAAAATAACCTAGGAAAAAACATACATATACAATATAAATGTTCAAAAGATATTAAACTACTTGTCATTTACATTTGTTAAGGAATATTTATTAAATATTTAAAAACTTTATTAAATAACAATATTAAACCATTAATTAATAGAAAACGTAAGAAGTATACCTGGGACTTCTTTAAACTGAAAAAACCATTCTGCAACTCTTCAAAGTCATGTTTCCGCTTAACATGCCAGTTAAGAATTCAGGGAGATGAGTTTGCAACCCTATATGCAAGCTTCTCGTGCACAGTCAGGCAACATTCATAAAACCAAGCCTGCAAGGCATACGGCAAACCGGCGAAACGGTAACACTGTAGAGAGGGCCTCAATTTGTCATGTATCGACGTAATAGTTGAGAAAAATACTTTTGTACCCCAAGGGAAGGTCTTCCATGTGCCACACTCAATAATATTGAATTCCTTCTCCCCGATAGTGGTGTCATGGTTAGCAGAATTCTTAGTTGAAAAGAGAAATGTGTGGATGAAAAATAAAGCTGCTAGCTTTATAGCATCTTCATCACTCTGCCATTTTTTACTAACAAAACACTCAACTAATGCAGACTTTGTTACTTTTGACGCTCCACCAAAGTACAACTGCATAAGTCTGTTAGGCTCAACAGAATGATAATCCTTTAAGTGATCACCAACACAGCAAAGACCCGTTACTAGCCCAAATTCCATGAGACCAAACCTCAATTTTTTTCCATAGAAATCAAACCACAATGCATCAGTATCATGCTTTGGAGGACAAATCTCTCGCATCAACAATGCAGTCAACAATTTATTACACGTTACAAAACTAGGCATATCCAAAAAATGACCAAAGCAAGACTGCCTGAATATTTCCAACAAACTATCAGTGAGAACATCCTTGATAGTTGGAACAGCTTCAGCAGATGTATGTGTACATATCCTACGGCTTCGATATTGGTCCGGACGAAAATAAGGTTGCATTGGCTATAACAGATAAACAAAAATTATACTTTGGAAACTAGATGTGCATATTGGTTACATAACAATAAAAAAGAATATGCATACAATAAAATGCATATACTTAGGCATACATACAGTTATCCTCTACTTAAAAACATAAATATCAAGCAATATGCAGAAAGTATACTGTGGATATACAATTTAATGAATATTGTTTATCAGATACAGTGGATATGCAATTCAAAGAATATACTGTGAATATCAGCTACGTATGTACCAAAGGTACACTAATACCAATGAATAATCTACAAAGTAATCAACATATTAACAAATAATACGAATAAAGATTATATGCAGAATATATACACTGTATATGCATATTAATATCATATTTGTAGAACTGACCTCTAATATGCAGAGAATATCAAAGAGATATGTAACAAATAAACTCTAAAAACTTACGAAATAATATAAATAACAAATATGCAGTAAAAATGTAATAATCTTGATTATACATTAAAAAACTGCAAAATCAGTTGAACACTGCAAATATGTAGAATATATACACAACATATGCAAACTAGATACATCTTATAAGTTACAAATATCATAAATATGTAGAGTATATCAGTGAAATATATACCCAAAAAAAACACTGATACTAAAAAATCAACATAAACAAATACGCACGTGCGGAATATTATTATTATAACATACCTAAACGGGGACCAAAGGAAAGTCGTCATTCCTAACAGATTTAACTGATTTATTTATCTTCACTTGAAATAACTTCTTTTTTGTAGAACACGAAGATGGACCACCCAAAACTTTCTTTTTCTTAACCTCGACAGGCTGGTCACTATCGGAGTCGTCGGTCGATGAGCCAATTTCAACAGCTTTACCCTTAGCGCCACAACCAACTGTTTTGGATTTACGCTTAATATTGTCAACCTGTCGAGGCCTCTTCCTTTTATTCAGTTTGGATGTTGACCTAGTGACTCGACTTGGAGTGTCGATACCAGTTTTGGTCGGTGAGGAAATATCAAAATCCTCAAAATCGTCATCATCGTTGACATGCATCGGCTTCTGACATTCTTAACCCCTAGTCTAGCCATTAAAAATCTTCAAATTGAACAAAAAAAAAAACGAAAAAAATCAGTTAAAGAGTTACATTCTACTACATATAACAACTATAAGTGAACATTTAGACAAAGGAAATAATAAAAATTAAAAATTCATACCGGAAAATAATCATACACCCGCCGGAGAAGATGTAAGTTCCGATGACTGTGTGAATTAGATGGAATCCCAAAAGAAGTGAGAGAAATGGAAGAAACTGAAGAGACGTGGGTAAAACTGTTGCACGCGCTGTATTTTTAGAAGTTAGTATTAACTCATTAATGCTAGTTAACTTAAAAAGATGAGATAATTGATTGTGAGAATTAATTAGATTTAAACCTTTACGTGGATATGCAGAATATTAACTGTCATTACCCATAAAATCCCACAAATATAGGCTTTAAACAAGGTAAGTCTGATATTAGAAGTAATGGCCATAATAAGTGGAATACCTATGGTTAAATGTCTAGATAACATAAATAATGAACAATGTATCCATTTAATGTTAGGAAAACTAAAAAAGGTCTATTCTATGTAAAATTCACTACGAGAAAGGCATGTATTTTGAAAAAAAATTCACCAGATGCCTTTCATAAGGAGTGGTTTTGCAAGATTGTCTTGTTTAACAATATTTTAGCAAAATACTCTTATGTTGGCAAGGGGTAAACTTCAAGGCACAAATTTTTAGGTGTTGGCACAGGGCCAAGATTCAAGGGCAAGTGTTGTCTTGCCAACACTTCAAGTTATATGGCGAGAATGCAGGAAGAGATTGGAAGGGGCAAGTGTTGCCTTTTGCCAATACTTACGATCAAGTGCTGGCAAGTATTGTCTTTTGCCAACACTTCAAGGGGCAAGTGTTGGCAGATAGAGAGGGGGTTAAAGACAAGTCTTCTCTCCGTACCAAGAGATTGACAAGGGTATTTCCATTAAGAATTTTTTCATTGAACTTAAAGGGAGCATTTTTGCAAAATCCTATTAAGCGCGGGCAAAAAGGACTAACACTTGCTCATATTTCTGCAAAAAGGTCTGTATTTTTTGGGGAAGTGCACACATAGCCTTAGACGAGCCATTTAGGTTTTAGCAAGTTCGTAAGAACTATTTACTTTTTAGTTACTAGCTTGAAGTTCAACTTCAGCCCTGAATGTTTGAAGTTAGCCAAAGCAACTTCCTACTTCAAACATAGGCAGCTTTCAACTTCAAACCTTTAGGTTGGGTATAACAACTACCAACTTCAGACCTGAAAAGTTTGACTTCAAACCTTCGGAGCATAGCAAGAGCTTGTTATGGCGAATAGGGCAAAGACCTAAAATAGGTTCTACACAATAAAAATTTTACTGGCGAAAATCTAAATGGGAAGGTAAACTGGCCGCCTGACTAAATTTTTACCCTATTTTGCCCATCAAAACAATACAACAAAGCTTGAAGTCTTTGTGCGAAACAGATAGCTTCGACGTCGCCATTACAGTTTAGGCCCCATAAGTAAAGTCTTACAAAAATGATCATCGTCAAGCAAAATTGCTCGCGAAGCTATGTCTGGCAATTGCCAGGTTTTTATTGAAAGAAGGATCTGGCGATTGCCATAAACTTTCTTACAGGGACCAAGTTTATAGGACTTTCATTATAGGAACAAATTTGTTATAGGCGCCAGAAATGTCCTATCTCTGTAATTCATCCATAATGCTTGGCTTACAATGGTAAAAATTTCATTCAGGGGCCACTTTTGTCACTGTTATTCGGTTTCAAGCCACTTTTTCTTTGGTTGTTTAAAGAAACCACTTTTTCGAACTTCAGTTCTTATGGGCTAAACTTTATACATGAAGGTATAAGGTTCAACTTCAGCCCACAAAGGCTGAAGTTACGCATTCTGTGCTTAAAAGTTAAGCCCTTGTAAGTTGAAGTTGAACTTCATACATTTAGGTAGGGGTGAACATAGGTCGGTTTGGTCCGATTTTTTAATTTATCAAACCAAACCAATTATGTCGGGTTTTTAAATCAATAAACCAAATCAAACCAAATAAAGTCGGTTTTTCTATCTCGGGTTTTCTCGGTTCTTTCCGGATTTTTTCGGGTTATACGGTTTTTTTCGGTTTTTTATTGGTAAGCAACAATTTCATGGTGCTTTTTCAAGAAAAGAATACAATAAAAAAAATTAGTTGTAAAAAATATTAACATAACAAAAATTAAGATAGTATATGTGACATATTCTAATTGTACACATAGATTTTATTAAACATAAACTATCTAAATAATAATATATATTGATTATGCTATAGGTATACAATACATAATTATTTACTCGGTGTCCTTTATGGTATTTCAAATATTTTTTTAGGATGACTTGTGGATTGTTGACTAGGATATCTATTTTTAGCGAGATAGAAGAAGATGATTTTAAAAGATAGGGATATCTAATACACATTGATTTAGGAGATTAATCGAGATTATGAAAGTAGTATTTTTAAAAATAAACTACAGAAATATAGTATTAATTTAACTATTTTTTTATGTATAAAAAATTTAAAATAATATATATGTAATGTCGGTTTGGTTTGGTGTCGGTTCGGGTTTTTCTTTGTTAACATCAAACCAAACTTAATATGTCGGTTTATTTTCTTCCAACACCAAACCAAATCAAACCAAACCATTAGTCGGGTTTTTTTTCGGTTTGGTTTGGTTTATCGGTTTTGTGCGGTTTGCCGGTTTGGTTTGTACACCCCTACATTTAGGTATGAAGTTTAGCCCACAATGCCTGAAGTTCATCTCACAGAGGTTGAAATTCCAAAAAATGGTTAAAAACTAAATAATTTTAAAAAATGGCTCCAATTATAAAGACGTGCCAAAAAATAGCCATTCGTGCACTTTCTCCCTTACCATGCCACGATGATCACTTGATAACAAATTCGGACTATTAAGGGGGAGGGGGCTTCAATCACTTGTCACTTGTTAGTAAATTCGTTACCACTATTGCCAATCCATAAGTTATATTTCTTCGTTTTTGCTAGCATAAATGCAGTATTTTTCATTTTTTATGATTTATAGATACTTAACCTTATGTCTTCCACTTATTCTAGTCATTCAGTTTTATTGAACTTTTTCCCCTTTACATGCCTATTTTTGGGGAATCAAATGGGTCATGACAATTATTTTTAGATGTGATCTTACCTCATTAATTAAAGATATTTACTAAATATTTCACACTATATATCTCAATTAACTCAATTTCTCTTAATTTATATCGTTGTTAAATATGCATACTAGGATATCTAACATATTTTTAGAATACAGACCACATATCTTAGATTGTATCTGCATATTCGTGAATAAAGTATAAATTATAGACATATGTCACTTCAACTAATTAGTTGTATTCAGTATGTAGCTCATATTATGCAAAGAATATGCTGCATATAGACATAAAGTATGCACTTTAGATGCATTACTTCCCCACCAGGCATATTGTATATTTTCATATGATAAAAATAGCTTTCTTGGTATTGTGTTCAGACGCTGTATTTATATTTTAATTATATGCTACAAAAACAGAGAAAAAATTTTGAATTCTTTTACCTTGTATGGGATTGTTTCTATAAACAATTGACAAAGCTTCTGGTTTTTAGCTTTTTTTATAAAGAATATCAAAGGGATATGGAATGCACAAAAATGTTATAAGGAGATTTTTTCCCCTAATTTTGTGTGTGATATTGGATATGTATTAGGAAGATAATAGGATTCCATTACTGTTGGAATTCCTCAATTAGCACAAATTCTGTTTAATTTGTTATGTCTAAGCTCCATTATTCTAGGTAATAGATCTGCGTAAACATATTTTAATAGGGTATATTTTGGCTAGCTTTTGTTCAAAAACTCATATGTCTATTTGAATGTAGGGTCAATCTTGTGAATGGCTAGTAGATATGTTATTTTCTCATCATCTAAAACTTTTTGTGAAACATCCAAACAAAATAAAAGCCAATAAAATTTTTGAGATGAAACGAGTAGTGTATAAAGAACATCCTTATTTTATGGAAAAAATTATACAGAGTATAACTTTATGTACTTTTATTACAAAATATATAAATATTTCAAAACTTACCAAAAATAGCAATATTCTTATTTTTTGCTACAAAAAATAGCATAATGTATTTAAAAAGAAAAGAAAATATAATTTAAAAAAAAAGATAAATCTAATCATATATTTATGCACCCAACATTTTTTCTCTCACCTCAAAATCATCTATTGAAAATTGACAATAGGCATACGTAAGAAACAATAGCCATACAATACACATATAATAGCCATACAGTACACATACAATAGCCATACATTACACATACAATAGCCATACAATATACATACTATACACATACACCATACGATAAACATACAAAAGATATACAATAGAATTAGTAATTGGGTAGTTGTAATCCCAAAAAATTAGGAACAGATGAAAAGACATGCCTATAATTATGGGCGATTTTGGTGCATGGTGTATTTTCAATTTTATTGAGTAAATCTTTCTTTTTAATAACTTGTATATATAACGTTAAGAAAGTATTGTTATTCTTGAAAAGTGACATAATGTTGTTATTTTATTGTAAACCTGCTACTATATTTGTATATTTGTATAATTTAGCCTATTTTATGCTATTTGACTGAGTTTAGCACATGAACTGCATTGACAAAAATTTTAGCAGAAGAATAAAAGAACGAAATGGTTTGCTTTGACAATTCTCTTTTTAGATACTTGAAACACCCAAAAGAAGAAAACGGAAATCCGTCAGGTCAAGAACTTGCAACAAAAGTAATAAATTTGATATTTTTAAGTGTTACATCCTCTGAAATCATATTAGAATCGACTCAGCTAATAATTCCCGTGTTTGTATTAGGTATACTTGTAGATACTTTGTCTTCATATCTGTTCTCATGAATTGAAAAATATTTCGGATCACTAAGCCAAGTGAAACGTAAATTTCTGTCGGTTATAAGATCAACAATGTAGTATGATATTGATTGTCAGGCTGATAAGGTCCACATAAGTGTCGCAAGACGAGCGAGCTATACAGTTATAGTCATACAAAATTAGAAATAACCAAATAATAAAAAGTGCAAGTAGAAGGGGAGCCTCAGAGCAACGGTAATAATTATCTTTGTGCCAAGTTCAAATAGTGAAAACAACCATTGA
Organism: Petunia x hybrida; assembly: GCA_037355625.1. Taxonomy (NCBI): domain Eukaryota; kingdom Viridiplantae; phylum Streptophyta; class Magnoliopsida; order Solanales; family Solanaceae; genus Petunia; species Petunia x hybrida. The sequence continues at coordinate 510,617 of JBBBVM010001019.1, read as the reverse complement.
TGGTTGCGACAGGGTGGGCTGAATACATCTCACCCCTTCATAAAATTATACATGAATGCGAGATATTTTGTGCACTAGTATCTCATTTTTAATAAAATGTACAAGTAGCATATCTTGAGGTTGGAATGAAAGAAGTTTGCTTAGAATGGTTTGATTATGTCTCATGTCTGACCCTCAAATACGCTTGAGTGGAGTTAAAAAAGGACAATTTATATTTGAAATCACATGAATGAAATTTTCTCGGAATACATTCTCTTGGAATCCTCGTCGACCTAGCGAGAAAATAGGGCACGATAAAGAAAAAGATCTGTGCAAGTGATATATATGATGAATAGTGATTTAGAGTTTTAATCACGCAAGTCCATTTACTTTAGGTCTTATATTTTACAAGCAACTCTTGTAGTCCTATCTAATGAATATATATGTCAATAGAAACTCTATCTAATTCAAAGAAAATGTCAATTATCACAAGTGGACATGCAAATGAAGAAACATCGGACATGCAAATGAAGAAACATCTACACTTCCGAACACAAATCATCAAATAGAACTTGAAGAGGAGTATTGTGCTAATCACCTGCTTGCTTTCAGACCATTGAGATCCTACCTAAAGCATGTATAGAGAACTGTGCAAACTCTGAACACTGCATAATCCAACAACCAAAGGACTTAAAATCCACAATTTTAAACTTACACATCTCAGCAAAATCGGCGATAATTATGTCTCAATCACAAACAAAGTTAGCCATGCCAATCATCATTGTCTATGTCGCTCTATCTAAGCCGAGAATATTAGTTGAGAGAATCTCAAATATTGAACAAATAAAAACTAACGTATTGGTCGCAAACAAGTTGGAATGGACTATATAAATCCCCACTAAACTATGCTACTCAATTATATTTAAAATCATCTCATGCCGATAATGAAAAAATCTCAATGTACAAAAATAGAATAAATAGGATTATGGGCTTACTGAACTAAAGCTTGCATCCAGCAGCCATCATTTCTTTAAACTCTTCAAAATTTACAAATCCATCACCATCTTTATCAACCCCTTTAATCATTTTGCGACACTCTTTAACACTGCAATTTACACAACCAAGTCTTATCAAAACTCTCCTCAACTCCTTAGCTGAAATAAGTCCATTTTTATCAGCATCAAACACAAGAAAAACTTCTCTAAGCTCGTCAATATCCTTAATACTATCACCAACAACTTGATTATTTTCTACCCCCATAACACTCAAGAACTCGTCCAAATCCACAAATCCATCCCCATCACAATCCATTTCTTTTACCATGACTTCAGCTAATTCCTCAGCAGCTTTCAATTCTTGATCATTTCCAAGTCTCAGTAAAATTTCAGTCAACTCTAGTGGAGATATTTTTCCATCTCCGTTTGCATCTATGAATTTAAAGACTTGTTCCAGTTGATTGGAGAATTCCATAGCTGCAAAACCTGATAACCAACTGAAAACAATCTTTGGTTTCTTTTTCCCTTTCTTCCAATACTTGAATTTTCCAACGAATTTGCCAGCAGACTGGAACCATGCACTGAAATAATCCATAGTGATCTTTTTTAAGTGGGATCTTGAAAACCAAGAGAAAAGATAGACTAAAGAGACTGAAACAGAGTGGTAGAAAATTGGGTTGTTGTCAATTGGTCAAGAAGTAGAACTAGCAAGTAGAAGTGAATGTAGTAAAACATGTGACATTACATGTGCCGTGGAATTTGGGAAAAAGTACCTCACTCGTTTGTCACTTTCTAATCATACTATAGTCCAATGGTCCTACCAAATGGTATTACCAGAATTTTCTAAGTATTCAGATATGATCATATCAATGGGGGTGTTGACAATGTCTTTGCAGTGCTATTACCAAGTTTAATTCTAAGTGAACAAAGAAATATCTTCTTAAAATTGCCGGCAACACATTTGTCATCATTAAAGTACCAGTCTTTTGGAATTTATATGTCAGACGGCAATTTAAGATAGACTTTTTCAATGAGTCCAAGTCTGCCTTCACGGATGAAGAAATTAAGGACTTATTGGTAAATTACTCTATAAACAGCAAGAGAAGGATATCGGGATTCTATAGGGACCAAGGTGTAACATCTTATTATTAACCTGCTAGAAGCTAGTTGCAATATTCCCATTCCCATCTCTTTTCACCTGGTCAATTTGACCAATTTTTCAGAACTAAATTCATTTGGCGAACTTTAAATTTCAAATATCAAAAACTTCACAAGGGTTTGTTTAAGTTATACTTGTCCTTATATTAAAATGGATTAATACACAAATTGACACATCTACTAGTACGATTTTGTCAAGTCGACCTCCTAACATGACGGTTTCTCAACTAAGCACCTCAAGTTGGACAGCAATGCATGAGCCCTCATAGGCAAGGGTTCATGGTTTCCCATGCTCCACAATTTCACATTTCCCACGCACTGTCTAAATAAACCAAACTGACCGTTGCATAAACATGCTCAACAATCAAAGATATTTAAACCGTATATTTTGACTGACTAACCTATTTAATTGGAACATCATGACATTAATGAACCATCTTTACAAAAACCTTGCGAATTTTATGTACCAGATCTATCAAATAGGAGAACTCAACATGTTCTCACTACTTGGGTTCAGTTATTCGGTCGCTGAAACAGAGAACTAATAAAGAGGGGAAGATTTAAAAACAGTAAGTTTCGCAGTACTTACTAATGGAATATCCATCAACTAAGACGAAAGCCACACTCAATCACTATTTCTCCCAATATTGGACAAAAGTTGATCGAGACTTCAAGGTCAAGCATTCATAAAATGTTCAAAGTACCCTGGTTAACTGATGATACTGACTAGACCAGCTGAAAACCAACAAATATTTTCAATTAGTGCTCTTTAAATTTTTTTTTTTTTTTTTTTTTTTAAAAAAGAGTCACTGTCTACCGATCTAAGACTCAAACTCAAGAGGAATTTTCCAAGTTTATCCATGAGGATTATTGCTGGACTTCTTGATACATTGGGATGGGGACCACCAAAAAAGATAAATGAGTCGGAAATTCATTGCTTAGCCTGTTGACTATGAGAAGATAAGGGAACTTAATCCTTTGTCTTGATGAAATAATTGATTTTGTGATAGCCAAAATATCTAACATTCAAGATGTACATGGAAGTAGAGATAATACACAAAAATATGATTTTGAGAATCAACATCCAACCTATACTGATGAGGTAAACTAAACTGTATAATAACCAGAAACCACAAATATTATATGGTTTGACAAGGCACAAATAAGTATATGATTATTGCATGATCATTTGCAATGTGCATATACTTTTAAATGACGTAACACAATAATCAACTTCAAGACTAGACACTATAAATATATGCGCATAGCAGTTAGTAAAGCATTGCAACAGCACACAAAGCGTAATAGCAGAGATCTCAAACAGTGTAAAGCAGATAAATCTGTTAAAATTCACATAAACACAACTAGATAATAATGCAGTGGACCGGATAGTTGCAGCCGTACTTGCAGTAAGTAAAGCGATATACAACTGAGCGAAACACTTCACGGTAAGATGGATCCAAAGGAACATGGCAGCTAGCCACTCAATGGTATCTATAGTGGTGTTTTTCGTAAAAATTTCTAAACAGAAAATGAAAGAAGGTTCAGACACTACATGGAAAGTGGAGACTGGCAGTTCATTCAGAATCACATCAAACAAATGAACATAATTAATGTCACTACATGCATAAAGAGGAACGACACTACTTTGAGGAGTCAGAAATCTTAGCTAATATTCTTACTCCTATGATAACTGAGAAAGACCTGAATGACCAATAAAGTATGGCTTTGAGTTGTTAAAGAATAATGACTGTCAGTTAAGTTCCAAAGTCGCTTAAGGTCAATATACGTTGATAGAGTAACATTAACAAATGGATATGCCAGCGCAAAGCTAGAGTAACAAATCAGAGTCCACTTCAAATATATTCCATAAAGCAATTGCAAAAAGGTAACTATCCACTCATTCCCCAGGAAATGGGTGACTTGTTGAGGCACAGAAGTAACAAACAGAAAAACCTAGGTTTGAATCCCAGCAACTACATGTAGTCTCAAGCCCAACTGCTCATGACCAGGTCTACCCATCACATGTGCTTGCAGGCTACGAAGGCCGCTCAGTGTATTAGCCGAGGTGCATGTAAGCTGGCCACACACTACTACTTTCAAAAATCAATTGAGTAAAATGTATCAGGGAATCTACACTTAGTCTTAAGTTAAAATGTATTCTTTTACTTAGTCTTAAGTTAAAATGTATTCTTTTACTTTACTTTTGGAACAACATAGCTATCGTAAGTGTACTTCCCGAAGCATGTTAGACTTCATCAACTTATTATACAACCTATGCAGTACTATTTAGCTTGATGCTTCTCAATGCAACTAGCACTCTATTGTTGCTATGTTTACTAAAATAAGTTACCTTTATCAGAAAATTTTGAGGAAAAAGTAACCATCAATCTAACAAAAGCATACCTGCACATCAAACACTACTGTCTTTCTCTTGTAACCAACCAAATCCCCATGGATGATCTAATACTGCTTCAGAGCTGTAAAATCAACCAACAATTACCAGACCCCTGCAACTGATCAGATAAATAAAACCCGCGAAATAATTCTGAGCAAATGCAGAACAAGCCATCTTTAGGAATGAAATTGCTCGTATATAAGAGGAAAATGCTACACATACAACATCAGAACTCCTGCTAACATCTAGTGCCTCTACAAAGAGCTAAGCTCCTCAATATACTGCAGAAGGTTCTAAAATGCCTGGGCACATAAACAATCACTAGCTTTTGAGCACCGAAATTATCTTTTTGCAATTCTAGGAAATACCAAAAATCGCAAAAATACAAGAAATATTACCATATATCTCAAAAAAACGTATGAGTACCCTAAGCTCAACATGATCGAAGCAAAACAGGACCCACGGATGAGCTGAGCATATCACTCAATGCCAACTGTATCTCATTTGACCCATGCTCACAACTTATCAAGCTCGAAAGTAATGGGAAGAAGCAAGACAAGTTTTTCTCAAATGATGCATCTCCTAAACTACAGATTGCCTGGAGAGTTGCAATGATAAGAGGTGCACGTCCAGCCAATTCTCTCCTTCTACCAGAACCGAGGGGAATTAACCAACGAAGCTGTGAGCCAAGAGATGACTGGGACATTTGTCCAGAACGTGCGATCTCAATATAGAACTGTAAGACTTCGGTGCAAAGGTTCACGAGGTAAGTTTCCACTTCAGAATCTTCATAACCTGTAGGTTTATCTTGCACAAGATTTTGTAAAAATGAGAGGCAGATTTGGTAAGCCTCATTCTCAAGCCGTAATAATGGAGGGTCCTGCATTTGGGTCATGGAACTGAACTCTAGCAGCTTTGACCGCAATGTTGCATCACTGTTTATTTTATGAGCATGAGACGCCACACCATGCATGGCATCAAAGAGGACAATTATGTTTTGGCTGGACAACTGAGGTCTGTACATGTTGTAGATCTCCATCACAGCCTGCAATTTGCAATAGACCATTATGATTGTCATAAACATTTCCAGATTTACACGAAAAGCGGGAAGTATCGAATTATCATACAAGGTGTCTATTAATTTCATTGTTCTTTCTGAAGACATGACCTTCAAGGAAGAAGCAACACCTCACCCCGTACTTCAGAATGACCAAGTTAACAACAAAAGGACATCGAGCACAAGTAGAAAGCTACAAAGAGATACAAAACCGCCAAACACCAAAAACAAGACTATCTTTTATATAAAGAATCCTCCTATAGGGTTCTGAGGTATTCTCAGTTACTAATCTCAATCTACAGAGATCAGCAGTAGAAAGTTAATTCAGAATTGGAGAAGGTATCAAGAGTTCATAGTTTTAGTCAATAACTTGATTCTCTTTTTCCCTGTGATAAACTGCATAAAATGAAACAAGTATAAAATAAAATTGGTAACTTCTGCGAAGGCTGGACTACTTTTTTTTTTTTTTTTTTTGTGATCGGTAAAATAAGAAATATTATTAATGAAAACTAGCAAAGAGACGATGCTAGTCAGAAGTACATCCAGAAGTTGAGACCATTACAGATAACGAAGGAAACTAATAAAATCTACCATGTCTTCAGCTTCTAGCAAATTAGCCGAGTACATGTTGGACCAAAAACCAAGCAAAAGTGGGCAATTGTGTTTAAGCTTTACAATATTATCCTTTTTATTCTCAAAAATTCTTGCCTCTAATTATCAAAAAACAAACTATCTGGGTTATTTTAAAACTGTCAGAAAAGATAACACTGTAAATTGATAACTCGTGAATAATAATGGTAGGGTCTTTATCAAGTGGAGTACTCATTTTATCTGATTATCTTGTTAAAGCTATCGAGCCCTATCTTCATCAGATTAGTCCTATGCCAATATGAAACGCATGGTATCCACTGCCAGACATTTAAAAATAGCATTGACTGCCAACATATCTGGTTGTATATCCATATACATGTACAACTTTACTTGAATAAACACTAGCACACTATACGTATATGAGTCCATAGTTTCTAAGTGTGCATATATATTTAAAACGAAAACTCATACAGCAACCCCACATTTCTCATTTGACACATTATCCACCTATTTGTTCTAACCATGTCAAATTAAACCTCGAGATATTCAAAAGATCTTTCGAACATTATGACATTTTTAGGGCTTTCTGAGTCCAGACTACTCATTTCTATTAAGGAACGTGAAGCAATTTATTGTTTAAGCCCTTATTCTTGTCACTTAACATAGCCTGTAATCAACTTTACTTGCTTCAGAAAAGTGTACATAAATGAATCAGAACTAAACCAACAGAAGTGGCTATGCTTGCTACCTGAATCAATAATAGCTGCACAGCAGCCCTACACTTCACATCGGAAATAGCATCATATAGACGGTGCCGCCTCAGGTTTTCCAAGTCCTCATCTGGAGTGTCTGTCCCCGTGGTTTCTGCATTGCTATTTCTGGTCATATCTTCTTCCTGGGACCAATAATTATTATTTTCATTGAGAAGAAAAGAGAAGTCGGGAAGAGTTGCATTAGCCGCTTCTTTAAGGGACAAAACCACTTCAAGCCATTTATCTTCCGAGAAAAGAGTCCCAGCATTGCTCATTAGACGGACAAATGCGGCAATGCCAATACCAGCAAGGCTCTGGTGAGGACGCTTGACAAAGTTCACCAATAAGAACAGCACCTTCTTCAGAAGTGGATTGACTGTGCTATAAAATTTTACAAAAAGATCTACAACCAGTTGGAGTGCCAGTGTGCAGGTCTCATAAAGCCATGCATCTTGATCAGGCTCACCCTCTTCAACATCAACCCCATGCGCAGGTGAGTTTTCACCTGAAGGATCAATGGTATGTCGGACATAGTCAAAGATTGGAAATAGGACAGATTCAAACACCCTTTCCCATAATGATAGAGAGAAATGGTGCCCATAATTGCGTAAGGTATCAAACAGCACTTGCAGAGCGCTCTTTCTGATTTCAGGCCTCGGATCAAAGCTAAGTTCAGACAGTCCTGTAAGAACAAAGGAGTAAGTTCTTAAACAACTATAGCGAATGTTGACCTAAACTTGTCTGATTTGAAAAGGACATTGAAGGCGCATATGCTTTACAGGCATGACATCTTGGTCTAATTAAAATATCTTTTGTCCTTACCAGCCAACAGAGGAAACCAGAAGTAAAGATGATCCTCCTTATCTGTCAATTCTCCATTTTCAATGTTGTGGTCTTTTGCTTTATGAGGTGAAGATGGTAAAACCTTCCCAGAAGTTTCTTTGTCCTTGATCCTTGAGGAGCCAAGATCTCCTTCAGCAAGTTTTGCCGCACATAAACGAAGGAAAGCAATGGCATTGAGACTAATATCTTTATTGAACCTACTATTAGTGAATGCAACGAGGCAATTAACACAATCTGTGAATGTGGTGGTCTCAGTCTCCGTAATATATGGAAAATAATCCCGCACAATCTTTTCCATTATCTCAAAGGCCAACAGCACAATGTTTTTATGGTCATCATAAGCAGCAGTGGTGAAAACCTGAACACATTAGGTAATCCAAAAGAAAAAGAAAGCGCATACAACATCAGATGGAAAAACAAAGTAGAGATAAAAGAAAAGAAAGCATATTCAGTAGTAACAGTGCAATATACAATGAAGTACAGACCAAAAGATGGTTTAATCAACAAAGATTGCAAAATAAATAAGATAGGAGAAATTTGATACCATGAACATGCTCTTCCATCCAGACTTCACATTATTGACTCGAGATAAAACCATTTGTGAGATGCATCTGATAATTAGTTCTCTGATCTCAACAGCACTACTCTTGCGCATGACAATCACAAAAGGCTTCATGAACTCATTCTGAAAATTATAGTTAGCCAATTCTTCTCTTTCCAGAAACTTCATTGATAACTGGCGTAAAGAATCCATTGCAAATATGGCAATTGAGAGATTTTCAGAGCAGCCAATGGTCACAAAAAAATCACCGAGAACATGCCAGATTTTTGTCCAAACAAATCTGATACGGTTCATGTTGTAGTGCCTGTACAACAAAAGTGAATCAATATTTCGGCTGGTTATCAGTAAGGAAAAGGGAAATTAAATGAAGCATTCCATGACAAAGGCAGGCAATGACAGAGACAAGGAAACCAAAGGACATACGCAATCTCGACTATCTTTGTGAGACTAAAAACCCGTGGATCCGAAGTAGACCGTAATTCTTCCATAGAGACCTTGCATAAAGCTTTTACAAAATCCACTATTGCCTCACTGTTTAATTTCTGACTCCTTATGAATATGCGGTTCATTTCACCAACTTGTTCCAACATGTTTAAGTTAGCGACCAAGTTAGTCATCTGCTCAGACGTGATGCCTGCAGTAGCACTGCCACCAATACCAGCACTATCATATGAACCCCTTCTCATAGCTGAAGCTGCACTTTGAATCTTCCCAGGACCTTTCTTTTTCAAGACCGGAAGGATGTTAGACTTCCCTTGTTTTGACTTGTCAAACTCATTCTGAGGAAGTGCAAAGAAAGTAGCATCTGGAGGCGCACCCGCTCCCAAGAGATGCAAGTGTTCAAACCGAGAAACACATGTCAGAATATGTTCCCATGCCTCCTGGAGGTAGTTTCCTTCCTCATCTGCGATTGTAACTATTGCCTGATAAGCAACAAAAAAAAAGGGAAACGCGATGAGTTTCTCCCTCGAACGGTTCAAGATGTGAGTTGAAATTTATTCTAAGTGGCCAGAATAGGTGTTGACTACTTGACTCACAACTTATTTTTGAGAAAGACTTACTGCAAAAGGTTACAACTTAGTACTTGTAAGGAATGGAGAATAAATAAATCAATTTTAAAGTTGCTAAGTATAAAATCATTTATGTATGAAATATGCCATGAGACAGTTCTTTGACACATTAGACTTCATACCTAAAAGAAGATGAAAGCTACAATCGAACTAAGATCTTTGGACAGCTTAGCTGCCAATTACTTGACACAAGCATCATTTAGGTCAATACAACTGTTAGATTATCAGCGGAGTTATGGTTTCGGAAGATAATAGTATACTTGAACCTGATTTAAAGGAGTGGGTTGAACAAATGAACTTCAAACGACCTTACCCACAGAAAGGTTCATCAGCTCAATTATTCAAATTTCAACCATTTGACCATACATTTTATCCTTTACAATCAGCTCTAAATTTTAGACAAGGCCAGGTGTATGACCCCATATTTTAGACGCATTCTAGCTTATTCCACAATTCACTGCACGAACTTCACAATCTTACTAAATTGTATTAGCAACTCGAAAAGGAGTCCTCTTGGTAAATCATTCACTTTGATGCTAAAGATCAGATAAGCCATTAGCTCAGGGAAAAACTACCCTTGACAATAATGCCAACATGCAAGGGGATTCATGAATAGTATGCATAGTCTCTACTACAACTAATAAGAAAATATCTAATTGCAAAGTTGATAAGCATCACCGAAATGCAGATAAACCAGAAAAAATTAACTCAGTTCAGTAGAGCATGGGCACGCAAAGCAGGAGCAATAAAAACCTTGATTGCATCTATGTTTTTCTGTTTGATGTCTGCAGGTGAGTGAAGGGAAGTAAATTTTGCAAGAGAAGTCACAAAAGCATCCCTATGTGTTTTCATGGACATTGCAGCAGTAACATGAATTGCACAACGGAATCCTTCCAAACATAGAGCTATCACAACTCCATCATCACTTTGGTCTAGGGGAACACTAAAGGCAGCCAACATAGGGGCCCAGCAAACCTCAACCATGAATCTGAGAATCATCACATCTGTTGCAGCATAATAAACTGACCTGCAAAGGCAAGTTTATTTCAAGGTGATCTAGGTTAATCACACAGGGGAATGAAAGGAAGTAGAATGCATTTACATATTTCTTTTTCCTTGAAAGAGATCAAAAGCACTGATACTACAACATATCCTTGTAAAGCTTCCTTATCAATAAGAATGTGTGACGATTAATCTAACAAAAAGAATAATGTACAATAAATAGCATCATCATTTTTCTTCAGCAGATTCAATATTAATTAAGTCTCATTCTCATTTCTTTAACATCAACTACAACAGAGAATAAAGACAAGAGCTGTCAAGAATAAAGACAATGAATGGCAGAAGTAAGATAATACTTCAAGAATGCAACTTCTCGAGTCCAGGCATAGAAGAATTAATCAGAGAATCTTACTCGGATTTGCGAGCTTTCTCTTTGAACTGTTCCTGCATGTGTCTGACAAGATCATCACTGGTCTCCATACTTTCATCTCCTCGCTTACGGACAACAATATTCAAAATGTTGTCTAAACCTAAAATCCTGTTAGAGTTCAAAGACTGCTTCTGTTGGAGAGCCAAGTTATCATCCTTCATTTTAATTTCATTTCTCGATATCCGCTCATATAGAGATCTCAAATACTCCTCTGGTAAATCCTTTCCATCATCAATTCCACGATTGTTCCTTATAAAATCATCAGCTGACATCTACAGAATGTAAGATCAGGTCAATTTACTGAATGGGAATAATCAAATAGTCATCTCCTGCAAAATGAAAAGCATACCTTGGTCTTGACCATAGCATTATGGGCATCGGTGTTAAGCAATATAACTGAGTAAGCAAGGACATAGGCAGTGTCTGCACTACTAAAAGCTTTTGGATTGCATTTACAGTACCGTTCAGCGAACTTTTCCATGATTCGATCAATCTTCTGGGCCTCGCCAGGCAATCTGAATCCTTGTAGAAAGGCCCTAATGGCCTCATCAAACTCCTTTCCTTGGAAATCAAAGGAATCCACATACGCATGCATCACTTTCAAAGCTAAGTCATCCCTTTCTCCCAGGTAATCGCCTATTAAAGTCTTATTCAAACCAGAGGCATCTTTAAGGAATGTCGCAATTTCTTCAGGTGAATTCCCCACTTTATTAGCATTGATCAGGAATTCAATGCCTTTCTTGGGTTTCCTATTAAACAGAGATATACCTTCCTGCACAAGTTACAAGTTAGAGTATGTCACAGACACTGTGCACATAGCAATTCTTTGGCAATCAGAATAGTTACTTATCCAAAAACAAGTATATTTATCATCTACCTGAAGCTCAAGCTTGTAAGCACGACGCTGCTCAATCGTAGAAACATCAGAGACTTCACTGGAGGATTCAGAATGAGAATCTGATACTTCAGTAGGCTCATCCTCATTGCCATTTGCAATGGGAAGACTCCCAGGTTCCGAGTAACTGTCAGGTGCCTCATACTTTTTTGTTGAATGAGGATCCGGAATACGCAATTGTTTGTTCATCCAATCTCCCAAAGACTTCAAGATAGCCACTAAGCACCTCATTGCTTCAAGCTTCATAGTTGCCTCTTGTGGTGGCAAAAGAGTAGTCGTTATACCAGGGGGTACACCTTGAGCAGTTTTAAGAAGCCCATTGACCATTCTGAAAGGATTGTACAGTTAACAAAGGAAGCCAGAGGTTGAAATATATAATCAGAAGCCGAACATTCTTTTAACTAATAATACACTTACAACAGGAGTTGAAATATACCTCTCAAATATGTTTGACGAATTGACATCACAATCATAATTGAGGAATATATCAACCAGAATCTGTGAATCAATGCAAAGCCTCTCGAGAAATCGAAGAACTATCATTTTCTGTTGGAAATTTGGTTGAGCGACATTTTCCAATACTCTAAGAACGATCATGGGAAAGAAAACTCCAATTTCTGCCTTGAGGCCTGCTCTAAATCTTGCAACCAGACTGATAAAAATTGAGCATGAAAGCTGGAAGACAATCATGAGGCTCGAAGCACTGTTCTTCAACAGTGACAAACACAAGTACTGCTTAATAGCACCTAAAAATCTGTAAGAAGAATAGGACAAAGCAATTAAACACCAAATATAACCATGAACCTAGACCAACTATTATTAAAGGATAAAAAATAAGTTCCCCTGTCAATTGCAGTAGGTCAAACCTGACAGTAGGCATGATCAATAATTCAAATAAAGAGGCGTTATGACTTATGAGAGTTGCGCACCAATCCAGTAGACAACAAGAAGGAAAAAACATTGAATTGATCAAGCTAACAAAATTATGAGACAACACTGTGACTAGCGCCTAACTACTAGTAGCCTATAGGATAAGCTCCATCATAGCTTGAATTTTTTTTATAAGTAATGATGATCTTTATCAATGATAAAACGTGAAAAGGATCACAAAGAAGATCTGTACAAGCTAAATATCATGCCTTTTTTATGAAAAGGTAGTCAAAATGAAGCATCATGTGTTACATGGTTGGGTGTGGAAACATAAGAAACCTTCAGAATGAGTCCTCTCGAAAAAGGTCATCCAGAGCTGGGGATGGTAGAGAATAATACTTTTGGCATGACGAATTATTAGGTATATTGCCTGAAACGTCAGCTCCCAGATCTATTTAGTTTTGCCACTAACACAGAGGAAACAGTAGCTCAGTGTGTTGGAAGTAAAGAGAATTAATGGACTTGCATCTGTCTAGATTAACAAGAAATCTTGACTTATTGAACCTAAGAGAGAATATTGCAGATATTACATAATAATTCCTAAAGAACCATTAAAGATCATGTGTTTAGTATAGTAAATCTTTTATTTATCTATCTTCATATAAAACTTTTTTCTGTTTATCTTGAACCTGTTTGAGTGCTTCCTAGCAGTATTTCATTCCATTTATTTTGATATTTTCATCTTGCTTCTCTCAAAATATGTTTCTCACTGACATTATTTAGTTGAGGGTCTATCGGAAACAGCCTCTCCACCTTGGTGAAGGTAAGGTTTGCGTACATCTCACCCTCCCCATACCCCACCTTGGTGGGATATCACTAGGTATATTGTTGTTGTTGTTCATATAAAACTTACTTATCTTACTGGACATAGAAGGTAAATACATATATGTAGGAATACTGAGACACCTGCATAAGAAGCTTCTCGTACATTAGTTATCATAAATTTAACACGACTTCTCTTTTTTCTCTTCTCTATTTGCTGTGCACAGTTCAAATGGTTGGATATTTATTAGGTTCACAAGAAATTTATGATTGGAAAATCAAATAAATGGCCCATCTGATGATGATACAGGAAGGAGCACAAGATCTAATCATGGAACCTCAATGGATCATCAACTTCTCAACTAAATGGATACACCGAAGTCTGCGCATTTACACTTCATGTAGGCTTGGTTAATCCAAGCCAACTGCAAAATAGGTAGTCCTCCTGTGAGATCCTCTTATGAGAGCCCATTCCAAATTCTCCACTTGCATGTCTTTGAAGATGCGTAACACGAGTTTATTCAGTTTATGCTGTAAACTGCAGCAACGAGCCTAACACTTTTATTTGTCTACTTTCCATAACAAAACCAAATATCTTTGCCTCCATCATGGATCCAAGTGATGATTCTCTGTAAGAAGAGATACTCTGCCAAAATATTTGCCTCCTTAACAGTCAGCCTTACTATAAGGACATTTCACTAGGACTTACAATCATGTGAATTCATTAATTTAGCTAATTCAAATTAAAGAAAAGACCATCATTTCATGTTATCTGGAGTTCATAAGCTCGGTGACTTGTTTTAGGAGTTCATAGTTCACCAGTTTCACATATATATTGAAATTTCTTTTCATATAAAATGCCGTCAAGGATTTTTCCAGTGAATGTTATCACTATGTGTCAGCAACTCTGATCGTATTATCTGTTAGTCTTACAAGTTTTTTATTAAAAGAGCAACGAATAACATTTTCTATGTGAAACACTGAGAATAGTGCTTTATACAGGCGGATCTCTGTGCAGCGATAAGGGTGCACTGGTACCTACAACTTGGCAAAACCTATGTATACGTGTGGTGATAATTTCTGAAATCAAACAACAAAAATTGAGTGGCACCAGTAAATACGAAAAACTAGCAGGTGCACATTTGTTGAGCTAGAGTTCAAACCCCTCAAACCTCTATTTATGTTTTCCCATGTTTCCTCTTTTTCTTCCCTTTATCATTTTTTGTTATTATCCGCTTCTTATATTTTCTTTTGCTCATAGTACCTGCTTTCTTCTTTTCAATCTTTTCCTTTTGCTTCTTCACTTCCATTTCTTATGACAGTGACCAAGGAACAAAAACAAATATAAAAGAACCCAAAACATTAGAAATGACATAAACTAAAGCACCAACGCTTTTAAATTTGAGTTTTCGTCTTTCAAGTAAAAAAAAAAAATTGACTATGAATTTCGGTCAAACCGAAGAACCGTTTCCTTTGATTATTAGAGATAACATGAGTTCTCTTAGAATTGATTTTCAAGACTTTGGTTAACTTTTGGTCTGATCTTATTTTGTTCTAAAGAATTATAAGCATTTGTATAGACAACATTGTCGATATCAAGATACATTGAACTTGTTGTGTTTTTTGTTTGCTTGCTGATGACTTTAAACCATTGAACCCTAACTCTAGCACTAATGTTAATCTAAAATTCTATATGTTCATTAGAATGTTATGGTTTGTTAGATAAAATGCCTAAGCAGTAGGATCCTGCTAAACTTCAGCTAAAATGATTGATGATCCCTCGGGAGAAGATATGTGATTTTTTTTAACAGAAAGGAAACCTATTAAACCAATCTGAATTGATCCACGATAGATTGAACCAAACCGAATACACTCTCCTATTCATACTATGCTTAACGGGGTACACGTTAAAGGTAACTCAACACCTGCCATCTTAAAATCCAGATTCAACACCAGCTTTAGAAATACTTGTTCAAAAAAAGTAGTACTTTATAATTAGATCAAGCAACAAAAATTAACATGTGCCTTTTACACGTTTATGCCACCGAAAATGAAGTAATGACAGAAAATGATACTTCGAAATAAGAATTGCTATAAAGTATTAAGACGAGCAATTGCATAAGTAATTGAGGCATGAATATATTTAATCAGAATATCTGGTAAATACCTGTCACTTGTCCTAAATATTGCTCCAGCATTCTCCAACAATATCTTGAGCAGCTCTAACGCCACTATCTTGCCCCTCATCAACTGTGGGTCTGCTGCTGCCTCCTTAGGTGGGGTCTTCATTGAGAGCTTACATAAAGCTCTAAACACCAAGAACGCATCCCTTCTCAATTTATTCCCGATTTGAACCTCCATATCATCATCCCTTTCTCCCTCCCCATCCACCAACTCCCCTTTTCGCCCTTCCAACGCCGTCTTATACATACTAATCTCCCAATACTTTGCATCCAACATGTCCTTATCTGTGGAATCCAACAAATCAGCGGGATTAGTTGACTCCACAGTAGACGTAGTCGTCTCAAATGCCCCATCATGAGCACCCGTAGACGTAGCACCCGGCCTGGGAGTCCCTGCACTAAAAACCCCATCAATATCCTGCAACACTTTAGTAATAAACCCCTGAACAAACAATGTCATGGACCCATCCGCATCAGCTTTTTCAGCCGGTTCCATCAACTCCGCCACGACAATCGGCTGCAAAGGCACAGTCGACGAATCAGCCTCCATCCTCCTAAACACAATCACAAGCATCTGAACCAACGACGCCTTAGCAGTAGTCTGATTGACCACATTCTTACTCTCCAAATAAATATCATAACAAGTCCGTACAACCTGCAACAAACAATCCCCATGGATTCGAATCGAAACCGACGTCACAGCGGACAAAATAGTCTTAATCACAAGCAACTCCACAGCATCATCCCCCAAATCATGACATTTACAAACAGACTCAATCAATTTGGCCAACAACTTCGCATCCGGTCCCCCGGTGGGGTCGGCTTCGCCACGAAGGTAGCCATGAGCAATGAGCTTTTGAACAGCATCAAGAGCAGCTTCAGCGATCTTAAGGTGACCCGAACCCGCAGCATTAATCAAAGGGGATAATATAAGCTCGGAATCATTAAACGAGAGATCCAAAAGGACACCCGGGTCGGGTTGTAGGGTAGAATTATCGGGATCGGATTGGGTAGAAGGGGAAGTGGGTGGAGTTGTGGTGGTAGAAGAAGCAGAAGGGTTAGTTAAGAAATCAATAACGGATTTGCATTCGTGGGATAATTTAGAATGTTTACGCCATGATCCGTTCTTAATGATTTTTTCAAGGGCTGGGATTAGCACTTGGTTTAGCCGGGAATCGGCTTCCGAAGAAGCCATTCCCGATTTGGGTTAGGTTTAAGCTGGATCTGGATTTGTTGTAGCACGGCGGAAGAAGGTGGTTCGAGACGGCGGCGTAGTGGTGTTGCAGCTTCGATGGGGGATAGCCAGAATGATGTAAGAGAAATGGAGTTAAGGGGAGAGTGAGGGAAAGTGGAGCGAATCTAGATCGCGATGGGTGTTGATTAATTATATTTTCATATGATATGAAGTATATACTATTACTATTATCAAACAAGTGGTGTGCACCCCGATGGTTTGACTATAAGAAATGAACGTGATATTGGTTGCTTGGTACTTAGATTTTAGGAAATTGGAAGAAGCCTAGTAGTAATAATACTACGTCTTTTGTCCTAGCGTCTATGGGAATGTTGACTGAAGTTTCCCTTGCAAATGTAAGGAAAATTCAAACTTGTATTGGGTGAGAAATAGCTTGCACACATGTCGTCTCGAGCGTATGATTTGGGACATATCATGCTAAGGATCGTAGGATCGGACACGAGGTAGACAATATGGTCTCCGAGACGAAGTCCCGAGGTCAGGATTCTTGGCAAGCCTCAAGGACGAGTTGCCTCGGTGATTATTAGATCCATACCCCCCAAGGTGAGAAACTCAAGCCTCGGGGAGTCAGTTACATTTTCAGTGGAGGAGTCGCCACACGACCTCTGCCCATTAACTCGGCATTAAGTGGGAAAGAACGTGATTTACCCATGATCTCAATGTGGGAACGCGGCAAGCTAGTGGCCATAATTATCTTCATCTTAGTGAGCTATAAATAGCATTTCATTTACCTTGTAAAAGCATTCACAAATACTTACAGAAACTCTGTCCAATTGTAATCTCGCAATAGTTATTATCGGAATCATATTTTCGTTCTTACTATTTAATTGTCTTCATTGATTCATTGTTCTTTTAGCAACTTTGATACAATATATTGTTTGTAAACCCCTTGCAAATTCGATTGATTGTCCTAATCTGATTTAGGCCAATACAAATTGGCGCCGTCTATGGGGATCAAGCAATTAGGCTTTGTTCCAAAGTTGTACGATATGTTTGTTCACGTTTGCATCTTTGATTCTTGACGATGGCTGATAAAGAAGAAAATGTTAATGGAAATTAACCGCGCCCCAATCGGCAAACTAGTGGTGGAGCATTTGTACCTCCACCTCCACCACGTGGTGTACCCCCACCTCCTCCACATCCAGTTGAACCTTCCTCAGTAAGGTCGAATGATCCATTTCAAGCATACGTTATGAATTTTTTGCAACAAATTCAGGGGCTGCTTGCTCAGCAAGTAAACATCAATGCTAAATTTTGTAGCTCACTACAAACCCTTTCAGGAAATACGAGAAACAATACTACCCCCACCAACACTCCACCCGTGGCTCCAGCTGGAGGCATCACAAACTTCGTTCCTATGGGCGTGACAACAGGGGGACCTCCAAATAGGGCTACAACTAGAGGCTCGGGGACTGCTCCACATGTCAATCCGCATTTCGAAACGCTCCCATGATGGTGGAAATAGGCGTCTCTGCAGACTTTGAAAAGTGTAAAAGGGATTTTGAAGCCCAATTCAAAAAACAGCTCGAAAACGGCTCGAAAATGACGAAGACTCAAAGAGCCTTAGACATCGATAAATGTAGGCAGGAAGCTTACAAGCCCGAGGCTGCCTCGACTCTCATCCCCAAACATTTCAAGCTACAAATCCTGAAAAAGTATGAAGGCACGACCGACCCTGCTAATCACATGGTCGAGTTCATGGCTATGGTGAAAAGCAATGATCTGAGCCCAATGGAGATGGAGTCCATGTTCTTGAAGAAATTTGGAGATACCCTAGAAGAGGGAGCATTACGCTGGTATATACACCTACCTTTTGAGTCTATTTTGAACTTTAAGGAGCTAGTTGAAAGGACATCATCGAGCGCTTCCAGGCAGAGAGAATGAAATTTCCAATAATGGATGACAATTTGGCAATCATGGCATTCGAGGGGAATATCAATGTCAGTAATTTTAGGGCTGCCCCTGAGTTGAAAAGAGATCTTCAGCAATGGGAGGCTCGAACATGGGATGAGTTACATGATAGGGTTACTGCTAAAGTTAGATTGGATGAAGCAGAGTGGAGAACAGCTGGTCGGGGCTCTAGTTATATAAATCACCCTGAGTCTTCCGACGTGCCGAAGTGCCACGCGAAAACTCAAAGGGTCGATATGACCCTTTCAACTTACAGAAGCAACACATGAGTCAAAGGCTTGGGGGATAACATGTGAGCCAACGGCTCGGAGGGAAGGTTAACACAAATGTTAATCAAAATAACACCACAGGGTCATCCTTAGTGTCTAAAGAGAAGGATTTGCCTCGCATCTCCGAGTACAATTTCAATGCGTCGAACGCAGAGTTAGTGAACGCGTTAAAAAAGATGACTGGTCGGGGTGAGACTCTCAAAGGATATGAGAATGGCCCCTGGGAAAAGATACCACAACCTCTACTATGACTTTCATGTTTATTATGGGCATATGGCCGAGGATTGCAAGGTTTTGCGCCTCGAGGTGGACCATCTATTGAAGAAGGGCGTGTTAAAAGAGTATCTGACTGACAAAGGAAAGCAGAACTTTGCAAAGAATAGGGGGGATGCACAACCGTCGAGGGCCTATCTCCCAAAAGGATAATGTGATAACGGGGGGTAAAGAAGTAAATGCATGAACTTCGCCACCGCGAAGAAGTTTGCAAAGCTCTCCATTACGATAGAGAAAAGAACTCGTATTGGAGGTTCGGGTAAGGAAATTATTTTTTTATGATGACGATTGTGATGGGATGATGTTTCCCCATCATGATGCTCTGGTCATTATGCTGAGAATTAATGACTCGAACATCAAACGAGTCTTGATTGACCCCAGAAGCTCAGTGAACATTATAAGCTACGGGGCAGTGAATAATATGTGGTTGAAGGACCTTATCATCCCGAAGTCAACCATCTTGACTGGCTTCAACAACTCAACGGATAAATGAGATCACGTCCATTACATACGCAAAAGGATTTGTGAAAGAAACCATGTTTTAGGTTATGCTTGAGGACATGGCTTACAATGTGATCATCGGGAGACCTTAGATCCATGCGATGGAAGTTGTGTCATCCACTCTTCATCAAGTCATCAAATTCCCTACTCCTTGGGGAATTCACTCAATCCGAGGTGAGCAATGAATAGCTAGAGAATGCTATTCGATTGCCTTGAATAGTGGAGTCATCTCGAGTAGACCATCAAAATAGCCATCAATGCACCCGAGAACTGACAAATGAGGGTGTTCGTCTCTTAAAATGGATCCCTAAGAAAGTGTGGTGAAAAAGATCCCGGTGTGTATTCAAGAACCTTGATATGTATCCAAGAGCCTCGCAAGACGAGGACTCAACCATCAAGGAGTTGGAATCCTTTCCGTTATCAAAGGAATTTCCAGATAGGAATGTGTTTGTCAGCTCGGAGTTTGACCCAGAGTCGAAGAAAGTTGTTGTTGAGTTATTGAAGTCCAACGGCGATTACTTTGTGTGGTCCCACGCCAATATGGTTGGGATCGATCCGGAGATTATGACACACAAGCTTAATGTGGACCATCACCACACTCTGGTGAGCCAAAAGAAAAGACCACATGCCGGCGTGAGAAAAAAAGGTGATCGAAGATGAAACAAAGAAACTGCTTGATAAATGCTTTGTGAAGGAGGTCAAGTACCCCGAATGGATCGCCAACATATTGGTCGTGCCAAAGAATAATGGCAAATAGAGGATGTGCGTGGATTATAGAATTTAAATAAAGCTTGGCCCAAAGATTCATATTCGGCTGAACACAAGTTGTTAACCTTCTTGGACGCGTATTCGGGGTGCAATCAAATCTTGATGGATCCGAAGGATGAAGAGAAGACTTCATTCATCACTGATCGAGGCACGTATTTCTACAAAGTGATGCCCTTCGTATTTAAGAATGCTGGAGCAACATACAAAAGGCTAGTGTGTCGAATGTTCAAAGATTACATTGGGAAGTCAATGAAAGTTTACATAGACAACATGCTAGTCAAGTCGGTTTGGATAGAGGATCATTTGAGTCACTTGAGGGAAGCCTTTTCCATTTTGAGGTAATACAATATGAAACTGAACCCCAAAAAGTGTGTATTTGAGGTTGGCTCGGGAATGTTTTTGGGGTTCATCGTCTCCGAGCGGGGCATTGAGGCGAACCCCAAAAAAGTCAAAGCTATTGAATAAATCCACGAGGTGCTCTTGGGGACTAAGGAAGTTCAACAATTAACTTGCCAAATTGCTGCCTTAAGTAGATTCATCTCGAGGTCCTCCGAGCGATACCACGAGTTCTTTTCGGTCTTAAAAAGGAACACTGCCTTTGAATGGACACCAAAGTGGAAAGAAGTGTTGAATGAATTGAAACATTACTTGGCTAACACACTGTTGCTTGCAAAGCCAAAAGATGGAGAAATATTGTTGGTCTACTTAATCGTGTCCAAGGTCCTGGTTCGTGAGGAGGATGGAAAGTAGCAGCCCATCTATTATGTGAGCAAGACACTCATCGATGCTGAAACCAGGTACCCCTATTTAGAAAAATTGGCACTTGCCCTAGTTGTTATTGCTCAAAAACTTTGGCCCTACTTTCAATGTCATCATATAGTCGTACTTACTACCTTCCCTTTGAGAAATACATTGCATAAGCCTAAGTTGTCGGGAAGGTTATCTAAGTGGGCAGTCGAGCTGAGTGAATACGACATCACCTATCATCCTCGAACAGCCATAAAGTCCCAAGTATTGGCAGACTTCATGGCTGATTTTAGTGCTAAGATTCTCCCCGAGGTTGAAAAGGAAAACTTAACGTCTAAGGGGCCAACTTCAGGGGTTTGGACACTCTACATGGATGGAACTACTAATTCAAAGGGCTCGGAGCTTGGAATAGTTTTGGTAGCTCCCACGGGGGAAAAAGTGAGACACTCTATAAGGTTTAAGAAAGTAACCAATAATGAGGAGAAGTACGAGGTCGTCATAGTGGGATTGGAACTCACAAAAGAAATGGGAGTAGAAAGGATTGAGTTGAGAAGTGATTCACAACTAGTGATGAATCAAATACTCGACTATTCAGCTCGAGAGCCCATGATGCAACAATTCTTAGCCCGAGCTCAAGAAGTTTTTTCTAAGTTTCAGGAATGGAGAATTCAACAGACCTATCGAGAAGAAAACGCTGAGGCCGACGCCTTAGCCAATCTAGGCTCGGCCGTCGAAGAAGGACACTCGGGGACTGACTCAATTATTTGGCTCCTCGCATCTGTTGTGGAAAGGATTAAGTTGGAAGTTAACTCAATGAGCAATACTTGGGATTGGCCAACCAATTTTATCTCTTAATTGGACTCGGGGACTCTGCTAGGGGATAAGAAGGAAGCCAAAAAACTAAGGACACAAGCAGCCTCTTATTCGATGATTCAGGGGCAGTTGTATAAGAGGATGTATTGCGGCCCAATGGCCAAATGTTTAGGTACGGGGCAAATTGAGTACGTAATGAGAGAAGTGCATGAGATTGAATGTGAAAACCACTCGGGAGGAAAAGCTCTAGTGCGCAAATTGTTTTGGGCAGGTTATTATTGGCCAGACATCAGTTCAGACGCCAAGGCCTTTGTAAAAAGATGTGACAAGTGCCAGCGACACGCTCGAATGATTCACCAACAGGACGAGCCTCTACATTCGGTCGTGTCGCCATGACCTTTTATGAAGTGGGGGATGGACATAATTGGACCACTTCCAAAAGCTAAAGGCAGTGTTCGATATATCTTAGACTGATTACTTCACCAAATGGGTAGAAGCGGGTTTTTCTGCTCAAGTTAGACAGAAAACGGTAATTAGTTTCATTCGGAAGAACATCATTTATCGGTTCGGTGTCCCGATAGAGATTACATATGACAATGGCCGTCAATTTATCAACTCGAATGTCATAAGTTTTCTCAATAAATGGGGCATAAAGAGGATTGTGTCAACCCATATTGTTGCTCCCAAACGCACACGCAAGTATACGCGGTCGCCAAGTAATAAAGTGACAAAGTCGAGTATCGTTCCCACGAGGACTATGCAGACTAGTGCTTAATAAACAATTCCTGAATAAACTATCCAGGGGTCTTTTTCCAATGGTTGTAAGAGTTTTTATACTAAAATGCAGTAATTAAAATGCTGGAATGTAATCAAGCAATGGGTCAAACTTTGGTTGTTAACAATATCAAGGGAGCGATCCAGGGTCAGAGTTACGAACAATCCAGTTGATGTATTCAATTGATTTCACTTCTTAAATCCCGGGTTACTAACTGACAGGTTAATTGTAATTATGAAAACCTTTCAGTTCTTCACAATCTATGCAAGCTACTTTAATCCATGTATGTCTACGGGTTAAATCACATGCACGCATTAACGATCCTGTAATTAGTTAAACTAGGCAAGCAAGTATATGTCTATCCTACCCGCGAATTGATTCCCCGATGCCCGGGTTCACAAACTAGTTCTCTTCTTCCTTATTACGTAATTAGATTCTCTCTTTCGAGTTCAACCCAAAAACCATAGATGATGTATAACTATCGAGCTCTAACAATTATACAAGTTAAATCAAGGAAGAATAAGTAACCCGTTATGGGATTCAATTAATGGAAATCAATCTTCAAACATCAACCTTCATGTAATACTCTAACCCTAGAACGATATATTTAGCTACGCATACTCATAATAACAACACAAGGAATTGATGTAATAATGAAATAATGATGTAATAGATTAATGAGAGGAAGAAAAACCCTTGTTCTTGATGTTATGAGCTCTCAAATTTGCTCCAAAGTCTGAACTCTTATGAAAAACTAAGTAAAAGAGTATTTATAGTGTTTCCAAACCCTTGGTATAAGTTAGACCCAAAACTAGAAGGAATAGGAAGTAAAATCGCGCACAAGGGGCGCTATAACGGGCGCCCCGCGCCCCGAAAAGCGTGCCACCAAACAGAAGACGCCACCAGCCTTCGTGCCATAGGCCTGCGGCGCATGCCAAACGCGCCAGCCTCTGCGCGCGGTAGGCTGCGCGGCGCGGGGGCTGCAGCGCCAGGCCAAAATGCCCTTCTTTCGCTCCAAAACTCGGCTTGTGTCGTGCCTTTGTGTGCTCGATCCAATCTTCAAACATCCTCCAACCAATTCATGCTCAATCAAGCTCCGAAACGCTCCAAATGCATCGCGTAACGACCTACACACGAACAACACAACATCAGCATAAAACCACATTCACAAGCCACCAAACAAGTGCAAAACAAGCTCAAATGTGCGGAAATATTAAGGAAAAGTAGGCATAAAATGCCGAACATCACCACCCCACACTTGAACCTTTGCTCGCCCTCGAGCAAGTCAAAACTAACTCCCCAACCTAGGTAAAACAGGTCTGCCTATGACTATGGTTGATACCGACCATTGAACCAATGCGCACATGACTACCATGGATCCACAACATGCCAACAATTTACCAAACTCAAAAATATGAGAACAACCACCCCAAAATAGCTCAAATGCACAAACTCAACTCAATGCAACCATGCTCCCACAAAATTACACCTATCTACTCAACCTAGAGCCAACAACTTTACCGAATTCATGCAAACCACGTGCCCTCACCAATATGAAAGAGAGTGCCCCCCAAAGATCACACACAAAAACAAATATCATGAATAGAACGGGGGCAATAACAAATGAATTCTCTCACTCTCATGAAAGGCTCACATGTCACACACAACGTACCATAGGCTTGCCCGTAGTGTAGGACTCCACTAATGTAGGCTCACTCCAATCGGGATTAACTAGGACTTTAGAAAGGTCGTAATGTAGGCTAAGGGGCGGGTAGGATACATATGGTAATAGTGACTACCTCCCTAAGCACTTTAATACATCACATTTAATTTCAAGCACAATCCTCATCAAACCACCCAATCACAAGTATCACACATACCTTCTCAATAAGTAGCATATTTTCTTTTCAATCACACACTAGCAAGGACGGGATATCTTTCTCTTTTTTTTTCTTTTCCACAATTTTTTTCAACTTTGCTATTTTTTTCTTTTCTTATCATTTCATTTTTTTTTCAATTTCATTAACTTCCATCCTTGCCAATGTTTTCCACTACTTCACAATTTTCATAAGTATTTCCCTTTTATTAGCTCCACTCAAAAGTCTCCCAACATCCAACCACAACTCCAATCATCTACACAATGTCAATAAAGTGCTTAAGGAGTAAGGGCCAAAAGAGTCAATTAAGAACAAATGGGTAGGCTCGGGGTGTGGGTGCCAATCAAAAAGGGTCAATTCAAATCACAACAACAATTTTTCAAGGTATATATGTAAGGGTAGGCAAGTAAAAGAAGGCCTTGTATCATCTCCCGACTAGAGCAAACCTAGGATTTCGCTTTGCACACACACGGGGCAAGTTCTAGACATTAATATGCAACATGGAGCAAATAAGAACATGCCTCACAACACACATTGCACATGATCCACACAAAAAGGTTCCATCAACAACTCTCAACCAAGCTTCTAGAATGCAACTTGTGGAAATTTAAGCACTCATGCACAAAAGTTAGCAATCAAGTCAAGCAAGCGGACTCAAGCATCTCAAGGGGGTTGTTCCATTTTTCCTTTTTCTAAGCATGCATCAAATTAAAACCAAGGACACCACAAATAGCACATACAATCAATTCAAGTCCACCGGTATCAAACACATCAAAAGCACCTAGCATTCTACCTCTTTCCTACGTCTAGGGTCATCTACAACTAACTATCCTAATCCTAAAAAAATAAAAACTACCCGGTTCAAAGGCCTTCCCGTGGAAAAGAACCGAGGCCATAAGAAAAACCACGGAGTGGATGACATGTACCACTAATAAAACTAAAAGGAAAATCTTTTTGGAATTTTTCATTGGTTTTCTAATTTTTTTTCATATATTAAAGCAAGAAACAAATAAAAATAAAGTCAAGTGACAAAAGAAAAATCCTATGGTACATGCATCCCTAACCTCAAAAATAGATAAAGGGTAGTTCCCCACCCCACACTTAAACTAAGCACTGTCCTCAGTGCTAAAAATAAGCAAGCGCAAGGTAAAGAAAACTTCCCTGAAGATTCTAGTCCTTGGTGCTAGCATCCTCCAAGCTTTCATATAGTATGAGGTACTCAGACTTCCCTCATCAGGTCATCAATATTAGGCAAGGGTGAGGACACCCCACACTTAGCCTCGACATTACATGAACCTGCAATCCAAGGAAAAACAACAACTACGTGACATTATAAATAAAATAATACAAGTACAAACTCGGGTTGCCTCCCGAGAAGCGCCTTAGTTAACGTCGTGGCACGACGACACTTTTAGCTCACTTCCAGCCTTTATGTCTTCTCTTCTTACGCCGAACTTTTACTTTCTTCCCTTCTTTTAGAGAACCCATCTTCAACTTCACATGTGGTTTACTTCCATCTTCTTGTTTGACACATTCAATCATAGAGCACTCTTCCACCTTAGTTATGTGCTCCTTCTCATTATAAACCTTGAAAGTAACCTTTTCTCCATGCGCTCTAACAGTCATCTCACCCAGCTCCATGTCAATAAGTGCCTTCGAGGTGACTAAGAATGGTCTCCCCAAAATGATTGGAGCTTCTCGGTCCTCTTCATAATCTAGGACTACAAAATCAGCAGAGAATGTAAACTTACCAACTTTTAGCAACACATCCTCCAACTTACCATCAGGGTGAGTGAGAGATCCATCTGCCATCTTAAGAGTAACTGAAGAGGGCTTGATTGCTCCTAGCCCTAACCTTTTGCAAACAGACAGAGGCATGAGATTTATGCTCGCACCCAAATCACACAAGGCACCAGTGATATTATGCCCTCCAATGGTACAAGGAATAGTAAACCTCCCAGGATCTTGAAGTTTTGGAGGTAGCTCGCTCAAGATTGTGCTACACTCCTCAACTAACTCAACTGTATCTATCTCTTGAGGCTTTTTCTTCTTGACTAAAATCTCTTTTAAGAACTTCACAAAGGATGGCATCAATTCAAACACATCAGTCAAAGGAATATTAACTTGAAGTTCTTTCAACATACTCACAAATTTTTGGTACTGGGCCAGATCCTTCGATGGTATAAGTCTCTGTGGGAATGGTGGAGGCGGCAGAGGTGCCTCCTTTCTCTCATCTTTCTTCTTTACCTTCTCCACTTTTTCAACTTTTTCTATTTCAGCTCTCTCTTCAGACTTGGCCATCAGCTCTCCACCTTCAATTAAGGTCACTACAAGACATTGTTCAGGCTCTTTTTCAACAGTGCTTCTTTCTCCCACCAACTGCCCCAACTGGTGCTCTAGGTTCTTGTGAGCATTGGCAAGATCTTGTATGGCTTGTGCATGGGCTGCAGTGTCAGCTATCATTCTCTGCTGGCCTGCCATTATCTGCTTTAGCATATCTTCAACTGAACTGCCAACCTGCTGTGGTGGGGGTGGAAGTGGGTGGTAATTATTCGGGGCTCTCGTATTGCTTTGATAATAACCATTACCAAACTGGTTTTGACCCTGCAGCCTGTTTTGATTACCCACGTAATAAACTGACTCTGGGTTAGAAGAGCAAAACTCTGTAGCATGGTCTTGACCACAAACCTCACAAAAGCTCTGGAGTTGTTGCACTGGAGCCACTGGTTGCTGAGCCTTTTGCAGAGCTAACTTGCTAATTTGATTGGAAATAGCATCCATCCTCACCCTTAGCTCTGAAACTGCATCTAACTGAAGTACCCCTGCAGGTTTCTGCGTAATAGCTCTACCATCTCCCTGCCAATCAGGATTGCTCTGCAAAAACTTGTCAAGTAAATCATAAATCTGATCAAAATTTAAGGCCAGTACTTGGCCTCCAGCAGCAGCATCAACCACGATCTTAGTGTGTTGGTTCAGCCCCTCAACAAAAGTGTGTGCAACAACCTCATTGGATTGGTTGTAGTGTGGACAATCTCTCAATAGAGCTTTGAATCGCTCCTAGGCTAAATACAAGGATTCTCCTTCTAACTGTCTGAAGGACATAATTTCGCTCCTCAGCCGGGCTGTCTTGGCATTCGGATAAAATTTAGCCAAGAACTTCTTAGCCGAATCCTCCCAAGTAGTGATAGACCCAGACTTTTCAGCCTTTAACCACTTCTTTGCTGCCCCAATCAGTGAAAACGGGAACAACGTTAAGCGAACATAATCAGTAGGAACACCCGCTGGTGTATAAGTATCACTATTCTCCAGAAAGTTCTGAATGTGTTGCTGCGGATCCTCATGAAGTAATCCACCATATTGTCCAGTCACATGCAGCAACTGAATCATGCCGGACTTAATCTCAAATCCCCCGGTGATAGCGGGCTTAACTATGCTCGATGCTACTCCCTCCAGGCTGGGAAGAGCAACATCTCGCACAGCTAGAGCTTGGTCTTCTGCCATTCCTGTAGGTAAAGATCAAGCAGGACCTAATACCTGAAACGGCACAAAACTCAAAACAAAAATTAAACCTGAATAGTAAGTAATAAACTGTTCAAAAAGAAATCAGTCAATAATTAGTCCCCGGCAACGGCGCCAAAAACTTGTTGCTCCCAAACGCACACGCAAGTATACGCGGTCGCCAAGTAATAAAGTGACAAAGTCGAGTATCGTTCCCACGAGGACTATGCAGACTAGTGCTTAATAAACAATTCCTGAATAAACTATCCAGGGGTCTTTTTCCAATGGTTGTAAGAGTTTTTATACTAAAATGCAGTAATTAAAGTGCTGGAATGTAATCAAGCAATGGGTCAAACTTTGGTTGTTAACAATATCAAGGGAGCGATCCAGGGTCAGAGTTACGAACAATCCAGTTGATGTATTCAATTGATTTCACTTCTTAAATCCCGGGTTACTAACTGACAGGTTAATTGTAATTATGAAAACCTTTCAGTTCTTCACAATCTATGCAAGCTACTTTAATCCCTGTATGTCTACGGGTTAAATCACATGCACGCATTAACGATCCTGTAATTAGTTAAACTAGGCAAGCAAGTATATGTCTATCCTACCCGCGAATTGATTCCCCGATGCCCGGGTTCACAAACTAGTTCTCTTCTTCCTTATTACGTAATTAGATTCTCTCTTTCGAGTTCAACCCAAAAACCATAGATGATGTATAACTATCGAGCTCTAACAATTATACAAGTTAAATCAAGGAAGAATAAGTAACCCGTTATGGGATTCAATTAATGAAAATCAATCTTCAAACATCAACCTTCATGTAATACTCTAACCCTAGAACGATATATTTAGCTACGCATACTCATAATAACAACACAAGGAATTGATGTAATAATGAAATAATGATGTAATAGATTAATGAGAGGAAGAAAAACCCTTGTTCTTGATGTTATGAGCTCTCAAATTTGCTCCAAAGTCTGAACTCTTATGAAAAACTAAGTAAAAGAGTATTTATAGTGTTTCCAAACCCTTGGTATAAGTTAGACCCAAAACTAGAAGGAATAGGAAGTAAAATCGCGCACAAGGGGCGCTATAACGGGCGCCCCGCGCCCCGAAAAGCGTGCCACCAAACAGAAGACGCCACCAGCCTTCGTGCCATAGGCCTGCGGCGCATGCCAAACGCGCCAGCCTCTGCGCGCGGTAGGCTGCGCGGCGCGGGGGCTGCAGCGCCAGGCCAAAATGCCCTTCTTTCGCTCCAAAACTCGGCTTGTGTCGTGCCTTTGTGTGCTCGATCCAATCTTCAAACATCCTCCAACCAATTCATGCTCAATCAAGCTCCGAAACGCTCCAAATGCATCGCGTAACGACCTACACACGAACAACACAACATCAGCGTAAAACCACATTCACAAGCCACCAAACAAGTGCAAAACAAGCTCAAATGTGCGGAAATATTAAGGAAAAGTAGGCATAAAATGCCGAACATCACATATCATCCAAGCGCAAATGATCAAGTTGAATCTTCGAATATGGTGATTATTGAGAACATCAAGAAAAGGCTCGATGAAGTAAAATGCCTGTGCCCCGACGAATAGCCTGGAGTGTTGTGGGCAATGTGAACTACTGAAAAGAGTAGCACCGGTAAAACCCCTTTCTCTCTCGCCTATGAGATAGATTCATTGATTCATGTAGAAGTCGGTGAGCCTAGTCTTTGGTATGCTCAAGCAATGCACATAGAGTTAGACTTGCTTGAGGGAAAAAGGGAACTAGCTTTGGTTCGACTAACGGCTCAAAAGAGGCAGATCGAGGCATATCTTAATAGGAAGGCTAAACTTAGAGACTATGTTTTGAGGGCCGCGAACCAGTCCACAGAAGAAAATAATGCTGGCAAACTCGCTACAAATTGGGAAGGGCCCTATCGGATTAAAGTGGTTATTGGCAAAGAATCCTACAAGCTAGAAAATTTGAAGGAGAATCAGAACCCTCGAATTGGAATGCTTTCAATTTGAAGCGGTATTATTTATGACACCGAGGTACGTTACCCTTTGTTAATAAATTTTCACCTACGGCAACGAGCCGTAAACACTCAAACGCTTAGGCTGAATAACTCTAACTGACCTCTCACTTTACTTTGTTTGACCTTTTCAGGAAGCGGAGGAAACGAAATACAATGCTCGGGTCCTCAATATTCGCACATGAACACTGTGGGATGGAAGGGATGGTGTGCAGTCAAGATCAACTCGAAGCCTCCCATACCGCAGACTGCAAATGGACTCGAGGACTAGCTATCTGAACACTGGGGACTGTCTCCCAAAGATTAGCTTAGTTTCATTGTATTTGTATCTCGATAATGGCTCTATTTCAAAATTTTGCCCAAGTCTAACCACGACTAGGTTTCATGTAAATTCCAGTTACGGCTCATCAATTAAAAGAACTTGGTTAAATATCTCTTTGTTTCAATATCTAACTTCTGAAGTTATATTATTCAATTGGGATTATTTCTTTGTGCCACAGCTCGGGAATGAGACGTCGTTCTAAGCTAGCATCGGTTCATCATAAATTTTGATTATGCAAGCAAAAAAGATTCTAAGTGACATGTCACGCTTTTAAATAAAGTAAAGGCTAACACTTAGAAGGAAAACTAAAATTTCACTAAAACAAACCTGAAGGCTCCAAAAACAGTTTATACATTCAGGCCCGAAGGCCATAATAGAAACAAAAAGAAGAAACGAAACAACTAAGCATCGGGATCATTTTCCCCCATGAAAGTCCCATTATCGTTGTCTTCTTCTTCTTCTTCTTCTTCTTCTTCTTTGAACCCTCACTTGAATGGAGATCGTATATGATGGCTTGGGCTTGGGTCGTATAACTCTTGGCTTTGGCAATCTCATCACCCAAATCTATCTCTCCAGCTTTGCACTACTCGAGTGCTTTCAGTCGGGTTTGGATGATGGCCCAACTTTTGTCTACCTCGGCCCTTGCAGCCTTTGCCTTAAGCTTAGCCTCCATAGTAGATTCCTTTCTGCGTAAACGCTCAACTTCAGCCTCGAGCTTAGGAATCGTCTCGGCGTGACTCTCCAAACTTTTTTATTACCAGAACCTGCTCGGTTAACTTGGCATGGTGCTCACGAGCAGCCTCCAAAAATTTGGCATTGGCACAATCCAGCTCACCGTGAAGCCTTTTCACCTCGGCAACCAACCTCGAGTTATCAAGCCTATGGCTCTCATTCAAAGCTCGTATTTGTACCTCGGAGGCGACGACGATTTCACGAAGATCGGACATGCACTTTGATAATTGAGCTTCCAGCACAGAGATTTAGGTTTTGTAGACAGTCTTCTGCTTGTCCCAAGCATCTCTTACACGTTGCAAATGTGCAGCAAGATGACACTCAATTTGCAGTGACTTGATTGAGTACATAAGGCTCTACGGAAAATTTGAGGAGAAAATTATAGAAAGGGGACGTTGGTCAAAGAGAATGGGTATGAGCATCAAAATTTACTTGAACTGTGCTCGAAGTCGAATAAGCCAGCAGCATCCCCGAGGACATGTTCTTGACATGATTTTCCTCTCTTAGCCCGAACAGCCCCATAAGACTCAATGGAACATCCATCGAGCCATCAAAAAGACATAGGTTGGCAGAGACCTGGATCCTCTTCATAGCCCTCCATGTAGCGGAGCCATTGGGAGGATCGGAGTTGGATCGAGAGGCAGTGGCAGCTACCTTTTCCCTAGATGAGGGGAAGGCTGGTCCAACCTTACCAACCTTAGCCTTACCTTTAGCTCTTCAGTCGCGTGGTCAGACCCCTCGAGGTCTACCACTTCTACATTTTTTGGGACCTCATATATCTTTTCATCTGGTTCATCCCTTAACTTGAACTGGGATCCAGTAGCATGCTTGTCATTTTTCACCTCGGTGTACTGGCGTACTTCTCGAGTCGACTTCTTTGAGGCCCCTCTTTTCCTCTTTGAATCTGCAAAGGGATAAGTTGGAGGTTTAGGAGCGAAAGAGGAAGATGTTGTGATAGAAGTGAAACGACCAATAAATATGTCATTTTCACCTTTGGAAGAGGGTCCTTGGCTAGATGATCCCTTCAAATATTTGGATTTTGGGATGGTGCCAACTAAACTTGTAATCCTGGCTAGGCTGGCACTAGCATCAAGAGCTATTTTTTCCTCATCCTCCTCCTCCTCCTTCTTCTTCTTCTTCTTCTTCTTCTTCTTCTTCTTCTTCTTCTTCTTCTTCCTGTTGGGATTCGCGCCCTCCGCCATATTGGGGAAACCTACAATAAAAAGGGCTAAGTCAGCAGAAAAGAAACCTCTGGGCAATCCCTAAGGAGATTGGCTTGTGACAAACAACTTATCGTGCCTCTTCCACACCCACTTATTGTCAAGCTCGTCAATAATGCTCATCCAAGTCCTCTCAGGCCGGGTTTGAGCCTTTATCATCACTTGAAACTATCCAATCAGATTAGCTGGGGGTCGACTGGAACTCTGTTTGCTGCAAAAGTCGGAGCATGAAATGAAAGTTAAGCTCGAGCTAAAAGTTGAAAAATAAATGACTTGTGCAAAGGATCACTTACGCTCGTCATTCCACACCTTGGGGAACTTAAGCTCGGTAGATAGTTGGTTTGTTGGTAAAAGAACATAGCGGTCAAACCAGCATCAGTCTTCTGTGTCCTCAGTCTTTGTGAGCAAGGTATACTTGCCTAATCTTTAGTGCCTTTTCGAGATTGAACCTTTAGAACCCCGAGGATTCAAGACCACAACCCCACCTTTGTGGAAGGATGGGCAGAAGAGAGAGATTAAATGCTGAAAAATGAAAGGCACCTTAGCCATTCGACTTAACCACTCCAAAACATTGAACAACCCTCTAAAGCCTGGGTCCAAGCAGAGGTTCTACGTTCGGCAGAACGTATCGATTATCCCATGAACAGGGAGGAAAACCCCAAGTGTAAAAGGATAGTGTAAACGAAGGAGAGGCCCTTTACATGGTCCAAAGCGCTACTGGACGGATCGGGCACATGGATTTGGACCTCGGGGTCCTAGTTGCAATCTCTCCGAACTAAACCCACGCGGGCCTGAGTAATTAGGGTCGACGTCATTTGTACCGGAACATTTTCGTTCTTCTTCTGTTGAGTTCTTATTGGTCTTGAGATTTGAAATCTTTCTCTATGTCGAAGTTCGAAATGAAGATGTTCTTTGCCTTCGAGGACTCCACCTCAGTTCCTCCAACTACACCAACTTCATCCCCTCCATCGCTCATTTCATCAGCCTTTTCGATGTCGTTTTCATCATCATCTACTCCATTAGATTTATCGCGACCAATGGTGGCTTTGCATTGCCTAGTACTCAGGCTACCCGCTTCAGATGCCGCCTCATTTTCGTCATCTGACAGAGTTATGATGTTTAGCAGCTCAACAATATTGACCAACTTGCCGCCGACAATCACAAATTGAGTCAAATATTACTTATATGCACCTATGCTCTATAGCGCTTAACTAGATTACTGGTTAGATGGTTGTTGTTTTACCTTGAGCACAAGGGTTCGAACCCCAAAGTAATAATTTTTTTTGTCTTTGAAATTTTTTTATCATGGTGAACTCATGGTCTTGAAATCCTAGATATGCCTCTGGTACTGAACCCCTAGAACTAGCTAGTCGGCTCACTTAATCCATGAAGTTCCATGCACATTGTCTATGCTTGTGCTTGTAATTAGGTTTGCTTATCGGATTTATCGATTCGGGTTGGCACATTATTAGTTTAGGTTATTGAGTTTTGGGTTTGAAGAATGCAAAACATATAACTGAACAGTTAAGTTACCGATTGTCGGGTTATCAATTATCGTTCTGCTAAATTTTAAAACAATGAAGATTTCTTAAATGACAGGTCTGATTGGTATTATTTCCTAATTTAACTTACAATGATTGGTAAATAGTTTGGCTTCTTTAAACCTTACATTTCATATTGAAGCAAAATGTAAATAAAAGTACATTAAAAAACCATAACTTATGAATCTTTTCACCATATCAAGATTTAAGTAGCAGCAGCAACAACAACAACCACCGCACCATCTAATGGAGATTGAATTTCTAGAGTATTTTATGTACCTAAAGGTAAATTTATAATTTAAGACGGGCTTATCGAGTTAACTAATAAGAAAATAAGAAAAATCGAAAGCCGCATCGATAACCCAATAAAAAAATTGTCAAACTAATTAGAAAAAAGTTAACCCATTAATCGGTAACCCTACTTAGGGTTAACGATTAGACTCATGCATAGCACTGCATGTAATATGTCACTACATCATTGTTATTGATTTTGTGGTACTACAATTATTGTTTGATCCTTGATTATCATGCTCGAAATGTGCAATTCGTCAAAATTTACGTGAGTCTCTTTCCTTTTGAGCTGTCCAAAAAAGAAAGACAACTTTTTTTATATTTAATAACAATTTAACTTTATGATAAAATTCACTAGCACATAATTTTATATGGTTTCTTTTTAAATTACGAGTTCTAAAAATTATGCTTTATTTCGTATACTATGTGCCTAGCCAAACACGTCCACAAAAGTTGAAACGAAGGGAGTAGTGATGACCATCTTATCAAATTAGATGTAGTCCATTCCAAAACCCCAAGTTAATATAGTCATTTGAAAATTTTGAAGTAAGAAATATAATGAGAATATTTTTTTTATACTCCTATGTTGGTTGAGGGAAGGGGTTGTGGTCTTTTTATATAAACTCTTCAATACTTTCCCATAAGTAATGTCGGGCTCTAACCCACTCTAACACCCCTTGTACGGTCAAAACTCAAGTCTGCCGATTGGAGCATGAATAAGAACAAAGTAAGAAAATAGAGAATAAGAACTGGGTAAAGAGGTGGGTTTAGGCTATTTATTCTGCATGTTAGGTATTGTGGGCTGGTTATGTGATCTGGGTAGGTTAGTAATAAGAATTTTTACATAAAAGTACAGGTTTTAGAAGTTATTTACAAACATTGCAATATTTTAGTAAAATTACCCAATATAGAGGAAAGGAAAAATTAATTACAAAACATAGCAAAAACATAGCAAGCTCTTACATTCTTCCTCCTATTCCCCTCAATTTCAATTTTCCTCCTCATATTTCCTCCAATATCACTTTTCCTCCCACTATTTCCCCCAATTTTACTTTTGCTCCCCTCATCCTTATTGTATCTCGTTGTATCTCACTGTATCTCGATGTTTCTCAACCAGCAACCACCTCGTATCTTGTTGTATCTTATCGTATCTCGATGTATGTGCATTATTTCGCACCGTATCTAACTATTTATAGATTGTATCTAGTTGTTTCTATACTATTTCAATGTTGTAAGAAATCGTAGGAGCTGGGATTCGAACCCTAGTCTCCAGCTCTGGAGCTAAATTTAAACATCAGCGTTACCAATGGACCCAATTAGCTTTTGTATCTTCTGGGTGCACATTTAAATATATATACACGTTTTCTGTCATACATACATATACATACACAGAAATTTTTCCGACGCCAGTGGGTGCCGGTGCACCCACCCCCACCATGTAGGTCCGCCCCTGTGTATCTGCACTGTTTTTGCTCCGTATCAAACTGTATCTCGTTGTATCTACGTTGTTTCACGTTGTTTCAACACCATTTCAGGTTGTTTCAACATAGTTTCAGGTTATTTTGCACAGTATCTAACTATTTCTAGACTATATCTAGGTGTTTTTAGACTGTTTCAACATTGTTCCATCCCGTTTATGCGTTGGTTCTTATTGTTTCTAAATTATTTCATATTTTTTGCATCGTTTCACATTTTATTTCAGACTTTTTCACTAGATGTTTCAGACTGTATCAAACTGTTTCAATGCCATTCCAAACTATATCAGTCTATTTCAACAACTGTTTCAGATTGTTTCAACGCCGTTTTAGACTGTATCATACTGTTTCATCGTCATTTCAGACTGTATCGGATTGTTTCAACAGCTGTTACAGACTGTTTCAGCATCATTTCAGACTATATCAGACTGTTTCAACACCGTTTCAGACTGTTTAAGCGTCATTTCAGACTGTTTCAGCGTCGTTTCAGACAGTTTTGGTGCTGTTTTAGACTGTTTCAGCAGTCATTTCAGACTGTTTCAGAGATGTTCACACAAAACATATAAGAAAAAGGCACATACACACACATCCATACATAAACAGTAACAGAGACACACAATCAATGAACCAGTAGAAAATCTGAATAAAAAAGGAAAAAAGAATAGAAAATTTCTTCATTTAATAAAAAGTGAGCAACCCGTTGATTTGAAAAAAGAGATAAAAAACAATGGCTTCCGCCAGAATCAACGTCGCAAGCGGCGGTGCACCGCTCTACTTCTGCAACCAATGCAGCTACACTGTCAACATCACCCCTTTTTCCACTGGTGATCTCATCTGCTCTACTTGCAACTCCAGTTCGTCGAAGAATATGAAGACCCGAACCCGCTCCAAACCCAGATTCGTACAGAGGAAGACCACCACGGAAATATACCATCGGTGAAAAAAATAGAAACAGATAGGGGAACCCCCAGAGTCGAACAGATCGAAAAGGGGGAAAAAACACCAGTTGAGAAGAAGAATCGCAGATCGGGACTGAAGGGTTGACATCAGAACTGGGGTAGCAGCACTGACGCGGCGGCGATGCCGGAAAAGACCACTAGCAGTCGGCGGCGGTAACAGGTGGTGTTTGGGTGGAGTTATAGGTTGAAAATGGCCGGGGGGAGGGGGGATTTAAGGGGAGGCAGAGGTTTTGGGGGTATGGGCTGGTAGGGAAGTTTGGACGGATTTTGGGGATAGGGGTTAAAGTTAGGTTTTGTTTGAAAAAATATGATTTATCTTGTTTATTGTGAAATGTGCTAAAAAAATATTGCTATGTGTTGTAATTTATAAAATATTGCTAGTATTTTTTTTATAATTTAAGGGTGTAGGTTTGTATATATGTGTAAAAATCCCTTAGTAATACTGTCTCTGGTTCAGTTTATGTATCAACATTCCTTATAGCCCGTTCAGAAAAGAATGACAACTTTATAGATTTGGAAATAGAGTAACTTTAAAATTACTACTTTATGCTTAATGAAATTATTTATAACCACACAACTATCCGTGGCTTATTCTAAATCACAATTCTCAAAAGTCTTTACTTTTTTCATAGACTCCATAATGAATCAAACTATAATATAAATAAAAGGAATATAGGGAGTATAAGTTATCAGTGTAGACCACTCAGAGTGTGCCAAATAATTAAATAAGTGGCCCACTCACACTAGCGTGAAGGGGCGTTAATTTAGTAGTAACAATAAGAGGTCTTTTGGTAGAAATGTGGGTTATCTAAGAATTAATAATTACATGAGTATAATCCTGAGATTGTTATCCCACATTTTTCTTGGGATAAAAAATAATTCTAAAACTGCGGAATAAATAATCTCAAAATTAATAATTCCAAAATGAAACTTTCTATCAAATATGAGATAATGTAATCCCGAAATTAATAATGTTGGTTTGGCCACGTGGCTTTATGTTTTTTATTGGTTTAATAAAATAAGTATTACTAAATTCCTATTGGTTGAATAGAGAAGTTATTCTAATGTAACTTCCAATAACCCACGTTGATGGAGAGTGGGTTTTAACTGGTGGTCCCTCTCTCTTGCCTATAAAAACTAAACGAATAACCTACTCCATCTATGGTATTCTAAAAAAGAACAGTAAGGAAAAGAGAGAGAAAATAACTATTTTCAAGAAGAATATCAATTGCTTCCGCTCAAGATTCATCAAGAAGACGTCATGGATTCGGGTACGTTTTTTCTTGATTGAATTACTATTAATGTGTTTGAATGTGAAAATCATATAGTTCCACGGTCCTGAAATTATTGAAATCTAACATGTGGTATCAGCGCAAGGTTTAGGAACTAGTGATTTTTCATCAAAATTAATATTTACTCTCAATTTGTAAACCCTAATTATGAATTTGGGAATTTACTGTTATCCAGATATTAAATGTTTCTGGGATTTAAGATATCTAGTTTAACCAAAACTAGTAGTAGAGATGGATGAATTGGTCCACGGTAAAATAAGACCAGAAATTCTCTAGTTTGACTGAAGATGGTGATATTTTAACTTTGTGACTCATTGTTTGGGTTCCAATTTATGGGTGACTTTAAATATGTCACTTTCTTGTGTAACGTAGTATTGCTGCAATTTAATTTCAATGAATGATATGACACTAGAATGAATTTTCATAATTGTTGGCTTATGGGTATGTGCTAATGGCGTCAGACTTGCATGTCGTTTTTATTTCTCATGTATTGAAAGTGAGATAATTGAATAACTAATTCTATTGTGGATATCCATGCAAAATGACATCTTTAATCCATTGATCCATTATTATCTAAGATTCTCATCCATAAACATGTAATTAACTCGGTCTGTACCAATTATGTTGGCATTTGTTTGATGCTAGACCAATTCATAAATCATTCCATCTGTATACCCCAAAACATGATTACTGGTTCTTAAGAATATTTGAAATTATTATGTATGGTTCGTTAATCACCAAAGTGGTCGAATCTTTATGAATTATTAATTCCAAAATTAAAGAATTGAACTTATATTCATTTATCCATAAATTTGATGCTTATATTCGATATAAATTATGGGTAAATTAAAGTTCATGGTTATAGGATATTT
Source organism: Petunia x hybrida (assembly GCA_037355625.1). Lineage (NCBI taxonomy): Eukaryota > Viridiplantae > Streptophyta > Magnoliopsida > Solanales > Solanaceae > Petunia > Petunia x hybrida. The sequence goes on along the minus strand of JBBBVM010001019.1, from coordinate 471,602 downwards.
ATGGATCGCCCAAAGGTTGATTATTTGTTCTTATAACAGTGAAACATTAAAGAGATAATTTAGATGTACCATTAGTTTTATTTATTTATCCAATGATAGTAAATATTATTAATAGGTACATTAAAAATTATCAAATTATGTTAAATTATATTAAGCATCATAAAGTTTAAATTAAAGTTTGTATTTTGGCGTTTTGCCCAAAGGTGAACATCAGGATACACTTCAAGTATTATTCTGAATCTAATAGTATATTTAGTTTATAACTCAAAGCGTTAACGAATGAGCATATTCTATTTGCAGCACTTGCTCTTCATTCGCACTCTGCTTCTGTTACTACCTATAACGGACTAAACTTCTCAGAGTGGTGCGAACAGATCAAATTCCATCTCGGAGTTTTAGATCTTGATGTTGCACTCTACATTGAGAAGCCAGATGCTATTACTGCAACTAGCACTGCTGAACAAAAGTCCTATTTTAATCGATGGGACAGGTCTAACAGACTAAGCCTAATGTTCATGCGAATGAGTATTGCGAGCAACATTAAGTCAACTCTTCCCAACACTGAAAGTGCCAAAGAGCTTCTAAAACTTGTAGAAGAACGCTCTCAAACTGCTGACAAGTCTCTTGCTGGGACACTAATGAGTACTTTGACCACCATGAAGTTTGATGGTTCACGTACCATGCATTAGCATGTCATAGAAATGACAAACATAGCAGCAAGACTTAAGACTCTGGGAATGGAAGTGGATGAAAATTTCCTTGTGCAGTTCATCATCAACTCATTACCGTCTGAGTATGGTCCTTTCCAAATAAACTATAATACCATGAAAGACAAATGGAACGTGGATGAATTGCACGGAATGCTGGTTCAAGAGGAAACAAGGCTAAAGAACCAAGGAACCCACTCCGTTAACCTTGTAGGCCCTCAAGGAGCTGGAAAGAAAGGAAAGAAGCATGTTAAGAGAAAACAGAGGAACCATAATGTTAGTGAGTCTTCTCATCAAGTACGTAAGAAGGAACAAAAGAATGATAAGTGTCGTTTCTGTGGAAAATCTGGACACTTTCAGAAAGACTGCCTGAAACGTAAGGCGTGGTTTGAGAAGAAAGGTAAGCCTTGTGCTTTTACGTGTCTCGAATCAAATTTAACTGAAGTTCCTTATAATACTTGGTGGATTGACTCTGGTTGTACTGTTCATGTTTCTAATACCATGCAGGGATTCCTTACAACCCAAACCATAAATCAGAATGAAAGATTTGTGTACATGGGGAATAGAGTGAAGGCTCTAGTTCAAGCTATCGGGACGTATCGTTTAATCCTAGATACTGGGCGTCACTTAGACTTATTTGAAACTTATTATGTACCTTCTATTTCTAGAAATTTAGTTTCTTTGTCTAAGTTAGACAAGACTGGATACTCTTTTAATTTTGGTAATAGATGTTTTAGTTTGTTTAAGCATAATCATCTCATTGGTTCTGGTATTCTTTGTGATGGTTTATACAAACTGAATCTTGATAATCTGTTTGCTAAAACCCTCTTAACTCTGCATCATAAAGTTGGAACCAAACGTAGTTTGGTGAATGAACACTCTGCTTACTTGTGGCATAGACGTTTAGGTCACATATCTAAAGAAAAACTGGAAAGATTAGTTAAGAATGAAATCCTTCCAGATTTAGATTTTACAGACCTAAATATTTGTGTGGATTGTATTAAAGGAAAACAAACACACAAAGAAAGGAGCCACAAGAAGCTCACAGCTTCTTGAAATTATACACACCGATATCTGTGGTCCTTTTGATATTCCATCTTTCAGTAAAGAAAAGTACTTTATCACCTTTATTGACGACTTTTCACGTTATGGTTATGTCTATTTGTTGCATGAAAATTCTCAAGCAGTAAATACCTTAGAGATATTTATTAATGAGGTTGAAAGGCAATTAGACAGAAATGTGAAAATAATTAGGTCAGATAGAGGTGGTGAGTATTATGGAAGATATGATGAAATTGGACAACACCCTGGTCCATTTGCTAAATTCCTCGAAAAGCGTGGCATATGTGCTCAATACACAATGCCTGGCACACCACAACAAAATGGTGTGGCAGAAAGGCGTAATCGTACATTAATTGAAATGGTTAGGAGTATGTTAAGTAATTCATCTTTACCCGCTTCATTGTGGATGTATGCTTTAAAAACTGCCGTGTACTTACTAAATAGGGTTTCCTAGTAAGGCAGTTCCAAAGACACCTTTTGAACTTTGGACTGGTAGGAAACCTAGTTTAAGGCACCTGCATGTTTGGGGCTGCCCGGCAGAAGTAAGAATTTATAATCCACAAGAAAAGAAACTGGATCCACGAACAATCAGTGGTTTCTTTATTGGTTATCCAGAAAAATCAAAGGGGTATAGATTTTATTGTCCTAACCATAGTACGAGAATTGTTGAAACTGGAAATGCTAGGTTCATTGAGAATGGTGAAGTTAGTGGGAGTGAAGAACCGCGTAATGTGGAAATTAGGGAAGTTGTGCAAATTCCTTTACCATGTACTTCTCCTAAATTTGTTGTTCCCGAAGTTGTTGTACCGCCTAACAACCAACAAGAACAACAAAATAATGATCCTGCTATTCATAATGAAAACATAATCAATGAACCTACAGTAGACGTACCGCAAGAAGTAGCATTAAGAAAATCTCAAAGACAAAGGAGAAATGCTATTTCTGATGATTTTTTGGTATATCTACATGACAGAAATTGATCCGGAAATTGATTTGGATGATTTGGAAATCAATGATGATCCAGTTTCATTTTCACAGGCCATTGAAAGTAATAATTCTGATAAGTGGTTAGATGCTATGAAAGATGAGTTGAAATCCATGCAACATAATGAAGTTTGGGACCTTGTTGAATTACCAGAAGGTTGCAAAAGAGTCGGGTGTAAATGGGTCTTTAAGACCAAACGTGACTCAAATGGTAATATTGAACGTCACAAGGCCAGACTTGTTGCCAAAGGTTTCACTCAGAAACATGGTGTTGACTATACAGAGACATTTTCACCTGTCTCTAAAAAGGATTCACTTAGAATTATAATGGCTTTAGTGGCTCATTATGACTTAGAGCTACATCAAATGGATGTGAAAACTGCTTTTCTGAATGGAAATTTAGAGGAAGAAGTTTACATGAATCAACCAGAGGGTTTTGAAATGAAAGGAAATGAACACATGGTGTGTAAACTGAAGAAGTCAATATACGGGCTTAAACAAGCTTCCCGACAATGGTATCTTAAGTTTCATGAAACTGTTGTCACCTTTGGATTTAAGGAAAACATCGTTGACCGGTGTATATATCTGAAGGTCAGTGGGAGTAAGTTTATAATATTAGTCCTGTATGTTGATGACATATTGCTTGCTACTAATGATCTTGGTATGATGCATGACACCAAGAAATTTCTCTCTAAGAACTTTGAAATGAAAGATATGGGAGAGGCAACCTATGTGATCGGGATAGAAATATTCCGGGATAGATCACAAGGTTTGTTGAGGTTGTCTCAAAAGGCCTATATTAATAAAGTTCTAGAGAGATTCAGGATGGAAAATTGCTCATCAAGTCCCGTTCCAATTCAGAAGGGAGATAAATTCAGTCTCAATCAATGTCCAAAGAATGAATTGGAACGTAAGCGAATGAAAGATATTCCTTATGCATCCGTAGTTGGGAGCTTAATGTATGCCCAGACATGTACCAGACCAGACATCAGTTTTGCTGTTGGAATGCTGGGCAGATATCAAAGCAATCCAGGAATGGATCATTGGAGGGCTGCAAAGAAAGTGTTGAGATACTTGCAAGGAACAAAAGATTATATGCTCACTTATAGAAAATCTGACCATCTTGATGTGGTTGGATATTCAGATTCAGATTATGGTGGTTGTGAGGATACAAGAAAATCCACATTTAGTTATTTGTTCCTGTTAGCTAAAGGAGCAATATCGTGGAAGAGTGCAAAGCAATCTATCACAGCTGGATCTACCATGGAAGCTGAGTTTGTGGCATGCTTTGAGGCCGCAGTTCAAGCTAAGTGGCTGAGGAACTTTGTTTCAGGACTTGGACTAGTCGACAGTATCGCCAAGCCGCTGAAAATTTATTGTGATAATTCCTCAGCAGTCTTCTTCTCTAAGAATGATAGGTATACAAAGGGTGCTAAGCCTATAGACTTGAAGTACCTTAAACTTAAGGAAGAAGTTCAGGAACATAGAGTGTCAATTGAAGATATTAGCACCAAAATTATGATTGCTGATCCTTTAACAAAAGGATTACCGCCTAAAGCATTTATAGAACATGTTGAAAGAATGGGCATTATTGATAGCAATGTATGACTTTATATAATGACTTTATGATGTTTATTGTATTGACACTTTGAGCTTATTAATGTAAATGTTTCTATTTTTACCTGTTTCTCTGGTATGCATAATGTGAGAATGATGATGACAGGTTTTGATTTAGATAAAGATATTCTAAGCATTATGTTGGACCCATTATGTATAAACGGTTGTGTTGGGTAATAGACTAGTAATGTGGTACATGGAAGGGACTATGTCGAAATTGATATATGACCGCCATGACTCGTATTAGTTGATTTGCTTAATAACAATAAATAATATTGGATTTAGTATTAATTGTGCACATGATAATTGAATTATTTATTAAACCATTAAGTGAATGACACGTGCGCCAAGTGGGAGAATGTTGGTTTTGGCCCACGTGGCTTTATGTTTTTTATTGGTTTAAGAAAATAAGTATTACTAAATTCCTATTGGTTGAATAGAGAAGTTATTCTAATGTAACTTCCAATAACCCACGTTGATGGAGAGTGGGTTTTAACTGGTGGTCCCTCTCTCTTGCCTATAAAAACTACTAAAAGAATAACCTACTCCATCTATGGTATTCTGAAAAAGAACAGTAAGGAAAAGAGAGAGAAAATAACTATTTTTAAGAAGAATATCAATTGCTTCCGCTCAAGATTCATCAAGAAGACGTCATGGATTCGGGTACGTTTTTTCTTGATTGAATTACTATTAATGTGTTTGAATGTGAAAATCATATAGTTCCACGGTCCTGAAATTATTGAAATCCAACCAATAATTCCTTATCCACCTAAACAATGGGTAAGGTAGAGATAGTGGGCCAAATAGGCAGAAGACAAAACTAAAACATTCCCAGTAGATTTGAGGCAAGTTTGGCCATTTTATCCGCAAATAAAAAGGACCGGATAACCTTAGATGTCAATCATAAGAAGGGTATAGGACATTTGAATAAACAAGAATCTGGAATACCAGTTATCCACTGGGCCCTTCCATTTTTTTTTTCCCAAGCAACGCTTCCACTCATTCCTGCCGGAATTCCTTGCAGTGATGGACAGGTCGAGTATTACAATTGCGAAACACTAGAAAACCATTATTGTTGCACTATTCTTGTAATTTAACATGAGTTTTACTGCATGTAATGTATTTTCTTGTTCCACTCAAACATCTTCATTAACCAAACCTATTGCAAGAATCCATCACTTCCCTTTAAAGGGTGGTCCTTTCTTGCAAAAAGTTTCAATTTTTGGCTACCATGAGTTGGGTTTTAAGCCATTATTAGCTTTGAGTAATGTAGTAGTTCAGGAGGGTAGTGTTGAAACCCAAGATAATGATAAACCCAAGTATAAGTGGGTTAACATAGGTTCTGATATTACTGAGGAACAGAAACAAGCTATTTTGAAGCTCCCACCAAAGATGACGAATAGATGCAAGGCGTTAATGCGACAGATCATTTGTTATTCATCCGAAAGGGGCAGTCTTTCGCTCTTGTTAGAGGCTTGGGTGAAGAGTGTGAAGCCTGAGAGAGCTGATTGGCTTGCGGTTCTCAAAGAATTGGACAGTCTGAATCATCCCATGTATTTTGAGGTAATGCCATCGTCTACCGTTAGTTCTTGATTTTGTTCAAGTCTTGCTTGCGACTAGCTTTTGTTTACATTCATTGTGAGTTTGTTACTTCAAGTTGGCTGAGTTAGTGACTTCTAAGCTTTTGGTTTGTAGACATTCTCTTGAAATAGCTGGTTACCCTTGGACTAACTTTAATGTTGTCTAGCCAGGATAATAGATGCAAAATGGATTAATTCGTTACCTTTGAAAATCGTCCTCCAATTGATAGTAGATTAGAAAGTTTATTACCTCCTTATTTATTTTTTGATAAGTGATTATAAATTAGAGATTCTATTCTATGTGAACGCTTGTAACATTTCTTTCTCTGCACATGGTTCCATTTTACTGAGTGCCGTTAGTCTTTCTGTTCATCTCCTAATTAAAGGGGAAAAGAGCAGCTGGACATATTACCGATAGAAAAGAGAAAGTTGCTGGACATATAGATAACGAGGAACATTTTGAACCCATCTGAGGTCAGGTTGCAGAGAAGGAATTTTCCGGAGACCATGTGTGAGAACCCTATGAGTAGTTTTGGAACCACTTAGGAGCTGTATGAAATTGACAGAAAGTAAAGGGATGAAAGCTAGAAATAAAGTAGTAGTCTTATTGGCTTCTCTATGTCGAGATTTGGTGCTGAAATAACTTCTGTCTGAGAAGGGTTGGCGCAGGAAGAATGCTCGTAGTTCCTAGAAAGACAATTAGGGAATGCCTGGAGATATAAAAAGAGAATAAATAAATACGAGAAAGCGCTCTTTATTCTAGCGATTTGTTTATCCTTTGATCCATAGGAACAATAGTTAATTGGTCATTTGGAAAATATTGAATTACGTTAAGAGTTAACTGGTATATTCCTCAGTGGTTAATAAGGATGGTGGAGAGTTGTTTCAACTTAAGAGGTAATTTTTGACAATGTGGATGATATGTGGTTATTGTAAATAAACACATGAATAATTAAGAATGCTTGTAAAATTATCTTATTAATTATGTTATTGTTGAGAATCAAGAGAATCATCACTAGTATTTTTGTAGAATAATTTTCACGATCATGTCATAATAATTAAGAATTCCAAGAATTAGGAAGCTTTACTTATGTTGTTTAGAAATTCTAGGTATGGAGTCCTCTTGTATGTTGTTAATCAGTCGATTCAATAGGAATCCCTCTCTTCTTTTCTCTTTTCACATGGTATCATAGTATCTACAATTTTAGTAGAGACTTGAGTAGCTTTTGTCTGCGGAAGGTCCATTTTGCACGTCCTGTTTGACCAAATTCTTTCTTTCTTTTTATAGTTTTACTAGTGTATTTTCAGTCACTGTTCTGGTGACACTGCATCCATATTCGTACATCTATATTCTTCATGCACCATCAGTTGTTTCGGCCTGATGTTATCAGGTGACGTGAGTTCACTAGTTAGTTGGGTGTCTACATTTCCTAAGTCATCAGTCATTAACTACCTTTTCAAATTAGCAGTTATGTTAGTTGACTTGTCAAGTCAAGAGTACATATTTTCCAGTTTGTTTACCAAACTCTCTTATCAAGTCAGCGCCTTGTTATTGGACATTCAATGCCATGTCATCTCCAGTTAGTGCCCTTAATAAGCACCATGGAAAGTGTCACAACCAAGTCAATTTAACGGTAGTGCCACCGGCCAAGTCAGTTTTGTGTTATGGGAGGTAGCATGTAGCGGGTGGAATAGTCGAGGTGTATGAAGCTGGCGTAGACACCACTATTGTAAAATAAGCAGTTGAATATTTAGCATTTACCTATTAAGACTTTAACTAGTTGCCTCATAATCTGTAAATTTAGAGGCAATGATTTCGCTTGTCTATGAGGTGTATGTTCACCTACAGTTCGCACTGATTTATAAACCTGTTATTGCTAACCTGATGCAACAAATTACAAGAAGCTATTATCTATTTCACTTTTCAAAATAATGTTTTAAACTATGAGAAAGCTAAATCAATTTCAATGTATTCAAATATTTACGCTTTATCTCTGCGTGATTCATGTTTTTGGTGATACAGAGGGTTAGTCTTCCCTCATCACACTTTTCTTTCTCTTGTTGCCATCAATAGTGTAGTGAGATGAGAGACATCTTAGGACATCTTTCTATAACTGTCATGTGGATGTGTAAGTACTTTTTGATCTTGACTCTTGTAACCTTGCTCTTTTCTGGTAAAACACTTGATCCAGCCACCCCCACCAGCCGTGCACACTGCCCAACCAAGCAGAGGAGCGAAACTGGGAATAGTCGAAGACCCAAGTTAGATCAAGTTAGCCCTCAATCAACTCTGCCTCTATCCCAAGCTAGTTGGTGTTGTCTACATGAATAATCTTATATCCATCTGCTCTAGTCAATTCATTTTCATGCCAATGTTAAATAATTTGTCTTTCTAAGGCTATTTAGGTATTACCTTAAACTAAAGGCTCTTTTGATTCACTTATTCCTATACAGACGTACGAGTCTCTAACTGGACTGAATGAGCCATTGTGTTACTGTTGACTGAAACCTCAGTTAACAGTTATTTGAGTTGCCATGTTTCCCTTTTGTTTCAATTTATCTTGAGCATGATGTATAGCTGCCTCTTCTAGCAGGTTGCTAACCTCTTCCTCTTGCTGATTGAATAGTTTGGGCCCATCAAGTTTGCAAGAAACTTCATTCTTTTCATTTGCTATGGAGCGATTTCAGCCCTCTGCAATGCTGAGGACACTGTGTTTCTTTCTTGGGATTGACATCCAGTTTTTTTACCACTCTTGATCACAACAAATTCTCTCCTAATAGGACTATAACTATGCCACCCATGATATGTCCTAGAGTAAACCCCATAGTGCATGGTCCTCACATCACAACCCAAAACTTCTTCTCACAAATTTTGCAGTAACACAAGCCATCCCCTCCCCCACCAAAAAAAGAAGAAAAGGAAAAAGCTTGGCAATACCCTCCCCCCTGTCCACACACACGCATATTTATGCTCTCACCCATTTATCAAATGAAAAATCGCCACAATTTTCTAAAAGAAGGACTGTTTGAAAGTTTTCTATTAGAATATTCTATTGCCGGAAGGTCCTTTCTCTGGTGAATGGTCTACTGCTTGCTGGAATCACTGGTAAAACAGCCTTATTAAACTTACGTATTGTTTTTACATTCTTCCTTTAGAACCTAGATTCTGGATGGAATAAGATAGCAATAAAGGAGAGAGTTTCATGGAGTTAATTGTGGGTAATTGCTGAATTTTCTAATCAATCTTGTTATCTGAGGGGTAGGTAAAACATGTGACATTTACTTTCACCACGCACCGATGTTGGGATGATGACTCGGTAACATTCTTGCTACCACTACTACTGTACTTTTAGTGAAAGTAGATGTTAGTGCGACTGAGACATCAATTTAATTGATGTAATTTCTGTTTAGAAAAAAGATGTTTTATTTTATTTATTTTTTTAATTAAAAAAAAAAAAAACTTTTTTTCCAAACATAGATGACATTAAGTCCCTCTTGTTAGTAAGTTGTCTGAAGTTTGAATGTTTAGCCACAGATTGTTTGTCTCTTTTACAATCGGGTATACAATCCTAAAAACTTCATCACGGAGTATCAGAAACAACTCTATCCGTTTAAACCCTGGGGACAGGGGTGAGGATAAAATGCAGCAGTCTAAGAATGCTTATTTGGAAACCACAAGGAGTAACACTGTACGCATTCATCAAACCAGATACTTTCCATGTTAGAATTTGAGCCCACATGCAGAGGCTTCTTATTCATTAATGGTCCATGAATATAGAATTGTTTTGGAAACAGCATTTGTTTCCTTAAATTGTACAGTGTTAATCTGCATGATGCTATGTGCCTGTGGGATTGCTAGAACTGGTTAGGATACTTTCCCTCTCAGGGGAGTCATTTGAAGCCGGCGTTGGACTATACTTAGAAAATTTATGTGTATGAAAAGCTCAATCATCTTGCTCTTATCTCTTTCAGGGGTCGCAATTCCTATCTGTCAATTCTATAAAGTGAGAATATTGAATCTGGGTTGTTCTCTAGTTAATACTCTCTTAAAAAGCACTTCTTTCTTCTGTCCCATGGTGTCATTTATCTATTAACAGTCATCTCCTTCTAAATATTTAGCCCTTTAAAATGAATTGATTTGCAGCCAATCCAGCTCCACAATTTCTGGAATTTACTCCCCTGGAGCCCCACAGTCAAACATTTGTAGAAAAAAAAAAGATTTATTTAAGAACAGTAGTTGACACTCACTTCTCCTGTTGATTCTCAGCTGAAAAGAATGATAGAAATCAAGAACAAACCACAGTTATTTCAATTTTTTTTTCTAGTTCAATAAACTACATGCTAACTAGTCTCTCCACCACATTTCCAGCTAGCTTTTTGAATGGAGGCCGAGGAAATCAGTCAATTTATTAACTCCTTTGTGCTAATCTTGAATCTCAGGTAGCTGAATTCTCCCTCTTAGAAGAGTCATTTGAACCCAATGTTCGTGATTACACCAAAATAATTCATGCGTATGCAAAGCACAATCGGGTGAAAGAAGCTGAAAGTATCCTCTTAGCCATGAAGACCAGAGGCTTGACATGCGATCAGGTGGCGTTGACGGCTTTAGTTCACATGTATAGCAAGGCTGGTAACCTTAAGCTGTCTGAAGATACTTTTGAAGAGATGAGGTTGCTTGGAGTACCATTGGATAGGAGATCCTATGGGTCAATGATCATGGCCTATGTCAGAGCTGGAATGCTTGGTCAAGGTGAGGCTTTACTGAAGGAAATGGAGGAACAAGAGGTCTATGCTGGAAGGGAAGTTTACAAAGCAATTCTGAGAGCCTATTCCATGATTGGTGATAGTAAAGGAGCTCAAAGGGTTTTTGATGCACTTCAGTTGGCAGGAATAATACCTGATGCGACGGTTTGTGGGCTGCTTATGAATGCCTATGTTGTGGCTGGTGAATTGAGTGAGGCTTGTATTGCATTTGAAAATATGAGAAGAGCTGGTATAGAACCAAATGACAAGTGTATTGCATTGCTATTGACAGCTTATGAAACAGAAAACAACCTGAGCAAGGCACTTGATATTTTGATGGATTTGGAGAGGGATGGTGTTGTGCTTGGTAGAGAAGCTTCTGAGATATTGGCTCGTTGGTTCAAGAAACTTGGGGTAGTTGGGGAAGTGGAGCTTGTGTTGAGAGATTATGCATCACAGTCGGTGCTTTAAGAAACTGATGCTTTCTGCCGTAGTCTGAAGTTTCTCTCCGTTGCATCTGTTTGAATGCCAGTCTTGGTTCCCTATCTGCAGGTATGTAAATATTTCATTATTTCTACTCTAGGGAACTGGTTTGCTTAACATGCCTTCAGTTATTGCTGCCCATCCCCACCTCCCAATAGGAAAAAAGGGATAGAAAAACAAAGAAAATCAGAAACAAGAAGTTTCCTCTTTTCAGTCCGACGTTGTGAGTATCCTCGTTAATGTGCATACTTGCATCTAATCAAGCACAAGTCAAGATTTCTGAGCCTAGTGTTTTATTTTGTAAGTTTTTTGGCTTTGGTTCAGACAAAAATTCACTGTTGCTGTACATCGATACGACATACTGCCCAGGAGACTGTCACAACTCGCAGCTGCTTGTACCAACCTGACTAGCTGGTGTAGGAGAAGCAGATTTCTTTTTCATAATTTTGATAAAGAGGTAATACAATTAAGTGAATTGCTGTTCATGTTCTTGGGGATGAAAGCAACTCTCAAGTGCTGGGATCTTTGGACAACAGGTCTACGATATGGAAGTCCAAAAAAGGGTGTAAATGAAGGTCAATGACTATGTTCAAATGTTGGTTTGGTTGCTCATCTTCTTTCCCCTTCAGTTTAATCCATGTGAAACCACTCACTGTAATATTTCTTCCATTACTAGAGAGTTGGTTCATTGTAAGTTGTAACTCTTATTTTTTGTGAACCTAGCAACCGGATCGATCAGCAAGAATCCAAGTGTGTGTATATTTCACCTTTTTAAGACGGGATGTATATATGTTTTAAAGTCATTTTACACTTTTAATTGAAGAGTTGATATTTTTTTTTAAAGCTGGACCTTACTCGTTAAGATAAGAATAGCCATTTAGAAAATTACTCAAACTGGTATCTCAATCTTTATAATATCAATCAGAAAACTGTAATGCATTTGGTTGAAAGTTACTTATTTCAGTTCTAACGTACTCCTAACACTTGTATTGTTTGTTCATCTGAATTTGATTAAAAAACAATGCATTCATAATTAAAGAAATAACGACAATATATGATCTATTTTTGAATAAAATCCTAATTGAAGGCGTACCAAAAGCAAGATTAGGCAGAAAAGAATCATGTCCAGTAATCCAAATCTATCTTGCACACTGAAAGACCTATGATGGGAATGTTTGTTTGAAGGCAACTGTGTACCTCCTAACTAACTGTACATAGGACGAAAGGGGAAAATCTATTACAGTAACCTGGACCTTATAGCTATATTACTGTATAGCCTATACCGGGAAAATGTACGTATATATATTGGAGTAGTATATTACACCAAAATGTACGGGGAAGTTGATATACAATTACTAGTAATAAAAAATTGAGAAATTCTGTGATATTGATTAGAAAAAGAAAAGAAACTTGCGAAAAAAAAGGAACGAAATACATGGGGAGAAAATGTTGAGGTGCTTCTTTTGGGTTAAAACTCGTATATTTTTGTACTCCAAATTAACATGACTAGTAAAGCTTAAAAGGGTTACAGAGTGTGTGGTCTGCCAATATCCTGTTTTGAGACGCAAAAGATGTAAACTCCTCCTTGATATTGTAACCAGCTAATGATTTTACTTGTTAATGATGACTCAAACAGGATAAATCTATTTAATACTCTTGTTAATCTTTGTGTGTGACTGATTACTTAAATTCTTCATCTATTTCAACATATGAGAACATGTTTAATTAGTTCAACATCTCTGTAAATCATGTCTTATGGAATTAATTCCACCCGTTTCTATAGGGATATCTGATAACAATAACTAGGTAGACAGGTGCGGCTCAATAACTATTGCAGCCTAAAGCCAAACATTATTAGGAGGACTTAAAGCTTTTAAAAATTCAAGAGAAGAATTAAATAGTAAATTAGATTCTTTTCTTTCTTTCTCTTTCTATAGCTTCAGATTTGAGAATTTTGCTTCATATTTTTTGGTTGACATATTAAAAATCAAAAAATATAAAGAAGAACAGATAAGTCTCATATTCAAAGAAAAATACAATTAAAAGCTAGTTAAAAGTTAAAATGGCTAATTAATTCGATTCTAGTAGTTCATATCTTGATATTCAAATAAAATTCACTGTTTTAATTTGGTCGCTGATATACTTGAACATGCAATTTAATTTATTCAATGCTCTTATATTTTTGTTTTTGAGAGAATAGATAACTTTGGAAGATTGGGGAAGAAAATAGAGTATTAAATAGAATTTTTAATTTTAAGAAACTGATGATGTGTTGGCCTAAATCGAGTTAGAACAATAAATTGAATTTGTAATAGGGTTAATAAACAATTTATTGTATCAAAGAGAATAATTAACTGGAAAAAGCGATAAACAGAGACAGAATTAACTGGAGAGAAAAGTAGTGGATGAATTTATGTATTTCTATATTGAGTTCTGAATGCCTTACAAGGATCACAAAATAACTATTTATAGTTTACAAGGATCACAAAATAACTATTTATAGTTTACAAGGATGCCAAAGTAATAAATACAATTAATAACCATTACTCCCACGTTTGATCATGGCCAGCCCATGATCTTCCCTTTAAATGCCACTATAATGGGCATCGGTTACAAAATTGTCTTACTAGAAGGTCACGCTTCCCCGAGGGTAAGATCATTTGCCTAAGGAAGATACGTCTTCAACCACCCGAAGCTTATCCTTCGTCAAGGCTTGCTGTGGAACCTTGACCTCGAGAAATCATCTTTGAGAATCCCTGCCGAGCCACGCCTCGCTCGCTTGATTTTTCACCCAATATAGATAGCCCCTACTCCTCGTGTAGTTGACAGAACTTTCGAGGAGTGGAATAAATTTGGGCGGGAAGCTGACATGTCCGCACGTGCACCATAAAATTTAAAAAGGCGGTTGTCACTTCTTATTCCCATCCATCACGTGGCGTCCACTGATAAGTCGCGACACTTCGTTCGTTCTTCCCCATGTAAATGCGATAATGGCATTCTCCACTATATATAACTCAACTTGCTCCTCTTCTTCTTCACTTCCAATTTTCTGAGCAATAGTAAAAAAGAAATTCACAACAAGTTTTTAGTCTTTATCTCCAACCTTCTCGCCAAAAATGTCTCACTCTGCTCAAAATTCCCCAAGTCCTTCTGAAGAACTAATCCCTGCCGGTGACACCATGATTGTTGGCAATGAAGTAGTGAATGTTCTAGAACAACTCAATACTGTTCCACCCTCTGATGGTGATGCTGAGGTGACATCGCAGGCGGGAGACTTAATCCAAAGGCGGCGAAAGGCCACCGCCAAATGTGACCCCGCTGATGCAACAATTATTGAGGAAGAAGAGGACTCCGTCGTGGCTGAGAACACTACCGTAGCTGAGAACACTACCATAGCTGGAGAAGCTACCGTGGATGATAATACCGAGGCAGTAGCTTCAAAACCAAAGAAGAAGAAATCCACCATCAAGGAGCTCAAACCTCGTCATGTTATCCCCTTGAAGTTTGATATTACTAATGACTTCAAATTGCGAGAACGAACAACTGCTGACATCTAGAACAATAGAAAATGTCCTGGTTCAAACTACACCAAGCTTGATTACTCAAGCTAATATTGGTTTGGTTGGGGAAGAGTGCAATTGGAGCCCCAGGGTCCAGATTGGAATTCCTGCCCCGGAGAGCCGTAGCTGTAACAGATTGGTTGGGCAATCCTTCATCGACACCTACTCCTTTACGATAGGATTCTCCTTGCCTGTTCACGAGGTAATTGATACCGGAGTACCTTTTTCTTTTGAACATTTAGTTTCTCTTTTCTACCCCACTTTGCACAAAGGTGGGGTTGTTCAACTTAAAAAACGAAGCAAGTACTTGTTGATCACAAAAAGCAAAGACACAGAAGATCGAGGATGGTGTGATCGCTTTGTTCTCCTCCCGACCACTCTCCTGTATCCTCGACTTGGATTTCCCGAGGCGTGGAATCCTACGCGTAAGTTCACTTCGGTAGCCCTTGTTGATTTTCCTTCATAACTTGCCAGTTTTTAACCTTTGCTTCAAACTATTCAGCTGAACCAATTCCAATCGTTCCTCCCAAAGACTTGGTAACTTGGGTTCAAGTAATAAATAATATTAAAAAGCGACCGGAAAGATCATGGATGGTTTTGGCTATGTTGGAAACAAACAAGCGGGTGTGCAAACGACACGGTAAGATTTACTTGTTCATTTTTTGAGACCCCTCGAGACTGTCCTTTTGCTGACTGCTTTCGCCTTTTATAGGTCTTCCAAACTACCGAGCCGAAACAGAAGAAAAAGAAAGGAAAGAAAGAGAAGAAGAAGGAAGTCCCCAATGCCGGGGATAGTTTGAATGAGCTAGCTGGCCTAATTGGGTCCCTTGCAGAAACTGAAGTTCCCAAGGGGTCACCGGGCCAAGGGCTTCGAAAGGTAACAACTTCTTTCCTCAACTAGCTTATTTCCTTCTTCACTCCTTTACTTCTTTATCTCTAAGTTTCAATTCGAACTTTCACAGATTCGAAGAGAAAAAAATCACCTTCTAAGAAATCCTCCAAGGCTAAACGACCTCGAGTTGAGGTGGAAACTGCTCCTGGCCCCAAGATGGCTGCTACGCCTCATAAGGGTTTGATTAATGAACCTATTAGCGATGGTATTCCTCATGAGACCGAGGTAATTGACCTCGAGGGGTCGGATCTTGCTGTAGACAAAGCCAAATGCAAGGTCAAGGTTGGAGAAGCTGAAGTTCCTTCAGTTGTTAAGGTAAAAAATAGTTGAAAACCTTCATTCCGCTGAAGCGAGAGTAGCACTGAGCGCTCGACCTTTTGCCTTTGAGCCTTCTAACATCTCGGTATCCCAAAGGGCGCTCAGAAGGATTGGGGTCCCTTCTGATTTATGCCTCTTAGATGATTCCATAGATGTTCCCATGTGCCTCAAAGGACTGCTCGGGCCATTGGAACGTGAGCACACCAAGGATACCTCTCATGGAGATTTGATGGCTTTCTCAGCCCAACATGCAGTTCAGGTATGTCTCCGATCCATTGATTGCAACTTCTTTCGGCTTTAACCATCCCCGTTTTTACTTTATCCTTCGTTCAAATCTTTTGTAGAACTACATATATGCAATCAAAGTTGTGGAGATGGAAGTCCATCGATCTTTCTCCCTTAAGAGGATTGGAGATGAGTGGGAGTGTCTAAAGTCCGAATTCTAATCCAAAGTGGCTGAACTTCAATGGCAACTACTTAACTCCAGCCTTGAGCTGGATCAAGCCTGTAAGGCTGCCGACAAGTCTGACCCGAGTTAGTTAAAGCTCGCGAGGATGCTGCTTCTTTCGAGGCACAAATGAGAACACAAGAAGAAGACCATCGGGCTGAAATCCAAAAGCTAACGAATGAAGCCAACGCCGAAGTTACGAGAGTCGCCGAAGAATATCATGAAAAAATGAAGGCGTATACGCCGAAGGAGTCGCTCGAGGCCGAGGTTGAGACCCTTTAAGGCAAGGAGGCATCCTCCTCGGCAAAGGTCAAATTAAAGGCAACCCAGGGCTCGAGTGGATAAGAACTGAGCCATTATCTAAACCACGCTGAAAATTTTTAAACAATGCAAAGCCGGGGTGAATTTGGACAAAGAGATGGCCAAGGCTGAAGCTGATGCTACCAAGGCTCAAGAGCTTATAGACAAGCTTCCCTCGAGCAGTGAGAGCTCAGATGATGAAGCTGAGGAAGAAGACAACGAGGCCACTGGGGTTGAGATTTCGAGTGAGGAGGAGCCCAAGAAGTGATGTCTTCTTCCTGCTTTTGCTCTTTTTTTTAAACTAAGGCCATCAAGGCTTCTGTTAATAGCTATTGTGGCCTTTGGGCCTTTATAAATGAATTTTAATTTCTGTTAACTGTTAGTCTTTACTTTGCTTTGAAACTTTTTTGACAAGCCACTTTAGAATATTTTTGCTTGCAAGACTTAAACAAAATTTATTTTGTATCGACGCTTGCTTAGAACGAGGTCTCATTCTCGAGCCGTGGAAAAGGGAAAAACTTATAACTTCATAAACTTAACATTAAAATAAATAGATGTTCGAATCAAGTTTATTTCATTAATGAAGTTAAGACATACTTACATAAGACCTAGTCAATGAGACTTAGGCAATTTTTTTATTGAAAGACAAGCCACTTCGAGCAAAAACATAATCAACTAAGCTAATCTTTGGGAGCCGGTTCTCGGTGTTCAGATAGCTAGCCTTCGGGTTCGCTTTGAGTCCCCGGTTCGAGATGCTTCAAGTCAATCTTGACTGTATGCCGTCCTCTTACATCCCCTAGTAGTCGGGTCTGAATCGATGAAGACCCGAGCACTGTATGTCATTCCATCCGCTTCCTGAAAAGGTCCAACAAAGAACACCAAGGGGTTAGAATTATTCGACCCAAGCGTTGGAGTGTCGGCGGCTCGATGCTGTAGGTGAAAAGCTTTGAATTGGAGACATTCCAATTTAAAGGGTCTTGCTTGCCTTGGAGATCTTCCAACTGGCAAGAACCTTTGCCCACGAACACCTTCCTCTCGGGAAACTCCCTTGACAAAGCAAAATATTCCAATTCTTCAATCGTTGAATCCTCGGCTTTCTGTTTTCGAGGCTCTTGTATGTACGCCGGGATCTTCTCCACCTCTTTTTGAGAGCCCATTTTAAGAATCGAACTCTCTTCCTCGCCAGACCCCAGACATATTAATTGCTATTCTGATGGCCCACTCGGGGCGATTCTATTCTTCATAGCAATCGAATAGCACTTCCTCGCCACTCGCTGCTCGCCTCTGATCGCACGTATTCCCCATGGGGTAGGGAATTTGATAAATTGATGTAATGTAGATGGTACAACTTCCATCTCATGAATCCAAGGCCTCCCGAGGATAACATTGTAAGACATATCCTTGGACATAACTTGAAACACTATCTTCTTGTCGACTCCTTTGGCGGTAGTAGTAAGGGTGATCTCACCTAACGTATTCTCTGTGGAGTTGTTAAACCCTGTCAATATGGTTGCCTTCGGAACGACGAGGTCCCTCAACCACATCCTCTTCACAACCCCGTAACTGATAATACTAACCGAACTGCTAAGGTCGATCAAGACTCGTTTAACATCTGAGTCATTGATTCTCAACATAATCACTAGAGCATCATGATGGGGAAACATCATCCCATCGCAATCATCGTCATCAAAAACTATTTCTTTAACTGAACTATCCGTTCGACTCCTCTTCTCCATGGTAATTGAAAGTTTCACAAATTTCTTCGCAGTGGTGAAGTTTTTACCATTCACCTCTGACCCCCTGTTGTCACATTCACGACTCTCTTGGGGGATAGAGCCCTTGTAGGTTGATTACCTCCTCTTTTTGTCAAAATTTGGCGTCCCCTTGTCTGTGAGAAACTCTGCCAACAACCCTTTTTTGAGTAGATGAGCTACCTCGAGACGAAGAGCTTTCCAGTCTTCGGTAGCGTGTCCATAATCAACATGGAACTCACAGTGTAGGCTCTGATCCCTCTTCCCAGGGGATGTCCTCAAATCCCTCTGTAACCTCGGGCCTTGGTCCGCCATCCCTTTTATTGCGTTTACCAGCTCCGTGGTAGAAACATTGAAGTTATAATCTGGGATAAGGCAACTCTTTGTCCTAGGACACTAGAGATGGCCCTGGGGAATTCTTTTGGCTAGCATTTGTGCTGACTTTCCCTCCGAGCTTTTGACTTATAGATTGCCCTCCGAGGCACTGACTCACATGCTGCCTTTCTGAGTCGTATGGGTCATACCGACCCGTCGAGTTTCCTCATGGCACGTCGACCCATCGGGAAGACTTGGGACGATTTCTATAGGGCATTGTTTCGCCCTGTCGCCCTTTACTATGCCTCTTCGAGCCTAATTTTTACAGTGGCTCTATCATGGAACTCATCCCAAGTTCGTGCTTGCCACTACTGAAGTTCTCTCTTCAACTTGGCAGCTGCCTCAGAGTTGCTAATATTTATATTTTTCTCAAATACCATAACTGCCAAGTCATCACCCATTGTTGGCAGATCCATCCTTTCAGCCTGAAAGCAGTCGAGGAAGTCCTTGATAGGCTCGAGGTACCCTTGCTGAACCTCGAAGATATCCTCCATTCACTTGAGGATTTTTTTAGCCCCAATGTGAGCCTTGATAAACAAGCCGGCTAGCTCCTCGAAGTTTGAGAACAACTCTGTGGTAAGGTGCATATACCAACGCAATACTACTATTTAGAGGGTATCTCCAAATTTTTTAAGGAACATAGATTCTCTTTCCACCAGGGTCAAGTCGTTGCTTTTGACCATAGCCATATATTCAGTTATATGGTCGACTGGATCACTCGTTCCATCATACTTCTTCAAGATCTGCATCTTGAAGTGCTTAGGAATGGAGGCGGGAGCAGCCTCAGGCTTGAAAGGTTGCTGCCTGCACCTATCAATGTCCAACACTCATTGGGGCTGCTTGATCCCAGGAACGTTTTCAAGCTATTTCTCAAATTGGGCTTTAAAATTTTTCTTCCACTTCTCTAGGTTTAACGACACGCTAGTTTTTGCCACCGTAGCAGCTGTCCCAAAGGGTTGAGTACATGTAGGGGCAGTCCCCAAGCCACCAGATGCAACTCCATTTGGAGGTCCCCTTATTGTTGTGCCTATAGGAACAACGTTCGGGATGCTTCCATTAAGAACAGTAGGCTGAGTAACAGTGTGATTTGTTGTGTTCCTCGGGTTTACAAAGATAGTTTGCAATGAATTACGAATTCAGCGTTGAAACCTTCATGCACAACAAACTGCACCTAGATTCGTTGTATGATATTTATCACATAAGTTTGGAAAGGGTCATTAGATGTAGATGAAGATGGATCAATTGATGGAGTCACTCCAACTGGTGGAGTTGTGCCAGTTGGTGGAGTTGTGCCAATTGGCGTTCTATTGCCCGATTGGGTTGATGGAACCTGTATTTCGTCAGTAACTTACTCAACTCTGTTATTGGTGTTATCAGCAATCGTAAAAAAATAGCAAAGATAAAATAGATAATTGCGGTGTGCAACCTTGGAACAACACTATTGCTTATTCCCCACAGATGACGCCAATTTGTGTTGGCCAAAATCAGGTTAGATAATAAATCGAATTTGTAATAGGGTTAACAAGCAATTTCTTGTATCAAAGAGAATAATTAACCGGAAAAAGCGATAAATAGAGACAGAATTAACTGGAGAGTAAAGTAGCGGATGAATTTCTGTATTTCTATATTGAGTTCTGAATGCCTTACAAGGATCACAAAATAACTATTTATAGTTTACAAGGATACCAAAGTAATAAATCCAATTAATAGCTATTACTCCCATGTTTGATTATGGCCAGCCCATGATCTTCGCTTTAAATGCCACTGCAATAGGTATCAGTTACAAAATTATCTTACTAGAAGGTCACACTTCCCCAAGGGTTAGATCATTTGCTTCGGGAAGATGCTTCTTCAACCGCTCGAAGCTTATCCTTTGTCAAAGCTTGCTGTGGAACCTTGACCTCGGTTCTTGACCTCGAGAAATCATCTTTGAAAATCCCTGCCGAGCCACTGAGCTAGAGGCTCGCTTGATTTTTCACCCAATACAGATGAATGTTAACATCAAAAAGTAAATTATCCGATGAACACCATTATTCTTGCAACTACAATTCTCTTTTCCTTTCTATGAAGATATTATACTTTTTTACCTTGTAAACTTTCAGTATTTTTGAAACAAGAACAAAAATTAACCAAATACATTGTATAATTAATAAAAAATATGGGCTCCTAAATTTATGGGGCCCAAAGTCATTACTTCATGGGCTTCACCCTCTAGCCAGCACTTGCAGAGAGTCTCAAATAAGTTTAGAATGATCAGAATAAAATGGGGGTTTTACCCTATATATCCATGAAATTCAAAGTATTTACAAGTTCTACCCATTAAAAATTACATTACCCATAAAATTAAAAGTATTTACCCAACCTACCCATTTATTACTGTATACCTTTGTTATACGTACCTTATGGGAGTATATATACTGCATAAATAATAGTATACAAGTCTAGATGGGTAGAGCATGTAAATAGTTTATGGATAGGACTTATAAATATGAAATTTATGGGTAGATGTGGGTAAATATTTTGATTTTGATGGGTATTTTGTAAACCTCCCAAATAAAATTATGAAACCTCACTAACTATATTTCTTTATTTTGGGAAATCTGATAAAGAAAAAAAAGGTTAGGAATCATTCTCAGATAATAGGTAACGTCCATCTCTTGTATCGCGCGATCCATTAGAAAAACCATTGGAAATTATTCATAAACTAAATAGAGTATACATTTCCTGTTGAAACTGAGCCTTCTTTGCCTTGAGTTCTTCAACAGTGGTACGTACGAGTCATGTCAATTTTGCAGTAATTAGTCATCATGTTAAAGAAATTACCGAGGACTTAAATGACAAAATATTAGTACTCAATGATCAATAGTATGATAACAAATAATAACGAAAATAAATATAATCTTTACCCACCCTTGTAGCGGAAATCCATAAATACACATGTATTAATGACCATGCTAAAATGTTATCAATTTTTTTTGTTATTTCCTTTTGATTTATGGTGCAATAGTAGCAGCTGTGCCACACAAGGAGTAACTATATGTAAGCATTATCTATAACTAATATTGAATGTAATTAGTATTCCAAAAAAGTACAACAAACAAAAATCAAAGGAAGGAAAAGAAATTACAAATAGGGTGAAATTAAAGGACTGTGATCAGTCATGGAAATGAGCTTGCCCTATTTTTGATTAATAAAAATTGCAACCCCTCATTCTTTTTTCCTTGAACCTTGGGTCCATATAACTGCTGATTACCACTATTTAACATATAGGTCAGTTCTTCTCAAAGCATCTCATCACTTGGTCTGTGGTGGCTGCAAAGCTGAGGATTCAGTGCATGATACTATTGGAGATCCATGTCTATGCAAAAGTTCACGTGCCAACTCTTGAAGATCACCACTGCCGACTCCAGTGGATGGTGACATATCCACCGGAGCTCTAGCACCACCACCAAAGTGGCGTGGATCGATAGGTGGCGGCCGTTGCTGCTGCTGCTGCTGCATTGCCCATGATGGTTGAACCATTGGATCAAAAAGTGAGGACAAATCATAGGCTGCTGGAATTAATGAGGGTCCTGCTGTTGGCAAGTCTGATATGGAAAGTGCTGGCTGTGGCAACATTGTCGCCTGAGGTTGTTGTGGAGGTGGCGGTGGAGGCGGTGTTGGAAGCTCTAGGGTGGTAAGGTGGGCTTGTAAGTATGAGAGTTCTGCTTGTAAATTTACTACCTGCAAGTGAAAATACAATGTCAGTGTATAGAAATCAACGTACTCTTTAATTACT
Organism: Petunia x hybrida; assembly: GCA_037355625.1. Classification (NCBI taxonomy): domain Eukaryota; kingdom Viridiplantae; phylum Streptophyta; class Magnoliopsida; order Solanales; family Solanaceae; genus Petunia; species Petunia x hybrida. The sequence continues at coordinate 449,004 of JBBBVM010001019.1, read as the reverse complement.
AATTACTGTAGTATGTAACATACCATACCTGGAAAATGAACAGTTTTATAAGCACTTGTGGCAAAATAAATCTTACATGATGCATGAACTCTCATGAAGAGTAGGGATTTCATGAAAAGTTTTGCTCTTCCCAAATCTAAAGAAAATATTGAGTACATACTATCTAAGTCCAGATACCAATTTGTAATTAATCATGGGGTGATCTAAAGTAATTTTTATTTATTTAATTTATATATCTTTCTATTACAAGAATTGAAGAGAATGCAATTCTGGGATCTGCATTCGGAGCCTATTTGACTAATTTCTGATGGAGGAAGGTGAGGGTTCGAATTCGATGGTTCTAGTTTAGAAGTTCCGAAGATTCAAATAACATTTTGATATTTTAAGTGCTACAGATAACAAATAGTAATTCAAATTTTATGTTGAAAGGAGACTTTAATTATACACAAAATCGTACAAGTTTCACAAAAAGTATATAATGATAGTTATAAAACAGCTATAACTAGTGTAAAATGCACTCAGAGTGAGCTGGAGTTTAATTTATCCATAAGAATGAGAAAAATCATCCAGGAGTTGGGTTCTAAAAGTCACCATATTTTTTCATACTCCTATACCATTTCTCCAAAGCACCATTAATTAATGGTACCCATGATTATTATACTACTCCTACTATGAGTATACTACTCCGGGGGTTATTATTTGGTTTTAAAAGTCACCATATATTGGGTTTACTACCTCAATGCAAGACGTTGGGATCTGTAGATTACTGACAATTTCAAAGGGAATAGAAACTGGTTTATTAGGTTCTTTTGGAAGCATAAAATACATAACCAATTCCCTTTCCCAATACCTCAAATGATAAAAATAAAAAGAGAGAGAAATGAGCTAAATATAACAAGCAAGTTAGTACCGTCAAAGTCAATCACTAATACGAAGACAAATATCGAATTAAACCTCTTGTGCAAGTGAATTACTGAATTATTCAATTAGTTCCAATTTAAGTGATATAATTTTTATTATTAATCCGTTTGATAAAAAAAGATATATATTTTCATAATTGAAAACGAATTAACTTCAATTTGAGAAATTTTTATAACTACACAAATGTTATGACTTATTTAAGACCACAATTTTTATAAGCATTACAACTACACAAATGATATGGCTTGACAAAATACACAAGTTTTAAAAGTAGCCATTTATTTCTTAATTATCAACATTATTAATTATCCACTGCGCTACGATATTTGATGCTAGAATAAATAAGCTATTTGTTATGTTTTCTAAAGATTATTCGGTTCATTTCGTCAAGCATTGGAAAATCTAAGGGAAAATTCATTGGTGACATCCATACAGATTTGCCTTACTCCGAAAGCAACTGAATGCAGAGAACATAAACATAATACACTGTTAATTAACGCCAAAAATGGTATAAAAAGGACAGGTATAGCATCATAAGCAGACATAATCCACTATATTTATTGAAGAGCAAAATTTAAGTCAATCAACAAACAGGAATGATGAAAGAAAAGAAAGCCTATTTAATTGTTACTCCTACAACTTAAAAAACTTTTTAAAATTTTTATATTATCCTAGTTGAGGAGTATCGGTTTCAACATGCTTCTTACAGAAACAACAAAAGAGTGGTCATAGTCCCTTGTGCTAAAAAGAACTTCTAAAAGATATTCTTAAAAAAAATTCATTTTTCTCTCAAATTAAAAAGAGAGATCAATACTCTTCTTTTAGAAAAAAATGAGGTACTTCTTTGAAAGTGAAGAGGAGATGAAGATGATGAAATGTAGATTCTAGGACTATACCGACCATTTCCTTAATAACAGCAAATTCACAGAAGTATGCAAGAGAAAAGTAGTGGCACTGTTGCCCACATCATCATAAGTTAATCAATCAAACAACTTCTTGATTTCACCAAAGTATAAAACTGTTCCCCAAATGCTACACATCATGGTCCATTTCCCCTTATACAAGAAAGTCATGTTCAAGATCTATGGAGTATTACTTTCACTCACATATATAGGAGTTTAATTAATTTAATTTAGACACAAAAATGTGAAGACAATTCACATATGCCAACTCAAAATCTTGAAGCGTACTCATCACAACCTTAAGAAATCTTTACTTTTGACAACCAGTGCCAGATCCAAGGCCATGTTCTTCACTTAATTAGAGGCTTTATTTCCTACATACATTTCTTCCTTGCTTTCTTCACACAAAACACTAATGCGTAAAAAGCTGTCTCACTTCACATGTCTTAAATTTTTCAGTCCTTTGAAAATAATATCAGAATCTTAATTCTCTTGGAGATTGGGAAAATCTGAATTGGAACTGGGAGTTAAGAGAGTTAGCTAGAGCTTTTTCGATAACCAAGAGAGTTTCATATTCGTAACGCATGGGAAAATGGTTAAAAATATTATGATTCTTCATATGGGGTTGGGCCTTGTATTTATTCTATATAATGAAAACATAACGTGGAAGCAGAGTGAAGCATTGATAATCAGTTAGGATAAAGGCCTAAAAGAAGAAGCAAAACAACTTTGTAACGGAAGAAGAGAGGGGTGTCTTTAGTTTACTAACTTTGATGATAAGACAGACTTTGAATGTGATAATTAATTAAATTTTAAAAAAAGAAACCAATCCCCACGAGCTAAAACTATTCTTTAGAAGACAAGTGAGTCTTTTTCAAATGAGCAACAAAATTCTGATAATGAGTAGTATTAGTATTAGCCAAATACTAATAGTCATGGAAGATTTAATTTCATATTTGAGATTAACATTCCGAATTTAACAATTACTATATAGACTTAATACTTACCTGTTGTTGAAGAGCAAAGATGTGAGCAACACAACCATAGACAGGATCTCTGAGTCTAGCTTGAGCTTCATAACAAATAGTGACAACTGCATCAAGACGTTTGTGAACAGGAATATGAAGGAGAAGTTTTGAAACATTGCTTGCTCCAAACACTTTGTGAACAGCTGCAAAATGGGCTGCTCCTTGTTCTGAATCAAAATAAGGTGCAAAAATGCAACCAGCTACACACTTCCTTCTCAAGAATTTACAAGCACCACATGGCCCTCCACCACCACCACCACTTACACCACCACCTCCTCCTCCACTGCTTCCACCTCCTCCACCACCTACTCCTGGGCTACCGCCAGAGACACCGGAGCTACTACTAGGGTTTGAGCTCATTTTCTTGGATAATTCTCCTCTTTTGTTAATGGATATAACATAATTTGAAGGGGATGTAGAGAAGAAGAAAATAAATGGTGTTTCTCTATTACTCACTAGGGTTTGGTTGGTAGTATTTGTTGGTATTAATTTTTTATATAATTTGGTTGAAGTGTATATATTTAGTGGAGGGGGTGTGTTTTAAACACTTAAATGAAGTCTTTAAAGCCACGCGATGAAGCAAACCCCATTTAGCTGCTTGCGTGAAGCAAACATGCGATAAGCCAACTGCCTTTTTATTTATCTTCCTTCCTCTCGTGAGTTTTTGGCTTTGCTAGCTAGCATTAGCAACACCTCTCATGTTTTCTTTTTTTCTTTTTCAGCAATAATAATCTATTCTCTTTTTTCTTTCAATACCACTTTTGATGTAATACAAGAAGAATACATCCAATCTTGCTTTATACTAGAAAAAAATACCATTTCTGTAGGACACTAACTTACAAACTAAGAGAATAGTTTTATGTTGAAACGTGTCAATAGGAGTGTCTATATTAGCCTTCTCTGCGTGTTTCAAGCTGCGTAGAGGGCAAAAGACGCCAACTATATCTCTCCCTTTCGACGTTGAAAAGGATTTCTTCTACCTCATCTTTTCATTCTTTTGAAAAAAATTATGAAAAGAAAATCCAAATAGAAACGGCTTTTTGCACTCTTTTTCTATACATAAAGAGTTTGTTGGAATGACATAATTACCTAAAAAGCTACTTAATCGGTTTATTACTTGTATAAGATTTATATACTTGGGTGTTTTTTTCCTCTCTATGTATCGTTTCTTTAAAGACTATGCATGCTTAAATTTGATGGTGATTAAATATATTAATAATGTTTACATCAACATGTCAAGTTGTCGCGAAACCGAAAAGGAAAAGATGGGGAAATTAAGAAGGGAAGGAAGAAAGTAACAATTTTGTATTAAAATATCATTTGTAGCAAAATCATTATCATGGATTCTTGTCCATTGTCTAACCATATCTAGATTTGCTAAGTTGGTATTGCAGCACTTGAAAATAGATGAAAAGATGGGGGTGATTTTGACAGCCATCATTTTAGTTTTGTTTTAGATTTTCTCATTTAAGCTACTAAACTTGTTAATTTATATATCATACTCCATTATAAGTGAATTCCTATCGATTGTATTTTTTCCCCTTGTAGCTAGCAAAATTAGTGAACACTTAATAAATACGTATACAAGCAGATCAACCATAAATGTTTTATGTTTAGGAGGATATTTATTTGTTTCTTTTTATTTTTTTAATTAGTCGAATTATCAATCAAGCATATTGTCAACAAACTAAACAATTGACCAAGATAGACAATATTCTAGAAATTGCCGTTTTAGCTTCACTATATATCTATTCATTCTAATTGGGTTCATTTTTTATTCCATTTTGTTGTAGTTTCTTCATTGAAATGCTAAAGATTAATTTCATCTACATACAATAAAATGCATGAAAAGATAAGGTTAGGTTACACTAGATGCGCGCTCTTGACGTGCATGATTCGAAAAAATATGATTGATCTAATGATGAAGAATGTCTATCGATGCATATGATGCTACTTTAACTTTTAAAAACTTTGACGGTTAATTACATGACCAATTTCATGAAAAGTTAATCATTTCATTTTGTCGAGCTCACAGAAGTTCAATTATTACTACCTCACGAGGAAAATGTGTTAGAAAATTATATCCTGTAAAGTTATGTAAAGCATATATCTCAAACAAATTAAGTCTCATATCATTAATTGGTTGACTAATTAGCTTGATCATCATAATGGAGTAAGTAACTCATATTGTAGCTCCTTTTACAACAACTACCATTTCTGTTCACTCTTTATACATCGACACGTAACTTCATAAAGTTGGAGAAATAGAAAAACTATTATGGCTTTTAATTCTTGTACGAGTTATTTGTCCTTGTATAAAAGCTTCTAGACATGATGCACAAATGACACTCAATTACTTAATAAAAGATACGGTATAACATCCAAACAATATCAGTTTCAACTTGTATATCCCTTCGGAAAAAATGTTACTCAAGTATTCATTTAGGAAATTAATACTCTCATCGCTTACTATGTTCATAAATTCATTCATCATGTTTGTGATGTCTTTCAAGCAATAGGGGGACTTACTTAGAAGCTAGTTGCCTAAGAGAAATATTTTACGTATACAATGAAAAGTAAACTTGATAGCTGCAATTTTCTTTTGTAGGTAGAATTGATAACTACACTTCTACCTCTTAATTTTCTTTTTAGCTTTTTGTCAAATTGTTTTGAAGCTTTAATTTCACAACATTACACCAAGTGTTAACTGTTAACCTCGAAGCACCAGGAAACTTTTGGTTTTAATTAAGTAAGTACTACTCTACTATTTAACCCCCCCTATTTTTTTCTGGTTAAACAAATTTCAATTATCATACTGCTAGTAGATTATAGATAAACAGAATAAGAGTTCGGCAATAAAAGCATTCAGATCATGATAAGGAACTTTCTGAGTGTTAAATATTTACCTAGTCCGTCACTTCACATTATTTTGACCCGAAAAAGTATATGCCTAACTTAGAAGTATTACTGTAGTTAATCGTAGGCGTTGCCCTATAATACAAACTATTTGGCCATAAAAAGTAAAAGAAATTCTATCTAGTTGAGACTGAGGAGTGAGGAAATAAAACTGGAAAGTATTTATGTGTATTACTCCAGTTGGATAAAAAAGTAGTAGGATCTAATTGTCATTTTACAAAATATAAAAGAGTGCATAAACTCCAAATTACTGTAATAAAAAAAGAAGAATAAGAAAGGAGTCAAAGGGACAGTTCGGCGTTCAAAGCAAAGAGGGAGGCGTTTCAGAAATGGTTCCACGCTGGAGTTGGTGATCACAAACGTAACGGCCACACTATGGATGATCTCACCACCGTCTAGGACCCACCAATTCCTAAACCAAATATCACACTCTAATTTACTACTAGTAGTAATTACTTACTACTATTAGAGTTGTAATTGCACGGCCTAATAATTCCTTATGCCTTTGTTAGTTTAATGTAATTACTCTCTGTTTAAGTTTATTTGTCCAAATTCAACTTTGCACTACAACCAAGACAAAATAAGAAAAATTAAACTTGACAAATCTACCCTTATTTATTATACTTTGTTGTAGTTTCCAATTAATTGGAAAGAAATTTTGAAGAATTTGACCATTTAATGTCAAGGATAAATTAGGAAGAACATAGCTAATTTTATCTTGAATTGCTAAAAGGACAAGTAAATTAAAATTTTGACTTTGCTAAATTTGGACAAGTAAATTTAAACGGAGGGAGTATATAATTAGATAAACATGTAATTATGATTTGAATTTGACAAATATATTTGTGTAAAGATATATCAAGTATGGCATTTATTAGGTATTTAGAAGACAGGATGCAATATGTACTACTTCTCAAATAATTTGAAATGAACAACCACTAAAACAATTTTTGTTAGCACAATTTAATATTAGAATCAGGTTCTAGTTCTCCTCATACGTCGTGATAAAGATGCCATACCATCAAAAAATTTCAAATATCTTACAAGGTCACAATTAATAAAATACAAATACTACTTATCAATCTATCTACGTCATTAATTATATAAAAATTATCATAAAAAAGCTAATAATATACCACAGAATTATTTTCAATCTATCATATTAATCGGTCACAGCTGATCAAATAAAGTATTTTTCTCAACAAAAAATAAGATATTTAAAATATAGAATGAGGAATAAGATATTTAAAATATAGAAAGTCAAGAAAATACCAGAAGGTGCAAACAAAAGAAACTGAGGAGAAAGGGTAAGAACAATGTGATGCAACTCGATACGCGAGCAAGTCATTCACAAGGAGCCAATCACGGGAGTTGCAACAATTGCAGGCCACATTTGCACAACTGAAGCTGCTGGGGCAAGTGTTTGAGGTTTCAGGACATTTCTGCATGCTTACTGCCTCAGGATCAGGAAATGTTCATCACGATCGCGAGTCTCCAGACGCGATCGCACAAGGGGAAAAAAATGACCAACGCGATCGCGCACCATCAGTTGCGATTGCGCAAGGAAGAAATGATGAACAACGCGATCGCGAGTACTCAGACGAAATCGCGCAAGAGGCTGACTATGGATGAAGGACAATGCCCTCGCGACCGCGTGACCATAGTCGCGATCGCGAGGCTCAGATTTATTAAGCTGCACGATCGCGCTGTAACGTTGATCAGAATGTTATTTTTCAGCTAATGACTTATTGAAGGCCCATTGTTGAGGGTAATTAAGGCAAATATGTCATTTTTAGAAACACCTATATAAAGCTCTTAGCTCATTATTTTAGGGTTAGATTTTGATGACATTAAACTTTGAGAGATTATTGGCTAAGCTTGTTTGCTTAAGCACACTTGATTTTCTTGATTTGCAATTAGGCTTAGTCTAGTTGAGGATCAATTAGTATAGGTTCGGTTGTTAGACAATTAAGGGGGGTGATTAGGCCACTTTTTCTTAATTTACTTCCTTAATCTTTTCTAATCAATTTGGATCTTGCTTTAATTCTTGTTATTTTCCTTTCATTGTTGTTAATTTTCATATCACCAGCCCCTCCCCCTTCACCCTGACCCCGCGACTTGGAGGAGAAAAAGCATTGCTGCTGGCATGGAATCTAAGATGCTGGCGCCAGCTTTGAAACAGGGAGGAGACGCCGACGCAGGCGTATAATCGGAGAAGAATCGTCGGTTCTGGCGTGGATATTCTAGGGTTAAATCTTAAGGGGAGGTGTGGTAGTTTTCACGATTAGGGGCAAGGAGAGATTGAGGGTTAGTAAACGAGGGGAAGGTTGGGGTACAAGGAGGGGGGGGGGGGTTAGGGAAGAGGTTTAGTCCGATTATTTTTCTATTTGGGGGAGGGGGGAGGGAGGGGATCTGTTTTGGGATTTGGGGGTAGGTGACGGTTTGAAAATTAGGGTTCGTGTGTGTTTGGAAAATATTTTCCCTTTAAATTTTAAGAAAAATATTTTCTACGAAATGTTTTCCCCATTCCAAACACATCCTTCGTATTGCATTAGTAATTTAAATTGTGCGAGACTTGTATACTTTTAACTTGTGGACTTTGAAACCAACATTCGTTGAATTGGAACGAAAAGAGTTAAATTTCTATCCATAATAAAATGCTTCGAACATACAATATTTTTTCTAAATATTTTAATAGTTAAATTCAACATATCAAAGTCTAGGGAAAAATTTCAAAATTAATATAACTTAATTAAGGAAATGTTGGTCAAAATAATTACTAATTACTAGTACATGCAGACTATGCATACAGTAGAAATAAGGGGGAGATGAGAATGGTAACAGTTGGTAACGGCGCCAAGGAGCGCGCCGTCCGATTTTTGTCTAAAGCGTGTGGTGTGTGAAGGAAGCAAAGGACCCAAAGCTGACATGCCACGTGTCATTGTGAAATCCCTTAAATGACCGCTTGCGTTACGTTAGAACAGTCCGTTTTCACCAAACACAAGAAGCTCAAGGTATACTTCTGACTCATCTCATTCAGTGCAGGTTCATTACACTCGTTGAAAAATTACACCGTACAAGTTAGGTAAAAATAAATGATTTTGATGATATACATACCATTGAACCTTCTTGATACAAAGAAATATGCTAGTGTTATGGTAAAGGAGTTCAAGAATTTCTTTATATCACAAGTTCAAATCTCAAAATATAACATTTTAATTTTTTTTTTTTAAATTCCTTCCATTAATTTCTAGCTCCGCTTTGATTCGGTGAGGTCACCTTATTTCATTTATTCGTATTACTCCTAATTTGTTATTATACAAAAGCGGAAGGAGAGGTAATGGAACATTCAACTTACTTCCTGAAATGATCATTTTTATTTTGACGCATACATTACAAAAGTTGTATAAGTGCTTTCGGATGCGAGTACCTATTAGTATATTGTTTCAAGAATGAAAAAGGTGGCAGTAACGTGATTGAATTTTAATATTTGGTAAATCTCTTAGGTTCGGAATGAATGATCAATATTGATCTATAGAAGAATAAAGTTACTTGATATAGATGCACAAAAGCTGCATTATATGAATAACAGATTATCGGAACAAAAAACTTGAAGCAGAACATTGTATCTGATCACCAATAAAGTAAAAAGAAAATGATAAAAAGATTATATTATACTAGTATGTCAAAATTTCATCGAGAAGAAAAATGGTATGACCTTAACAACTCTGAATCTAGAAAGTAGCAATTTCAAAGATGTGGCGCATCCCCTGTCTGTTTAATTTGCAACTAAGCACATTGGCTTAACGTCCTTTCTAAGTAAAGGAATGATGTTATTTGATAGTTTGAAACTTCGATTTTGTACAGCTGCTTCTACTTTTGTTTATCTGAATCTTTTTCCTCCTCCTTTTTTTTTTTGGTGGATTGAAAAGGGTAAAACACTTCCTTGTGGATAAGTTCTCAATTCCAAGGTCCAACCGGAAGGGATTGAAACCTTCACATCGCCAGTTCCAATAATGTAGCTTCTTTTTATTTTTATTTAAGGTTATGCAAGTAATTTACTAACAAAGGTGCTGAACCCTTCATGCATGTCACACAAACCATGCAGTTTATTATAAATGTTTAATTTCGAAAATCTCAACAGTATATATATTTTTTTTGTGGCCAATAAAGTAAAAGAATAAGTATTAGGAGTAGCATACTAATCCTCTTAGTAAATGATTACAGTATATTAGGATGATGCTATAAATTGTTATGGCCCTACAAGGTTTCTTCTTTTTATCTAATGAATAAAGAATTTGAGTCGCACTCGTGTGGTCAAAACCTAGGAAACATAAAAGTAAGGACTTAAATAATAAAACGGTATGTACTTTAATGTTAAAGTATTTTTTGGATTTATTTATGCAAAAAATTAAGAAATATGCCAAATTTCTGGAAAGAAATTGTGTTTTAAATGACAGGATGTCACTCCGACATACGGCATGGTAGCTGTTGATTGTAAAATCAGTTCGTTTATGTAGTAGCATCAAGAAGAAAGGAATCCCTACTAAGTGTAAGAAAATATTTAATTATCAGTATTAAATTAATATAAGGGTACTGAATAATTAAAGGAGTCAAAGTAGAGGTAACAACAAGGCTACTTGAAGTTTGAAAGTAATGCTAATCATGATCATCTCTTTGAAAGACTTTTTGACGTTAAAAAGTAGATTTGGTCAAGTGATCAATTGTTCTTCTTTAATCATCTAAAGAATTTTTAAGGGAATATAGGACACCAAGTGACCGGGCAAACATGCTGTAATATAATCTCTCATACGGTAAAGAATCGTTTGGTAGCAAAGAGGTTTATCCCGGAATATAATCCCGGAATTGTTAATTCCATCTTCTATATGAGATAATTAATCTCATATTTTTGGCATAAAAATTGTACTAGTACCAATCAGTACTTCCTACCAAACATGAGATAATATAATCCCAGATTTAATTCCGGGATTATAATCCCTTATCCTTCGTACCAAACAACCCCTAAAGTAGTTGACCCCAATTTTAGTCCATGAAGTTGCAGTTGACTACACCTTTTGTAGGATCCTTTTGACGAGAAGCCACTTTTTTGGTGCAATCTCTCTATAATTCCCTCGAAGTTTGAGAAAATTTTAATGAAATTAGTTCAAAGTTCTAGAGAAGTTAAAAGAATTAGTTCAAAACTTTAGAAAAAAAAATACTAGAATTAGTTCAAAGTTTCAAAATAATTTTCTGGATCTAGTTAAAATTTTCAAAGTATTCATAAATTTTAGTTCAAAAGTCCCAAAAAAATTAAATATGGACTTCATATTTGAACTCCCACGAAATTGTAATTGGACTTTGAAAATTTTAGTTCAAAGCCTCAGAAAAATTTCCTGGACTTTAGTAGCTATTTTTCAATTTTTTCGTATTTCTTAAAGAGTTTTTTTATTTTCCAGAAATAGCACCTTAAAAACAAGAAATTTACAAATGAAGGGCCATACTTTTTTGTTACATAGCATAGCACACTCCTCATTTTAAAAATTACATGGCATAGCACCCCCCTTTATTTTAAAAATTACATGTCATAACACCCCCCTTTGAACTCTTCCTCAAAATAAAAAACCTTAGGTGCCACCCCCCTCCCCCGCCACTAACCTGCCGCTGGCCACCCTACCGTCGGCGGTGCCCCAACACGCCAAATGTGGCCAAAAAATTGAAAACTCATCGGATCTCATCGGGATTGCATATTTTATGTCACTGGAGTTTTGTTATTGCTAATTTTATTTAAATTATTATTTTTTGATAATTTTATACACACAAATCTATCAAAAAATAATAAATTATACATGTATATACATAGAGAAATGTATATGCAAGAAGAAAAATACAAAAATATACACAAAAAAAACTTAAATTTTATACAAACATGCATAATAGTGTACAAAATCTAAAATTTATACAACTTTATTCATTGTTCATACATGCGTATATAGATTTATACAGCTTTATACGCATTTATAGAAAACTGTATTTATTTGTTATATATATACACATATACAGATTTATACAAGTTTGTACATATTTTTAGAAGTGTATAAACTTGTATAAAAATATATAAAATTATATAAACTTGTAAAAAAAGTTATACAGTATTTTGGACAGCTTTTACACAAAAGCTTAACAAAGTTATAAGATTTATACAATTTCCTACAAGGAAAATACTAGATCTAAACATTAGGGAAAAGTTTTAATAAAAAACTAGTAGTTCTCATCGGATTTTTATGAAAAAAGTGAAAAAAGAAGAACAAACATGATAAACAAACCTCACCGGAGCTTTGACGGGAATTTACATCGGAAAATCGATATTTTTATTCAAAATAAAAAAATAAAAAAGAGAAGAAGAAGAAGATGATGATGATGATGAAGAAGAAAAAACGACGGTGGCGGCAACGTAACAGTAATTGCGGCAGGCGGCAGTGGCATGGAGGAGAGGGAATGAAGGTGAGTCGGTAGTGGAAGGGGTGCGGAGGCAGCGGCGATAGTGGAAGAAGGGAAGGAGAAGAGATGAAAAATGGGGGCTATGGTTTTTTTTTCTTTTAAATAGAGAGTGTTATGAGTAAGAAAAAAAAGAGTGACAGATCGGGTAAGATTGGGAAATAAGGGTCTATTTTGGTAATTTTCATGGATTGAACGTCTCTCCATGTAAAAGTCTCTTTCTTAAATATATCTATTCTTCTGAAATATTTCATATACAAGCTATTTCTCGTTCAGCACTCTACAAAATGACTTTTCGTATGAAGTTGATGCAACTTCAGATAAAAAAGCTGCAGTGTACCTCTTTAAGTTTAGAGCTCAATGTATGAGGTTAAGCTTAATCAAAGTTCAACTTGAGATGTCTAAAGTTGATGAAGTGATAGAAAATTTAATATTTTCTGATATATTAACTGCACCTTAAATGTTACCATGCAAATAGGTTATTCGTGCACTTCGCCCAATGATGCAGTCGAGTCTGATCAAGCTAAAGAGTTTCATGATGTTCACTTGATGGTGATGAAGAGCCATTATTGTGTAAGTATTGATGAAGGGGGCCGTATGTTAGAAGAAACAATGTGTTCGTGGATTAGCATTGGAGAAGGGGTGCTCTAGAATAATGCTTGGCGCGTGGCACTCGCGTGGCACGCGGCCTCAGTTTCCTAGACAATTCAGCCGCGTGGTGGGCTCGTTATTGGCCTAAATGCGCTGAAATTTTCATGACATTCTCATATTTTTGCATAGCTAGACTTATCTATTTTATGGTACTTATTTAGCCTTGCATGGCTATTGACATCTAGCCCAATTGGTGGTTATTCCTTTACTTTTTAGACGTGTAAGGCTCTACTATTAAAGCCTACACTTAGTTTTTTATTCATTAGTTCAGAATTTACAGAAAACTGGCGTTAGCTTTGGTAGAAGCTCTCTAACTTCTTTTTATCTTCTTAAACTTGATACTCCAAGGATCATCACTAGCATGAATCCTTTGTATGGTTCAAGTCTCTCTTCTTCCATGGATTAATCTATCATATAGTAAGTTTGATCCATTCTTTCTTCTAATTTTTGTTTTTCCTAGTCTTCTTTCTTGATTGTTTGCTTGATTCTATCAATATCTATTTTTTCATAATTCCGCTTGCATCACCCAATAAGATGGTAAAACTTGCCCCATATCCATTATCATAGAGTAGATATATTCAATATTTGCAATGTTTAAGATGAATAGTTATGGATTTAAAATGGTCTAAGGTTTTTGACGAATATCCACTAGGTTCTCAGTATACAATGCTGAAACTTGTGGTAAAAAGTGTTGAATTTCAAGAAGAAGGGTTGAATTTCAAGAAAAAAATGGCTATGCTAACATAGTTGAAACTTAAAAGGGCAAGTTCATGAAAAACCTATTTTTGGCGGGCCATTTAAATTTAGCAACTTTTTTTAACACTTTTTATTTTTAGCAACTAACTTGAACTTCAAAACTTTACTTCAACCCCTGAAGGTCTGTAGTTAGGCAGACAGCTCCCAACTTCAACTTTAACTTCAACTTCAAACCTATAAGTTTGAAATTGGGTATATGCATCTTCCAACTTCAAACCTTTCTTGTTAAGTTGGGCATATGTCAGCTTCGAACTTCAAGCTTGAAGTCTTACACGTTGATGAGGCCTACTCTACTTCCCGTACTAAACGTATGAGTGCACTAGACTTGCAAAGCAGAAGCCCAATGATGTTCCATGATTGTGAGAACTTTGTATAAGTTGGAAAAACTTATCATGTTTCGAGATTGCAATTGAAATATTGAAATTGTATTTCCTAAACATGTATCAGGTTTTACAATTAAATTTATATTTAGTTGAGTCTAAGGCGACCATTTTATATCTCAATTCGATCGATTAATAGGTAATTTACGTTGGCAAGCAGTCGATTTCTAGGGCCTTAATTCGAAATCAGTACAAGTGTCGATTTCGAAGATGCAAATACGATATCAAGTCTGAATGAGCAATTCGAAGGCAAATGTAGACAAATGAATTAAGGCAAATGACGAACTAGCGATTTACGATGATGTGGTTTCAATCGAATTTCTTATTGAGGACAAATTACGGGTTTGATTTCGTTCAATGCTGAATGTTTAATTTTAATCAGATTCGATGACAGAGTTAAGTATGATGACGGGCAAATGCGATCGATAGAAATGTATTCAATCAGATAATACGACCGGAAGGCAATACTAACAATTTATTTGATATGATCAATACCAAAAAGCAAGTCGAACGATAAATTATCTTATGCAATCAGAGTAACGACAACAAATTAACGAGATCGAATGCAGTGAATCAAAGTACTGAATAACGTAAGTAGCAAGCAGACAACAAAACAAGCAACGATAGATGAACAGATAAATAAATAAGTAAAGCGATAAAAACTTATTGTATTGAAGAATCGGAGGATGGTGCTTCGATGAAAGAGATGGATCTTCTTCCACGTTTGAACCAAACCGCGACTGAAGTTTAAATACAATGATTGCTTTGAATAACAATAAATTGATAGTGATATGATGAGAGAATAACAATGCTGTAGTGAGGAAATGTATAGCTGGGAGATTTAGAGAATAATGTTCAGATGAACGTGCCTCCAAATCAAGGAGGAAGGCCCTATTTATAGGCTGAAATGGTAAGAGTTTCCAACCCTAGAAGAACTCTCTCCTTCCCATGTCTCTCTTTCAGCAGCTGCCCACATCCCACAAAAATCGCTGGATCCGTTCCGATAAAAGTGGGATAAGGCCAGTTGAGATTATCTGCTAGAACGGGTGTCTTCGTAATTTTCCGATCACGTCATCAAATCGAAACCACATCAACCAACATGTGTCTCCGGAAATTGCCAATGACTATGCAACACAATCGAACACGTCACATTTGTGATCGAACGGAAATCAACCAATACAGATAGTCCCCCTACTTGCTAAGTCCTGTGATCGTAAAACTCGGCAAGTGACCTGAAATTTTAAGCGGAAAAACACGTGGAGCATCCGTGTCCCTTCATTTTGAAATGTCAAACTGTCATTTCAACTTCCAGTCGCCGCACGTGTCAGAGATCGTGCGGGTGGCAGTTTTCGTCGGTTCCCAAGGTCATGATGACTCCCTCTCTATAAATATCAGTTTCAAATTGTTTTACAAGACTTTACATCTTCTAAACTCTTGAAATTCTCTGAAATTTTTCTGAAGTTCTTCAAAATTTCTTCAAAATTCAATTCTCTAAGCAAATCTTCAGTCATTCGCTTGTTTTTATCAGTTCCTACTTCAAATCTTCAAGTTTAACTGCTTCAATTTATTGACCTTGTTGCAAAATGTCTTCTCAAAATATAGCCTACGCCGAAATTACTCCCTCCACCGCCGTTGCCGCTACGGCACCGCCGCAGCCCGCTGCTGGTCCTTCAACAGATAAGAAGGGAAAAAAGAGGGAGAGGAAACCCAAAGACTTTGGCCCAGAAAAGCTCTACACTGACATTCTCCCGAAGAAGTTCACCTATGATGATGATTGCAAGGTCAGTACTCAAAACGACGTTCAACTGGCCAAAAAGAAGAACATTCCTGTAGACTCAGTTTTTTGTGCTGTCACTGAGGAATCGATACTACGAATCAGGGAGGATTGTGGTTGGAAAGAGGGTGAGATCGATGTGGTATGCCCCCGAGGAGATCGACTCTGACCACTTTTTATGACGGTCATTTCGCCGTTTTGACGTATCCATTTACGATAAGGTTTACTTTGTCGGTCGACCCAATAATCGAGGAATTTTGCCGGCTGTATAAGGCTTGTTTAGCGCAGATTTCCCCGATGGTGTGGCGTTTGGTCGCCATGTACTGGTGGATTGGCAAGAAGGTGGGAGTGGAGGTCACACTCAGACACATTCTCCACCTATATTCTCCTAGAGTTTATAAAGCTGGCATCAATACCGTGCAAAAGCGAGGTAGCCGAGCCCTAATTTCTGATAACGACGATGATCTCAGGGCGTGGGATCAACGCTTCATTTATATCCCGACGGAACAGCTCGTGGCTTCTGGCCGATGTAAAATATTTCGCAATGGAAAAATAGTTATGACAGATATTGAATGACATTGGAAATAAGGTCTTAGTTTTCGTGCAGCAGTGACTAGTGCAAGTGCTAGTTTTTCTAGGTGTGGATACCTTGTTTCTGCATCTAACAATGTTTTACTAACATAATAGATAGGAAATTGGTTACCTCTATCCTCGCGAATGAGGACAGCACTTACAGCGACATCGGAAACGGCCAAGTAGATCAGCAGCATTTCCTCTTCGATCGGTTTTAACAGAAGCGGAGGATTGGAAAGGTATTGCTTCAGTTCTTTGAGAGCCTTTTTGCATTCTGGTGTCCACTCAAAGCTTTTGTTCTTCCTCAGCACCGAAAAGAACTTGTGACATCGTTCTGATGACCTCGAGATAAACCTGCTGAGATAGGCTACTCGACCGGTCAGCTGTTGAACTTCCTTCACCGTTGTCAGGTCTTTGGAGATGCTTTCAATGGCTTTGATTTTGTCTGGATTGGCCTCGATTCCTCTTTGTGATATGATGAATCCCAAGAACTTACCGGATCCAACCCCGAACGCACATTTCTCCGGGTTCAATATCATGTTGAACCGCCTTAGTATCATAAAAGTCTCCTCCAAATGACTTAAATGATTTCCCTTCTCAAGAGATTTGACCAGCATGTCATCGATATACACTTCCATGGTTTTTCCGGTCAAATCTATGAACATGGTGGTGACCAAACACTGATAAGTAGCGCCAACATTCTTAAGGCCGAAGGGCATAACTGTATAGCAATAAGTCCCCATGTCTGTGATGAACGACGTCTTCTCCCGATCCCATGGGTCCATCGAAATTTGATTATAGCCTGAGTAGGCGTCCAATAAACTCAACATTTCGTGCCCTGCCGTTGAATCGATCAGCCTGTCGATATGAGGCAGTAGGAACGAATCTTTTGGGCAAGCTTTGTTGAGGTCGGTATAATCGACGCATACTCTCCACTTACCGTTTTTCTTTGGTACTACAACAGTGTTTGCAAGCCATTCTGGATACTTAACCTCTTTAATGAACCCATTCATTAGCAGCTTTTCTACTTCGCCGTTGATCACTTTCCTTCAGAATCCTCCATTCGGCCGTTTCTTTTGCTTTACCGGCCGATGCTTTGGATCGACGTTTAATTTGTGTGTGGCAACTTTTGGATCGATTCCCACCATATTTGCGTGGGACCAAGCAAAACAATCATAGTTATCCTTGAGGAAGGATATGATTTTTGCTTTTATTTTGGGATCTAGTTCCGCTCCTACATAGACTTTCCGATCAGGCTTATCATCGAATAAAATTACTTCTTCCAATTGTTCTATCGTAGGGTCTCCGGCTTTTTGTTTGTGCGGTTCTCTCACACATGGTGGAACCTGTGCGAAGTCCCCTTCAAATTAGAATTTAGGTAATTGTGACGAAGCACATGACGGAACCGAAGTGAAGCTTCCGGCCACGGGTTCCACTAGCTGTGATTGCTACATTCGAAAGCCATCCTTAACAGCTACTGAGTAACATTCTCGTGAAGCCTGCTGCTCGCCTCTAATTTCACGAATTCCCCATGGGGTAGGGAATTTTACAACTTGATGTAGGGTCGATGGGACCACTCCCATAGCGTGAATCCACGGTCGACCCAATATCACGTTGTATGCCATCTCGCCTTTCATCACTTGAAACGATGTTTCACTCTCAACACCTTCTGCATAGGTCTTAATCGTGATTTCTCCAACGGTCACTTCGCTCGAGTTATTGAAACCCGACAACACCGTTGAGCGAGGCACGATTTTATCACTCAACTGTAACTGTTCGACTACCCTTGTATGTATGATATTAACCGAACTTCCAGCATCGATTAATACCCTTTTTACATCGGCATCGTCGATCCTCATCGTGACTACAAGTATATCGTGATGGGGATGAATCCTTTCATCGAAGTCGAAATCCCCGAACACAATCTCATCATTTAAGTCATCTCGTATTCGTTTGTCTCGTGTGAACGAGACCTTTGCATATTTCTTTGTAGTATAGGTCACCCCACAAACGTCATCTCCTCCGGTAATAACATTTACCGTCTTCCTAGGAGCAGGAGGTTTTGGCGGCTTATCGTCTTTCTTCTTATTAAAATAGTTTCGCCCTCTATCAGTCAACAATTCAACCAAATGCCCCTTCTGCAGCAGGCTGGCCACTTCGTATCTCAACGCCTTACATTCTTCCGTTGTATGGCCGAACTCATGATGAAATACACACCATAGATTCTCATCCCTTGTGTTCGGACTTGTTTTTATGCGACCTGGAAACTTTACAACCTTATCACCCATCCCCTTCAAGTGATCCACCAAGTTTGGTGTCGATATGAAAAAATTATACTCCGTCACTTTTGGAGGCAGTGGTCGATCTTTCGGAACTGAAGAAATGTTCGACTGCCCTTTCTTCGACTGATTCTTCGAACCACAAGCTTCATGGTTGTTGCTTCCCATTCGAGGGAAACTGTAGGGCTCCCATCGTTGGTCCCTGTAGTTTCAACTGTCGTTTTCGACTCTCCGTGGTGGAGGTCGATCATAATGATAATTATTTCGGGCTAGCTGCAACTCCTCCTCCTCAGCCCTAATCCTTGGCTCGCACTCACGATATAGCGCATCGAATGTCCATGCATCGATTTCCCTGAGACGATCCTTCAACTTCCATACCTCTATTGAATCAGTGCGCAAGTTATTAGCAAAGGTTAAAGAAGCCCACCTTTCCTCGAGATTCGGGATATGAATGTTCTCATCATCGAACCGTTTCACAAACTGTTTGATAGTTTCCCCGGGCCGCTGCCTAACGTTCAAGATATCTTCAACCCTTGGTGCTATCTTTTTTGCTCTAGTATGTGATCAAATGAATTTTGCTGCCATGTCATCAAAACTTAATATTTCGTTTTCGGGCAGCTGTAGATACCACTTCAATGCCGCTCCTTTCAACGTTTCACAAAACTTCTTAAGGCTCACTGAATTGATCTCCTCCGAAGTCAGGTCGTTCGCCTGAACTGCAACTGAAAACATATCAATGTGATCCCTTGGATCTGTGGTTCCATGATATCTCAAACTTTTTGGTAATTTGAAAGTTTTAGGAATGGGCATTGGGGCTGCACTTGCTGGAAACGGACGCTTTGAAATCGATTTTTTAGCGACTTCGTCCGTTAACTTCGGAACACCTGGCAACTTCTCCATAAACGACTTTATCTCACTGAACTTCTTATCCATTGTGTCATTCAACAAGGTTTGCATCGTAGCCAACATTCTTACTTCTGTCGTAACTGAGGCCGGAGCTCCCATAGCTAAGGCGGCCGTACCCGATCCTTCAGATCCGACCCCCGCTGCAAGTCCCCCTGTTACGGCGCCCTGAGGAACCGAAGTCGGAATGCTTGCTGGGGGTGTGATCGGGGAGGTGGGTGCTCTACTTCCGATAGAGCTAGATAGGACCTTCAATGGTTCTTGTATCATTTCGAACTGAGCATCATGCCTTTTCAAATACGCCATTAGTGCCGCATTTGTATCTCCTGACTCAGTCTCGACCGCGGGCTCCTTGCCGGGTCGCTGCCCTCAGGGCGCGTTCAATTATGGACCAGTAGGAATGTTGTCATGAGTTGGGTCCTGTTCGTGATTGGTAGACTTATCGACCGCTTCAACGTTAGTCGGAACATGAATCCCGTCATTGGGATCGAGCTGTTGTTGACCGTTCAAAGTGGTGGTAACGTCGATGTTACGTTCATCTGCCATTTCAAGACAAGAAAGCAAACGTAAGTAGTATCAAACGATTCAAATTTCGGAATAAATCGATTGCCTAGACCCCACGGTGAGCGTCAAATTGTATTTCGTAAATATGTATCAGGTTTTACAGTTAAATTTATATTTAGTTGAGTCTAAGACGACCGTTTTATATCTCAATTCGATCGATTGATAGGTAATTTACGTTGACAAGCAGTCGATTTCTAGGGCCTTAATTCGAAATCAATACAAGTGTCGATTTCGAAGATGCAAATATGATGTCAAGTCTGAATGAACAATTCGAAGACAAATGTAGACAAATGAATTAAAGCAAATGATGAACTAGCAATTTACGATGACGTGGTTTCAATCAAATTTCTTATCGAGGACAAATTACGGGTTTGATTTCGTTCAATGCTGAATGTTTAATTTTAATCAGATTCGATTACAGAGTTAAGTACGATGACGGGCAAATGCGATCGATAGAAATGTATTCAATCAGATAATACGACCGCAAGGCAATACTAACAATTTATTTGATATGATCAATACCAAAAAGCAAGTCGAACGATAAATTATCTTATGCAATTAGAGTAACGACAACAAATTAACGAGATCGAATGCAGTGAATCAAAGTACTGAATAACGTAAGTAGCAAGCAGACAACGAAACAAGCAACGATAGATGAGCTGATAAATAAATAAGTAAAGCGATAAAAGCTTATTGTATTGAAGAATCGGATGATGGTGTTTCGATGAAAGAGATGGATCTTCTTCCACGTTTGAACCAAGCCACGACTGAAGTTTAAATACAATGATTGCTTTGAATAATAATAAATTCATAGTGATATGATGAGAGAATAACAATGGTGTAGTGAGGAAATGTATAGCTTGGAGATTTAGAGAATAATGTTCAGATGAACGTGCCTCCAAATGAAGGAGGAAGGCCTTATTTATAGGCTGAAATGGTAAGAGTTCCCAACCCTAGAAGAACTCTCTCCTTCCCACGTCTCTCTTTCAGCAGCTGCCCACATCCCACAAAAATCGCTGGATCCGTTCCGATAAAAGTGGGATAAGGCCAATTGAGATTATCTGCTATAATGGGTGTCTTCGTAATCTTCCGATCACGTCATCAAATCGAAACCACATCAACCAACATGTGTCTCCGGAAATTGCCAATGACTATGCAACACAATCGAACACGTCACCTTTGTGATCGATCGGAAATCGACCAATACAGAAATATTGAAATTTCCACACGTCCATACTAGGGATTCTATTGCTAGTTTGATATTGTTTCAATAATGAGGAGATTAAATTTGAATAGATCAATGAAGTCTATAAATACACAAGCAAGTTACTAAAGAAACAAAGTCATAAACTCTGCACTCGCTATACACTGCAATTTTTTTTGTGAAATCTTTTGTCTTTAAACATAATTAGTGAGATTTTCTCTGGAAATTAATACCAAATTATTGCAGATAAAAAGTAAAGATGTGTGTTCTTTAAATAATTTTTTGAGGGACAGAGAGTGAAATGTCTCAATCTTTTGGTGTAATACTGTCAGAATCATTTGTCGATTTTTGACGACTCATTATTACTACTAACTTTAGCTATTAGAGTGTCAGTCAGGTAGAATCGAAACAAAATTGTAGTTTTCTCTAATAACGGCTGCATCTATAAGCTCATTCTCGCCAGAAATCAGAGAAAGTAATTTCCATTTTGGGCTGATTAACCGTGTACGGTTTAAAATTTGTTACATCTCTTAGAATCTCCACTTATTGCGATATTCACATGTGAACTGCGGGTAAAATTGGAATATCTTTTGCGTGACAATTGGCAATAACATACAAAAGAATTGGTCAATGTAAAAATAACATGCATGTATTCGCAACCAAACTCCACATTTTGTGTTACAAGCTCAAAAATTTCCGAGGGTTAAGGCTGAACTTGTATTTGTCATTACCCCCATTATAACTTACTAAAAATACCAACTTTTTACAGTTTAATTACCTTGCTATTCTTGGTTTGCATAGAGCATATCAAGCTGTTTAGCAAAAAACAAAAACGAAAAGAGAGTTTATTACGCAACTCACAGGTCATTCTTCCCTTCGTGTAATTCCCAAGCTTTTGATCTTTAACAAGCATGTCAAAATTTGATCCTTATGAGCACCTCAATGTATTACTCAACAAAGATGGATCACTAACTCGTCTCGTTAATTTTCCAACAACACAAGCCACTGGTGATCAACAACATCTCCCTGGCCAAGCTGTTGTTAGCAAAGATATCACTTTAGATCCACAAAAGAAGACTTGGATGAGACTTTATCGTCCAAGTAAATTGCCCTCCAATGATAAGTCTGTCGCTAAACTTCCCATCATAATTTACCTCCATGCAGGTTGGTGTATTCTACGATTTGCGAAAGTCCTTTTAGGGTGTATTTGGTATGAGCGGAAATATTTTCTAGAAAAATAAGACATTTGCTTCGAACAAAATACCAAAAAACATTCTTCTTGGAAAATATCTCGTTTAAAAAAAGAAAAAAACTTTAGAAATTTTATATTAGTAAACTTTAGAGAGTGTTAGAATTTGTAGATAGTAAGAAAAATTAACTTCTGGGGAATGTGTCTTGGAAAACACTTACTAGAAAATATTATACATCATATCAAATCACCCTTAGTCATATCATAGATTTATATGCAAATATAGAATGAAGCGGCTCATAAGTGAGAATTCGTATAATCGACATCAAATTGCTCAGTATTGAGGCATATTTATTGTTGTTATTGCAGGTGGATGGATTCATTTCAGCATTGCAAATACTTTGATTCATGAAGGTTGTAACCAGCTCTGCAGTGAAGTCCCTGCTATAATTGTCTCCGTGGAATATCGTCTTGCACCTGAACATAAGCTCCCTGCACAATACTATGATGCAATTGATGCCGTACTTTGGGTCAAGAACCAAGCATTGGATCAGGTTAATGGTGAGAAATGGCTAAGAGATTATGGAGATTTTTCCAGGTGTTACATTTACGGAGTGAGTTGTGGAGGAAATATCGCTTTCAACACTGCACTTAAACTTCTTGATCGACAAATAGAGCCATTACGTATCAATGGGATCATAATGAACCAACCACTTTTTGGAGGTCAAAAGAGGTCAAAATCTGAAATGAGGCTAGCCACAGATACATTTTTCCCTTTGCCAGTAATTGATGTTCTTTGGGAGTTAGCATTGCCACAAGGAACAGATAGGGATCACAGGTTTTGTAATCCAATAGGGGATGGACCTTATAGGGACAAGATCAAGAAACTTGGAAGATGTTTGGTGATTGGATTTGGAGGTGACCCTTTGATTGATAGGCAACAAGATTTTGTGCAAATGTTAGTGAAGGAAGGGGTTATGGTTGAAGCTAGGTTCGATGATGTTGGATTCCATGGAATTGATGTGGTCGATAGTAGAAGAGCTGCTGCTATTGTTAATTTCATCAAGGATTTTGTTTGATCATTTGATATGATGGCATGCAGGTTGTTATATAAGTACCAAAAACAAAAACAAAAAAGGTTATTCGGTGCACTAAGCTCTTAAGGAAAGAAACCACAGGAAATCTATTGTATGCTATTTTACCTTATATTTCATCAAAATGTTGCATTCGTAACTTGAACATGTAATACATTTTCAATAAGTACTGTTAAATTAGGGAGTGATATTATTAGAAGTTACATAATTCAATTTGATCTTGTTTATTTCTGCTTCTCAGTTGAATAATCTCAGAAAGATTTTAATTTATATTCATCTTTAGTTTGCGAACCTGTTTTATGTATTCTTATGAAGTTAATAGAATTTGGTTCGTCGAAATATACAAATACTGATTAACTGAAAAACCTGTTCTAGTTTTTCACAGAAACGACTCATGCTCTGCTTTCAAATAAAACCATTTTTCGGTTGTCATTTGTAATGCAACCTTTCTATCCAATGTCTCTTACATATAGTGATTATTGCGGATTGATATTAGTCGGACAAAACCCAACCTAAAATAGGCGAAGAGAACTGAGAATCCTGACAGGGAATGATTTGCAAAATGCAGTAACAACTTTTCTAGTAGTGGAGTACCATTTTTCAATAGAATCAGTCCAAAATATTAGTCAGCCTGTGCTGTATTCCAAATATAAAGAAATTGGTATAATTTCAGACATTGAGTTTTTAATCAATCATCATACAATATTAATATATATCTTAGAATTTGTGAGCAACCAGTACTCAGGGAAAATGTTTTTTTGACTCTAAATAACAATAAGATCATTAAGCTTGTACCGAGAGTGAGAGAACCAATGAACTTTGTAGAGAGAGGAAAAATGCAGAGCATTTGATACATTGGAAATATCTGGAAATCTGAATGTAAAAAGTAATGTACAAGATGCTAACTAATGCATATTTATACCAGGATCAAATCTAACTAATTGCATTGAGCTAAGATTAACTAACTGTCTAAGACTAACTAACTTCAGCTAGCTTAACTGATAAGTTAACTAACTAACTAACTCTTGCTGACTGTGCACCGGTGACTTGCTGACTGTGCACTGTGTATCAGTGGACTCAACACCCCCCCCCCCCCTCAAGCTAGGAGATATGAAGATGTTCTTCATCCCTAGCTTGGGTAACAGATAGGAATGTTGCACAATAGTAAGGCCTTTGGTGAAGAGATCTGCAGGTTGTTCTGAAGAAGTGAGAAAGTCGACATGTACCAAACCTTGCAATATCTTCTCTCGAATGAAGTGGCAGTCAAACTCTATGTATTTTGTACGCTCATGGAACACTGGATTGGTTGCAATTTGTATGGCTGATTTGTTATCACTGCTGACTGAGACTGGCATAGTAATATCCATATTTAGCTCTTTGTACAAACAAGTTAACCACACCAACTCAGCCACTGTGGAGGCTAGACTTCTATACTCAGCTTCAGCTGAGCTTCTAGAAACAGTTGATTGCTTCTTAGACCTCCAAGACACTGGTGAATCTCCAAGCTTGATCAAATATCCTGTGACAGATCTGCGTGTGTTTGGGCATGATGCCCAATCAGCATCACAGAAGGCAAGCAGCTGGTCTGAC
Organism: Petunia x hybrida; assembly: GCA_037355625.1. Taxonomy (NCBI): domain Eukaryota; kingdom Viridiplantae; phylum Streptophyta; class Magnoliopsida; order Solanales; family Solanaceae; genus Petunia; species Petunia x hybrida. The sequence continues at coordinate 423,785 of JBBBVM010001019.1, read as the reverse complement.
CAGGAAGATGACATGAGAACCCCCATCCCTGGTGCTTGTTTGATATATTTGACAACTCGAACTGCATCATCCATGTGTGAAGCCTTTGGTGAGTGCATGAACTGACTAAGACATTGTACCGCCAAGGCAATGTCTGGTCTGGTAAATGTGAGGTAGAGTAGTCGACCAATTAGTCTCTGATAAGGACAAGGGTCTGGTAATGGTGGATCATCTGAAGAGCCAAAATATTGGTCATACTCAAGTGTGGTGAGCTTGTGATTAAGCTCCATTGGTGCACCAGCAGGCTTTGTGGCTCTGAGTCCTAAATCAGAGATGAGCTCCATGGCATACTTCCTCTGATGCATCAATATTCCCTCCTGACTCCTGGCAAATTCAATACCCAGGAAATACTTAAGTTCTCCTAGATCTTCGATCTTGAAGGCTTCTTGCAATTGGGACTTAGTGTCTAAGATCAGATCCTCATCATCACCAGTGATCAGTAGGTCATCCACATATACAAGGACAATCACTATCTTCTCTGCTTGTCTTCTGGTGAATAAGGAATAATCAAGATGACTTTGAACAAAGCCTAAGCATTTCAAGGCTGTGCACAATTTGATGTTCCATTGCCTGGAAGCCTGCTTAAGTCCATAGAGGGACTTAGTTAGTCTGCAAACCTATGACTTCTTGTTTGTGCTGGTGAAACCCTAAGGTAATGTCATGTACACTTCTTCATAAAGGTCTCCTTGAAGAAGAGTATTGTACACATCCATTTGATGGAGGTTCCAATGCTTAAGTGTTGCTATAGATATAACTGCTCTGGCTGTAACCATTTTCACCACTGGTGAAAAAGTTTCCTGATAGTCGACCCCTTCTTTCTGATTGTAACCCTTAGCAACAAGCCTTGCCTTGAATCTTTCAACTGCTCCATCTGCTCTATACTTAATTTTATACACCCATTTGCATCCTATAGCTCTCTTACCAGGTGGTAATGACACTATCTTCTAGTTATTGTTCTCCTCTAAGGTCGTAATTTCTGCCTTCATAGCATCCACCCACCTGGGATCCTTAGCTGCTTCTGCATATGAGTGAGGTTCTGAGTTAGTGGAGACTTTACTGAGAAACTTCTGTACTTATTTGACACTCTAGAATAGTCAACTACAGCTGACAGTGTATATAAGCAGCTATTCACAGCTCCTTTATGACCTGGTCGAACAAAATCATTCAGCCAGGTTTGCTTGTTCTTCCTGACTGCCTTGATGGTACAGCAGGTGGTGGAAGTGTCAAGTCTGGGGGTGTGGCAGCTGGTACTGTAGGTAACTCTGTGGAACTTGTAGGTATTGAGCCCTCTGATGGAAAAGATGTGTCTAAGATGTCTGAAACACCTGGATCAGGCAACTCTTCTGTAAGGAAAACAGGATCAGCTGGTGTGAATATGTCAGCAGCTTCTGAGGGCAAAGTATCACCGACATTCTTGTTATCAGTCGGAATAGTTTTGAAAGGAAAGATGTCTTCATAGAATACAACATCTCGACTAGAATATGCATTTATGAGCAAGATCATATAGCTTGTAACCTTTCTGTGAGGAGCTATAGCCAAGCAAGACTGATTTCATTGCTCTAGGTCCACACTTGTCATGACTACTCAAAACAGTAGCATAGCATAATGACCCAATGATTCTCAGATGAGTTAAGGATGGCACCTTATGATATAGCATCTCATAAGGTGATTTATGTTTTAACACTGTGGAAAGAAATCTATTATGATCTATTAAGCCACAATAATCACACTTCATCAGCTTAAAACACCCTGCTCTAGTGTGCCCTTTTCCATGACAGAAATCACACTCAAGATTGTAATTCTTTCTTTGGTGGTTTTATCCTCCTCCTTTGGCTGTATATAAAGTTGTGGGTTCAACATGATCCTGAACTCCATAAGAAGTGCCTGAAATCATTTTCTGACTCTCATCTTGAATAATCATTGCATATGGTTGGTTTACAGTTGGCATTTGAGGCATCATCAAAATCTGGCTCCTAGCCTGGCTATCACCATCATTAACCCCATGAGAAATTGATACAAACGTTGATACTGTATGTGTGTGGCAAACTCCCTTGAATTATTGCAATCACAGGATGGTGGAGGCATGATTGAGTCATATTCATCCCAAAATTCCTTCAGCTTAGAATAATAGACTGATACTGGGTTCACACCTTGTGTCAATGTGAAGATCTCCTTGTGTAGGTGATACATACACGATCCATTGACCTTATCAAAACGTTCTTTAAGATCATCCCATACCTTTTGAGCATTAGTCCCAAAAGTATACCACTTATATGTTCTCTACTAACATTATGCATCATCCAGGAATTACCATAGCATTACATCGATCCCATTGATTCTCATATTCAGATACACATTCATTCCGTGTGATCGATCCATCAATAAAACCTAGTTTATTTTTTGTCAAAAGGGCTACTTTCATAGCTCGACTCCACAATGTATAGTTTTCCATTCCTGTAAGTAAGATTCCTACAGAAACAGAGCTAGGTCCATCAGAGGGTGCTAGGTACAGTGTGTGATTATGATCTATGCATGTAACATTGTTACCTAAATTGGTAGATGCACTTGCTCCGGTGCCGGCAGCTCCAGCTGGTAATATCGCCATGAGAATTAGAAGAAACGGACCGTGAAATGAACAAATTAGGGTTACAAAAAATCGAAAAATTAGGCCTCAGATCCCAGAAACATCTGAGGAATTTCTCGATCCTTAAAACTATCGTCAAGAATCCCTAAATTCTCACAGTGATTTGCTCTGATACTGTAATCACCTAATTTTGGCACGAATACAGAAATTATGTGCATTTATGAGCAAGATCATATAGCTTGTAACCTTTCTGTGAGGAGCTATAGCCAAGCAAGACTGATTTCATTGCTCTAGGTCCACACTTGTCATGACTACTCAAAACAGTAGCATAACATAATGACCCAATGATTCTCAGATGAGTTAAGGATGGCACCTTATGATATAGCATCTCATAAGGTGATTTATGTTTTAACACTGTGGAAAGAAATCTATTAATGATGTATACTGCAGCCTCTATACAATGTCCCCAAAATCTTGATGGCAAGTGACTCTGGAACTTGATGGCTCTTGCAGTTTCCAATATATGCATGTGTCTTCTCTCCATAACTCCATTCTGTTGTGGAGTATATGGGTAGGAACTCTGATGGAGAATCCCATGAAGTTTAAAAAGAGCACTGCAGTTCTGGTTAATGAATTCCGACCCGTTGTCTGACCTAAACATTTTTAGTTTAGTCCCAAATTGCGTGGAAACCATAGGAATAAAGTTCTTTAAAATCTCGGTGACATCAGATTTCAATCTCATCAGGAAAACCCAAGTCCATCTAGAATGGTCATCAACCAATGTAAGAAAGTATTTCATTATATAATATGCAGCAGGTTTGTAAGGACCCCATACATCCATGTGTATCAAATAAAAAACATGCACTGCCTTATTACTACTGAGCTGAAATGGCAGTCTAACTTGTCTGGCCAATGGGCATACATCACAATGATCTAGTGTAAAACTATTCTTATTGCTAAAAACAGAGATTTTTCTCAAAACATTCATAGATACATGTCCCATTCTGTGATGCCACAGCTTTGCATCTGATGCTTGTACTGCAACCATTGATCTCCTTATTGTTTCTTCCTTAACTATGGGTGCCTTCTTGTCATGAGATTGCACCATATACAGCCCATCTTGTTTTTTACCAATTTGCCTCACTCTCCCAGTGAAGAGATCCTGAAAGATGCAGAATCCAGGGTAAAAGGCAACCCAACAATTCAGTTCCTTTGTCATTTTTGATACAGATAACAAGTTAAACTTGAAATCTGGGACACATAGTACATTAGAGAGAGTTTCACCATTCAGTTTGCAACTACCTATCTGAGACACTTCTGCTGAATCTCCATTAGGCAGCTGCACATGACATGAACCTCCTAATGTCAATCCAGTTTTCAACAAGCATTTATTTCTAATCATATGATTAGTAGCCCCAGTGTCAACAATCCACTTATTATTAGGTACATTTGCTAGATTTGCAAATATAAGCTTACCTGCCATATTTGCACTACCTCCATTGATAGAAGACTGTTGCAGCATTGTGAGTATCTGATTGTACTGGTCTTGAGTGAATACAGGTGCCATAGATTGAGCTGTAGGCCTAGCAAATTGATTGTTAACAGTTCTATTACCTCCCGTGTTTCCAAATCTGTTAGGCTGAGCAGTATTGTGATATATGTCCTGTGACTGTGGTGTAATAGCAAGCTGATTCCCATGAGCAGTGTGAGCATTTCTAGGACTAGCAAACTGGTTTCCATTAACTATGTTTGCATGCCCATTGCTACCATTTGTTCTCCTTTTTCCTTTGTAGTTCTCAGGATACCCATTTAGCTGGTAACAACCAGCTCTTGTGTGACCTGTTAAGCCACAATAATCACACTTCATCAGCTTAAAACACCCTGCTCTAGTGTGCCCTTTTCCATGACAGAAATCACACTCAAGATTGTAATTCTTTCTTTGGTGGTTTTATCCTCCTCCTTTGGCTGTATATAAAGTTGTGGGTTCAACATGATCCTGAACTCCATAAGAAGTGCCTGAAATCATTTTCTGACTCTCATCTTGAATAATCATTGCATATGGTTGGTTTACAGTTGGCATTTGAGGCATCATCAAAATCTGGCTCCTAGCCTGGCTATAACCATCATTAACCCCATGAGAAATTGATACAAACGTTGATACTGTATGTGTGTGGCAAACTCCCTTGAATTATTGCAATCACAGGATGGTGGAGGCATGATTGAGTCATATTCATCCCAAAATTCCTTCAGCTTAGAATAATAGACTGATACTGGGTTCACACCTTGTGTCAATGTGAAGATCTCCTTGTGTAGGTGATACATACACGATCCATTGACCTTATCAAAACGTTCTTTAAGATCATCCCATACCTTTTGAGCATTAGTCCCAAAAGTATACCACTTATATGTTCTCTACTAACATTATGCATCATCCAGGAATTACCATAGCATTACATCGATCCCATTGATTCTCATATTCAGATACACATTCATTCCGTGTGATCGATCCATCAATAAAACCTAGTTTATTTTTTGTCAAAAGGGCTACTTTCATAGCTCGACTCCACAATGTATAGTTTTCCATTCCTGTAAGTAAGATTCCTACAGAAACAGAGCTAGGTCCATCAGAGGGTGCTAGGTACAGTGTGTGATTATGATCTATGCATGTAACATTGTTACCTAAATTGGTAGATGCACTTGCTCCGGTGCCGGCAGCTCCAGCTGGTAATATCGCCATGAGAATTAGAAGAAACGGACCGTGAAATGAACAAATTAGGGTTACAAAAAATCGAAAAATTAGGCCTCAGATCCCAGAAACATCTGAGGAATTTCTCGATCCTTAAAACTATCGTCAAGAATCCCTAAATTCTCACAGTGATTTGCTCTGATACTGTAATCACCTAATTTTGGCACGAATACAGAAAAATTGCTCAAAATAGCTGTGTTAGATTCTTAGGATTTTCGCTGAAATTTTCCTAAAATTAGTTTTTATTTTAACTGAAATTGTCTTTAATCGGGAAGAAAATAGAAAAATTACTTGTTATATGCCTAATTGTGATTCTATATTTAAATTGTGATAATATTGTAAATTTATGTGGTTTAGATTATGATTAATTGTGTATATTTTGGTAAGTAGCAACCATTTTAATGGCCATTTATAAAAAATAAGAGCCCAAAATATTGGCCCGTCAGCCCACTTGTTTACCCAGCCCACACCTCACCTATATATACAAAAAACCACTCATAATTCATTTTACACCACTTTAGTCTCTTGACTAACTAAACCCTTGCCAAAATTTTCTCTCACGCTGGAAATAACCAGCCGCCCCTCTGCCACCCTTCCTCCACCATTTCTCCGCCGCTCCTTCGCTGCCGGCCACTACCTCCGGTGGCCGAAAAAATACAAAAATATACCATTTGAAAGATCTCGCCCCCCATTCCATTTTTCAACTTGATTTCTTCAAAATCTAAGCCGTTTGGCCTAGATCGAGATTCAAAATTCCGGTTAAACTCGACTCCGGCGACTTGTGCTTTTTTTCCGGTAAGTTTTTTTGGTTCCTCCTCTTCTCCACTCTTCCCCATCACCCCACACCCCGTTTCCTGAATTTTTTTTCTCCCTCCCGATTCTCTGTTTCTTTTCTGACTTTTTTTGTTTTTCTTCTTCTTATTTTTCTTTTTCCTTTTCTTTTATGGTTATGAATCGTGATGATGACGTTTTGGGAGGGGCTGTAACAGTGAGGCTGTTACATTTTTCTCGTTGATTAAGGGCTGGTGTGATGGCGTTTTGGAGAAGCCGAGCTAGTGATAATGAGCAGCGGGGACGCTGTAATGCAGTGTTGGCACTGGGCGAGAGGCGAGGTTGGCTTTGTGGTGATACAATGAAAGTGAAACAATAATATTGATGAAGGGAGCTTGACAGTGGTAATGCTGAAGTGAGGCAGCAGAGCGAGGCAGTGAGGACCATGGCGAGTGGCTGCGATGTTGAGGCAGCCGTGAGTGCCAAGGAAGTGGCTCAACAATGGCGGTGACGCTGTATTCGGGTTGACGAGTGAGTTTTTTTTTTTTGCTTGGCATTAGCTTAGACGGATTAGAAAGCAAAACTTTGCTTTGTTTATATTTTCAATTTTTGCTTAAAGATGTTTAGTTGTAGTTTATCATGATGATAGTATAATTGTATTGGTGTCATTATTTAGAAGTGGGTTTTGAACCTTATGTATGTGAAAGAGATAAATTTGAATAAATGGAATTTGCATAATGCTAGTAATTTTCAGATTTTTGTGTGTATATGTTTCTTCTGTGTCATCCGTTTAGCTCAAATATGAAAGTCCAATTACTGCTTAGTTTGTATGGACATGTAGGATCTGTTGGTGCAGGATTTAAACAGGTAGGTTGCTCAAGTTTGGTTTACATGTTCATCAAAGTTTGAATGTGAGAACCCTGAATGCATAGGCCATGAAATTGCATCTGTTTTATGTGTTATGCATGACTAATATGTTTGGAGCCTAATCTGTGTAATTAGGCAGGAGGTTTTAGTTTCGTTTTAGTGTCATTGGTCAATTGTAGGATGCCTATTTTTGTTTTAGCAAGTTAGATATGATAAAATTGGTAGTCTGTTGGCTTTAGCTTTTGTTCAAAGTTCGAGTATCTGTTTAAACTAGTCGTAGTAATTAGATTGTTAATGTGTTTAAATTAAGTTTCTTATGGTTAGAGTTATTGTGTAGTAAATCTGTTAGTTCGTTTAGTCTAGTTTTTCATTTTGTAATCAACTGGGGTTTTGATTAATCGTGTAGCTTAGTTGGCTTGCTTGGTTAGAATTGGAATGATAGTTGGACTTTAGGAAGTCCAAATGAACTTGTTCTAGCTTAAGATAGAATATGGTTGCATTAGTTTAGTTTCAAGTTAATTTGGGGCTGATTTAGGTGGCTTAGTTGGTCCTAGTCCTTTAGTTTAGTGTGATGAGTGTTTAGTGTCCTTTTGAAGGACACTTCCTTGCATTATTTCAGCCCTTTGGGACAGCATAGAGCTGTTGAAATAGTCCTCTATAGCTGTTGTACTGTCCCTGAAAAAAGACTAAAAAAATACTTAAGTGTAGGGGTGTGGGCTTGTACTTTTGTAGAAGTCCATACTCCACCTTTTGTCCTTCAATTTCAGCCATAAATAGGAGCCTTTACTCCTCATTTAATCAACAACAACCAGCTGAAATTACATGGAATTGAGAGCAAAAAATACTTGAAAAAATAGAGTGAAAAAAAGAAGTATGTTGGAAGGAGGGATTTAAAACCAAAGGCTTGACATTAAGGGTCTTTAGGGTATAAATCTTGGAGTTTTAAGGGATAAATATCGGTGCTAGATAGTCAAGTTCGAGTTGCGAAGGGGATGGTTCGTTGCTTGCTTTGGTAGCTGTCCATTTGTTAAGATTGAGCTTGTTCTAGTATGAACTTCATCATATTAGGTATTTATTTTTATTTTTCTCTTTAAATTCGATATAGAGCTACTGCCATTGTTGTGAAGATATATGCATATGTTAAAGGGCCCAAAGCTTGAAAAATTATTTAGTTACTCTTCTTTCACAACAAATCTATCTCTATGTTGAAGAAAAAATGAGAGTGGTGAGGAATTGTTAAATATTTCATGTATGATATATGCTTTACTTCAAAAATGCTCCCCTATGACATGAGTAATTGTTTGAGAAAGGGTAAAGGTATAGCAAGATCTAATCCATGCCTAGGCTAGGCTAAACGTAAAGGGGTTTTAGCATCGCTTTTGCTTTTGTTTGCTCTGGGCTATATTTATTTCATGAATGAGGTAGGTAAACTCAAGATCTTACCTAAAGAGTAATATATTATATATGCTAGGTGTTGGTTCAAAATTAAGTCATGATAATTTTAGGCTAATCTTGGCATAAAACAAGGAAACGGAACTTGGACAACAAGTTAATTTTCGCCATTGTTAGATTCTAATGGATCATCGATTTCTATCAATTTAAATGGGGATTCGATTTGCCTACCCACGTGAACAGCCTCGCACCAGTTTTTATTTAACAAACAGCCACTATTTTAGAAATAAAAATAGAATTCGATGCTATTTTTGCTAAAACACCCTTTAAAGCAGCCCATTTTCGCAAATAATGCAGCCCATATCAGTTTTAATGAAATATGACGGCTGCTTTTGAAACTTGTTTTCATATTTTAAAGAATGCCCCACAAAGCTATTCCAAATTAGCAAACAACCTATTGTATGTATATACTTTTCATAATCTATATTTTTAAGGTAAATTTGGGAGTCCCAATTTGTCACTTATTAAAGTTAAATTTGTCACTTATTAAAGTTAGAGGTTATGTTTTAATTAGATCGATTAGGCAAATTAAATAGGAGCAAGAAGAGTTTCTACGATTGAGTTTAATAATAAGTATGACTCGCGGTCTGCTTGTTAGGCTAAAGGAAATTAATTCTATTAAACTCATTTTGTGTTAAGCAATAAAAATAAAAATATGATAATTTTTGCAAATAATCTGTACGGCAGCTTATTAATGCATACGGGTTAAACCCATTTATGATTTTGGCCAACAAACTCACCTTTTTATTAACAGTCTCGATGAAGTCAATTAAATTCTTTTAAATAGACCAGTCCTTTGTGAGGTTTGGAAATGCGCAATACATTTTTTTTATTTATCTATTTATTTACTATGAATCAAAGTGTAAATTCGTCCAGTCCTCTGTGAGGTTGGATAAGAATAGCGCTTTTAATTTCCTTAATCAAAGTGTAAATTCGCCCACTCCTCTGTGAGGTTGGATAGGAATAACACTTTTTTAATTTTCTTAAATCAAAGTACAAAAATTCAAATTAACGGCATTAGTATAACAACCATATTTAATAAATTAAAATTGCGACAATAAAGCAACTGCGCTTGGCACAGGACTCGAGGGTACCTAATACCTTCTCGAGAGTCAACTGAGAACCTTACCCGAATCTCTAACACAGACCATTAGACGAGTCAGAGGTGTTCCAAGGTACCTTTTGGTGACTTGACACATCTTAAACTTGGCAAGTGGCGACTCCGAGTTTTCTCTAAAATAATTTTGTACCTTTTTTAACACCAGTCACGAGCCTTTAAATAAACACTCGCACGCAATGAAGTTTAATTTTTTTAGGGCGTGACAGCTTGGCGACTCTGCTGGGAAATTAGTAAAAACTAGAATCTCCGACTTTGATAAAATTGTCGCATGCTTTAATTTATTAAATATTTGGTTGTTATATTCTTGCCGTTATCACATGAAAAGTTGAATGTTACTGCTTTGATATTGTTGAACTGTATATAAACTGTCTTCCTCCGCAACCCTCTGAGTCTCTGAAACACACACACACACGTTCACTTTCCAGATTGCTTGTGGCATATGGGACTTCTTACTAAATTGCCCATGTTTTAGGAGGAAGGCGTGACGGGGTTTTAGGCCGGACACACTGTCTCCGGATGGCCCTGATGCGCTTTCTGCCCGGTTTGTCCACCGGGTTTTTTTCAGCCAGTCTAGACACTGAGTCAGTTGTGTCACCTAGAGTTAAACCTTCAGGCCCAATTATCTGCATCATATTTGACTTAATGAGGTGCGGTAGGGCGGTATTGCACTTGTCTAGGCTGACTCCTTTGTGTCAAGATGGACCCGTGTCCCGAAAAGACACATTATTGGCATCTTATGTGTTGCATTTATTGTAGGAAGAGGGTTGTTATGCTGACCGATCACCGAGGGTGGGTGTTAAATTTTGAAGAAAAAAAAATAAAAAAAAGAGAGAAAAATAAAAAATGGGTTTATTCCCGTATCTCAAAATATCTTTAGTTGTCATTTTACGCCGTTATAACGGCTAATTTTTTTAAAGAATTTTTAGAGTCTAATTTTGTGTCCAGGTTTGGTCTCAAGTATTAGAAAATAATTTGTCATAGTTTTGTGCTGATATAATGGCGAAATTTTCGGACCCTTTTGTCTTTTAGCCTGTGTCCAAGTCAAGTCCATATTTTTGGAAAGTAATTTATTGGGGTTTTATGCCGTCATAATGGCCAATTTTGGTAAACCAATTTTGCATCTAATTCATGTAATATTTTGTGTCTTTGAGTCGTCATAATAGCCAAATTTTGTAAATACTCTAAGATTCTTTTTTCAAATTAAATCAAAGAGTTTGTTTCAAAAAATTGTCTCCATCTTTGTGTTGTCATAGTGTCCGATTTTTTAATCACCTTTCGGATAAAATAAATAAATAAATAAATAAATAACTTGTTTCATAATCTGTTCTTAAGTTCCTATAGAACCTCCCTCGGGTTGAATCTTAAATTTTTTTTAACAAAAATATATTATTTTAGGGTCCCGCTTTACTTTGTATTGTATTTTTTTAAAGGTCAAGACAGGGTACAGACGATAAATTGCAATTATCTAAGTTGTATTTTGCGTCGATCCTCGTGGAATAATCTGACTCCACTAAAATGTCGAGTCTCATTATTTTTACCGTCCGGATGTATCCACCCAATGTGTCAGTTTGTACATATCTTTTGACCCGTGTATCACGTTAAGCAGTTTATTTTGAGTCTGTCTCTTGTCGTTTGTCTAAATTATGTTTTTGTGTTAGAAAAAGAGGTAAAAAAATCAAAAAATCAAAAAAAAAAAAAAATCATCCAAGTTTGTCCTTGTTCTAGTTACGTGCCAGTTACAATTTTGTTCTGATTTTTCTCAAAGCACGTAAGCAATCTTTGGGGGATACGGTCGGTACACTCGGCTCACGTCGTTAACGAATTCGGGATGACACATAACGACCGTAGGCATTGGTTAAGCCGACGAGCAAATTCATGTTCCATGCTATCTTGTTGCACTAACGTGTTTTGATTTGATTAGAGCTTGAGCAATTGTCGTGCTGGCCCCACATTCCTATTCCACCAGAATCAAGGGACCACCGCCTGTTCCAGAAGTGGTTGAAGCAACTCTTCAGGAAAACACTCCAACAACCATGGCCGAGGAAACTGAGAACACCGAGCTGGTTCGTTTAGCCGAGCAACAGGCTAAGATGGCCGAGGACTTCACGGCTATGAAAGAAATGATGATGCAGCTGGTTCGTAACTTGGCAGCAGTTCAGGCACCTCCTGTTTCGCCAGGTGCTGCTGGTTTCATGATAAATACTCAGCCACCATGGCAAGGGCAATCCACAGTGGTAGAAGCCCTCCGTTACCCCCCGGGATTTGGTCTACATCCGGAAACTGACAACGCAGCCGGACCTTCTACTACACAACCTGGGGTACAATTCCCACAACATGGACAACGTGGCCAACCCCAAGTTCTTGCCACAGCATTCACCGTTCCTGCAGGACACACTTTGCAAAGATCAGGGCACGTGATCAACAATTTGACCAAGCTCAGGGTAATGTGTGCCGCCAAACCGAGTCGTATGATTCAGGGACACCACCCAGAATCACATGCTGATATCGAAATGTTAGGAAAAACAGAAGAGAATGACTTTTCTCGAAAATTTAAAAGCTTGGAGCAAACTATGAAAAACATACAAGGGCAAAGGGTAAAACCAGTATTTCATATAAAGACATGTGTTTATTCCCTCATGTGCCATTGCCTGTAGGTTTTGTTGTGCCCAAATTTGATCTGTACACTGGACAAAGTGATCCAAGGATTCACGTGAAGATCTACCTTAACAAAATGAGGGGCATTGAGAAGGATGAATTGTTGATGGCATACTTTGCTGACTGTTTGGGAGGACCGGCAACAGAATGGTTTGTACAACAAGATGTTTCGAAGTGGGTCACCTTTGATGACATGGCCATCGCTTTCCTAAACCATTATGGTTACAAAATAGAGGCTGCTCCTGATCGTTCTTCTTTGAAGATGATCACAAAGAAACCAAGTGAAAGTTTCAGAGCGTATGCCTACAGGTGGCGCGAACAGGCGGGGCGCGTGAGCCCTTTGATCCCAGATGATAAGATTGTTGAAGAATTCGTCGAAGTTCTCGATGAAACATACTACCAAGCGATGGCCTCTGCCATTGGGAAGCAGTTCAGTGAAGCAGTGAGAATTGGGGAGATGATTGAGAGAGGAATCAAGGCAGGCAAGATTGTCAGCCAAACAGCTTTGAGAGCCACTACCCAAGTATTGCAATCAAGGTCAGGTGCTTTTGGAAAGAAGAAAGAAAAGCAAGATGAAGTGGCAATGGTTGGTCCTGGACAGAGAAGAAATGACGGACGATAAAATGACCGTCAAGGGTACATTCAGACACCCCCACCACAACAATTCTATCCACCTCATGGCCAACAATTTCCCATGCCGCAGTTCTCATTCCCTGTAAATGCAACATCTTATGCTCAGCCGCTATGTGATCCACAATGGCGTGCACCCCCTGCTCCGGTCCAGTATAACAATCAACAGGCACATGCTCAATTCCCGGCTCAGCAGGAGATGCCTTATCGATCACGAGGTCCACCGGGTTTCCGTCCAAACATGCAACAGAGAAACATGCAACAAGAGAAAATACAGTTCACCCCAATTGGGGGAAACTTATACTAATTTGTTTGAAAAGTTGCAACAAGCCAATCTGTTGAAACCAATCCCGGGAAAAGTGAACCCCAATGGAAGAGTTGATCATTCACGCCATTGTGCATTTCATTCTGGAGCACCTGGACATGACACAGAATCCTGCTGGGAACTCAAAAGGGCAATCCAGGCAATGATAGACAACAATCAGATAAAAGTCGTGGGGGATGAAACACAAAATGTGAATCAAAATCCTTTACCAGCTCATGATGTTTAAAACAACATACACATGGTAGGGATAGTATGCATAGAAGAAGACATGAAAGGAAAAGCCGCCAAGCAGATTGTGGCAGTTGGTCCCTCCCCAGACATCAAAAGCCATGAGCCATTTATTGTTGTAATCAGGGGAAAGTCAAGTGCGTCTGTTGTAAACAGAGCAAAGCAAGATGCGGCTATTGAGTCAAGTTTCACAATTCCGGCTGCAAAGCAGGAAAAATTTCATGACAGCGCACCAGCATTTATTGTGCACGGGGCATCATGCCAAAAAACTCTGGTCTTCGAGGTTAAGGCAAAGAAGTGTGAACCGGTTATCATTACTCAAGCAGCGCAACTCCCTGTCAAAATAACAAAGGTTGTTCCTTGGAACTACAACAAAACAATTGTGTCTTACAATGGGAAGGAAATCATGGAGGCTGTTGCAGATGTAAATGGTCTAACTCGGTCCGGGAGATATTTTTACCCCGGAGGAATTGAGAAAGGCAAAGCCAGGTCGAGAAGACCAAGGACCCATCAAAGAGTCGATGTCTGAGAAAGAAGCTGAAGAATTTTTTAAGAAAATGAGATCGACAGATTATTCTATCGTCGAGCAATTGAGAAAGACTCCAGCTCAGATATCACTCTTGTCTCTACTTATGAACTCTGAAGCATGTCGCAACGCACTGTTGAAAATACTTAATGAGGCCTACATTCCTGAATAAACTACTGTAGCTAATCTAGAAGCACTTGCTGGCAGAGTATTTGAGACTAATCGTGTGATGTTCACCGATGAGGAGCTGCCAGCAGAAGGAACCGGTCATAATCGGGTGCTTCATGTCTTAGTTAAGCGTGGAAACTCCTATGTCACATGTGTTCTAATAGATGGCGGCGCAGGATTGAACATTTTCCCTCTATCTACATTGAAGAGTCTAAAGGTGGATATGAGCAAAATCAGGGCCAGTTCCTCTGTCGTCCGTGCCTTTGATGGAGGGATTCGAGAATCTTTAGGCATCATTAATCTTAAGTTAACCATTGGTCCTGCTACTTTCAGCATTGAGTTTCAAGTCATGGAAACAGATGCATCTTACAATCTATTATTGGGCAGACCGGGAATCCACATGGCCTATGTTGTACCTTCTACAGTCCTCAGGCAGTCAAATTTACTTGGGATAATCAAGTTGTCGTAGTTTTTGGAGAGGATGACTTACAATTTAACAACAGCCTGGACGTACCAGCCCTTGAAGTTGTCACCATACGCCCGACCATCATGTATCAAACCTCTGATGTGGTGTATGTGGAAAAAGTAATAGAAGGGAAACCCATACCCATCCCAAGAGTGTCAGAGACATCTATTATGATGGCATCTGAAATGTTAAAGCATGGTATCCAATTTGGAAAGGGCTTGGGAGCATCACTACAAGGCAGGGTAAATCCAGTTTATCCAAATGGTGTGCAAGGGACGTGGGGACTAGGGTTCAAGCCAAAAGCAGCTGATCGCAAGCAGTCAAAGAAAAAGAAGTCGGAAGTTTGGTCTCTCCCAAAGCCAATTCCGTGTCTCGCTCAGTCTTTTGTGGGTTATGTCATGAAACCAAAGGTTGTCGCTACAAATGTCAATACAGTGGAAGACAATCAGGATGCACCATTCGATCTAGGTGGCATTTTTGAAATCTGCATGGTACAGCTGGGTGAAGGCTCCAGCAATGCTTTAATACAATACATTGGCCCGGGCGTGCCCCTGACTGACTGGAATGCAACTCTCTTCCTCATCAAGAAGGGGTCTTGGTAAACTGTTGTTTTACAGTTTTCTTTTGAATACACTTGGATATTCCAAGGGTTGTATGCCAAGTGTATTATTTTTCTCATTTCTCCTTTTGTGACTCAAGCCTTTTTTCATTAATGAAAGGCCTAAGAGCCAAGCTTTCCTTAAATCTCTGTTCACATTCCTAATTTTATTCTACTTTTGTTTATCTGTAGTGATATATCTGCTGGTCCTGATATCATGACATATTTAAGGAACTTATAGTCCATCCAGGGACCGCAATCTAATTTAGGCTCCATAACCTTAGTCGAGGTTGAAAGTGATGAAGAAAATATTGAGGAATTTGTTAAAGAGATTGAATATAATGGGGGAACAGGCGGATTTTGAAATAGACCTGGAAGTTGAATGCCATGAGGGCAAGCCTAAACCCAATTTGGCTGATACAAAGGATATTAATCTTGAGAGCCCTGATGATGTGAGGGAAACCAAGATTAGCATGTATACCCGCTGAAGTTGAAATACCGTCTCTCAAGATCATTGTGGAAGCAGAGATTGAGGACGCAGAGTGGGTCAAAACCCGATTGGAACAGTTGTCATTCATTGACGAAAATAGGCTCAATGCACTTTGTCACGGTCAATTGTATCAACAAAGAATGGCTCGAGCCTACAACAAGAAAGTGCGCCTCCGCGACTTGAAAGAAGGGTAATCAGCCTTGAAAAGAATCTTTCCTCATTAGGAAGAAGCTAAAGGGAAATTTGCTCCAAATTGGTAAGGGCCATACCTGGTAAAGAAAATATTTCCAAATGGCGCCTTGTACCTTACGGATCCGAAAGGCATGATAACCAAAATACTTGTCAATGCAAACGCGGTCAAGAGGTACTACATTTGACTCCCATATGGCTTTCAAATCGGGATGAACGCAAGGTTTTTGTTCTCTTTTGCTATCCCAAATTGTATTCTTTGTTAGCACTTTGTACTTTTGAGGCATGTTCTCAGTTGGAATCAATGTAATTATACCAAAATGAAATGAAATTGAAAAGCATCAAAAGAAATTTGGGCATTTGCCTAGAGCTACGTCTGACCTGATTCTTCTTAAAAGGATACGTAGGCAACCATTTCGGTGCGGTAGCAACAAGATAAAATTCCTTTTTCCCTGTCTACTTTTATTCGGGCAAGGTTTGCCTCCAGGCTTGCGGGATATGTCGAGAAAATCAAAGACCCCAGTTTATCCTAAACTGGTAAACTGGGGTAGAAATTGTTTTTATTTTTTAAGAAAATGGAGGAAATTCAATATTCCTCCCCATTTTCTTTGTGTTCGTAACAGTGAAAAGTTTATTCTTTCCTGTTTTACATTGACGCAAAACTTACCTCCAAGTTTGCGGCCAACATCAAAAGAAATTTAGATCACCCTTTTATGCTAAACTGGGCAGAAGTTTGTTTTTATTTCATTTCATAAATAAAATAAAATAAAAACAAACTTCAATTATTTTTGTATCATCGATTCACATGTTTCATGAGATGTTTGGCGTACCAGTCTCGAAGTCAAGGAAGAAAAATAAAGCGCCCCAGTTTATTCTAAACAGTAGGGCAAAGTTTTTATTTTTTAAGAAAATATGTCCAAAAGGGAGCGAATTGTATGCAGTCACCTCATGATGCGTTTTGGAGAGCTTATGTCAAAATTTCCTTTATGACAAGTCGATGATGCCATCAAGAGAGATGTTTGTGTTTTAAATTGAATTGAAAAAAAAAAAAAGAGGGGAAAAAAAAAGGTCTTGCCGGTGAAAATCTGAGAAGGCGCCGCAAGACAAACAGTGAGGCAAAAGATTAAAGAGAGAGGCTAGTTGGCGAAAATCTGAAAGGGCGCTACTAGTTGACTTGAGATTCACCTCAACTTGGTTATGGTTTCATATCTTTCATGGAGCAACTCTCAACAAAACAAGTGGCACTGGTCGGACGAGATCACTCGAGATACATGTCATGATCATCAAGGCCGCCAGTATATTGCCAGATAAGTTTTCCCTTTTCAGAAAGACGTTCCCTGTTCAAACGACTTTCGCCCTTAATCTTTTTTATTCCATTTTGTATATCTTGCCTCACCATTAATTCCTCGCCCTTTCGGCGCAAATGTCACATGAGCAACAAAAGAAAATTGCAAAACTCTATTTTTGAGGATTCAGGGTTAATTCCAACAAGCAGGGCACACCCTCAACAATGGAAAAGTTTCAGCGAGTCATGACACATCTTGATAATCGGAGCCCAGCACCGCATATCAGGTCGGAGGAACGACATACCAAAATTGTATCATGAAGAGTGAACATGTTTGGGAGAAGCTTTAGGCGTTGTTCATCCAATTATTACTGTGAAGAATAGAACAAGAATCACCAAGCTTATTTGCAAGATCAGAATAGGGTGTATCCACGATGCAGGAAGTCAGTGTGACATTTGCTATGTTGCCAAGAAAGAGCTAGGACCACTTGAATTGGGGTAGTTGCACCAGATATCAGACGGAACTCCATTCTCTCTTCGAGTCAATTCCCGCTAAAAGATAGTGTCATTTCTTTTCCATGTCAAGATCTGCTAAAAGATAGCGATCATCTCCCTTTAGAGTCAATCTCGCTAAAAGATAGCGTTTATTTCCGTTCCATGTCCAGATCTGCTAAAAGATAGTGATTATTTCCTTTTCGAGTCAATTTCGCTCAAATATAGCGCCATTTCCTTTTCATGTCAAGATCTGCTAAAAGCTAGCGATCGTTTCCTTTTCGAGTCAGTTTCTGCTAAAAGATAGCGATCATTTCCTTTTCGAGTCAGTTTCGCTCAAAGATAGCGTCATTTCTTTTCCATGTCAAGATCTGCTAAAAGATAGCGATCATTTCTTTTTCGAGTCAGTTTCGCTCAAAGATAGCGCCATTTCTTTTTCATGTCAAGATCTGCTAAAAGATAGTGATCATTCCCCTTTAGAGTCAATCTTGCTAAAAGATAGCGTTCATTTCCGTTACAGGTCCAGATCCGCTTAAAGATAGCGTCATTTCCTTTTCGAGACAGTTTCGCTCAAATATAGCGTCATTTCCTTTTCCATGTCAAGATCTGCTAAAAGATAGCGATCATTTTTCTTTTCAAGACAGTTTTGCTAGAAGATAGCACTCACCTTCAGTTCAATCCATTTGCGCTCAAAGATAGCAACCACTTCCTTTTTAAGTCAGTCCTGCTCAAAGGTAGCAATCATCCCCAACTTCAAGTCAAGACCTGTTTGAAACAGATGTCACGACCCTTTTTTCAACACACAAAAACTAAAATAAATAGAAATTGCATATTTAAAAGGCTGTGACGGGTGTTAAAGGTACACAATTATTCAAGAGAAAATTGGAGTCGCCACTTGACAAGTTAAAGGTGTGCAAAGTCACCAAAGTGGTGTACCTGGAACACCCTTGACTCGTCTAATAGTCTGCGTCAGAGATTCGGGTAAGGTTCTCAGTTGACTCTCGGGAAGGTATTAGGCACCCTCGAGTCCTGTGCCTTTATTGTCGCAATTTTAATTTATTAAATATGATTGTTATATTAATGCCGTTAATTTGAATTTGACTTTGATTAAGAAAATTAACAGTGTTAAATCTTAACCAACCTCACAGAGGACTGGTTTTATATTACAATTCAGAAAATTAAAGTGTATCGTTCTTTTCCAACCTTACAAAGGACTGGACGAATTTACACTTCGATTTATAATAAATAAAATGTATTGCGTATCTCAACCTCACAAAGGAACTGGCACATTTTTTAAAAGAATTTAATTAACTTTGAAAAAAATAATTAATTTAGAATTAGTTTAAATCAATTTAGTTTTCTTTTAGCCTAATAAGTAGATCGCAAATCATACTTGTCATTTTGCCTAATCGATTTAATTAAGTACAACCGCTAACTATTATTAAATGACAAATTGGGACTCCCAAATTTGTCTTAAAAATATGGATTATGAGAAAAGTATATACATACAATAGGCCGTTTGTTAAATTGAAACAGTTTTGTGGGCTATCTTAAAAAAGAAAAGGTTTACAAACTACCACTACTTTAAACTTGAAGTGGGATGTATTGTTTGCAAAAATGAGCAGCTTTATGATATGTCTTGCACAATTAACCATATTTTATTTATTCATTGTATAAATGGCGGTTGTACAAATAAATTAACACATGGCCAGATTTAAAGAAAAAAGTCCAAAATTTAGAGCCTATTCGTTTTATTTTTGTAGATTTTTACAAGTACGGACAGTTTACAGAAATAACCCCCACATTACAGAAATAGCCAGAGTTTAACGTTTGTAACTTCAATGGTTAAATCCTAAATTTGCCTAATCTTTATGTGCTGTCCAGATCTAAAATTTGCATTTGAAGTCTTGTTTTGCCTACTTATTTCAAATATGTCCAACTTTTCTAAACTAGACCATGTGATTTTAATTTAAAGAGATATTCAAGATTTTTGAGCAACACAAACATTCTGCTTAGGTGAAAACAATTTTGCAGCTCTTTGTACCAATTTGCTACCACCTTTTCAATCATTTTTTCTCATCCGTACATGACTTAAAAGTAATAGAGATTAAACTTGTTAGATGTACAATGATTAACACTTTTCTTCTCATTTTTTAAGCACAACTCCAAAATTAAGACATTAATCACAATATCACATAAAACAGATTCATTAAACTATAAGCATGCTGATATCAATTCATATTTCATGGCAAAATGGCTCAAAATACAAGATTCGTTTGTGTTTACCTTGTGCAGAATTTCCACAAGCAAGCTAACAGTAATAGAGGTTCAAGAAAGGCACAACCAATGCAACCAATAAACAACCCGGACAGCAGCTTGGACAGCCCCTTTATACCTCTGTTTAGGCCTTAAAAAACCTTAAGATTTATGCTCCAAAAGACCTTAGAAGTAAAGGCTTTTGGTTCTAAATCTAACTTTCAAACTTACTTTCTTTCTATCTATTTTTCCCAAGTGTTTTTTACTCAATTTTAGTGCTTTGTTTCAGCTGTTCTTGTCTGTGTTTTCCAGCTCTTAGATGTGGTAAATGAGGGCAATAAATGGCCCTATTTATTGGCTGAAATTGAGACCAAAGGGTGGGGTATGGACTTGTACAAAAGTACAAGCCCACACCCCTACACTTGAGTGCTTTCTAGTCCTATTTTCAGCATAGTAGAGCAGCTGAAAAATGACTATTTCAGCTGCCCCCAAACAGTCCTAAAATGATGAAATATGTACAAGTAGGGTCCTCTAAAAGGACCCCCATTACTCATTACATTACTAGAAGAAACTAGGACCAAACTAAGCAAACTATAGCAGCCCCAACTAGACTCAATGGACCAAACTAGACAAACTAAATCAACTAGACTAACTAAAAACTGAACCAAAGCCTCCCAGCTCCTAACAAAGTCCAGAATGCTATCTTTCAAAGTTTCAACAATTAAAGAAGCAAAATCAGGCCAAAGGAAATACTAGCTTGTGTACATAATCAATACAAAGCTAAGCAGTAAACAGTGAAGCGATTG
The DNA here is from genome assembly GCA_037355625.1 of Petunia x hybrida. Classification (NCBI taxonomy): domain Eukaryota; kingdom Viridiplantae; phylum Streptophyta; class Magnoliopsida; order Solanales; family Solanaceae; genus Petunia; species Petunia x hybrida. The sequence goes on along the minus strand of JBBBVM010001019.1, from coordinate 403,092 downwards.
ATACATTCTACAGCTATTTCCATGAGTTTACACAATTAAACACACATATTTTGCTTTCATGAATCGAACCAGACCAAGTTAATATGATTTCACCTAAGCTAATCATCTAAACATTAGTAAATAATGGCATGAGAAAGTCAGGCAGTCATTCCCTTTTTTTTTTTTATGATTTTCACTCATACTTACACAACTTCAAACATTTACCAATGTGAATTACAGAAACACCTACATGATCTCAAACTAACAATGAGACGACAAACAAAGACATAGTCATTTGATTCATCAACATAGATATTCAAAGCAAAGACCAACTAAACATCGATTTCATTGCTAAACAACCTAAAACATATTTTCATAACTAAACATTATCCTTTCACCATTAAACATGATCAAGACTAAACAGAAAAAGAAAGGGAAAGGCTTAAAATTTCATCTATCCGAAATTACCAAAGCTCAAAATCGCAATTGCCAATAACCTTCGCTACTGCCTTTGGATTCGACCAGCTGCACCAACGCGCCTTACCATTGCCTCGCTTGTCATCTCCATCGCCATAGCTGCTGCACCATGCCGAATCACAGCCCCGAGCTGCTGCCTCGCTTCATGACTGCCGCACTGCCTCATTCCCACTGTCTCGCAGCCCTTGTTTCAGCTGCATCACTGCCTCGCTTACGTCACCATTATCCCACCATCACAGCCCACCCCTCCGTTCATTTCAGAAACAGAAACAAATCAGCCCCAGCCTAGCCATCGACTCCAATCAACATCGCTCGCTAAACAAAACTTCCCCGTCTCAGTCATCACCCTCACCTTGCCACAAAAGCATTATCACAACAACAAAAGAAAAAGAAACGGAAAGAAAAAAAATAAGAAGAGGAAGCACAAGAAAAGCAGAAAGAGAAACAGAAAAACGGGGAGGGGAAAAACGGGAAAAGGGAACGGGCAAAAGGGAGAGGAATTTTGGGAGATGGGGTGTGCGGAGAGGTAGAGAGGAGTAAGGAGAGGAGGAGGCAACAAAAGCTTACCGGAAAAAGCACAAAAGTGGCCGGATTTTTGTTTGACCGCAACTTTGACTTCCGATCTACTCCAAACGGCTTGGATTTTGACGAAACCAATTGGAGAAATGGAATGAGGGGGACGAAAGGAGTCTACTGATATTTTTTAAAAATTTTCCGGTGGCCGGCCGACCGGTGGTTCCGCCACGATTTCCGGCGAGTTTATAAAATTTTGGCAAGGGTTTGCCCCATTTTCTGATTTTTGTGTAAAATGACAAGAATTGGGAATTTTAAACTTATATATTGAGCTGGTGGGCCGGATCTAGAAGTGGGCTGGGCTGATCTTTTGGGCTACTTATTTTTACACAAATGGCCATTTAAAGGCACTACATTAGTTAAAACTATACTAAATTAACCAAAATAAAAATCACATAATTTATACTAACATCACAATTAAACATAGGATCACAATTACGCACATAACAAGTAATTTTCACATTTTTCTTCCCGATTAATGACAATTTCAACTAAAATAAAGACTATTTTTTTAGGAAAATTTCGGAAAAATTCTAAGAATTTAACACAGCTATTTTGAGCAATTTTTGCTGAATTTGTGCCAAAATTAGGTGATTACAGCAGCCCCTCTTTGTTCGGGAACACAAGAGTTTTCGGACAAAGAAGTAATCGACAAACTAATTTTGGCTTTTCGGTTCTAACCGAGAGCATGCTTTTCAAAATGATGACCGTACCTTGAATTTCGGTTCTAACCGAGAACAAGACTACCTACATATCTCCGGACCAAGGAATCAGGTCAGTGTGGTTCCTCTCATGCGGTAGCTGGGACTACCGCATTCAAACAGACACTAGACTCTTCTAGACTCACTAAGACAAACCTAGACACTCTAGACCACTAAGATGACACTAGACACTCTAGACTACTACGACAAACAAGAGACTCTTCTAGACACACTTGGGGCTGATACTAGACACTCTTAGGCATAAGGGCTGTCGCTGCTGGTCACTGGTTGCTTGCTGATTGGCGGTCATTGCTTTACAGAGAAAATGAAAGTAATACATTGAAATGTAAAGTTACAATTCCTACTCTAAGTCTTCATGCTTCCCGAGACGAGCTTCTTGGTTCTTGCTCCCTCACTTGTTGAAAATAAAACCACCATTCTTGGTTCAGGTGGGTCTTGCTCTTTGTAGAAAGATGAACCCTCGATCTTGGTTCAGGTGGGTCTTCCCTCTTTACAGAATGGATTCCCTCGTTCTTCAGGTGGGCGCCTGAGCTTCTTCAAATGTATTCCCTCGTTCTTCAGGTGGGCGCCTGGACTTCTTCAAATGTATTCCCTCGTTTTTCAGGTGGGCGCCTGGACCTTCTCTAAACTACTCCCTCATTCTCCAGGTGGGTTTCCTGACTTCTTTAAACAGAATCCCTCATTCTCCAGGTGGGTGCCTTGACTTTCTCTAAACTGCTCCCTCATTCTTTAGGCGGGCTCCCTGACTTTTTCTAAAACTACTCCCTCATTCTCCAGGTGGGTTCCCTGACTTTTTCTAAACTACTCCCTCATTCTCCAGGTGGGTTTCCTGACATTCTCCAAACTACTCCCTCATTCTCCAGGTGGGTTCCCTGACTTCTTTAAAACTACTCCCTCATTCTCCAGGTGGGTTCCCTGACTTTCTCTAAAACTACTCCCTCATTCTCCAGGTGGGTTCCCTGACTTTCTCTAAACTACTCCCTCATTCTCCAGGTGGGTTCCCTGACTTTCTCCAAACTACTCCCTCATTCTCCAGGTGGGTTCTCTGACTTCTTTAAAACTACTCCCTCATTCTCCAGGTGGGTTCCCTGACTTTTTCTAAACTACTCCCTCATTCTCCAGGTGGGTTCCCTGACTTCTTAAAATAAAATTCCTCATTCTCCAGGTGGGTTCCCTGACTTTCTCTAAAACTACTCCCTCATTCTCCATGTGGGTTCCCTGACTTTCTCCAAACTACTCCCTCATTCTCCAGGTGGGTTCCCTGACTTTCTCCAAACTACTCCCTCATTCTCCAGGTGGGTTCCCTGACTTCTTTAAAACTACTCCCTCATTCTCCAGGTGGGTTCCCTGACTTTCTCTAAACTACTCCCTCATTCTCCAGGTGGGTTCCCTGACTTCTTAAAATAAATCCCTCATTCTCCAGGTGGGTTCCCTGACTTCTCTAAAACTACTCCCTCATTCTCCAGGTGGGTTCCCTGACTTTCTCTAAACTACTCCCTCATTCTCCAGGTGGGTTCCCTGACTTTCTCCAAACTACTCCCTCATTCTCCAGGTGGGTTCCCTGACTTTCTCTAAACTACTCCCGCATTCTCCAGGTGGGTTCCCTGACTTTCTCCAAACTACTCCCTCATTCTCCAGGCGGGCTCCCTGACTTCTTAAAACTACTCCCTCATGCTTCATTCTTTTGCTTTCTTGTATTTCAATGGCCTTCGACACAGAACATCATGTGGCCGAGTGTTCTAACTAGTCATTAGTCAAACTTTGTTAGGAACGTTATATTTTCCTCGATAGTCTCTTCTGCGGTGCAAACCTTGGCATGTCACTCCAGATGCTAAACTGCCTCATAGGCATTCCATTATCCAGGCGGGTCCTGACTATGCTCTGCTACAACTGCAAAACAGGTGAACAATTTTTGCGAAACTTTCTTTTGCTCGTTTCGATGTTATTGTGAATGAAAAGCAGAAGTGGAAGAAATTTCGGATAAAGGACTCTGAATGAGAGATGCCCTTTAGGAAAGTAAAAGGACTTATCTGGAGGTGGAAGCGATGACCTCAATAACATGACGTGCATCTTGGCCTCGAAACCTAATCCATTCACAACAGTTGTCCCTCAACTCTTTCCCCAATAGAAACATCCAAAGCAATACTCGTCAAGCCCCACTTGATGACAGTTACCAAAGCCCTCATTCGGTTAGCGGCGCCCCATTCAGGGTTTTCACCGACTAACCTCTCTCTTTGTTCTTTTGCCTAACTGATTGTCATGTGGGGCCCTTTCAGGTTTTCACCAACAAGACTTCATTCTTTTTTTTTCTTTTTTTTTTTCTCTCTTTCTTTTCCTTCTTTCTCCTGTGGACCTCTTTAGTTCCACCCATTGATGATGATTTTTGAGCTAACTCTTGCTCGATTGACATTCTCAAGATTGGCCAAAATGGTCTATTAGACATTTATCTGAGTTTGGAAGCAATGTTTGGCCTGTAATAAGGTGCCTTAAGCATCTTTCCCCTTTTCAAGAATGAATGAATGGTACAACAAAATAGAAGTTTGTTTTTATTTTATTTATTGATAAAATAAAAATAAAATAAAAACAAACTTCTGCCCCAGTTTAGCAGAAACCGCAGATTGTGGATTTCTTTGACTTTGGCTGCAAACTTGGAGGCAAGCTTTGCATCGATGTGAGATAAGGAAAATGAATTTTTTCCCTTATTTTGAAACTAGGGAACCTTTAGAACTTTCCTTGATATGACCGCACCTGAATGGTTGCCTACGTATCCTTTTGAGAGGAATCAGGTCAGACGTAGCTCTAGCGACTTAATGCCAAATTTGTTTTGGATCTTTCTTTCTTCATTTCATCGCAGTTACAAAGATTCCCAATAAGGGTTTACAAAAAGCAATACAAAGCCAAAGGCTAACAAGAGGGGTACATTATCTGGGTAAGAGAAACAAAAACTTTTGTTACTCCTCCCAAGAACATCAAATGTAGTACCTCTTCACTGCATCAGCATTAACAATCATTTCAGCCATCGTGCCCTCGATGTCTGTCAGGAATAGAGCACCATTGGGCAACACCTTCTTCACCACATACGGTCCTTGCCAATTTGGAGCAAACTTGCCCTTTGCTTCTTCCTGATGTGGAAAGATGCGCTTCAAGACTAACTGGCCTTCACTGAACTTGCGTTGGCGCACTTTCTTGTTGTATGCTTTGGCCATTCTCTCCTGATATAGTTGACCATAACATACTGCATTTAGCCTCTTTTCGTCAATCAAAGCCAACTGTTCCAAGCGGGATTTGACCCATTCAGTATCCTCGATCTCAGCTTCAACAATGATTCTCAAGGATGGTATTTCGACTTCTGCCGGAATGACCGCTTCGGTCCCATACACCAATTCATATGGAGTGTTGCCTATTGAGGTGCGCACAGTTGTACGATAACCCAGAAGAGCGAATGGCAACTTCTCATGCCAATCTCGTGATCCTTGCACCATTTTCCGAAGGATTTTCTTAATATTCTTGTTTGCTGCTTCGACCGCCCCATTTGCTTTTGGGCGGTAAGGTGTGGAATGCCTATGCACGATTTTGAATCTTTCACATACTTCATTCATCAAATGACTGTTGAGGTTGGCCCCATTGTCGATGATAATGGTATTAGGGATACCAAATCGACAGATAATATTCGCATGGACAAAGTCGACCACAGCTTTCTTGGTTACTGACTTGAATGTCGATGCTTCCACCCACTTGGTAAAATAATCAATGGCGACCAAGATGAATCTATGCCCGTTCGACGCCTTTTGGTTCTATTGGGCCAATGACATCCATTCCCCATGCAGTGAAAGGCCAAGGAGCAGACATTGTGTGAAGCTCCAAGGGAGGCGAATGTATCAAATCGCCGTGCACTTGACATTGGTGGCATTTCCGCACAAAACCTATGCAATCTCGCTCCATGGTGAGCCAGAAATAACCTGCCCTTAAGATCTTCTTGGATAGCACATAGCCATTCATGTGTGGCCCACAAATTCCTGAATGTACCTCGTTAAGTATTCTCGAGGCTTCTTGTGTGTCTACACATCTCAACAGTCCCAGATCTGGGGTTCTTTTGTACAGTATCCCTCCACTAAAAAAGAAACTGTTTGCAAGACGACGGAGGGTTCTTTTCTGATTGCTTTCAGCTAGTGCCGGATACTCTCCATCTTGATGTAGTTTTTGATGTCCAGATACCATGGCTCACCATCAAGTTCTTCTTCAACCATGTTGCAATAAGCATGTTGGTCCCGGACTTGAATCTCAAGTGGGTCAATGTGAGTTTTGTCGGGGTGGCTAAGCATGGATGCTAATGTAGCCAAAGCGTCAGCCAACTCATTGTGCATTCTTGGGATGTGCCTGAATTCAATAGAATCAAATCTTTGGCAAAGATCTTCTAGACACTGCTTATACATGATAAGTTTTACATGTCGAGTTTCCCATTCACCCTTGATTTGATGTACTAGTAGGTCGGAATCTCCGAGCACTAGTAGTTCTTTGATGTCCATGTATATTGCCATGCGTAGACCCATGATGCAAGCTTCATATTCTGCCGTGTTATTGGTACACACCAGAAACGAAGTTGTGCAGCCGCCGGATAGTAATGACCTGTCGGAGATATGAGAACGGCCCCGATACCATCACCTTTGGAGTTAGAGGCCCCATCAAATATAGCTTCCAAAAAATATCATCTTCTGAAGTCAACTCCTCAATTGTGCCAACCTCTTCATCAGGAAAGTATGTCTTGAGAGGTTCATACTCATCATCCACTGGATTCTCAGCCAGATGATCGGCCAAAGCCTGGGCTTTCATTGCAGTGCGGGTGACATAGACTATGTCAAACTCTGTGAGTAACATTTGCCACTTGGCGAGCCGTCCCGTTGGCATTGGCTTCTGAAAGATATATTTCAGTTGGTCCTTTCGGGATATGAGGTAAGTAGTGTATGACAACAAATAATGCCTCAGCTTTTGTGCTACCCAAGTGAGGGCACAACACGTTCTTTCCAACAAAGTGTACTTGACCTCATAATCCGTGAACTTCTTGCTCATGTAGTAAATGGCCTGCTCTTTCTTGCCCGTGGCATCATGTTGTCCCAGTACACAACCAAATGAATTATCCATCACCGACAAATAGAGGAACAAAGGTCGGCCTGGCTCCGGTGGGACCAACACAGGTGGATTTGACAAGTATTGCTTGATTTGGTCAAAAGCCGCTTGGCATTCCTCGGTCCACTTGACTGCAACATCTTTCTTTAGCAGCTTGAAGATTGGTTCGCAAGTTGTAGTGAGTTGAGCGATGAACCTACTGATGTAGTTCAATCTTCCTAGGAAGCTCATGACTTCTTTCTTATTCTTTGGCGGAGGCAACTCTTGTATAGCTTTGATCTTTGAAGGATCCAATTCAATGCCTCGCCTGCTGACAATAAAACCCAACAACTTTCCAGCTGGAACACCGAATGCACATTTAGCCGGGTTCAACTTCAAATTGTACCTTCTGAGTCTTTCAAAGAATTTCCTGAGGTCTTTAACATGATCCTCTGCTGTTCTTGATTTGATTATCACATCATCCACATACACCTCAATTTCTTTGTGTATCATATCGTGAAAGACGGTTGTCATAGCTCTCATGTACGTTGCCCCAGCATTCTTCAAACCGAACGGCATGACTCTATAACAAAAGGTTCCCCAAGGCGTGGTGAATGCCGTCTTTTATGCATCATCTTCATCCATCAAGATTTGGTGATATCCGGCATAGCAATCCACGAAAGACTGAATCTCATGCTTGGCACAGTTGTCTATGAGAATGTGAATATTAGGCAAAGGGAAATTATCCTTGGGACTGGCCTTGTTCAAATCTCAATAGTCAACACAAATTCTCGTCTTTCCATCTTTCTTGGGTACTGGCACGACATTGGCCAACCAGGTGGAATATTGAAGTGATTGAATCACCTTTGCTGATAGTTGCTTCATAATCTCATCATGAATTTTCTTGCTCACATCTGTCTTCAATTTCTTCCGAAGCTGCTTGACCGGAGGGAAACCAGGATTAATCGGCAACTTGTGAACCACCAAATCTGTGCTCAAACCGGGCATGTCATCATATGACCAAGCAAACACGTCTCTGTAGTCAAACAAGACTTGGACTACGTCGTCTTTCACTTTCGGTTCAGCGTGCATGCTTATCTTGGTTTCCTTGACATCATCGGCACTTCCCAGATTTATATTTTCTGTGTCATCCAGATTAGGCTTAGGTTTATTTTCAAATTGTTCTAATTCCACATTTATTTCACTCTTGGCTCTCTCCTCATCATATTCTTCCTAAAAGATTTCTTCCGCATCAGCCTCTTCCATGTCGTCTACCTCCTCAACTGTCATTTCATACTCACTCCACCTCCCATCATTAATTTGCTTTATTTCTGGTTGGTTCAATGAGACCAAGTTAAACTGTGTGTTTAGATCAGGGCGTGATTTCAGCATGCATGTCATGTTATTAAGGCCATCAGAAACATAGCTACAGAAAGAAATAAGAACAAAATCAGGAAAGTAAAGAGATAGAATAAGGAGACAAGAAGCAATGTCTTGCTTTTCATTGAATTTAAAAGATAAAAGGGTTTGACATCATAACGAGCAAAATAAATATACTTGGATTACAACCCTTAGAATAACCAAGTATACAGAAAGGATAACAAAAACTTGCTACCAATAGCCCCTCCTAGTGGGGAGAGGCATAGATTCCCAGTTGCTCAGCTTCACATCAGGGCCAATGTCCTGGATTTCTGCATTGCTAGGTCCTTCACCAGTTTGCACCATGTTGATGCCAAAGACATGCCTCAGGTCTGACAGTAGCTTCCTTTGTTCTTCAGTCTCCTCAGTATTCTTGGAAGCGGCCTTGCCTCCACTAGGCCTTGTGAAAGATTGAGCGAGGCAAGGGACAGGCTTCTCGAGAGACCATTCTTGTTTCTTCATCTTCCTAGCTCTTGCTCTGTCTGCAGCTGTGGGCTTGTATCCCAGACCCCAGGTACCTCGAATGCCAAGTGGACTAATCGGACGCGACATTCCTTGTAGCGCCGCCCCGAGACCTTTCCCGGGCTGGAAACCGTGCTTCAACATTTCCGTAGCCATCGTGACTGCTGCTTCTGACAATCTTGCTTGGGGTAAAGGCTTGCCTTCAGGAACCTCCTCCACATGGACCGCTTCAAATGCTTGATACATCAGAGTTGGGCTATCATTAGTGACCTCAATAACTGGAATAGACGGATCCTTGTAGATTGACAAATCTCCCTCTCCGTGTACCATGATCATCTCACGATTCCATTCAAACTTGATAGTCTGGTGTAAGGTTGATGGTACTGCGCCTGCCATATAGATCCAGGGTCTTCCCAACAACAGGTTGTAAGACGAATCCATATCAAGAACTTGGAAATCGATAGCAAAATCCACGGGCCCGATTGTCAGTATCAGTTCTATCTCATCAATCGATTGTCGTTTCTCTCCATCGAAAGCGCGGATACTCATAGTGTTTGTCCGAATTTTGTCCATGTTGACTTTCAATCTTTTTAATGTAGACAATTAACAGATATTCAGACCGGACCCACCATCAACCAGTACCCTTGTGACATAAGAATTGTCACACTTGACAGTCAGATGCAGTGCTTTGTTGTGACCAGTGCCTTCCATTGGCAGTTCCTCGTCAGTGAAAGTGATCCTGTTTACCTCAAAGATACGACTTGCGACTTCTTCAAGATTGCTGACGGTCATCTTCTCGGAGACATGAGCCTAATTCAGTATCTTCAACAGAGTATGACGGTGTGCCTCAGAATGCATCAACAAGGACAACAAAGAAATTTGAGCAGGGATCTTCCTCAGCTGCTCCACAATGGAGTAATCTTGCACTCTCATCTTTTTAAGGAATTCCTCCGCCTCTTTCTCGGTGACAGGTTCCTTGATGGGGCCCTGATTTTCTCTAGCATGCTTTGATTTTCTTAACTCTTCCGGGGTAAAGCACCGTCCAGAACGAGTAAGACCGCCAACTTGTGTTGTTTCCGCCACAACCTCTTTTCCTTTGTATGTTACCAATGTCTTGTCATAATTCCATGGGACAGCATTAGTGTTTCTCACAGGAACCTAAGGTGCGCTCTTTATGACAACAGGCTCACACAGCTTGTTTTTCTCATCTTCACAGGGTGCTCTTTTTATAACCAACTTTGGTTTGGCCACACAATCCGCCTCCTCTCCATTTTTGTTGGTCCTTTGGATCACCAATTTTGGTTTTTCAGCCACATCTTCCTTTCTCTCAACGGCTCTTCTCAATGTCAATACTGGCTTGTTTGGCTGGATAGGATGCCCCACTTTCCCCGGCACAACCGAAAGAATTGGTTGCATCCTTTCCACTCCAATTGTTATAACATCGACTGACACTATTGGCCTTGCAGATTCGTCTTCGAATCCCCCTTCACATGTACCCACCATGTGTACATCATGAACCGGCAAAGGGTTGCGATTAATGTTTGGCGTTTCTGCATCTTCAATCACAATTTGGTTATTGTCAATCAGATCTTGCACTGCCTTTTTGAGGTAATAGCAATCTTCTGTATCATGTCCTGGTGCGCCCGAATGGTATTCACAATGCCGAGAGTGATCCACTTTCCCAATGGGTTGCATGTTTCCTTGAATTGGCTTTATCATATCCAAGGCTCTCAACTTCTTGAAGATACTGGTGTAATATTCTCCGATTGGTGTAAATTCTCTCTTTTTCTCCTCTCGGGCTTTCCTGAATTCAGCTCTTGGACGGAAGACTGCAGGACCTCTTGGTCGGTAGGTAGGGTTTGGAGGAGCCTGATAATTATTAGGCGGAGCTTGGTGAATGTGATATGCAGGCTGTGGGGCTGGGGCACGCCATTGCGGATAGGATGTTGGAGCATATGGTTGTGGTGCATGTACAGAGTATTGGGGTAGAGGCATGGAGTATTGTGCATTTTGTGGCGGGTAATAGTGTTGTAAAGGGGGTGTCTGTGGAGCTTGGTATGAATTATGTTGATTGTATCGCTCCTCGTTCCATTTTCGCGGACCTGACCCTACCATGGATACATCCTCTTTCTTCTTCTTACCAAACCCTGCTGCCCCGGTCTTCACAGCCTGTGTAGTCGCCTTTAAAGCAGTCTGGCTCACAATCTTACCAGCTTTGACTCCTCTCTCAATCATTTCTCCCATCTTGACGACTTCACTAAACGGTTTCCCAAATGCGGCGATCAATGAACCATAGAACGCCTCATCCTGCGCCTCGATGAACAAACGGACCATGTCGTCGTCCGGTATTGCGGGGCTCACTCGGGCGGCCTGCTCGCGCCATCTGAGGGCGTACTCCCTAAAGCTTTCACTTGGCTTCTTTTTTATCGCATCCAAAGAGGATCGATCTGGCAAAACTTCAATGTGGTACTTGTACTGGTCATAGAATGTCTGTGCCATATCCTCGAATGACAACCATTTAGTTAAATCCTGCCTCATGAACCATTCGGCAGCTGCGCCCCCCAAGCTTTCAGAAAAATATGCTATCAACGGTTTGTCTTTCTTGACCCCTCTCATTTTGTTGCAGTAGGTTTTCATATGAACCCTTGGATCTCCTTGCCCGGTGTATAGATCAAACTTCGGCACTATGAACCCATCTGGCAATTGCAATTCAGGGTATGGACAAAGATCCTTGAAAGAGATGTTAGTATGATCTCCATATCCTTGAATTGTACTTGCTGCTTGTTCCAGGCCCTTCATCTTTCTCAGAACCTCGCTTTCATCAAGCTTTTCTGAGCGATCAACCTCAACTTGAGACTCGCGATGGAACCCCTGATCATATGAGTCACTGTGTCGGAAATTGGGTTCATGGTGCTGATCATAATGATGATCCCCAGCCTGGAGATGCGGTTCGCTGTTGGACCTGGCCATAGCAGGCCTAGCTGGGCCCCGAAAAACTGGAACCTGTGGGGGAGGTGGTCCATACTGTCCCTGTGGGGGAGGTGGCCCATACTGTCCCTGTGGTGGATGCTGTCCATACTGCCCTTGTGGTGGAGGTGGTGGTTGTGGTGCATGAGGGCGCACTTCAGCTTCTTTCGTTGCACCATGGTTAGGGCCAAAACCAGGGGGATAGGTCGGATCCTCGACCGCCGTGGATGTGCCTGGTGCTCGCTGCCTAGCTGTTGGCACAAGCCCCTCCAGGAGGTTTGGCATGGGAGGAGGTGCCCGTCCCGTGGTTATCGCATGATGCATGTCTACCAGGAATTGCTTCAGAGTCAGGGCCTCTTCTGTTGTCTTATCATTTTCTTCGGAACCGGCATCATATTTGTCGCCTTCAGTGGCCATGTTACCAAATGGAATTTCAGATCTTTTTGAGAGTAGGGTAATGGCAGAGTGCTGCACCGAATCACGGGTAATCTATACTTGTCTGCAAACAAAACAGGTTAGGAAACACCATATTTTATGAGCAAAGCGTGCCTACAAACCTAAGGTCGTTATGCCTCATCCCGAATCAAGACAAAACGGGTCCTTATTTCTTTTCTTCTTCTCTCTTTTCCTATCCTTTCATTTTTCTCTCCCTTTTTCTCTCTTTCATTATTTCATCATTTCATTTTTCTTCTTTCTCTTTTTCTTTTCTCTCTTTTCTTCAAATGTAAGAGGGGTCAAAATCAGATTGAAAGTGCATTTAAAAAAATAGAGAGACACAACTTTGGATTTTCTGATTTTTCATAAATGTCGAAATAGTACAATACTACAATAACCGGCCCTCTGACAACATGGGGCAATAGTAGTATTCCTAAAAATTTGAACAAACAAACTAGACAAATGTTTGAAATAAAAATACTAATACATAATGAAAAGCTACAACATGTCCAAGATGCTAAGTGAATGACAAAAGGAAATGAACTGCATCATCTCGGACTGGCATATATCTGCTAAGGTGATCCGGGCCCTGCCTCAGCTGGCTCCTCTGGATCTGACTCAAATGGCTCGTCGAGATCTTCCTCTGGTTGCTCCTCGGGATCTGCTGGCGGGCCTTCCACCAAGGTGCGGCGCATTCCAGCCAAATTCTCCGCAACTCTGGTGACGAAGGGAAGCACATGTGGAAGTAGGTCCTCCGCGGGCAACCTCCTATAGGCACTGATAGCCTGTGCAACATATACAGCAGAGTCATAAACCTGCCGATAAACTACACTGATAGTCTGTCCTGCAGCCTGTATATCCTGAAGTCGTCTCTGTGCTAGCTCCCTGAGCTGCTCTCCCTGCTCCAGTGCCCTGTCAAGTCGAGCTCGAGCATCCATGGCATCCTGACGATGATAATCCCCTCTTCTCATGCTCTCGGCTAAAGCTGCCCTATCGGCATCCCTCGCTGCCAATGCCTCAGAGTGCAACTCACGGAGTCCTCTGACTGTGTTTAGGTGCTGATGTGCCAAACCCTCACTCTCAAACTGGGCGGCTCGAGCGGCATCCCTCTCCGCGCGAAGACGGTGGACCAAAGCCGAGTACTCCTTCTCAACATCTACTCTGTGAATCGCCATCCTCACCTCTATCTTGCACTCCTCATCATAGGGTCCTTTGATTGTCTTTGTAGGCAGGGCTACAAAAACATGTTGCCGACCATGCTAGAAAACATACTCAGGGGTGACCATGCCTCTGTATCGATCCGAGATCTGTGTGGTACGGGGCATACTCTTCATATTCTTCCAAAGATCGCACCATTGCCTAGCTTCAGGGAACTCAAAAGTAATAGGCTCGAAGGAGTACCTACTCACGTCCTCAACCCTTGGAACATCCTGAACACGCCCCAACTGTCGCAGCACACGTGTAGGGCAATAAGGCTCAGTACCTCTATGACCAAAAAGTACAAGAAATGGATGGTTCCTGTTATCATAATCGACACAACCATAAACTACCTCTCCCGAAGGGAACCAGCTAACCTGCCACCGGATGCTCTCCGAAGTAAGCGCCTCCACATACTGTGTCCAATCATCCACACTCACCGGTAAGACAACATCTCTAATGCGCCAGTGATGGGAGCCCAAATGACATTTGGGCGCATCGGGGAGTAGTGCAGGGTCACAACGCCCCAGTAGGTGCTCGATGAACCAAACTTGCAACATCAGGTTGCAACCCTCGAAAAATCGGTCATTTCTTTCTTTGCAGCGGGTCAAAGCACGGTAGACACTACCCAGAATCATAGGCACAATAGTGACATCTCTCGGTCCTCCAAATAAAGCTTTCATCACCCAGCTGAGATGGATAGATATTTGTCCATTTTCCGATGGAAAGACCATAGTACCTAAGAAAGCGAGAACAAATGCATTTGCCCTCAATGTAAGCCACTCCTTATGCCCCCCATTTGAGGTCAAACTCTGGTAGATATGTCGTGTAACTGTCAGCCTTCCCATAACGAGCAAAAAGATAATCCAAACTGATAAATCCTGACGATACATCAATCTGTGTATCCTGGCGCAGATGCATGTATGTCAAGAACTCCTCCCTACGTACAAATCGAGGCACTATGCACTGCTTGCCCAACTCTTTCTTAATTAATCCTGCAATCTCCTCTAATGTGGGGGTCATCTCGAAACCATGGAATACAAAGGTGTTTTGAGACGGCTCCCAATGCTGAATCAAGACATTAATTAACTCCCGGCGCGGGGAAAACCCGGGTCTCAAAAGATGCGACATCTCACCCATCCTACCATTGACATTCATCCGGTTTGAATCGCTCACATTATACCACCAGTTCCTCAAATCGAGAGGTGCCTCATCAACCATCCTAATGGCTGGTGGCGTAGAACCCTCAGGAAATTTCCCCTCTTCCCTACTCTAGACGACGATGCAGCCATGTCACCTATTTTTTATTTTTAAAAAAATAAAATAAAATAAGGACTATGCAAACTTGGACATATTGAAGAATAACTTGAAAAAGGGGCGGGCCAAACCCAACAAAATATTTAAACAATTGACTAGCCCGGACAATAATAATAACAAAAAAAATTCTTTTATTTTTTTTTTTTTTGAAAAATTTGCCATTATAACGACACTAAATATACTTGCCGATACTCTTTTTCTTTTTGTTTTTTCAAGTCAAAATTGGCTACGACAATGACACAAAAATTGGGATTGAATTTACATGAACTTGGTCGTTATAATGGCATAAAAAATTGACTCAAAAAATTTTTTGTCAATGAAAGGGTGACAAAACAATTGCTAAATTTCTGAAAAAAAATCTGAAATTGCCCCTCTTAAAACAATCTCTTTTTACCTCATTTTCTTTTCTTTTGTCCTTTTTTTTCATTTTTTTTCCAAATAAGTCCGCTTTCCTCGACTAACGGTCAGCATAACGCCTTCCTAAATGCAACACATAGCATGCTTGGACCCTGCGGGCCCACTCGAACAGCAGGAGTCTGCCTAGATAGGTACAGTACTTGGGGTACCGTACCTCACTAAATCCAATGATATGTAGATAATTCGACCTAAATTGGAGCGGGTCAAACTCTAGGTGACTCAATGGGTTCATGATCTAATGATTCAGCCATTTGGAAGTGCCTCAGGGGTACCGGTCGACAACGTCTAACGGCCTAACCCAACGCACCTCCTCCTAAAACAGGGTTAACTTTTTGTGCCCGAAGACACGACAGAAAATTCCAGCCGACAAAGCGAAACTGGTGTGTATGTGTGCAGTGTTCCAGAAGACTCAGAGGTTTGCAGAAGAAGACAGTTTATATACAGTTCAACAATATCAAAGCAGTAACATTCAACTTTCATGTGATAACAGCAAGAATATAACAACCAAATATTTAATAAATTAACAATGCGACAATTTTATCAAAGCCGGAGATTCTAGTTTTCACCGTTATCCCCAGCGGAGTCGCCAAGCTGTCACGACCCTTTTTTCAACACACAAAAACTAAAATAAATAGAAATTGCGTATTTAAAAGGCTGTGACGGGTGTTAAAGGTACACAATTATTCAAGAGAAAATCGGAGTCGCCACTTGACAAGTTAAAGGTGTGCCAAGTCACCAAAGTGGTGTACCTGGAACACCCTTGACTCGTCTAATAGTCTGCGTCAGAGATTCGGGTAAGGTTCTCAGTTGACTCTCGGGAAGGTATTAGGCACCCTCGAGTCCTGTGCCAAGCACAGTTGCTTTATTGTCGCAATTTTAATTTATTAAATATGGTTGTTATATTAATGCCGTTAATTTGAATTTGACTTTGATTAAGAAAATTAACAGTGTTAAATCTTAACCAACCTCACAGAGGACTGGTTTTATATTACAATTCAGAAAATTAAAGTGTATCGTTCTTTTCCAACCTTACAAAGGACTGGACGAATTTACACTTCGATTTATAATAAATAAAATGTATTGCGTATCTCAACCTCACAAAGGAACTGGCACATTTTTTAAAAGAATTTAATTAACTTTGAAAAAAATAATTAATTTAGAATTAGTTTAAATCAATTTAGTTTTCTTTTAGCCTAATAAGTAGATCGCAAATCATACTTGTCATTTTGCCTAATCGATTTAATTAAGTACAACCGCTAACTATTATTAAATGACAAATTGGGACTCCCAAATTTGTCTTAAAAATATGGATTATGAGAAAAGTATATACATACAATAGGCCGTTTGTTAAATTGAAACAGTTTTGTGGGCTATCTTAAAAAAGAAAAGGTTTACAAACTACCACTACTTTAAACTTGAAGTGGGATGTATTGTTTGCAAAAATGAGCAGCTTTATGATATGTCTTGCACAATTAACCACATTTTACTTATTCATTGTATAAATGGCGGTTGTACAAATAAATTAACACATGGCCAGATTTAAAGAAAAACGTCCAAAATTTAGAGCCTATTCGTTTTATTTTTGTAGATTTTTACAAGTACGGACAGTTTACAGAAATAACCCCCACATTATAGAAATAGCCAGAGTTTAACGTTTGTAACTTCAATGGTTAAATCCTAAATTTGCCTAATCTTTATGTGCTGTCCAGATCTAAAATTTGCATTTGAAGTCTTGTTTTGCCTACTTATTTCAAATATGTCCAATTTTTCTAAACTAGACCATGTGATTTTAATTTAAAGAGATATTCAAGATTTTTGAGCAACACAAACATTCTGCTTAGGTGAAAACAATTTTGCAGCTCTTTGTACCAATTTGCTACCACCTTTTCAATCATTTTTTCTCATCCGTACATGACTTAAAAGTAATAGAGATTAAACTTGTTAGATGTACAATGATTAACACTTTTCTTCTCATTTTTTAAGCACAACTCCAAAATTAAGACATTAATCACAATATCACATAAAACAGATTCATTAAACTATAAGCATGCTGATATCAATTCATATTTCATGGCAAAATGGCTCAAAATACAAGATTCGTTTGTGTTTACCTTGTGCAGAATTTCCACAAGCAAGCTAAGAGTAATAGAGGTTCAAGAAAGGCACAACCAATGCAACCAATAAACAACCCGGACAGCAGCTTGGACAGCCCCTTTATACCTCTGTTTAGGCCTTAAAAAACCTTAAGATTTATGCTCCAAAAGACCTTAGAAGTAAAGGCTTTTGGTTCTAAATCTAACTTTCAAACTTACTTTCTTTCTATCTATTTTTCCCAAGTGTTTTTTACTCAATTTTAGTGCTTTGTTTCAGCTGTTCTTGTCTGTGTTTTCCAGCTCTTAGATGTGGTAAATGAGGGCAATAAATGGCCCTATTTATTGGCTGAAATTGAGACCAAAGGGTGGGGTATGGACTTGTACAAAAGTACAAGTCCACACCCCTACACTTGAGTGCTTTCTAGTCCTATTTTCAGCATAGTAGAGCAGCTGAAAAATGACTATTTCAGCTGCCCCCAAACAGTCCTAAAATGATGAAATATGTACAAGTAGGGTCCTCTAAAAGGACCCCCATTACTCATTACATTACTAGAAGAAACTAGGACCAAACTAAGCAAACTATAGCAGCCCCAACTAGACTCAATGGACCAAACTAGACAAACTAAATCAACTAGACTAACTAAAAACTGAACCAAAGCCTCCCAGCTCCTAACAAAGTCCAGAATGCTATCTTTCAAAGTTTCAACAATTAAAGAAGCAAAATCAGGCCAAAGGAAATACTAGCTTGTGTACATAATCAATACAAAGCTAAGCAGTAAACAGTGAAGCGATTGATACATTCTACAGCTATTTCCATGAGTTTACACAATTAAACACACATATTTTGCTTTCATGAATCGAACCAGACCAAGTTAATATGATTTCACCTAAGCTAATCATCTAAACATTAGTAAATAATGGCATGAGAAAGTCAGGCAGTCATTCTCTTTTTTTTTTTTATGATTTTCACTCATACTTACACAACTTCAAACATTTACCAATGTGAATAACAGAAACACCTACATGATCTCAAACTAACAATGAGACGACAAACAAAGACATAGTCATTTAATTCATCAACATAGATATTCAAAGCAAAGACCAACTAAACATCGATTTCATTGCTAAACAACCTAAAACATATTTTCATAACTAAACATTATCCTTTCACCATTAAACATGATCAAGACTAAACAGAAAAAGAAAGGGAAAGGCTTAAAATTTCATCTATCCGAAATTACCAAAGCTCAAAATCGCAATTGCCAATAACCTTCGCTACTGCCTTTGGATTCGACCAGCTGCACCAACGCGCCTTACCATTGCCTCGCTTGTCATCTCCATCGCCATAGCTGCTGCACCATGCCGAATCACAGCCCCGAGCTGCTGCCTCGCTTCATGACTGCCGCACTGCCTCATTCCCACTGTCTCGCAGCCCTTGTTTCAGCTGCATCACTGCCTCGCTTACGTCACCATTATCCCACCATCACAGCCCACCCCTCCGTTCATTTCAGAAACAGAAACAAATCAGCCCCAGCCTAGCCATCGACTCCAATCAACATCGCTCGCTAAACAAAACTTCCCCGTCTCAGTCATCACCCTCACCTTGCCACAAAAGCATTATCACAACAACAAAAGAAAAAGAAACGGAAAGAAAAAAAATAAGAAGAGGAAGCACAAGAAAAGCAGAAAGAGAAACAGAAAAACGGGGAGGGGAAAAACGGGAAAAGGGAACGGGCAAAAGGGAGAGGAATTTTGGGAGATGGGGTGTGCGGAGAGGTAGAGAGGAGTAAGGAGAGGAGGAGGCAACAAAAGCTTACCGGAAAAAGCACAAAAGTGGCCGGATTTTTGTTTGACCGCAACTTTGACTTCCGATCTACTCCAAACGGCTTGGATTTTGACGAAACCAATTGGAGAAATGGAATGAGGGGGACGAAAGGAGTCGACTGATATTTTTTAAAAATTTTCCGGTGGCCGGCCGACCGGTGGTTCCGCCACGATTTCCGGCGAGTTTATAAAATTTTGGCAAGGGTTTGCCCCATTTTCTGATTTTTGTGTAAAATGACAAGAATTGGGAATTTTAAACTTATATATTGAGCTGGTGGGCCGGATCTAGAAGTGGGCTGGGCTGATCTTTTGGGCTACTTATTTTTACACAAATGGCCATTTAAAGGCACTACATTAGTTAAAACTATACTAAATTAACCAAAATAAAAATCACATAATTTATACTAACATCACAATTAAACATAGGATCACAATTACGCACATAACAAGTAATTTTCACATTTTTCTTCCCGATTAATGACAATTTCAACTAAAATAAAGACTATTTTTTTAGGAAAATTTCGGAAAAATTCTAAGAATTTAACACAGCTATTTTGAGCAATTTTTGCTGAATTCGTGCCAAAATTAGGTGATTACAACATATGCAACCATTTCAAGTTTTAGATAGTGCTTTCCCATACAGCGGGCAATAGAGTTGTCTTTCAAGCCAAGATTTACCTCAAGGAAGCATGAAGATTTTAGGCTAGGATTGTAATTTTACATTTTTGCCTTGTATTTCCATTCCTTGTAAAGCAACGACCACCAGCAAGCGACCAGTAATTAGCAACGACAGCCTTTTCTGTACCTAAGAGCGTCTAGTATCAGCCCCAAGTGTGTCTAGAAGAGTCTCTAATTTGTCTTAGTAGTCTAGAGTGTCTAGTGTTGTCTTAGTGAGTCTAGAAGAATCTAGTGTTCTTTTGAATGCGGTAGTCCCAGCTACCGCACGTAAGGAACTACACTGACCTGATTCCTTAGTCCGGGGATATGTAGGTAGCCTTTTTCTCGGTCAGAACCGAATTCAAGGTACGGTCACCATTTTGAAAAGCATGCTCTCGGCTAGAACCGAAAAGCCAAAATTAGTTGTCGATTACTTCTTTGTCCGAAAACTCTTCGTGTTCCCGAAGAAAGAGGGGCAGCTGTAATCACCTAATTTTGGCACGAATACAGAAAAAATGCTCAAAATAGCTGTGTTAGATTATTAGGATTTTTGCCGAAATTTTCCTAAAATTAGTTTTTGTTTTAACTGAAATTGTCTTTAATCGGGAAGAAAATAGGAAAATTACTTGTTATATGTCTAATTGTGATTCTATGTTTAAATTGTGATAATATTGTAAATTTATGTGGTTTAGATTATGATTAATTATGTATGTTTTGGTAAGTAACAACCATTTTAATGGCCATTTGTAAAAAATAATAGCCCAAAATATTGGCCCGTCAGCCCACTTGTTTACTCGGCCCACACCCCACCTATATATACAAAAAACCACTCATAATTCATTTTACACCACTTTAGCCTCTTGACTAACTAAACCCTTGCCAAATTTTTCTCTCACGCCGGAAATAACCAGCCGCCCCTCTGCCACCCTTCCTCCACCGCTCCTCCGCCGCCGGCCACCACCTCCGGTGGCCGAAAAAATATAAAATTATACCATTTAAAAGATCTCGCCCCCCCCCCCCTCCCCAATTCCATTTCTCAACTTGGTTTCTTCAAAATCTAAGTCGTTTGGCGTAGATCGGGATTCAAAGTACAGGTTAAACTCGACTCGGCGACTTGTACTTTTTTTTCCGGTAAGTTTTTTTGGTTCCTCCTCTTCTCCACTCTTCCCCGTCAGCCCACACCCCGTTTCCTGAATTTTTTTTCTCCCTCCCAATTCTCTGTTTCTTTTCTGACTTTTTTTTATTTTTCTTCTTCTTATTTTTCTTTCTCCTTTTCTGTTATGGTTGTGAATCGTGATGATGATGTTTTGGGAGGGGCTGTAACAGTGAGGCTGTTACATTTTTCTCGTTGATTAAGGGGCTAGTGTGATGGCAATTTGGACAAGCCGAACCAGTGATGATAAGCAGCGGGGACGCTGTGATGCAGTATTGACACTGGGCGAGAGGCGACGACTTTTGTGATTGGTTGGCTTTGTGGTGATACAATGAAAGTGAAACAATAATATTGATAAAGGGAGATAGACAGTGGTAATGCTGAAGCGAGGCAGTGAGGACCATGGCGCGTGGCTGCGATGTTGAGGCAGCCGTGAGTGCCTAGGCAGTGGCTCGACGATGGCGGTGACGCTGTATTCCCGTTGACGAGTGAGTTTTTTTTTTTTTTTTTGCTTGGCATTGGCTTAGACGGGTTCGAAAGCAACACTTTGCTTTGTTTACGTTTTCAATTTTTGCTTAAAGATGTTTAGTTGTAGTTTAGCATGATGATAGTGTAATTGTATTGGTGTCGTTATTTAGAAATGAGTTTTGAACCTTATGTATGTGAAAGAGATCAATTTGAATAAATAGAATTGTCTGTCTCAAGCATAATGCTAGTAATTTTCAGATTTTTGTGTGTATATGTTTCTTGTGTGTCATCCGTTTAGCTCAAATATGAAAGTCCAATTACTGCTTAGTTTGTATGGACATGTAGGATCTGTTGGTGCAGGATTTAAACAGGTAGGTTGCTCAAGATTGGTTTACATGTTCATCAAAGTTTGAATGTGAGAACTCTGAAAGCATAGGCCATGGAATTGCATCTGTTTTATGTGTTATGCATGACTAATATGTTTGGAGCCTAATCTGTGCAATTAGGCAGGAGGTTTTAGTTTCGTTTTAGGGTCATTGGTCAATTGTAGGATGCCTATTTTTGTTTTAGCAAGTTAGATATGATAAAATTTGTAGTCTGTTGGCTTTAGCTTTTGTTCAAAGTTCGAGTATCTGTTTAAACTAGTCGTAGTAATTAGATTGTTAATGTGTTTAAATTAAGTTTCTTATGGTTAGAGCTATTGTGTAGTAAATCTGTTAGTTCGTTTAGTCTAGTTGTTCATTTTGTAATCAACTGGGGTTTTGATTAATCGTGTAGCTTAGTTGGCTTGTTTGGTTTGAATTGGAATGATATAAGTCCAAATGAACGTGTTCTAGCTTAAGATAGAATCTGGATGTATTAGTTTAGTTTCAAGTAAGTTTGGGGCTAATTTAGGTGGCTTAGTTGGTCCTAGTCCTTTAGTTTAGTGTGATGAGTGTTTAGTGTCCTTTTGAAGGACACTTCCTTGCATTATTTCAGCCCGTTGGGACAGCATAGAGCTGCTGAAATAGTCATCTATAGCTGTTGTACTACCCCTGAAAAAAGGCTAAAAAACACTCAAGTGTAGGGATGTGGGCTTGTACTTTTGTACAAGTCCATACTCCACCTTTTGTTCTTCAATTTCAGCTATAAATAGGAGCATTTACTCCTCATTTAATCAACAACAACCAGCTGAAATTACATGGAATTGAGAGCAAAAAATACTTGAAAAAATAGAGTGAAAAAAAAAAGTAAGTTGGAAGGAGGGATTTAAAACCAAAGGCTTGACATTAAGGAGACGTTTGGTTTGTTGCATTGGGTATATTAATCCATGTATTAAATTTAATCCCTTGTTTGGTTGGTATTTTGAAAGAGGTATAACTAATACATGCATTAAATAATACACCAATTGGTGTATTATTTTGTCCCTCCACCAAGGTGGCATAACTAATACATGGATAAAGTAACAAAATGACAACAATATCCTTCCCATTTCCCTAGAAACCAATAAAAGTCAATCATCAAAAGATATAATTGTAAATTCATTACTTTTTAATTTAAAAATAAATCAAATATATTAAATGATAACTTTTATCTCCAATGAACCAAACACTGGATAAATTTAATCCCCGTATTATTAATCCCTGTAATATTAATCCCTGTATTATTAGTCCCTGTATTACAATCCCTGTATAACTAGTCCATCAAACCAAACGACCCCTAAGGGTCTTTGAGGTATAAATCTTGGAGTTTTAAGGGATAAATATTGGTGTTAGAGAGTCAAGTTCGAGTTGCGAAGGGGCTGGTTCGTTGCTTGCTTTGGTAGCTGTCCATTTGCTAAGATTGAGCTTGTTCTAGTTTGAACTTCATCATATTAGGTTTTATTTTTATTTTTCTCGTAAAATTCGGTATAAAGCTACTGCTATTGTTGTGAAGATATATGCATATGTTAAAGGGCCCAAAGCTTGAAAAAATGTTTAGTTACTCTTCTTTCACAACAAATCTATCTCTATGTTGTAGAAAAAAATGAGAGTGGTGAGGAATTGTTAAATATTTCATGTATGACATATGTTTTACTTCAAAAATGCTCCCCTATGACATGAGTAATTGTTTGAGAAAGGGTAAAGGTATAGCAAGATCTAATCCATACCTAGGCTAGGCTAAACGTAAAGGGGTTTTAGTTTCGCTTTTGCTTTTGTTTGCTCTGGGCTATATTTATTTCATGAATGAGGTAGGTAAACTCAAGATCTTACCTAAAGAGTCATATATTATATATGCTAGGTGTTGGTTCAAAATTAAGTCATGATAATTTTAGGCTAATCTTGGCATAAAACAAGGAAACGGAACTTGGAGATGCTATTTTTGCTAAAACACCCTTTAAAGCAACCCATTTTCGCAAATAATGCAGCCCATATCAGTTTTAATGAAATATGACGGCTGCTTTTGTAACTTGTTTTCATTTTTTAAAGACAGCCCCACAAAGTTGTTCCAAATTAGCAAACAGCCTACTGTATGGATATATTTTTCATAATCTATATTTTTAAGGCAAATTTGGGAGTCCCAATTTGTCACTTATTAAAGTTAAATTTTGTCACTTAATAAAGTTAGAGGTTATGTTTTAATTAAATCGATTAGGCAAACTAAATAGGAGCAAGAAGAGTTTCTACGATTGAGTTTAATAATAAGTATGACTCGTGGTCTGCTTATTAGGCTAAAGGAAATTAATTCTATTAAACTCATTTTGTGTTAAGCAATAAAAATAAAAATATGATAATTTTTTCAAATAATCTTTACGACAGCTTATTAATGCAAACGGGTTTAACCCATTTATGATTTTGGCCAACAAACTCACCTTTTTATTAATAGTATCGATGAAGTCAATTAAATTCTTTTAAATAGACCAGTCCTTTGTGAGGTTTGGAAATGCGTAATACATTTTTTTATTTATCTATTTATTTATTACGAATCAAAGTGTAAATTCGTCCAGTCCTCTATGAGGTTGGATAAGAATAACGCTTTTAAATTTCCTAAATCAAAGTGTAACTTCGTCCAGTCCTCTGTGAGGTTGGATAGGAATAACGCTTTTTTAATTTTCTTAAATTAAAGTATAAAAATTTAAATTAACGGCATTAGTATAACAATCATATTTAATAAATTAAAATTGCAACAATAAAGCAACTGTGCTTGGCACAGGACTCGACGGTGCCTAATACCTTCCCGAGAATCAACTGAGAACGTTACCTGAATCTCTAACACAGACCATTAGGCGAGTCAGAGGTGTTCCAAGATACCTTTTGGTGAATTGACACACCTTAAACTTGTCAAGTGGCGACTCCGAGTTTTCTCTAAAATAATTTTGTACCTCTTTGAACACCAGTCACTAGCATTTATATAAACACTCGCACGCAGTGAAGTTATATCTTTTTAGGGCGTAACAGATACCATGTGAAATATTGAAGATCTAGGCTTGTTTGATACAAACCCAGCTAAGAAGGAAGAGAACCAATAAACTTTGTAAAGAGAGGAAAAATGCAGAGCATTTGATACATTGGAAATATCTGGAAATCTGAATGTAAAAACTAATGTACAAAGATGCTAACTAATGCCTATTTATACAAGGACCAAATCTAACTAATTGCATTGAGCTAAGATTAACTAACTGCCTAAGATAACTAACTTCAGCTAGCTTAACTGATAAGTTAACTAACTAACTAACTAACTAACTCTTGCTGACTGTGCACTGGTGACTTGCTGAATGTGCAATGTGTATCAGTAGACTCAACATTAACTCGCCGCCAATATGAATTTATCATGTTTAGACGACATAAGAAGATATACTCCCTCTGTTCCATTTTGTTTGTCATAGTTACTGTTTCGAGAGACAAACTTCTTAAATTTGATTATAGATTATGATATAAATTTTTAACTTTTTTTAAATAACATTTACATATTTAAAAACTATATGAAAAGTACTAAAAGTCACAATATTTTCAACGAAATTTCAGCTCTCAAAATTAATGAAATTTTCATATATATTCACGATCAATTATGAGTACAACATCATGAGAAATTTAATATTCATTCTTTTATTTTACAATAAATTACAAGCATAACTCGCGATCACTCATTCCACAAGTAATTGGTAAAGTTCTAATTACACCACTGTTACATGATCTCCAATAATTAAAGGAAAAAACACCCCTCATATTCTCTGCATTGTTCTTTTGTAGGAGTGGTAGTTTTTCTTGTCAACTGTAGCAATACTGGTGTGACTGCGATTGAAATGACAAGACCAAAGGGATTACGTAAGGGACAATTGGATGGGATGTCTGTACCTTGTTGGGAGTCGCTCGTCGGCAGACAACACCTTCTGCAGTGGCTGTGAAACGGTTTCTTCTTAAAATTAAGAACATTGAAACGGTTGATTGAACACGATTTTGTGAATAATCTCTTTTGAGTTTAAAATAGCATTAAGAATTCTACACTATTATCCTAATCAAAATATTAATTATTAGATGTAATGTTTTATCATGAAAATGGCTGTGTAACTTGCAAAATATAGTGAGTAGACTGTGTTAGTGAATACTTGGCCTGCCTCACTTGTGTAAAGGTATTCAAATCAGTTTATAACGTTCCAGGCCACACCACTTATTACCTTAAAGTTTTGGGTTAGACGCTTAGATTTTTTTTCACATGTATCACAATAAAGACCAATGATATTAAAGCAAGAATGTGAAAATTTTCCAACAGGAATGTATCTATCTTTCTTGATCATAAACAAAAATATATATTGCCAAATAGACTAGAACGATAGTAAGTAAATGTCAGGGAAAAATAAAATATAAGTCAAACCTAATGACCTTATATACTTATTAGTAGAATTCAAACTAGCACTCCTTATTAGTGGTATTTTTCCTACTTAGAACAATTAAAAATAGAGCTATTCCCTCCCTTCCAACACATATATGTTTGCTTCACGTAAGCTTTCCCCTTGAATTTTGTTTCCCTCTATTCTATGCCTTGGCTTCAAAGTTTTACACCAATATGCTTCCTAACGTCCAAAAGGCGTCCTTAGCTTAGCTCTATTTAACCTTTAGAACCTTCTTTGGTTTTCTTTATTTTTAAGTGCATAAATATCGAGATGAGTAAAGTTTCTTACATTTCTTGTTTTTTTTATATCGAGATGAGTAGATTTTCTTACATTTCTTGTTTTTTTACATCATATTTTTGTTGTATCCGAAATTAATAATGTCTCTTACAAGTTCTGAGTGTATTTAAAAAGTAGGCTAATTCTCATCATGTGCTATATTAGTGGGGTACTATTTACACCTTCCTAATTTTTTTACAAGATATCATAAGTACTTTTGGTATGGAGTTTTTACCTCAGTGAACTTATGGAATGGAGGAAGTAAGAATTAATTGGTGGAGTGAGCAACGAATACCTATAATTAAACAAAACAAAAAGGCTATATACAATGAAAAATATGTACGGTTGAAAGTAGTATTATAGCTGTCTGTCAAGTGACCCACCACCAAAAGCTTCAATATTTTCTTATATCTACTCAAAATAAACAACGCAGAACTACTTGTATTAACAAACAGCGACAAGCAGTCCTACCTACCTTCATTCTTCTTTCTATACATATCTCTCTCCATATCTTTAGCCCACTTTCTCCCTATTCTTCTTCATTCCTCATACCCCACAGAGCTGAAAACCTCTTTGTGGAAATTAACTGAACAACAAAAAATGAGCAGTGGCTATGATGGTGGTGGGCCTTGTGGTGCATGCAAGTTTCTTAGAAGGAAGTGTATGAGGGGTTGCATATTTGCACCTTATTTTGACTCATCACAACAAGGCATGCTTCACTTTGCTGCTGTGCACAAAGTGTTTGGAGCTAGCAATGCCTCCAAGTTACTGCTCAGTACTCCAGCAAATAAGCGTCTGGAAACTGTCGTTACACTCTGCTATGAGGCTCTTGCTAGAGTTAGAGACCCTGTCTATGGTTCTGTCGGTCACATCTTTACCCTTCAACAACAGGTACTATTTTCTCGGCCATAATTAACATCAATACACTGAGCGTAAAAAGATTTTTTTTGTACTACTATTAAATCACCCATAATTGGTAACCTGAAAGCTAAGACACCCATAATTAGTTACGTATTTCTCTTTTGCTCACGTCTGTGAAACCGAATACGAACTAAGCAATAAGCATTAGGAATGCTGAAGTGAAGGAACTGTGTTTGCATGCTTAGTTGAAGATAATTAAGAAGCATTGGGTGGTTTTCTTATGGCATTTTGGCAAGTCTTTTCTGGTTATAACTGCTTTTTGAGAAGTTGCTTATTAATAATGCGTATAATTTCACACGTACTAATTCTTATTAGTGGCAATAATAATAAATCCTAGGATTGAGTATGACTTGAAACAATTTGTGCGGGTGACTTTCCCCTCCTTGTTTTGTTTAAGCTGACTTGTACTGTTTCTCATAGGGAATAGAAATTGGATTAATGTAATATAGTTGATGGATGTGGACTTTTCTAGTGTTTTCTTGCTTGCCGGGCCTAACAAGTAATCCTAATCAACTTTAGCAACTCGAGAAATACAAAATAGATCAATAATTTGACTTACTTGCTTTCTTTGATTTGTTGTCTTTCATGGAAGTGTACAAAATATTGCTAAAAGTACTCCTACTTAGTGGAAGTCTTGGATATTTGGCATACTCAATTCAGATGCATTAATGAAGCTAGAGACAACTACGTACTCAATATTTTGTATTACTCCCATGTAACACTAAGATGCATTAATGAAGCTAGAGACAACTACGTACGTGCTTAATGTTAGGTTCAATTTTCTTCCCTGAAGAATAAAATACAGTGTGGAGTTTCCATTATGGGCAGAAATAAACAAGAATGCAATTCTTTGGTTTGATATAATTAATTAGGTAGGATAGCAATATATATACTACTTAAAACTGTTAGCGAGCATGGGTGGAGCTAAGGGGCAGATCAAGGAGGTTCATTTAAAGCAGAAAAGACAGCACATGACTAAGGTTTTGATATATGGGCAGTGGCGTACGCAGAATTTTTTATAAGCGGTGTCACTTCCAAATAGAGACATTGATGAATTTTTGAAAATCCGCATTTAACTTTTCGAAATCAAGGATTTTTTTGTTAGCCTTCTATTCCTATTGTATACTTACGTAGATAGGTTTCGAATCCACGAATATTGAAAAAACAGATAAGCACATAACCACTACACCATTAACACTTCTTGTTTCAAGTAGTGTCACCTTTTATATTTGTACCAACATATTGTAGATTTTCATATATTTATATGTATACTTGGTAAAAAAATTAGACGAAGCAGTGTCCCGTGACACCCCTCCCTCTAGGGTAGTTTCGCCCCTGTATATGGGATGCACGCTATTTTCAATGGGACTAATAATGTTAGAGTTATCGACATGCTACAATATTTTCGTCCTTCTACCTCTCTTCAACCAAAAATGAAAGGAAGTTTTGAAGTTTCTCCCACTTACCTTACCATTTTCCCTTTTCTTGGTTCTCTACATTTCTAGTAATAAAATTTGATATTGATACTTTAGTGCAACAAATCATTAGTTTGGGTACAATCTGTGAAATTTACACCCTTTCCCTTCTTTTTTGCTGTTGTCATAAGCAAAGATATAATGGGATTTCATTTTAGTTGTAGAACGAGTTACTCATAATATAACAATAACTATTAGAAGTTAACTACAGGTAATCGTCAATAAAAGGAAGGTAGTAACCTGGAATATAAAGCAGATTACCTATAATAGGTTGAAGCATGCTCATACCGTGTTATTGTACGTTAGTGGTTAGAGTTTGCTTTTTAATTTGTGTCAAGACATTATCCCAATTAATAGAAACAATTTAATTGTTGTTTGGTTGATTGTAGGTTGTGACATTGCAAGCTGAGTTAGCTTATGTTCAAGCCCGTCTTTCCACCTTGCAGCATGTCAATTATATGCCACCAGCATCGTCACTGACAGACCTTCAATCGGCCTCTTCTAACATATCATCAGTGTGTTTGGATCCTCTGTTCAATATTATAACAGGCTTATCTGATCATGTGTTGGATCAACCACTGGAAAATTATGACGTCCATATACAGTAGTTGTAGACACTAATTTAGAGTAATTAGCTTCCAATCTTCACTAAGATCTTGTTTTAACTCTATGAAGATTAACATTTAAATCTTTTTTGTTTAAATGTAACTTTTTCTACTTTCATCAATGCCAATTGTGCTTGTTTGATTCTTGTTGGACCTTAACCCGAGCGAACGTGGTGTTGTTAAAATATCCACCAAGATCAAGATAGAACTTTCATATCTTCCAGATTTATATTCATTTTGTAAGCCTATATCTGTTACCTCAGCCATGCATGTTCAAGAGAGGGAGCCTTGCTCGTCTTGAAAAATCATGCTGAAAAAAGCATGAGAAATGAAATTGAACAATGATATGCTGTTTTCAATAGAATACCATAAATACACACAACACATTTATAGGTTGTGGCTTAAGGATAAGGCATAATGAACTGTATAGACTGAAGCCATTAATCATAAGTCATGACAAACCATAAGTCACATTTGTCGTTCATAAGGGATAATCTTGACGAATAATCACTTTTTCAGTCGCTCAACAAGTAACAGCCAGTAGTTATAAAGCTTTAGCAATTAGAACATTTAAACAAGGAAGTCCTGATGAATAGCAACTAAAACCGTTTAGAAAATTTTCTCAAACTTTGTACTAACCTCCAAAAGAAATTACTGGAATATAGTTCAAATTTTTAAGAAATTGTTGGGAAATTTTTTATCATTAGCCATTTTTGGACGCGCGCTCATTGGGAACTATCCACAGTTTCAAAATTCATTGAAGAATAGCCAAAAATTTGCATGCACACTTAAGCTCTATTAGCGTTTGGAAAAACACCCCAGACAAGTCCCATATCAAAGCCCCAGTATTTTGTTATGGGACCGAAACTTTATACAAAGTCCCATGACAAAATAATGGGAAATTGAACTAATATGTTCAAAGGTCCCATTATTTTGTTATGTGAATTTATCTCATAACAAAATAATGGGATTTATCCCATAACAAAGGTCCCATCAAAGGGATAAATCTCATTATTTTGTTATGAGACTTTATATATAAAGCTTCAGTCTCATAACAAAATGCTGGGGCTTTGAACAAGTTTTGTTCACAGCCCCAGCATTTTGCTATGGACTGAAGCTTTATATAAAGTCCCATAACAAAATGCTGGACCTTGAACAAAACTTGTTCAAAGTCCCAGTATTTTATACTGGGTTAGTTTAGTGAAGCTTCCCAGTATTAATACTGGGATTTGTCCGGAGATGGCTATTTCTCAACGAATTTATTTTTGACGGCTACAAATTAATTAGCGCGCGCCAAACAGGCCCCTACACGAAATTTTTACGAAATTGATCTCCAACTTCATATTTTACCGTTCTAGGAAAAATTCTGTAACTTTGAACCAAATGTCAAGTAATTTTTGGAAAGGAAATTTTTTCTGAACTTTCAATGGCTATTCATCAAAAATATTTCATACTTCTATAAGTTTGTGGTTATTCTTCAAAAACATGCAAGTTTTGGCTATTCGTCACCCTAAACAATAGATATACGATTAAATATTGGGAAATTTTTAAAACTAGGCAGCCCACAATATCAAATTATAAAGACATTTTTACGTTAATTGACATACTAAACCACTTAATTACAAAAAATACCGATATTTTTAAATAATTACCCTATATACCAACACTATTTCACATTTTACAAAATATACAATTTTTCATTTCCTTTCTTCCCTCTCTACCCAAAACCCTAACTTCTCCCTCTCTCTTTCTCTCCTCTCCTCCACCCACCCACCCCACCCTCCCGCCGTCACCCCCCCCCCCCCCCCGTGCCTCTGCTCCGCCGTCGCAGCCGCTGCGTGTCTCCACCATGGCGATTGGAGCAGATCTGCTCCTCATTTTTCTTTTTCTTTTTTTATTTTGTACGTGTATATGTGTGTATTTTTATGTATACACATGTATTTTGTTAATACAAGTTCAGATCTGCTTCTCCTTCTTCTTTTTTACATTTGAATATACACATTCAAATTCAGATCTGCAAGTGTATGTATCTGTATGTTCGTGTATATACATGTAATAATTTTCAGCACAGAAGTGTATGAACGTGTATGTTACTGTATGGACATGTATATTTGAGCATCTATTGTATTTTTTGTATGTGTTTTTGTGTGTATGTCAAGTGTATGTATGACATACATAAATTTGTATGTTTAATTTGTAGATCCGTCGATCCTTGTATGTATGTGTGTGTTTAGTGTATGTAAAATATTTTTTTTTGTGTATTTACATGTATTTTTTGTTTATATGTATGTTGCAAGTGTATTTTCAAAGAGAAATCAATGTTTATATGTGTATTTCATATTTTAGATACCAAAAAAAAAAAAAAAAAAAAAAAAAATCCGGTGGGTGGCCGGCGGTGACTAGGCAGCGCCGCCGCCTGAGGTGGTGGCAGTGGGGGGGGGGGGGGCAGTATGAAGAAGAAGAAGGAACCCTAATTTGTTAATTTTGTTGGTTTTGTATATAATGGGTAAAGAAATGTTGGTATATTTTGTAAATTGGAATAATGTTGTTATTTTTTGTAATTTTGGTGTTAGGGTTGTATATATTTGTGATTAGCCCAATTATAAATGAGGGCCACATATCATCCATAGCACCCCTTATTTTTAAATACACAACATAGCACTTCCTTAATTTCAAAATTATACAACATAGCATCCATTTAAACTAAAAACCCTAGGAGCCACTCCCCCACCCTCCTCCACCACTGGCTCGCCACCGAAAACTGAGCCGCCACTGCTGCCGCCGCCGGCCGGCGGTGGCCGGTGGCCGGAAAATGAAAAATTCACCGAATCTCGCGCGGATTTGCTTATTTTATTTGTGGATTTGTTTAATAAATATTTTTTAATAATTTTATATACCTAAATCTATCAAAATAATAAATTATACATGCAAATACATAGAAAATGTGTATGGAAGAAGGAAAATACAAAAATATACACACAATAAACATAAATTTTATACAAAACATCCATAAGAAGTGCACAAATCTGAAATTTATACAATTTTATTCATTCATACACGCATATACAGCTTTATACAATTTTACAATGCATAAAATGTATTTTATACACTGTCAATACGTACATATACAGATTTATACATTTTTATACACGTTTACAGAATTGTATACACTTGTATAAAAATGTATAAAAGTGTATAAACTCACAAAAATAATTTTAAACAGTGCCTGGGGCAGATTTTACACAAAAGCTTAACAAATATCCAAGATCTATACAGTTTTATACAAGAAAAATACTAGATCTAAACGTTAAACAATAGTTTTAACAAAAAACTAGTATATCTCAATGAATTTTTATGAAAAAAGTGAAGAAAAAGAAGAAAATTGATAAATAAACTCCTCACCGGAGTTTTGATCGGAATATACAACGAAAATCAATATTGTTATTAAAAAAAAAAATGGGGCCATGCGCGGTTGTCATATGATATCTCCGTTGTCCTTTAGTAAGTGTTGGTCCTCCAATGATGGTATAATTTAGCAATTGCTAGTTGACTACTTACACTTGGTCAAAGATCAGTGCTATAGCGTAAGGAAAACGACGATGTAACATCCGCTGCAGCCATCTCCTACGTGGCTCAGGGTTCAAACAAATTAAACACTCCCTTTCTTCTGGATCCCGTATGATATCCAAAGTGGTGGAAGGGCTGGGGTAGCGGCGCTGTTAGGTTTAATGGGGAAGAGAAGAGAGAAAAATGGGAAGGAGAGAATGAGAAGAGAGGAAAAATGGGGGCTAGGGTTTCTTTTCTTTAAATATGAGGTGCTATAGAGTGAAAGAAAAATTTAAAAAAATGGAGCGGGGTGCTATGTCAGGTAAAGTAGCAAAATAGAGGTCTTTTTTTGGTAATTTTCATGAGTGTGGTGTCTCTCAATGTAATTGTCCCATAAGTATTTTAGGAAAATTTAGTGACTATCCTAATAGCTAAATTACCCAAAATATCAATACTTTTACTATATTTACAAAATATAACAATAGTTTTCAAAAATTACCCCACATACCATTTTTTCATTTCCCACTCTCCACCAAACATAAAACCTTAATTTCTTCCTCTCTCTTTCTCTCCCCTCCTCCACCCACCCAGCCGTCATCCACCTCCCCTCACAGGCGACCAGTCCCCCATCGCCGGCTATTGCCGTTGTTCGTTATTGTTGCTGCTGCGTCGGATCTCGGTGGTGGTGCTGCTGAAGTTCAGTGGCGCTGCTCTCTTGCGGCAGCGCTGCTGCACCGCAACGGTGGCGCATCGATCTGCTCGTTTTTCGGCCTCCAACTCCGATTTGCTCCTCTTTTTTTTTTCTTCCTTTTTATATGTGTATATATTGGTATTTGTATGTATAAATTTGTAGTTATTTTACATAAATATGTATATCTTTGTGTTTTGTGTATATCAATATCTATCTCCACTTTTGTATGTGTATGTTTTTGTATATATGTGTATGTTATTGTATGCTTTGCGTATGTGTATGTCTAGAATAGATAATTATTTTATATATTTTTTTGTATATCTTTGTATGTTTGTATATATTTGTCATATGTTTGGTTATGTATAGTTTCAAAACATTAATTTTTATTTTTTTTTTCAATGTATAAATGTATATTTTTTGTATGTTTCATCTTGTAGATCCAAACAATTTTAAAAAAAAAAATCTGGTGGCGGCAGCTGGAGGTGGCTGGCCGGTGGCTGTGAGTTGTGGAAGCATCCCCCAGGGCAGTGATGGGTGGAGAAGGTAAGAAGAAGGAGATAAAATACTAACTTGTAGGTATTTAGTGAAACTTGTATATGCTATATAAACAAACTATTGATATGTTTTGTAAAATGGTAACGTATCAATATTTTTTGTAAATATGGTGTTAGCATTGTATATTTTTTATAAATCTCCCAATATTTTTTAACTTGCTTTTGCAACAAAAAATTTCATCATATGTACCCACTTATCCTTGGTTATGGTTTTTTATCCTCATTTAAGAATGATTTAGCAAAATGACTCCGGAGACAGCATTTCAAGTTATAAATTGACAATTGCTGCCTCTTTGGGAAATATAAAGGGCAAGTGATGCATGCGAAGAGATTAAAGGGGCGGCAACACTTCAAGTTATAAATCGACAAGTGTTGCCTCTTCGGGGAATATAAAGGGCAAGTGTTGCCGAGGCGACACTTCGAGTTATCTTTGAGGGCGGGACATCACTTCAAGTTATCTGGGAGAATGTTGAAATAGATAAACGGCCTAGTGCTACCAAAGAGACAGCACTTACTATAAAGGGAGGGGCGGATATAGGCGTCAATATAAGATTTCGTAGGGGTGCTTCCGTCCGGAATTTATTCATTAAAGTTAGCGGAGACCATTCTTGCAAACCATTTTAAAAGGGGACAGTTAGGCAAACTATTGTCGTCGGTGTCATAGTTGTGTAATTCTCTCCTTTTGCACCTGCGATTTATAATGGACCATTTACATAACTATATTAAAAGCTATTTTTACAAAAGTAGTAATAATACGATGCCATTTTCAAAACGTATCAAGATTTTCCCCCCTTTCTGCACAATATATAACAAAACTAAGAAAGAAAAAAGTTTTTTTTAGATATTTTTACGCTAATTGACGCATTAAACAGTGAAATTACAAAAAATACCGACATTATTAAGAAATTACACAACATAACGACATTTGTATGAATTTTACAAAACATACCATTTTATCATTTTCCTTTCTCTCTCTAATCCAAAGCCCTAACTTCTCCCTCTCTCTTTCTCTCTTCTCCTCCACCCACCCTCCCTCCCACCCACCCACCTCCCGTTGTTCCCCACCCTCCGTTGCCCGCCGCTGCTGCTACTATACCTCCGGCGAGACTAGAGCCTGCTGTTTCTTGATCTTCTCTTCTTTTTTCTTTTTTTTTTTGGTTTCATTTTGTATGTGTATATGTGTGTATTTTATGTATATATATGTATTTTTTATGTATTCTTCAGATCTGCTTCTCCTCCTTCTTTTTTTTTAATTTTGAATATACATATTCAGATATTCAGATGCAGATGTATGTATCTATATGTTGGTGTATATACATGTAATGTTTTTCAGCACACAAGTGTATAAACGTGTATGTTACTGTATGAACATGTATATCTGAGCATCTATTGTATGTTTTGTGTTTGTTTTTGTGTCAAGTGTATGTGTGACATACATAAATTTGTATGTTTAATTTGTAGATCCGCAGATCCTTGTATGTATGTGTGTGTCTAGTGTATGTAAAATATTTTTTTTTTGTGTATTTACATGTATTTTTTGTTTATATGTATGTTGCAAGTGTATTTTCAAAGAGAAATCAATGTTTATATGTATATTTCATATTTTAGATACAAAAAAAAACAAAAAACAAAAAATCTGGTGGGTGGCCGGCGGCGGCGCCGCCGCCTGGGGTGGTGGAAGTTGGGGGGGGGGGGGAGGGGCAGTAGGAAGAAGGAGGAACCCTAATTTGTTAATTTTGTTGGTTTTGTATATAATGTGTAAAGAAATGTTGGTATTTTATGTAAATTGGAATAATGTTGTTATTTTTTGTAATTTTGGTGTTAGGGTTGTATATATTTGTGATTATCCCTTTTTTTTACACAAACCCTTGACCACCATTGTACCATCCACCTGCTATCGCTTGCCCCTGATGCATTTTTCAATTGCCACCGCCATCGAATTTTTTAATCAAGCAATTGATTTTTTTGCTTTTGTTATGTTACTGAATATATACACATAACATACAACAGGTATACCTTACTCATACAATTCAAATATTGATGAAATACACCATGAAGGATTTGTGTTATTGAAACACTATACTTGATGTCTAGTGTATCTCCATTTTATATACAACGATATATTAGATATACAATGGAGATACATGAGACATACACTTATACAATTGATGTATGTCATTGTATATATTTGGATGTCTATAATATGTCCATTATATGTACAATGAATGTATTATGCATCATCGTACATATAATGAAAAAACAGTGGACATATCATCCTCCCACCTGAATTTACAACAAAAACACAATAACCACCATAAAATAAAATTTAAAAAAGAAAAAAAAAAAGGAGAAGAAGTAGAATGATACATACAGATAACCAAGCAAAACACGAAAGATACAAAATAGATATATACACATGACATACAACTAAAATACTTGACATATATTTTACATGCTATTTAAATTTTTTTCATATTTGTATCTGAGTTGAAACGCCGGATAATTGTCATTGACTCTAGATCAATAATGAAAACGAAGCAGCACTAGCAACAAAGAACATCGGCTGGGGAAGAGAGGGAGATAGAGAGAGCTCGCCGAAAAAAAATAGCTGGATCGATGGCGGAAGAAGCTTGCAGTGGTGGTGCTTATAGCCAAGAAGAAGAAGGAGAAGCAGCAGCAATGGCTTCGATAGCAGGAGAAGCTCACGGTGGTGGTGGCTTATAGTCGAGGAGAAGAAGCAATAAATTCGGCGGTAGAAGAAGCTAATGACAGAGAAAAGGCAAAGACAGCTTCTTCTCATCGACGCCGAATTCTTTTGTGTGTGTGTGAGAGAGAGAGAGAAATATTATATGGGAGAGACAGTTTTTGGCTGAGATAGAAAGAGGAAACCAAAATTATGTTCTCTTTTGTTATATTTGTAGCTGTATTGGTCGGTTTTCTGTTCGATCACGAAAGAAGCAAACTCGATCGTATGCAACATGCAGATTCACTTCGAACGTTATGAGATCGGAAAGAAGCTGCTTCGGTTTGGTTTCGTTCGGTTGTGCGATGTTGATCGGATAAAATCGGAAACAACATTATTGTAGATCAGGTTAACTGACCCTCATCTCTAAAATATCGGAACAGATAGGGCGAATTTAGTGGAGCAGATGACGACGTGCAACAGTGGGATGAGAAACGTGGGGGAGTGGAAGTCTGCTAGGGTTTGGGGATTCTCCTCCATTTCAACCTATAAATAGGGCCTCATATTTTCATTTGAGGACACGTTCATCTGAGCAATATTACTTTACTCTCTAAAACCATTATTCTCTTGTCAAGAAAATAGTCAACAGTGTTTTTACCTTTGTCAATTTATTACGTCAGAGATCATCATTGTATTTAAAGCTTCGATCGTGATTTGGTTCAAACGTGGAGGGAGATCTGTTCTTTCCATTGAAGCAACATCCATCGATCCATCAAATACAATAAGCCTTTACTGCTTTGATTATTTATTTGTTGCTTGCTTCGTTTAAATCTACATTCATCTTGATTATAACATCTTTTGCCCGTTATCTGTGTTTAATTTAAACAATCTGTTATCGTCACTCATTAAACGACTAATCGACTTGTTCATCGGATCCATTATTCGATTAAATTTGTTCATTCGCCATCATTTTACGTTTATTCATTTCACTTGTTTGTCATCGTATTGCTGCTATTTTCATCGACTCAAGTATCATAACCGTGTTCGGATAACTGTGCATCTTGATAAAACGAAGTCATCTCATCGTATATCATTACTTAGTTCGAATTTGTTTGACAGCATTTATACCCCAGCTTGACATCGAATTTACTTGATACCGAATTTACTCGACATCGATTTTAGACTTGCTTCCAGATCAAATTCTTGAGGTCAATTAATTCGTTCACGTAAACTATTTATCAAACGATCGAATTGAGATATAAAACGGTCGCCTTAGACTCAACTAAATATAAATCTAATTGTAAAACCTGATACATTTTTTGGGAAATACAGTAGCATTTTAAAAAAAGTATTCCTATGTTCTGTAAAGTCGGAAAAATATCTTTGTATTTTTTAAATAAAATCCTTGAAGATACACCCAACATAGTTTTTTTGCTTATATATCGCAAGAATGATTTATCAAGTTGGGAGAGGCTAAAAGTGAAAAATAAATGCAAAATATAGAAGATTTATATGCCTAGAAGACGTGAGAAGCATACCAAATAGAATGGTGTTAAGCACAAGTTTAGTCCCTTTTTGTTAAACTTTACAAGTTCTTATTTGTTACATATTGTAAAATCGATATATTATTTTATTTCAGTATTATTCATAAAAATGGTCATTAGCTGCAATGCTTAGTCGGTTCTTTGCTGAGAAAAGAAGAAGATAAAGCCAATATATATATAGAGATGGACCACATGACAAGCTTAGAGTAAATTGCAGTAATAGTACACCAAAAAAAGGGGAGGTTTTGAACTATAAGCTCATTTTACTACTATTAATAAGTGGCAACCCGACAGGTTTTGTCGTCCTTAGTTCCCATAGAACTATATGGTTGGAAGCTAACTAGGAATATTTAGGGTGAATTAGTAATTACGACTTCATCACTTTCCATGCTGACGCACGTGGATGGTGGTGCTTTCCCACCATAAAATATCAAAGCACCCAGTCATCAACTCTAGAAGCTATGACCTTTATTCATATTTTTAAAATACTACTCCTTTTTACTACTTCTCTTCAATTCTCATCTGGCTCTTCAGTCTTCAGGTATGATATTTTTCTCAACTTCTGTTATAATTTCATGTTTTTCTGTACTATCTTTCCAACTTCCGTTTTTGAAGTTAGTACTGTACCTAAGTGAACTTGACAAATAATCGGGACACTTTTTAAACAATTTATGTAAAGCTTTAATTTTATCTTCTAAGGAGATAAGGATGACCAAATGGATTTTCTTTCCCCAGTCTCACTTCTCTCTAAAAACCACCGACATGGCGAGTTTTCTCCCTGGATATTTACACTACTCTATTCATTCCTGTGATCAGGGTTTGCTTCGTTCTTCTTCATCCTTTTCCGGTTCTCTTCACTCTTCTGACCATGCTGTTATGTTTTTATTCTTTCAAATTTTCACCAAATATGCAACAGGTTGTTTTGTTTCTTATTGTTTAATGCATATATCTTTGTGGTTTTCAGCAGATTTGAACTTGGATTGAACTTTTTGATTGATTGCGTTCCCCCGATTTCATCAAAATCAACAGTTTAGAAATTCCAAAGTACTCGAAGCTCTAATTTCAAAATTGACGTAGCTCTATAAATTTTCAGCAATTAGATGATGGATTCCGTACCTAGATTTGGTTGCGATTTCTTAATCTAAATGCTTTCTCTGCAGAAGATTTGGATAAAAAGTGCAGGAATAATCCCAACAGATTATGAAAGTGATCCGAGTGTTTGGTTTGACGAGATAATGAGGGAAAAAGGCGGAGGTTGGTAAAGATTTGAAAGACCACACATTCTTCGCTCATCCGTCGGCTTAATTTAACTGTTCAACTGACTTGGTGGCTAATATCATTTAAGCTCCTTATACTTGATTAGTTATTCCATGCAAAGTGACTTTGTGCCAAGCTAATCTTTTTAGAAATTGCAAGTTAACTACATGAAATGAATAATTTTGTCAGGGTAATCACTAGGATTATTTTGACTGAAGCTAACATGCATATCTTGACCGAGTTTCATGCATAATTAACATGCATATCTCGACTGAAGTTTCAATTTCCCGATGCTTGTGAGTTTGTATGTAATGTGCTGGTATGCAATCTGCTTAAATGATGTTAATGATTAATCCTCAATAAAGTTGCATACAGATACATGGATGTCACCTTCCATAGCTGTCTATTATTCACGTCCTGGATTTGTGGCTATAATAGCATTGTGCATTCTGTTGTTTCGATTCAGGACTGGATTTCATTAGTGGATTTCGTATATTTATTTCCATTCCTTATGCCTTGGTGAATTGGCGATTCAATTGCTCAGTCTGGTTGTTAGATACTTTTAGGAGGTTTGTTATGCAAAAGTTTTTTTTAAAGATCCTGCTGTGTCTCATATAGAATATATGCCTAATTAGCTCATTTGAGCTGCTTCATCCTGATTCTCTTAGTATAACCCTATATTCCCATAGTACAATAATTTAAGGAAGCTAAAAGAGTCACCTTCACATCAGATGCTGTAAGAAAGATACCATCAAAACGGTAGCATTGCCTCCAAGGTTGAAATTCTTAGCGCCTCATTAAATCTGAATAAGTTGTTTTCAACTGGACACGTATTACTGTATTACAACAATATTGAGCATCACTCAGTATTTTTAATCAAAGTGTAAGCACCTACAAAACCTGCAAGATGAATTTACTGATAATGGTGTTAAGAACATACACTTTTATTCATGTTATACACCTGTATAAATGGAGTCATTTCTTGCTTATGGGGATTATACTAAACATTTGTTCCTTTATAATGGTTTATTCTATCTTATTTTTTCGTTACGGTACTAATGTGAAGAGAAGTTTGTATGTAATGTGCTGGTAACAGCTAGAAGCATCATGGGTTTCTGGTGATGGGTTTAGAGGGGAGGAAGTTGCTGGAAACATGGGCCACCAAGTGACTGATTTGTAACTCTGGTGTTGATGGCGACTAGAATGGTGTTTGTTTCAACATGGATGTGGAGGAAAGAAGTGACTTTTAACAAGGGAACAGGAGAAGGTGGAAGGTTGAGAAACTGCCACAGTTTGAGGGGGTTGGTGGCGCCAAGGTGATAATTGGCTGCTTGATTAAGTTAGGAGATCCGACATGGTAGTTGAGGCTCTTGGGTACATTTATCTTTTTTTTTTCTTCTTGAAATTACCATTTCAAGTTGTGGCTTTGCTCTTTGTTTTAGTTAACTCTTTTCTTTTCATCGTTGTTTTGTGAGTAGGAATACTGGTTGTAATGTTAGTCTGACTGAGAATTCGAATGTACTATGGTTTGATCTTGGAAAGATTGCCCAAATTGTTGGCAAGGACTTGTCCACAACAACTCAGATTTGCTGCCTTTGTTTTTCTTTGACAAGTTAATAATTATGTTCCTTGAACAGTGCCTTACTATTTTGCCATGACGCAGAGTTTTAATCCTCATACAAATGAATTTTCTCCTGTCCACAACAACTCATATATTTGTACGTTTTTGTAAATAGTGACACTTTTGTTTTTACTAAAGTACTAGCTATGTAGCAAGAATAGAACGAGTTTGTGCATAATTAACCGTTACTCTCCGCAAAATCTCGGAACAAATGAGATAAAACCGTTGCACGTGAAATTGTTGGGTATTTGCAACTAAACAGATAATGAAGATGGAAGGGAATTAATAGCTTTGTTTGGAAAGTATTCGGTGAACAAAATGTTGGGCCTGGGCTTAGCACGGGCCAAGACTTGTCTAGTACTTATCAGACATAAGTTCAAGTTGTAATATATGCCTGAGTTAGTTTCGCCCTTGACATAGCAGTTCGTGATATTCTAGAAGTTACAACAATAAAGATAGGTCAATGTGTTGTAATATTATGCAGAAGTTTCAGTTATATTAGGCTTGTGAATAATTGAGCAATACAATTTTCTTTTTGGACTCTTGAGGCAGAATTATACTCATATGTTCCCGACAAAATTAATTTATCTACACGTCTTATGGTCAACATATGTCCTTTTTCTAAAGGTTCTTAACGAGTTTTTAAGCGCGGTTAAAAGTTCAGGACCATCTCTTATGGACGTCATCCTTGCAAATCACCCTCTCTTATGGACGTCATCCTTGCAAATCACCCGTGCCTGACCAACTATTAAAAATGACGCAATTTACCTCCAATTTAGATTTGGTCTCAAAAATACCCTTATCGACAATAGTCCAATTCTACCCTTATGAACTAACAAAACTCCAACTCACTATTTTTCAAATTTAAAATTTGACTACCACATAGGAAACAACTACCCCCACCACTTTTATATCTTGTCTTTCTTACCCATAAAAG
This sequence comes from Petunia x hybrida, assembly GCA_037355625.1. Taxonomy (NCBI): domain Eukaryota; kingdom Viridiplantae; phylum Streptophyta; class Magnoliopsida; order Solanales; family Solanaceae; genus Petunia; species Petunia x hybrida. The sequence goes on along the minus strand of JBBBVM010001019.1, from coordinate 360,870 downwards.
AGAAATAAAGCAACAAGGCAGAGATAAAAAATGGTGCTTGAACATTTATGTGTTTTCTCTTTCTTTTGTTGTTTTTTAATAAATTCATTTTCGAAAGGTAATTTTTGAGTATTTTGATTATGTTGTTATAGCAAGTGGTTTACTTGAGTATTTCTCTAAAGATAAATTTTCTTTTCTTCTTAATATGCCCAAGATTTTTAATATAGCCCCGAACAGAGCTGATATTAGACTTTTTCGTAATTGGGATTTTATGAGTTTAGAGTAGTGTTGGGTTAAAGTGTAGTAAAAAAAGGGTAGTTGAAAAAAGATATCATGCTTAATTTGTTTGTTAACAACATATTTCAACAACATATATTGCTTATTGGAGATTTGTATAGAATCACTTCCAGTATTGCTTTATGTATCAATGTATATCTTCAAGTATATTGTGTTGAGAGTGCCTAAATTAATTGTGGCCCTACTGTTTAGGTCATGTCTTGCTGATAAATTTCTCCATATAGTTCAAGCCAACGGATGAAGTTAATAAAGATTCTATTTGCTAAGACATCCACAATTAAGAATACAGAGATGTGATCCTTTTTATTTGTGAAAGATCCATTACAAATGGAGAAGAAGCTAAGATATAGAAGTGGTGCTGTGGGGTAGTTTTTTCCTACGTGGCTGTCTATGTCATTTATTTTATAATTTTTAAATATGAAAAATAATGAGTTGGAGATCCGTTAGTTTTCAAGGATAGAATTGAATAATTCCTCTAACGGTAAGGGTATTCTTAAGACTAGATTCAAATGGAGGATAAAATTATTTTATTTTTAATAGTTGAGGGGGTAAATTTAGCCCTTTTCAGTACTTCTAGAGATTGACATCTGATACAACAAATTTAGGAAGACCAAATCCAAATATAATAACGTTAAAGTTGACACGTATTTGCTGACCATTCTTCAAAATCCCCATATATCTCAGTTTTATACTGACACTGTGTCATTTGAGCTACTAAAAGTTCATGTCAGAGAAGATGATGTTGAAGTCAAATTCTTTGGTACTGTGCATACAAGCCCAACTATCTACTTATTGGTTTCGACTAAAACTAAATGGACAAAGAAGTGCACTTCCTTAAGAGACTTGAAATGAATAAGATTTTACTAGTATATGATAAATACACATCTAACCATATAAACTTCCTTAGAGACTTTAAATGAATAAGATTTTACTCCTATATTATGCATTAATTTTCTTACACCTAATAAAAATCAAAACTTTCTCATGAATTTAACTTATATACATCAATAATATAGCAAATTTTATTAAATCACCTTTACCTATTGTGACATGTTATTTATCTTATTTTTAATCTGTAAAAATAAATTTTACTTTTTATTGAAGTCTATCTATGAATGCAACAGGCGATCATGATATAGTTTCACACCAAATTAGTGAGCGACTTCTTCGGTTAGAAAGGGATTTTTCAGAAGCATGTGTCTCAACGAACAGACGAGCCTTTTCATTAATATTTAAAGACACATACCGACAGTAACAATGTTCATCAAATCATCTCATTTCGTTAAGGATAAGTTTTCTAGTTCATATGTGGATGGGTAAGGTTTTACATGTCAATCTATCAAACTTATTAAATGACATACCTAAAGAAGTTCTATTACTATTTCTTAAAGGGGTTTCCATTACACTAGTTCTTAGATAGTTATAAATTCAAAACGATCAATTATTTCGAGAATAAATTATATTCACACAATTTTTCGCCCGACTAATTTACAAAAATCAATATGTACAGAACAGTCAATATACCCGATCACAAAAGAAATTACTCGTACAATTTATTAGATAAATATCCACAACCACAGGATTATTAACTACCAACTACTTTGAACTCAACACATCACTCAATTCATCAATATGGAGACAAGAAAACCACAAGAAAACAAGAAGAGAGAACAGTAGAAATTGAAGCTAAGAGAGAGATATAAAAAGGGAGGCAACGTTCAAACTGAGAAACAAGAAGAAAGGTAGTTAGTTTAAGTAGAGTAGTTAGTAGTGCATGTTTGACATGAGTCAAATAGTTGAAGTTCCACATACACTCTCTCACTTTCCTCCTCTTATTTACAACAACAATAACCACTGAACATAATGGAGAAATCAAGAATGTAATAATAACAACCTTCGATTTCTCCAAAACAAATATGAATCCTAGTAAAATTGAAGCAGAAGATCTATTCCACCATCACTTGGACCCACACCATCATCAAATTTTAGATCAATCTCAGCCGTCGATTCTTCATCAAGATGATGAAGAGCCTTTTTTCACCGATATCGGATTCTTCCGTGACGACGATGATGACGCCGGCAGCCATACTTCCTCCGATCCTGATCATCAGTTAACTCAGTTGCTACCCCAATTAGAAAACCAAAACGACATCGTTTTGGAAAACCCTAACCCTAACCCTAATTTGAGCGGCGGCGATAAAAACAAGGGGGAGAAACGGCACCGGCATGCCCCGGCCCCTGCCCCGGCGTATATAAGTCCGGAACCTCACATTTCATCGCAATTCTATACGTTTAATAAGGAATCCCATGCCCTAATGATACGGTGTCTTCTCGAAGGCCGGATCGCCACGCCCGAGGAAATCCGATCCGTTACGCCTACTTCCGTGCTCCAAAGCTGGCGTCTTGTGTGGAAGGATAGGAATGAGGATACGGCTTACCTCACGGCTTGGAAGCGGATCCAGGATAAGCTTATTGTGAATTTCGACCCCGGGAATGGTAATGAATTGCTCTGTTTCAAGAATAATTCGAATCAGTTTGTTTCGCATTTTGATCAGTGGTATGATATTGTCACGAGCTTTCACCGTGATGGCGATTTAAAACACTTAGGGTTGAAAGAAACTGTGGAAAAAATCAAGCAGGTTTGGACTGTTGGTGCTAAGTTTTATGGAATTCCTGAGAGTTATATTAGGGTGTGTGTTGAGGTTTGCCCGGTGTGTTCTGAGTCTGCTCCACGTACTAAGAGGCGTAGGTTTGAGTATACTGAATCGTTCGATGTACCTGCTAAGGAAGTGCCTGTTAGGTTACAGCAATTAGCTGCGAAATATAAAGTGGTGTTGTGTATTAGACAGAAGTATATAAGGTATAAGCCATTTATGGCTGAGGTTAAAGATTACGCGTGTCATCGCGCGGGAGAGCCTGCATCCTCGAAAAAATCGAGGATTTTGAAAAGAGAGCCTTATGCGTCAAAACGGTGTGGGTGTGGTTTCCGTATCAGGGCGATAGTTCCAATATCAAATTATAATGAGAAGGATAAGACATTTGTCTATCAGGAGGAAGGGACAGCAGTATTTAAGTTGTATGCAGTGCACTCGGGGCATGAACCTGGCCCCTTGGATGGGAATGCAAGGATAATGCACCGAGTTGTTGGGCATAAAGGAGGGTTTTTGATGGATCAGGAAACAGTGTATGGGATTAGCGAGGAAGCAGAGAATGAAGACTTTGGGTTCCTTGGGAAGGAAGGTGGAGGTCTGCAACATTCCATTTTGCAGCAAATGCAGGAGGCAAGGAATGAGATTGGGCTACTTGAAGGCCAGATCGGGAAAATTCCTGATGAGTTGTTGTGTTCGGTATCTCGTGAATTGTTTGATTTTGTGAATAAGATTAGGAATGTGAGAGAATATGGCTCAAAGTCAGTTGGATTGCTCTCGGATAAGCAGACTTCGGATGATCTGTTGGTTGGGGAGAATGATTTGGCAGATTGGGGTGCTCATCATCATCATCATCATCGCATTTATGACGATGGCAAGGATGCAGAGCTCATTGAGGAAGATGAAGACAGCTTTGGGAGAACACTTGGGGAGGTTGCGTCTTGGGATCAGATAAGGTCAGATTGCAGGAATGAGAAGGATCTGCTGGGGGAGTCTTGTAAATCAGAGAAACCATTGGAATGCAACGAATTTGACCAGAAGCGCATTCTTGACTGTGGGAATTCAAAATTGACCAAGTCTTTAAGGCATGATGAGAGTATAGATACAGATGTAGGTTTCGTAGTAGAGAATTTCTACCCAGAGAACCCTAAATGGTTTGATTCGCCCTGTGAACTGGAATCTGGCACAGATTGCGGTGACAGCGGATTCAAGCCAGGGGAGATTGTTTAGAGATCTTACAGCTGGTGAACCCACTCTAACTTAATTCTGAGTCTTTTTCTTTCCATTTTTCATACTATAATGTTAGAAGTGGGTTGTATATTTGTGTAAACAAAAGGTTGAAACATCTGGCAGCCTCTTTGTTGTCTTTTCTGTTTGTAATTCTGTAAAGTATAGCCCTTGGGCTTCTTTGCACATACATTAGAGTTATTTGACTTGTCATAAATCCTCATAACTTAATCTTTGTTATCATATCTGAGTTAGTGGTTGCCTTTATTATCTTTCGTTTGTTATATACACCATTGCTCTATTGATTTTATTGCTGAGATTCATATATCAGATAATTACTACTGTTTCTACCTATGCTGCTGTTGTGATTATTGTAAAATGATTCCTGTAGGCAGTCTCTTATACAAAGTTCTGATGCATGTATTGGTAGCATTCTAGAATGGTGTTAAACATTTTGGGATGTTCCGAAAAGGAAAGACCGTCGCATTAAGTGGAAAGACTGATTTCTTTTAATATCGTGGATTTTTTTTTTATCAAGTAAATAATATCGTAGATTACGGCGGGAGAGTTATTCTTTATCTCCAAAAAAGGGAGGGTTATTGCTAATAACATCTTCTCTTTTCGTTCTTCCATAAAAGCTTGGATATTAACGTTCAAGAATATAGCTGTATTTTTAGTTTTCTATTTTTTTCTTTGTTATAAACGTCACAAAAGCTTCTAGTTGGAGATGGAAACTTGCAACTCTATTAAGTTTAAGTTTTATTCAGATGGTTGATTAACTTGGTGGTGATATATGGGTGATCGATTAAATGTATGGCATCTGAATGAGATTGATTAGAGAGACATGAAATTTATTCTATTCAATGGTTTGAAAATCATCTTGTAAATGGATTTCCATAGTACACTCTCTTGAGGATAACTTAACAAACAAGTCAACTTATCTTTTTTTTATTTGACAAGGAACAAACAAGTCAACTTATCTTGATGTGGAGAAAAGAATAAAAAGACAAGGAAGAAAATCTGGATTATTTAGAATTTGTTTGGGTCAAGTTCTAGTTTGTCCTGTTGGTTCTAAAACCTAAGTCCTTATCTCAGAAACAAGGGAAAATCTGGAGAAGATGAGACTGTCTAATGTTCATTCAGTATATTATTGATTACATATCCTGGTCTCACATCATTGTGTTTATGGGTTGAGACAATAATGACAGGTATCTGCAACCTCATTGGTATTTTGAGAATCAATTAAATTAATTCAATTTAAGGAAAAGTTCTTTAGTGTCCAATCTCCAAATTTTACATTCATTTTCGGAGTTTATATTAAAGCCATTAATACTATTAGATCATTAGTATTTATTATGCATCCCTGGTGTAAAAACAATCTGTGAAGTGTGAACAGCTGATTTTCCAAACAACTGGAATAAGTTGTGATGGTGAAGTTGAGATTCTGTTGCCATTGGTGCTAGATAGATTTTTATTGCCTGCTTGTAATAAAGTTCTTTTCCAGTTAGATCCAAATTTGCCATTGTAGAAAATGGAAATGACAGATCTTCCTACCAAAATTGTATTTGCAAAAGAAGAACACAATCAATGTGTTCATTCTATTTCCTAAGGTTAGCCTCTGAGCTCTGAAAGCAGTCATGTCCTAGAAAACTGCTAAAATTTGGTGTTGAAGAATTAGTTTGTGACGGATATCTCAATATGGACATTTATTTGAGGAATAGAAAGTTAACAGGAACTTGTCATCGTCTGTAATTTCAGTTCAACTATAAAGTTGTCCTTACATGTATCTGTAATTTTTTCGTCACGTGTCTGTACTATCTGAAATTGAAAAGAATAGACATGATAAGAAGCAATTGAAGCTCATTTAAGATTTGTTTGGATGTGTTTTGGCAGCTCCCTTTGCGTACAAACAGCTTATGGAAGTTTATCCTGTCATGACATTCTATCCATTTCCATTTTCATTTGAATTGTCAGTAACTGCGGTTTGGTCACAGAAGTATGTATTTATATGCCTAAAGAAAGCTGATGTCTGTTCCTGCTGTTTTTAGGGATAAAATTCATTTCTTAGTGTACTTGTTTCTTTCGCGGATTTTATACCTGTCTTGTGTTTTCCCACTTAAATCTTAATTTATTAACCTCTTGCATATATTAATGAAGGCTAAAGTTAAGATGCGCATACATTAGTCCTCTTGATAAAACATGAAATTAAAAGCTTATTTATCATTAACCTACTGAAGCTTCTTTGGACCTAAAGGTCCTTCATCGGCAAGTATTTGCATCTCCTTTTTCACTGTACTTCTATTAACTCGTAAAATTACTTGTGATATAGTTATCAAGTTAAACTGTTAACTCATGAGATAACGATTTTGCTTTTTCTTTTTTTCCCTCCAAGTTATGGCTTATCCCGTTTATTGTTTTCGATGTGTCTAAGGTAGGTTTTTTATCCTAATCCTAGATTTAGCTAGCTAATTATGGATCTTGGAAATTGGACAGACTAGATTTCTGGCTCTGTTTTGAGGAAAGTATGAGACGGTCAAGATAGTTATGTGGATACCTTCCGTATGGAAGCCGGTACTGACGGAGTGCAAGCACATCGACTGACAATGATGACAGGCTGCTATTTTGAAGAATTCGAGCTTTTGACATATTGCTTGGGTAGCCTGAATCTTTTGGTGAGTAAACTTTTGCGGGTCAGTATGTTTATTATTACAGATAATTGCTGTTTATATTCTCACTTCACATCCTGTAGCTTTTGTGTTTGCTTTCTTTGTTTTTTTCTTTTTTTACATAGTGGAAAATGATCTTGTTACTCGACTTATGTTGCTTAAAGGTGTTTTTCGGAATGCTCTTTAGTAAAGTGCAGAGTTGTCCTAAAGAACCAAAAACAATGTTTTTATTATCTTCTGATTTATGTGCATTAAAGCCTTATAGGCTTATACGTTCTTCTGCTTTCGAAAGAATTTCCACAGAGAACAGTTCCAGATTATTGTTCAAGTGACTGTGTGGCATTCCTTTGTACGTCTTGTGATGAGTTAAGTTGACGTCTTCTGAGATGCATATAATAGCAGATCATTGCTACTGTTTCTACCTATGTTGCTGTTGTAATTATTGTAAGATTCCTATAGGCAGTCTCTCATTGAAAAATTATCATGCATGTATTGGATTGTAGATTGGTGTTAAACATTTTGGGATGTTTCGAAAAAGAAAGAGTGTCACATAAAGTGGAAAGAATGACATTTAGTTAATACTGTAGATTACGGCAGGGTTATTGTCGCTTGTCCTACAATACCTTTGGCTTTTGGCTTCAAGAAGCATTACTTTCCCTGCTGATACATTGTTACCATCCAAATTTAAATGTCTACCTTTCCTTTTTAGTCCGTCCAAAAAAGTGCCTCTTTCCATATTTGGTAACTCTTTAATTCTAAGATTTGTTTTGGACCTCAAGATTTAAAGACACTGACCCACATGCACACACCTTTAGTTTTAAACCACAGGATTTAAAGTCTTCCATATTTTCTTAAACTCTGTGCCCCTGACACTCAAAATGGGATGGAGGGAGTAGTAAACTGGGATATGAATTGAGAGACTTGTCAATCAACAACCTAAGCCTCACGACTTAGGATAGAACTTGCAAAACCTATATTTAATAGAAATGACATTTGATTTTGTTTGCATAATAGTGATGTCTTGATGAATTTCATTTGTTTAGTTGTCTTATTTTCATTGTAGCATTTGGCCTTCAATTGCGCTAACACCAAAAATACCCTAGTTATTTCTTCTATCAGGCGAGAAACTAGTGTACAAAAGTTGACTTCTTCTCGGCAAACTTTTGATATCAAGTGAAGGATGGTGATAATTCAAATTCCCAAATAACGAGCAAGATTGACTAAATCTGTTTCTTTTAGCTGTATTCTTTTGGGATGGAGATGATCCCATTAGCATTGTAGTTATTAAAGAATGTAATCCAGAAGTGTGTTATGTATGTTTTTGCCATAGTGTAAATATTTATGTTGTTACCACAAGCAATTGGTTGGTAGTATCTGTTGAAAATGCTTAGAAGACCATAATTTGGAATTTCTCCAAAGATATGTGCCTAGCGAATCGCAATGAATCTTGTGAATTAGTACAATGACTAAGTATATGTGTAGAAGATGGGTGAAAAAGATTCTTATTGATTGTTTCAATAAAGTAATGTGAACATCTTGAGCCATCCCATTTCAAAACAATATCTTCTCTTTTCATTCTTCCGTAACTAGAGCTTGGATATTAACAAAATTGTTCAAGAATGTGTCATGCTGCTAGTTTTCCTTTTTTTTTTCTTATCGATAAAGGTGGAAAAAGCTTCTAGTTGGAGATGGCAACTTGCAACTCTATTAAGTGTAAACTTTTTCCAGATGGGTGATTAACTTAGTGTTGATGTACGGGTGATGGATTAAATTTAGTGTCCTCTGAGTGAGATTGATCAGAGAAACATGGAATGATTCTATTCAATGGTTTGAAAATCATCATTTAAATGTATTTCCTAGGTACACTCTTGAGGATAACTCAACTTATCTTGATTTGGAGAGAAGAATAAAAAGACAAGGAAGAAATCTAGATTATTCTATTTGTTTGGGTCAAGTTCTAGTTTATCCTGTTGGCTCTAAAATCTAAGTCCTTATTTCAGAAACAAGGGAAAATTCAGTGGCGATGACACTGTCTAAATGTTCACTCAATATGTAGTTGGTTATGTATCCTATCTCACATCATCGTGTTTATGTGTTATGAGATAACAACAAAACGGTTATAAAGTATTTGCATCTCCTTTTTACTGTACTTCTGTAACTCTTAAAAGTACTTGTGATGTGGTTATCAAGTTAAACAGTCAACTTATTTGACAACAACAATAACAACATACCTAGTGTGATCCCACAAGTAGGGTCTGGGAGGGTGGGATGTAAGCAGACCTTAACCCTTCCTAAAGTGAGGTAAGAATCAAAATAAATGCTGCTCCCTGTTTTTGATTTTCTTCCAAGTTATGGTTTACCTCGTTAATTCGGTTTCCATCTGTCGAAGTAGGTGTTGTTACCCTAAGCCTAGAATAGCTAGCCAATATGGATCTTGGAAATTAAACAGACTGGATTTTCTGGCTCTGGGCTATTTTGAGGTAAGTATGAGACGGTCAAGATAGCTATGAGGCTACCTCCCATATGGAAGCTGTCACATATGGAGTGCAAGAACATCTATTCTACACTATTGGCAGGCTGCTATTTGAAGAATTCGAGCTTTTGACATATCGCTTGGGTAGCCTGAAGCTTTTGGTGAGTAAACTTTTAAGATTCAGTATGTTAGTTATTACAGATAGTTTCTCTTTATGCTCTCGCTTAACATACTGTTGTTTGTTCCTCATTTGTGTGTGTGTTTATTTGCTTTCTCTGAGTTTTTTCTTTTTGTGGAAATTTAAATACTGGAAAATGATCTTTGTTACTGTTGCTTACAGATGTTGTTTGCGAATGTTCATTAGTAAAGTGAAGACTTGTCCTAAAGAACCAAAAACAATGTCTTCATACCGATTAAAAAAAAACGTTTTCATTGTCGTCTGGTTTGTGTGCACACTATGTTATCCTTTCTTGTCTTCTTCTGCTTTAGTAAGAAGGTTGATTCCGCAGAAAACAGTTCCAGCTTGATGTTAAAGTGACTGTGTGGCATTCCTTTGTATGTATTGTGATGAAAGGGTTCTGCTGTTATGCTTCCAATCTATTTCTTGTTCAATCTCCCCTTTTGCTTTCTCGTATCTTCCTTTTGGGGCAGCTAAGATCTTTACATTTGCAAGAAATTCTGCAGGTCATATGGAGAAGATTTTGCAGCTCCTCGCTTTCTCTTCCATTTTCAATTTACATAAGATGGAAGGATAAGTGAGATCAACTTCTAAAATGTTTTCGGGATGGAAAAATTTCCCCTTACCATTTCCTGCTGATTATGTGGCTTGGTCCAGTTCTTTCATGTGTTTCACATGGGATGTGAATTTAAAATCCAAGCTTTACTAACAATTGGCTATCTTGTGCCAAAAACGAGTAAAATGTAGGAACTTGTCAACACTGTGATGTCTGTGCCTTTTGTGATGATTTTGGATCACCATTCTCATGTTTTACCTGGCTAATTCAGAATTCAACGTGGTGGTATTTGGAGAGCTGTCTAACTCATAAAGTTTTATATGCTTTTCATGGAAATAAGATTTTATTGATAGTTTGCCCCCAGTTACGATAACTTGCGTATATGAGCTTGCAAACCGCACTTGTGGGATAACATTGGGGTATGTTGTCGTGTATATGAGCTTGCATCTTTTGAACCAGTGGAAGGTTGGTGCCTGCAGTCTGGGCCCTGAAAGTCATGTTCCCCCCCACCCCCTTCTTTTTTCCTGTTTCGTCCCCTCAAGATTGGCTGGCACCAATGGTTGTAAATTGAGGTACCAACAATTCAATGAGATGATTCAAATGGTCTCCAACACTCGTAAAGAGAACAGCAACCCTTGAGGGAGATCAGAATTAGCAAGTTTTCTTTCCCTGCATTTACTTGCTTTTATAGTTTTACTGAAGTTCCACTATTCTCTGGTTGTCCTTGTACAGGTTACCTCGTATTGGTAGCTTAGAAGAATGTCTCACAAGTAGACAGACCTCGAACCATTTTCGAGAGGAATTTGTCACATGGAGTTGCTGTATACAAGTGCTAAACATGATCATATTGAGGTCATTCTGTTACAAATGCTGTCGGTTAACAGACATGCCACCAATTAACGTCGCGACATGAAACATAAATTTTGGTGACTCTTCAAGTGTGTAATAGGAGTATATTTATAAACTACTAATGTTTTTATTTTTGGTGATTAAAGGTCTGAGACAGGATTATACTTGTATAAAATGGACTTTTCGATGTTTTTGCAACGAAAAGAATACATAGGAGGTTAAGAGAATTAAAAAAAAAAAAAAAAGGAAAGCTGCAAATCACAAGAGGGATCATAGAAAGAAATTCACATTTTACCAAACAGAATGACTAATATATAAAGTAACAAACCATAAATATTGATTACAACACACTGATTTTAACCGCAAGAAAATGTCATCCAACCATCTGAAAATGTATTACAAACTCAAATATTAGTGCGAAACACAGAAAGAAATACCACCCACTTATGTGAAGCATCATATGTGTCTCTATAATCATAAGCCATTACAACTAAATAGCGAAAACGCATTATTTCTTTGTCATATAATAACAAAAGTATTACAAGTGATCTGGATTTAACAAGATAAGAACCTCTTATGCCATAAGATGGCTTTAATCTCTACGACAAGTTGGACATGTGATTTGCCTAACCATCTAGGTTAATATGCATGCAGCGATCATGATTTTTACATGACTGCATATTTACCTGGATGGCTAGGGACATCACATGTCCGACTTGTCGTCGAGATTATAACCATCTAATGGCATAAGAGATTCTTATCTTGTTAATTCTAATTCCATTGTAATAATCCCTTAAATAACATTGTGCTGAAAAGATTATGAGAGCTTTGTGGATCGGAGTTGGTGTTGTTGTCGATCGGCGGCTTCAGCAGGCTAAATTACTCAATATCGGTAGTTAAATATGGAAGAATTACAAGCACTACTAGTTGAAGAAGTAGAAGCAATTTTACTGGGAGCTTGGTCTAATAATACATAATATAGTAAATTTTTAGGAGGAGAAGAACAAAAGGAAGAAGAGGAAAATAAAAAGGAAAGAAAGAGATCCAAGAAAATACACAACTGCAGAAAAGTTGCTCAGTGGTAAGTCACCAAGTTGCATGATCTTATGGAACATATATATAGCTAAAACATTTTGTCTTTTCTTTTTTGATTTCTTGAGGAAAGACTTCAAATTGTATTATTGCTTTCCAGTTTCGCCTAAACATGATAGAATATCATTTTGTCCATTTATGGCCATTGAAAAAGGACATATAACAAATCACAATCAGCTCTGAAATTAAAGGCTACAGCCATGGCTGGATTGGAGTATATTATTACCTAGAGCTACAGCTATATATAGTAATCGAAGTCTCCCCTCCAACCGAAGAAAATTATGGGATCTTTTCACAAAACTCCAAAGTAGGAAATTACAAAGAGAGTGTCCAATTTTTGTTGTTACATGTTGTTGAGAGCTGGTTTTGAAGTATGACAAACAGGAAGGACACTGAGGTTCATGAGAAGAACCTAGTCCTTGAGTTGAAGGGCACGCTTGATCGAAAAGATTACGGGTTGCAAATCCCTGTGGAACTAGGAGTAGTGGCGCGTGGTTGAAGACATATCCTAGTCAGACTAAAAGAGGCGGTGTCCAGGCTGTGTCTTTGAAGTATGAACAAGAGTTATACTTCAACATGGAAAAGAGTTACTGCGAATCTTCAATTACCATAATTAAAGAGGATTCCCAGTAGGACTCAACTAGGGTTGCAAAACTCGTATAAAAGCAAGTAGAAGAGATAGCCGAAGTTGGTTTTTTCACAACAGAGAGTTGAGAGCATATAAAGGCGATCTGAAGAACTGTCTACGTGGGAAAACTGAAGAAGACAACTGATTGCATGCAGAGTATTTGAGTCTAGAACTTTTGTCTAGGTCTATCGAGTTGTAAGTTGTCTCGGTTACAAGTATTCATTGTTTTGTCTATTAGCTTATCTCAGAAGCATATGTATTAGGCAAACTACTTTGTGATTACTAGAAAAAGCTAGAGTTTAGCTTTGTTTAGTGATTAGGGTCTAGAGTGTAGCCCCTTGGTTACAGAGTTTGTAATCAGAAACATTGCTCTTGTGTTAGTGGATTCAGTGTTAAAATCCCAGAGTATGGGTCGTGGTTTTTCTCCCTTGAGCAAGGAGTTTTCCACGTAAAATCCTTGTGTCTTTGGTGAGTGTTTGGAGGTGTGTTCTAAGGTAGAAGGCTGCATAACAACGAACTGAAGAACCCTGTTCTACTACTGAAGAACAAGGTTCTTGCAACGAAAATTGGAGGACACTATTCAACCCCCCCCCTTCTAGTGTCTCTAGGAGGTGCATAAAGTATAACAAGTGGTATCAGAGCGGGTCTTCTCGTGTAAGGCTAACACCTTGAGAAGGATCAGAATGAGTGCACCACCTACTATTACTGAAGGACAGTCGGTTCTGAGGCCTCCACAGTTCAATGGGCAATACTACGCATGGTGGAAGAATAGGATGGAGAATTACATATGTGCTGAAGATTATCAACTCTGGTTGATAGTCTCAGAAGGAAATCTGATTCCCACCAAAATAGTCGGTGAAGGAACCACTGCTACAAAAGAACCCAAACTGAAAGAAGAGTTTGATGAGACGGATTATAAGATGATCGAAAAGAATCACAAGGCCAAGCGGTTGGTCATATGTGGTCTTGGTCCAGAAGAGTTCAATCGAGTATCATCGTATAAGACGGCTAAGGAGATATGGGATGCCTTGCAGGTTGCACACGAAGGAACCACAGAAGTAAAAGACTCAAAAAGAAGAATGTTGAAGAGACAATTTGAATTGTTTACAATGGGTGAGAAGGAGTCAATTCAGGATATGATGACCAGACTGACCATGATCACAAACGAAATGAGATCGTTGGAGATGGAATTACCTGAAGTAGAGATGGTTGACAAAATCCTAAATGTGCTGCCTGAAGCGTGGGAACCAAAAATGACAGCCATCATTGAATCAAAGCCCTTGAAATCCATTAAGCTTGAAGAACTGGTTGGAAGTCTGAAGACGCATGAGATGATGAAAGACTCAAAGGCTAAACCTGCAGCAAAGAAGGAAAAGACCCTTGCATTGGAAGCAACAGAAGAAACTGATCACTATGTTGATCTTCAATCAGTGGAAGCTGCAATGGTAAGTGCATTAAGACAAAAACTCAATCTGGGAAGGTTTAAAGGATTTAAACGAGGAAACAAGGAGAGCTCTAGCAGGAAGAACATAGTTGATAGTCCTGACTACTCTGGATGTTTCAAATGCTTCAAGAAGGATCATGCTGTTATGGATTGCCCGATGTGGGAAATAGAATGGATGAAGAACAGAGCTGCTAAGGAAAAGGAAAAGGAAGCCACAAAGGATTTTGATGCAGACAAGAAAAAGTCAAGACGGCCTCCAAACTTTAGAGCGGAACGAAGGAAAAGAAAAGAAGCCTTCTATGCCACATGGGGACCAACTGATAGTGAGTCTGATCATGAGAAGGAAGCTGATGATGACTCACCACTAGCACTAGCAGGGATGACAGATGTTAGTTCTGATGAAGAAAATCCTCAAGAAGTCAGATGGGGGAGAGATCCATCAAAGCCACCAATGTTCGATGGGACTCATTACAATTACTGGAAGAAACAAATGAAGAATTTCTTGCAGGCAACTGATTATAGTCTGTGGCTAATTGTGAAAAGAGGACCTCATGTTCCAGTGAAAAGAGCAGCAAATGGAGTCTTGGTACCCAAGAAAGTGGAAGAACTAGATCCACAAGATCTGGACTGGCTACAAGCAAACTCCAAGGCTGAGGGCTATCTAAGAAGAGGACTTACAGATGATGTGCTCGGACGGATACTGGAATGTAAATCAGCCAAGGAGATATGGAAGAAACTGAAGGAGTTGTACATAGCTGACAACACCAAGAAGGACTCTGCTCTCATGGCAACTGATGGAGAGGAAGCTGGCTGTTCAGCAGAGGTATGTTTATCTGATCTAAAGGAAACTTTACACACATACTCTTCTGATAACTTAATTCTAATCACAGCCACATTGATTGAAGGATATGAAAAAGAAAAGCTTGAAAAAGATAAATTAATTGAAGAACTGGGTGATCTTAGAACTAAGCACAAGAGTCTCCTAGAACAGAACATTGAACTTGAAGAGACTAATGCCGTCTTGAAAGGGCAGACTCTTGTGTCAAACTCCAAGATCACTGAGCTTGAATTGGAATGTAGTCAGTTGAGGGAGAGTAAGAATGGTAAGCAAGTTATGAGTGAAGTTCAAACCTTTCTGGAAGATGAATTGAAAAGGACAAATGAGATTTTGTATCAAGAAATTGAGAAAAACAGGATGTTAAATCAAAAGGTTGAAAACTCAAAACTTGAACTCACCAGACTTACAAAATGGAATAAATCTTCAGAGGCAATGAATTGGGTTCTTGAAAATCAAAACAAAGGAAAACAAGGTTTAGGATTCAAGAAGCCCCTGCCTTCATATAATCCTAAAAGCAAATATGTAGGATTACCTTGTAACATGTTATGCACTTTTTGTGGTAAAACTGGTCATACTAAACAAAAGTGTATTAATATTGTCAAGGCAAGAGCCAAAAATAAGAAATGTGTTTTACCCAAATGGGCCAAACAAGATTTGATTTATCCATTCTCTCATAAGAAGGGACCCAAGCTTGTCTGGGTTCCTAAGGCTAACCTCTAATTGTCTTGCAGGCTGGAGTGAGGGAGAACAACTCAAGCTGGATTCTTGATAGCGGTTCTTCCAGGCACATGACAGGAGATAGAAGAAATTTTCTCTCACTCGCAGCATTCCAAGGAGGCAGTGTTGCCTTCGGAGGAGGAAAAAGTGGTCAGATAGTAGGCATTGGGAAGATTGGGAGATCTCTGGAGCATGCAATTGAAAATGTTTATTGTGTGGATGGTCTTAGACACAATTTACTAAGCATCTCTCAACTATGTGACAGAGGAAACGAAGTGAGCTTCTCCTCTTTAGGGTGCATCGTGAAGAACCTACAGAGTGGAGAAGTGGTGATGGAAGGAAAAAGGGTGAACAACGTGTACAAGGCGTCACTGAAGTCCTTACCTGAAAACAATCTGACATGCTTGAATGTGCAAGATAGTGACTCTCAGCTGTGGCACAAAAGACTGGGCCATGCAAGTCTCACTCAATTAAACAAGCTGGCCTCAAAGGAACTAGTTCGTGGATTGCCAAGAAAGAAGTTTGAAAACATAAAAATGTGTGATGCCTATGTAAAGGGAAAGCATGTAAGAACGTCGTTCAAGTCAAAGAAAGTGGTCAGCACATCTAAGCCACTGGAGCTGGTACATATGGACTTGTGTGGACCTATGAGAGTAAAGAGCAGAGGAGGAAAGAGGTTTGTGTTCGTGATTGTTGACGACTACTCAAGGTATACATGGACCTTGTTCTTGGCCTCTAAGGATGAAGCTTTTGAGAATTTTAAAGACTGGGCTGGTGTGGTTCAGAAAAGGCTAAGTCTTGAACTCATCAGTATTCGATCGAATCATGGAACTGAGTTTGAAAACTCAAAATTTTCTGAGTACTGTGCAGGGAACAACATAGATCACAACTTTTCTGCACCAAGAACTCCCCAACAAAACGGGGTGGTTGAGAGGAAGAACAGGTCGTTGGAGGATATGGCTAGAACCATGTTGCTGTCAAGTGGACTAGCAAGAAACTTCTGGGCTGAAGCTGTAAACACTGCATGTTACTTGCTGAATAGGTGTTCCATCAGAGCTATCCTTGACAAAACTCCATATGAGTTACTCAGAGGTAGAAAGCCAAGTATTGCCCACCTAAGGCCTTTTGGGTGCAAATGCTTTGTTCACAACAATGGCAAGGAACCCTTGGGAAAGTTTGATGCTAGGAGTGATGAGGCAATATTCTTGGGATACTCTACTCAAAGTAAGGCATACAAGGTACTCAACAGAAGGACACAAGTAGTAGAAGAAAGTATGCATGTTGTGTTCGATGAATCAGATAAGGAAATAGGAGAAAATGATGCAGATGATCAGGTGATTGGCTTAAGAAGAGAAGAAAGCATAGATGAACTGGAGGACTCGGATGAAAAGGAGAGCAAAGGTATGTCAGATGAAGGAGTCAACTTGACAGGGGGAACTTCTGATGAAGCTGAAGATCAAGAAAGTCAAGAAGAATCTACTCAAGACGATGCTGCAGGTTCTTCTAATCAGATTCAAATCAAGCCATGGAAACATCAAAGTTCTCACCCTTTGGAGAACGTTCTATCTGAACTGGATACAGGAATTATGACCAGGTCAGCATTAAAGAACTTTTGTGCATTCTTTGCTTTCCTCTCAGCCTTGGAACCAAAGAATGTTAAAGAAGCACTAGAAGATCCAGACTGGATTATGGCTATGCAGGAGGAACTTCATCAATTTGAAAGAAGCAAGGTGTGGCACCTAGTTCCTAAGCCAAAGGACAGATCCATAATTGGAACTAAATGGGTGTTCAGAAATAAGCTGGATGAACATGGCATAGTTACAAGAAACAAGGCAAGGTTGGTTGTTCAAGGCTACAGTCAAGAAGAAGGAATAAATCATGATGAAACCTTTGCACCAGTGGCACGAATGGAAGCCATTAGAATGCTGATTGCTTTTGCTACATACATGGAATTCACACTGTATCAGATGGATGTGAAGAGTGCATTCTTGAATGGGTACCTGAATGAAGAAGTTTATGTAGTGCAGCCTCCAGGTTTTGTGAGCAATGAATTCCCTGATCATGTGTACAAACTGGACAAGGCTTTGTATGGTTTGAAGCAAGTTCCTAGAGCCTGGTATGAAAGACTCTCAGGATTCTTGATGAAAAATGGCTTTTCAAGAGGTAAAATTGACAACACACTATTTCTCAAGAAGCAAGGAAAGGATCTACTGGTAGTTCAAGTGTATGTCGATGATATCATCTTTGGAGCCACTGATGAGGAGCTGAGCAAAGGTTTTGCTGACTTGATGGGAAGTGAGTTTGAGATGAGCATGATGGGTGAATTGAATTTCTTCCTTGGATTGCAGATAAAGCAGACACCGGAAGGAACTATGATACACCAGCAAAAATATGTCAAGGAATTGTTGAAGAAGTTTAACATGGAAGGAGCAAAGGAGATGACTACCCCTATTGCTCCTGGTACAAAGCTAGATATGGATGAACTTGGTCCTTCGACAAATGAGACCAAGTATAGAGGAATCATTGGCTCACTTCTTTATCTCACAGCAAGTCGACCTGACATAGTCTACAGCGTAGGACTGTGTGCCAGATTTCAGTCAAAACCTAAGGAATCGCACTTGACAGCTGTGAAGAGAATCCTGAGATACTTGAAAGGGACTCATGATCTATGCCTTTGGTATCCCAGAGGTGGAACTTTTGAACTAATTGGTTTTGCTGATGCAGATTATGCAGGTCATTTGGTTGATAGGAAAAGCACTTCAGGGATGGCACACTTCTTAGGTCCTTGCTTGGTGTCATGGGCTACGAAGAAACAAAACTCTGTTGCCTTGTCAACTGCTGAAGCTGAGTATGTGGCAGCTGCCTCATGCTGCTCACAATTGCTATGGATCAAGCAGCAACTGGAGGATTTTGGCATCAAGTGTGGGGCAGTGCCAATCTTTTGTGACAACACTAGTGCTGTGAACATTGCCAAGAACCCAGTCCAACACAAAAGGACCAAACACATTGATATTAGACATCATTTTCTGAGAGACAATGTAGAAAAGGGTCTAATTACTATGAATTCATGCAGGACTGAAGACCAAATTGCTGACATATTTACCAAAGCTTTGAACAAGGTGCAGTTCGAGAGGAACAGGTTGGAGTTAGGGATGACCAAAATACACGGATGACCCAGCAGGTAATCCCCTGGTGATTGGCTAGTTTAGTAGTAAAAGTGTCTGTTAGAAACTTGTCATTACTATCTGGACTAAATTTGTACTTGAGTAAGTACACTCGTTTTTAGTGTTTTGAGCACTAGGTACAAATAATGTGATCCCATGAAGAACCTACTGTGTACTGAGGAGGAACCAGTCTGAACTTGAGGAATCGTGTCCAGGTACAGTCAACCTACTCTATTTGCTAGTTGTCACAACTGGAATTAAAATTGTCTATTGTACGTGCATCATGGGAGATTCTCCATATTCTCATAACTGTCCAAAATTATAGGAACACATTCCTTTTTAGGATAGAACTCCTTTTAAATTGCTTGGACCCCACTTCTTGAAAAGGGTATATTTAAATTAAGTTCATAACCGTCAAATCTCTTAACTTCTCCCTGTTCTCAAAAAGTTCAAAAAGCTGCCTTTCTTTATACTCATTACTTCTTGCCTTCCCTAGACATTGTCACATCACCAAAAACCCCTTCTCTTTCTACAGCACTCCTTCAATCTCTCATGATCTCATCCACCACTTCCGATTGAACATCAAAATTCTCTCAAGCCCTAAAATAGACAAACCGTCAACAAAACACAGAAATCTTTACAAAATCCTTCAAGATGTCTGAAAGACCACCTCCATCCACTCTTGCTGAAAGAATTGCAAGGGCTCGCCTAAAATTTCTCAAAAAGGGGGACAAGAAACTGGTCAAGAAGTTAAAATCAAGATCCGTTCTTTCGACACCCACTACTCAAAGTTCATCTCAACTGTTACATGAGGTAATTCCTGACCTATTCCATCTACACCTGTTGGTTCAGTTGATATAGCTAGTCCTGGCATTGTAGAAACTGAAACCCTAGTTGCTGAATTAGATAAAATAGTAGATGTTGAGCAGAGGGACAACATAGATAGGGGGAACCCACGTGAGGAGGAACAAGAAAATAATGAGAATGACTTAGAGAAGATGTGCAGGGTGTTGTAGACGGTGTGTCTAGAGGCGAGTTAAATATAGCCGAAAAAATAGAAGAACAGTTGAGGGAACTAGATAATGATGAAACTCTGGGAAAAGATGCTGGTGAGTCAAGTAAAGATGTAAGTGGAACAGGGGTGTGTTTAGAGGGTTCTGTGCCTAAAGGTCCAGAGTGTGTTGGACCTGCTACTGCTGAAGCTTCTGGGGGTGTAGGACAAGAGCCAGTTGCTTGTCAAAACCCTACTGGAGCTGAGGATGCAGAATTTAGCTGGACAGAATCTGATGAGGAAGGGAACAAGGAAGTTGTTGTTGAAAAGCAAGAGGGTGACAAGAAAGAAGAAAAATCAAGAAGAAAAAGAAAGTTTGGGGCAGAGGATGAGAAGGTGACTGGTGAGGAAGAAGAAGATGAGGTGGTGTTTGTAAAAGAGAATAGAATAGAGCCTGAAAAAAGAAGAAGGTTGGTGAGAGATGGTAAGCCTGTGTTGAAAACTAGGTTGGTAGATGAAGATAGTGAAGAAGGAGGTGACAAAGAGGCTAGGGAGCCTGTTGTTAGAAGAATGGGTACTAGGTCTGCTTTGAAGACGCAGATGGAGAAGGTTGAAAAGCTGGGAAGGACAATAACAAATGTGAAGATAAGGGAAGAAGAGAAGAAGAAAGAAGAAGAGGAGAAGGGTGCTAGTGAAGAAGAGCAGGAGAGTGAGGCTGGGAGTTATGTGGAACCCAGTGATTCTGACACTGACAGTGAGATTGAGAGTAAGAAGAAAAGAAAAGAAGTGGATAGGGAAGCCTTCTTCTCTAAACATCAGGTGCTGCCAGGCAGCATTCTGGATGATGAAAAGGAATTTCATATGAAATCCTTGTTGAGAATGATAGGAAATCAGGGTTGGCTGAGTTTGTTTGTCAACAAAGACAGGAAGCTGTTTGTGGATGAAGTCAGGGAGTTTTATACAAAATGCAGGGTGGTAGCCAGGAGGGTGTTTACCACTGTGAAAGGAGTGGAGATTGAATTTGGGAGACCTGAATTGGGAGTAATTCTGGATGTACCTGCTGAAGGGTATTGCAGGTATGTCAAGCTAAAATGGCCAAAGAGAACAGATAGAGTTACTCCCTTAGATGTTGTGAGAAAGTTCTCAGGGAAACCCAGATTGAGGAAGGTTGAGAAGAAGGAGATGGAGCCTGCACATCAGCTGTTGTTTGAATTTGTACATAGGTTTCTTCTACCTAGGGGAGAAAGAAATTGTGATGCTAGTGCTCTTGACCTGACATATATGGATCTGATGGACAGAGGGGTGAAAATTAATTTGCCTGGGCTCATTATTAGGCACATTAAGAGAATTTGTGATACTGATCAGAAGCCACACTCTCTTGTGCATTCTTACATCATCCATCAGATTCTTGAGCGTTTTGGAGTGCCCTTAGAAGCAGGAAAGAAGCCTACCATCCATCAGAAGTTTGGGGTTAATGTGCTTAGAAACTGTGACTTCTTCCAAGAAAGCAGGGTTTCCAAAAGGCCAATGCAGGTCAAGCAGGAGCAGTCAGAGGACAGTGAAGAATATGGACCTGATGAGGCCATTGGTGCTGTGCAGGAACTGGAGAAAATGGTTCTTGAATTTAATGAAGAAGTTGCAGAACTGCACAGACAGTTGAAGGTGAAGGATCAAGAAATTGATCGCTTGAAGATTGATTGCCACAAGTATGAGGCCGAGCTGGTGATGGAGAGGGCCAAGAATACGAAGCAACTTGAGGCACTCGTTAAGCACTTCAACCTTCAGCTGTGATTCTTCCAGTCCTGTCCTCCTATCTTTATCTCTTCCTACCCCACCTGATCTTTATCCTTTCCTACTCTCCCTTGATTGCATGATTTGGATGTTTAAGACAATTTTTATTTGGTTGTGTAACTCAATAGAGTGGTGCTGCTGTCACTCTCTGGATGTTGATTTTAAATTTCTTATGTTTGTGACTGTTTCTTGTTTAAGTACTTGGTTCCTTGTTGGGCCCTTATTTTGATATACCTATGTTCTTGACACTGATGAGTTGCCTTGTGCTCTAGACTAGATAAATCTGACAGGTTCCTGCAGGTCTTTGAATCTTTTCGATGATGCCAAAAGGGGGAAGAAAGAGTGTTGGGGTGTTTGTGACCTAACTCATCTGTTTTTATTGTTCTGTTAGTTTTGTTTTTCTTGGTTTATGTCTATTCAGGTTCTTGAGCAATATTTGTTTGTCATCATCAAAAAGGGGGAATTTGTTGAGAGCTGGTTTTGAAGTATGACAAACAGGAAGGACACTGAGGTTCATGAGAAGAACCTAGTCCTTGAGTTGAAGGGCACGCTTGATCGAAAAGATTACGGGTTGCAAATCCCTGTGGAACTAGGAGTAGTGGCGCGTGGTTGAAGACATATCCTAGTCAGACTAAAAGAGGCAGTGTCCAGGCTGTGTCTTTGAAGTATGAACAAGAGTTATACTTCAACATGGAAAAGAGTTACTGCGAATCTTCAATTACCATAATTAAAGAGGATTCCCAGTAGGACTCAACTAGGGTTGCAAAACTCGTATAAAAGCAAGTAGAAGAGATAGCCGAAGTTGGTTTTTTCACAACAGAGAGTTGAGAGCATATAAAGGCGATCTGAAGAACTGTCTACGTGGGAAAACTGAAGAAGACAACTAATTGCATGTAGAGTATTTGAGTCTAGAACTTTTGTCTAGGTCTATCGAGTTGTAAGTTGTCTCGGTTACAAGTATTCATTGTTTTGTCTATTAGCTTATCTCAGAAGCATATGTATTAGGCAAACTACTTTGTGATTACTAGAAAAAGCTAGAGTTTAGCTTTGTTTAGTGATTAGGGTCTAGAGTGTAGCCCCTTGGTTACAGAGTTTGTAATCATAAACATTGCTCTTGTGTTAGTGGATTCAGTGTTAAAATCCCAGAGTGTGGGTCGTGGTTTTTCTCCCTTGAGCAAGGAGTTTTCCACGTAAAATCCTTGTGTCTTTGGTGAGTGTTTGGAGGTGTGTTCTAAGGTAGAAGGCTGCATAACAACGAACTGAAGAACCCTGTTCTACTACTGAAGAACAAGGTTCTTGCAACGAAAATTGGAGGACACTATTCAACCCCCCCCCCCCCCCCCCTTCTAGTGTCTCTAGGAGGTGCATAAAGTATAACACATGTATATAGTACATTGCTTATTTTTTAAATTTGGCATCTCCTTCAATTAAGAAAAAAAAAAAAAAAACCTATGGCTACAACTGTCCTCACCTCCATCCCTCCTACCATGGCCACTATTTCGCCTGGCCGGAGAATTGTAAGTTGCTGGATTTTCACTTGAACTTTTTATTTTTCTAACATAGTTACTTTTTTATTTCTCGAGAGTTATGTTTTTATCGATTATTTAATTCATTGCTTTTACAAATTTATGTAGACAAAATCTACAAAAAAAAAAGTGTATATATATATATATACACATAGATAAATACACATCCAAGGAGAGATATATACAAAAATATACACTGAAAATTAAAAAATTATACACCATTCATAATAATATACAATAGTGAAATTTTATGCACTTTTATAAATTTTATATACATACTTATACATGTGTATACAGCTTTATACATTTTTATACGGTGCTTACATATTGTACAGACTTATATAAAATATGTATAAAAGTGTATGAACACATACAATAGTGTTTATACATTATTTCTTAACATATCTACATAGAATTTTAAAAGAAAAATAAGATTACAAATTATTAAGTTAAAACACCAAATCTGTATAAATCCTCAACATGAACACCAAATCTACACATAAAATGTATACTTCTCATATAATAATCATGGATACACGAGAGAGAGAGAGAGAGAGAGAGAGAGAGAGAGAGAGAGAGAGAGAGAGAGAGAGAGATCTATGCCGGAGTTTTTAAAAGAAAAACAAATAAAAAATAAAAAGAACAAGAAAAGCGGTAGTGTCGAGTAGCAGCGATGACGACGATAGCGAACGAGAAGCAACAGCGACACTGACAGTGACAAGCATATGAGAGGCAGAGAAGCAGCAGTGGGGAATGGGCGGCGAGCCAAGATAGAATTTTGGGCTTCTAGGGTTTCTCTTTAGCAGATAGTAGGAGGAAATAGTGGGCCATTAAGGTTAAAGTTACACAAAATAATAATTATTTAGGGACCCTTTATATAAAACATAGAGCCCGTTTGGGTGAGCTTAATAGTGGCTTATAAGCTTGAGCCCGTTTGGGTGAGCTTAATAGTGGCTTATAAGCTTGTAAGCCTATTAGTAAGTGTTTGGTAACTCAAAAATTTACGGCCTTATAAACTCTTATGTGCTTTAAAAAAAAAGCTAAAAGTAAAAAAATTGGAAAATCTTAACTTCTCAAAAAGTGGCTTATAAGTCATTTTTTAATTTATAAGCTTCTTAAAATAAGTTCACCCAAATGGGTTCATAGAGATATTTTGGCATAGTTACAAAATACACATGAAATTAGGGGTGACAATTTACACTCACTTTTCAATAACCCACCCAAATTATCTATATTTCAATGGGTTGGATGAGTGGTATTATGGCATGAGACAAATGTGGGTCGAACCCACATTAAACCCATAGTAAAATGGGTAAAATATGGGCTACTTGCTTAGCGCAATTCAAACCCATATGTAGCTTATCCTCTCTTCATAGGGAACCGGATTAGCTCCAATCAACTTAGCGGCAGCAAGTGCCAGTTATGTAGTAAATGCTTGACACGCGGCAGTTAATATATTAAAAGCTCTAATTCACTTTGCATTGTACCTTATTTTTGATAATACTATATTATATTAAATCTAACATTTGAAAAGATAAAAAGAAGTACTAAAAATAGGCGATTTCCTATGTAAATCCTTGCCCCAACCCCGCCAAAAGTATACTCTCTGGAGTACCTAACTCTGCCAAAAGCAGCCAAGTAAGGTTTCTTTCTCCATCTTTTTTATTCAATTACATCTTATGTACTAATTTATGTAGCACTTTTCGCTTTTCGAGATTTAAACTCCATGAATTTTGACCAATATTTCAAGATATAGTTTTTTACCAAAATAATATAAGAAAAGTTGCAACTTATAGTACATTTCAAGTAGTTTTCAAATATATAAATTTTAGTGTTAAAATATTGAGTTAATCTAATCCAATTTAACTTCAAAATTTAGTCAAATTGACTCTCGAAAAATAAAAAGTGCCACATAAATTGGGATGGAAGGAGCACTAAGTAGTAGTACTAATTATGGACCCTACTAATTATTTATGAAACCAACATGGTCTGTCAGTTTAGTTTTTTGTTTAACGTTCAAATATAATTTGATTCATTTTTTAATTAATTTTTATTTATGTGATATCAACACGGGTTTAGACTACATAATACTAAACATATTAAAAAAACACACACACACACATATAAAATTAACCTAATTTAATTAATCTTAAGTATCTTTATCGTTAATTCTACTAAGAATTGGATTCAGGTATAATGTTTCACCTTATTTGCATTAAATAAAACACATTAAATAAAACTTTTTCAATAGTCGTGTTGCTCCAAACGCACACGCAAGTATACACGGTCGATCAAGTAATAAAGGGATAAGTAAAGTATCGTTCCAACGAGGACTATTGATTAACTACTGACTAAATCAAACAAATCCTAATTATCTAGACAAGAAAGATTTCAGAGTTGAGAATTTATATAACTAAAATCAACTAATTAAACTAAGAACACAATTAACAGGTAAAACACGGATTTGAATTCAAGAAGGAGAATAGTCTAGGGTCATGAGATATCTGCCAATCCTGTTGACTTCTTCAGTTAATTCGACTAGATAATTTATCTGAGTTACTAATCACAGGGTTAATATTACTCACAGGACTCTTTCGATACCCTGCTCGCCTATTTAAGCCAACCTAACACCTATATGTCTATGGAATTAGAGTTAACAAGAACGCATTTATATTTCCTGTATAGTGACTAAGCGTGACTGTTAGGTATATTCCTATCCTAACCGCGAAACCATTCCCCGATGCCCAGGTTCAGGAACACGCACTATTCAATTCATTGCAACCTACGGTTCCCAGTTTCGAGTTCTACCTTAGGTTGATAAATAGTATTCAATTGGTGATCAAGCAATTAAATAATTAGGCTCAAGATATGAATAAATAACCCAATATAATAAATTAATGAAATCAAATCAACATCCAAAAATCAACATTCATGGAGATCCCACAAATCTAGACTAACAAGATTAAAGAGAAGAGAAAGAAAGAAAACTCGGAGTAGAGGAACGCATAGTTGTTGCCTCCCTTTGTGTCCAAGTCCAAAAACATGACAAAGTCTCACGTCCAAAGTGTCTCCAGCGTCCAGATCCCAAAAAATATGTAATAAGTTGCTTATATAGTTAATACAAATTTCCTTAGGAAAAATTTGTCCTTTACCCAATCCATTCAGGATTATGAAGTGCTTTCCTATAGTATGATTCCATCCAATGATAAGGAACCAAAAAGAAAAGACAATCACATGCAAACTTGGAGAGGCATTAGTCTCTTGGGAATTTTGCATAATTAGTACAGTAGCTGCTCCTTGATTCTACATGGTTTACTGGACGTGACTTCATGAAACTCCTCTCCACCAAAGGTCTTCTTTGCACCATGTTTAATCTGCTCTTGCTATTTCATGCGAAGCTTTTCTTTATTTTCTCAAAATCAACTTCATTTGTTCCTAATAAATCATATTAATACCCAATTAATATAAAACAAGAACTTAGAATAGTTGGGCATATTTAATTACAATAATACGTAAAGGAAGGTAAAATTAAGAGTGAATTAATATCAAAATATATATAAATATGTCCGACATCAACACCCCACACTTAAACTATTTCTCATCCTCGAGCAATCACAAAACACTAAAAACACGACTCAAGAGTGCTAACCTGTACCAGTTTACCACTACAATTAAGAACAACTATACTTGTGACCATGGTTGATACCGACAATTAAACTTTTTCACATGCATTTTTTCAAGCGCTTCCTCATATTTCACAGTGCCAAAAGATTCTAAACATTTAAAAGCAATCGAACAACCAAATTCTAACATCCTAACCTCAATAACAGACTCTGTGACACCAAGTTTCTCAAGCCCGTTCACTTACCTCGACTGAGAGTCTAATAAAATCACCTATCCTTCATGAATCAAGTGCCCTCACAACAAATCAAGAGAAATAGTCCAATACTCACAAGATATTGTAATTAATTTCAGGACTTTATAGATCGAAAGAACTCATTCAACTCTCAGAAAGAAGTTCACTTGTCACACAAGAATTACCATAAGTTTGCCCTTTGTGTAAATCTCCACTAATGTAAGCCTGCTCAGTCTAAAATCAAATAGGACTTATTATGGGTTGTCATGAAGGCTGCGGGTTAGGTAGGATAGATATGGATAAAGCGACTAGACCTCCCTTGTTGACACCCAATTTTGTCCCGAGTTTTAAATAAATGTATAATTATTTTTAATTAAGTTCAATTTTGAAAATTACAAGTAAATAGCTAATTATAAAGAAAAATGGCCAAAATCACAAGTCATCCCTTCATTTGCGTACTATGTAATTCTTTGTTTAATTTAATTGGAGGCTATATGGGTTATTAAACCTAAACCCAGCCTACCTTTCCAAAGTCCTATACATATATATACACACTTATCCTAAAACACTAGACCACACCCACTATTCATCATCATCTTCCTCACAAAAACCCTCCCCTCATTTACACATTACAAGAACCAAAAAATCAGAAGTACACATCCACACACCCCCTTTTCGTTTTTCAATCTCTATCATACACACATACGCATACCGTCAGACCCTCTCCTCTCTCATCGTTACACACTCCATAGATCCATACACATACACCTAACGCCAGTGAGAAAAGGGATCAGAACAGGGACTAGGGGAACAGGACAGCGGCGGAACCATTACCACGATGCAAGTTCAATCGAAAAATGCCATGCCTGGTTGCTACTACTGAAACTGAATCAGAGATCGGGGCAGAAGCGACGCCGTCGAGCAGTCGCTCCTCCTCCCCGCTGTTATCGTTGCCTCATTATTTCTCACCGAAAAATTATCCCCATCGCCGGGGACCTCCTGCTCTTATTTTTCTCCTTTATTCTGTGTGGTTTGTTATTTCGATTAAAAGGGGTGACGGAGTCGCAGCGACGCCGCTAATGCCGTCGCTCCTCCGCCTCCACTTGGCTGTGGTTCTACTTGCTACATTTGCTTTGACCCGTTCGACGATTCTCTACTTTGACCCATTACTTGGCTGGTTATTTGCCCTGACCCGTTGCTTGGCTGGTTATTTTTCATGCTGCTTTGACCCGTTTGCTTTGTTGGGCTATCTTGCAATGTTAATCCCTTTAAGTTGTGACCCAATGATTATGATGGATTATACATTGTTGTGCAGCTTTGATCTGTTTAAAGATATTATACAGTTTTGACCCATATCTTGAACCGATATTGCATCGAATGGAAGCTTAAACAGGCATCACATTATTTGGTGGCCTATGAAAAATATTGTAATTTGAGGCCTATACAAGGATTTGACGGAAATAAAATAAATTGACGGATACTATTGACTAATTTCGAATGGATACTACACTTGAACAGTCCCTTTCCCGTGTCCCTAAAACAAATAGGTGATGATGAATGTATGAATTTGATGCAAAGCAAGTCGAATAGAGTGGTGGATTTGGTACTTGGCATGGCGACCGGCCCGGGCTCCGTGTTCGCAGCCATACCAACATCTCGAGCCTCTACTCAACACGTCGTACAAACCTGAGCCTAAATTTTACAAAACGAAACCCCGTTACTACTACTACTACTATTATTATTATTATTATTATTATTATTATTATTATTATTATTATTATTATTATTTTATTACTTTATTATTATTATTTTATTAGTTATTACACTTTATTATTGTACTAATCCAATTTTATTTGTTTGTTTTGTGAGGTACATTGGACATGAATAATTGGGATCGAGTTGGCTAAACTCATCAATCGGGATGGCTTGCATTGGCTTGGAGTCGCGTCGGGATCAAGCTCGGGTTCAAATTTTCAATACCCTTTGGAAATTCTAGAAATTTAAGGCTCCCGCGAGTTTGTCACATTTCCGGGTTCTATCATTTTAAGTCGATTACTTATTTCAATAAATGTATCATTTGTATTTAGATATTTCATGTGTAGAATATTCAATTTATGTTAATATTATTTGATTACTTGAGCTATTGTGTTACTTCATGTTCATTACCTTTATTTTGAAGTCGTTATTTAATTTATTGCAAATTGGGGCCATTTTAGCAAATGCGTGCAAGTAAAAAATATTTTTTTTTACAAATAAGCCTTTATTTAATTGATTATTATCATTATTATTATTATTATTATTTTTAAATAATTCTTTCGCAAGAAAAGCGCACTTGTAAATATTTGGAAACCTGTCGGATTAACCGTATTTTACGGAATTTCGAAAGTGCCTTAAAAACCTTCTTTCGAAATTAACAAAACCTCTTACCTTTTGAATCTTTGAAAGAAAGACCGTCTTTTTAAAAAAAATGGAGTTTTGCACGCATTTGTTAATTTGGTTCCATGTTTTCCTTAAATTGGGTGGCGACTCCAAAAAACTCTAAAAGAGCTAGTCCATCCCGTTGATATTCCTAAATTTATCCTTTCGGGGTTATATTTTTGGGGGTTCAACAGCGTGGCGACTCCGCTGGGGAGCAATAAAGGTTTTGACCATAAAGGTTTCCAATTATTTGCAACTAGCATGTTTAATTTATTTTGCTTTATTATATCTGTTTGTTTGTGTGCCACGGAAAGCATGTCACTACACCCTTATTTCTGCACATATATAAACTGGCATTCCGTTCATATTTCCCCCACTCCTGGGAACCTCTTTCATTCTCACTCAAATATCTGCGAGGTGCGCCATGCGCACCCGCACCTTCTTCCACTAAAGAACCCTATGACGAGTTGGTACACCGGCAGCCATCGTAGGAGTAATTTGACTGCGAGACCGCTTGCCACTCACCTGTTAGCCTCAACCGTTAACTCACTCTTAGACGGAGCTTTTAGGAGCATGCATGCATTTACACCTTAGTCTGGACCCGGTCCTTGGTACCGCCTCCATAGTTAGGAAACCGCCCTTACGTCAACAGGTTTTTTTAAACCCAACGACAATGCATATTATGTGCTGTGTGATAACGAATCCTCAGTCCTAACCATGTTTTGAGCAAAATCAGATTTAGAATTTTGTCTCCTATGTTGTCTTTTAGGTTAGAAAATAGAAAAATTTAGCAGAATCTGTGTGGTCATAGCAGTCCACGAAGAAGTTAACATCATAGTGCAGAATTTTGTGAAGAAGACAGAATTGTAGTCCGGGGAAAGTTAGGCAAATTTGGTTGGTTTGTGTTTTGGATATGGCCTGGTGTAGTTAGATCTAAGAGGCGAAGCCCCTGGTGTCTTTAAAAGGATCAGTAGGTTCCTTCTCGTGAATGGCTTTGAGCGCCTATGTTGACTGTCCAGCTGCATTCATGATAATTGAAGTATGCTTGTCGCATACTAGGAGAGTGAAGCCCCTATGTCTATAAACAACCAATGGGGTCCCTCCTTGAAGACCAGTGCGGTCTTGGCTACCTAGGAAACTGAGAGGCTTGATCAAAGCTGAGGACCAGTGAGGAGCCCTATAAATAAGGTCTGTGAGCCTTGCAAAACCCAGGAATCTGAGAGGCTTGTTCAAATCCAAGGACCAGTGAGGTTTTATTTGTAAAAGGTCAATTGGAACCTTTTATGATTTGCAGTCTGGTATTATGAATTCAGTTGGAAATTTCACCCCTGGATGTTGTAAAATAATTGGGAGTTGTGCTTGGAGGAGCGAGGATGTTTGCAAAAGATATGAAGATTGTTTCAGGCTTTAGCCATTTGGGTTTAAAATTTGGTGCAGATGTTGTGGAGAGCATGAGCTGTGTTAGAACTTCGAGTTGACACCCACTTTTGGAAGATAGTTCAGATAACAGAACTGTAGTGTCAAGGCGGAGAGATGATTGTTATCAATTATTATTAATATTTATTGCGTACTATAAATCTGAATTGCTCAGAATTGGCATGAACTATTTTTCGTTACCACTTGTTTGCGCTATTAGGCTTACCTCTGGCACAAAGAGATACCTTACAGGGTAGGACGCGTTTGCATATTTATTTACGCTGAACTACTTGTGATTGTCACATGTTAATTATTTTCCTTGCTTTATTTGCTCAAAATATGTTAAATACCAGATGTTTCTTGCTTGTGTGCAATCTTATGAATGACATGCAAACTAACATAGTTACCCTTTGAGGTTTCTTTGTTTTGTTTATTTCTCTAGCAGAAGTTTGATTTGTAAAGTGGTTGACCATGTAAATCACGCAAGATTCAAGATCTTATTGATGGTAGATGCTCTAGCTCGTGAACGATGCAGTGCCAGAAGCTAATGGCATTGTGTGAAAGAACTTGGCGATTGAACTTAGTAGCATTATTCTCAATTTTAATTTAGATTGAGGCCTTGAATTGTATTGTACTGTAAAGCTTATGTTAATCTGAATCAACTCATTTTGAATTTATGAAAGTTGAAATAAAATGCACCGCATTCTTATTATATTATTTACGCTTGCATTTGTTTTGTTTCAAAATTAAAATTGATAAACCTGCCAAAGCTTTGTTTGTGACGTATGCCAAAACAACTGAACAGTTTGAATGACGCACTGAAAAGTTATTGTCTGCGCTCTTTGGATATCGCACTACTGTTGGAACTTCAACTGGGGCAAATTTTATTTGTTGGTATATGGCGTTGAAGCAGTTGTTATTCGCATAAATGAAATTTTCTCCTTTGAGAATCCTTTAAGAAGATGATTGGAAAGATGCAAAATGCGTAAAGAGTAATTATGCTGATAAGGCACAGTCAATATGGCATTTAGCAAGAAATTCAAGTGGATGGACTATTAAACCGGGGCAATTTGCATGGTGAACTACGCACGGTCTGATTCCCAAGGAGGGATACGTAGGCTCCTCCATCGGGCTTGACCCTTTAGTATTTAAATTTTCATTTTTCCCAAAGGTTATAACTGGGGCAAATTTTGCAAAGCAAGTAGAAAACATTGGAGATTGCAACTGGAGCAATTTTGTAAAGCAATTTGAAGTATTGAAAGTCATAACTGGGACAATTTTTGCAAAACGAGTTGGAGATGCGAAAGATAATATCTGGGGTAAAATTTTGCAAGAAGCAGCATTGGTTATAAGAGGCAGAATCGGCAAGAATTTTGAAATTGGTTAAGCAAACAGTGCAAAGTCTAAGACAAAGGACGTTCAGTTTGTTTTAAAATATGTTACAAGTTTAAGTCAAGGCAAAATTTTCAAAATGAATCTTTGACTTCATTTGCATGCTTATTTCACTCGCTATATTGCATTAAAATATTTTATCTTGCCTCAATTTTTCAAAATCTATGCTATTTGAGTTCATGAGCAAAGTTTCTGAACGCAATTCGCAAATCCAAGTCCTATGAAGACGAGGAAGCAGCAGAAGCAACAAGATCAAGATCAAGAACATGAAAGCTTGCAATGAAAGGATCTTTCGCATTATGGATGAACAATTTATTGAACGCGCATCCAAAGTTGCCTTGCAGATTGCGTCGCATTGCCTTTTTCATGACTTAAATCGTAATGTTTTGCCATGAGTTATTGCCGAACAGGCGGCATTTCTACCTGTATGATTTTCATTCCCAAATAAGCAATGAAGCCGAGGCAGGCGTTATATTTTCAAATCACGCCAAAATAGGCATTGCCTTATTTTTAATTGACAATCTGCTCAAGGCCATCATTGTTCGATTGTCTCGACAATTTATTTATCAAATGGCTGTTGCGCTGATTACATTTCCGCACTGCTTTGCTTTTCACTTGCTTTAAATTCTGCCTTTATATTTGCTTTAAATTAATGCGTTGCTTTACTTTTTCAGGTCAACCATCAGTTTCTCGGAGATTATTCGCCTTGTCGCATATGAAATGCAAATCTATTTCTTTATTTTTTTCATTATAGCCTTTACTTTATTATTCACTCGTTTTCTAATGCATTTACTTTAAATTTGCAGAAATTGAACACCAGATTCAAAATGAACTGAAGGCATTCAAAGCTTTACAACACTATTAATACAAGCAACAGGACCCAGCTTTGCTTATTTGTTTTGCATTGTCTTGCCTTAATTAATCCAATCTGCAACTTTATTTCGCAGGCTGCTATCAAATTTTGGGCTCGTTCGCCTTATAATTGAGCGTTTTGGGCTCGTTCGCCTTATAAATGAACGTTTTGGCCCCGTTCGCATTATAAATGAACAATTCGGGTTCATCCACCTGTAAATAGGATATGCAGGTTTATTTCAAGTTGCATTGGGACGCTGGAGGCTTCGTAACCAGATGTCTCATTTGTTATATCAAATGATTGGAGTATAATCCAAGATTGCGTTGCAAACTACCTCTTCATGATTAAAAGCATTATGCTTATCATGGTTTGTTGCCGAACAGGCGGCATTTATATCTTTATGACCCGTATTTCAAAATAAACATTATTCTGAAACTTGCATGGATTGATAGTCTAAGACAAGTGGGCTGGAGCACCACTTTCAGAGTGTTTCGCGATGTCGGTTGTCTTGCAATATTGTCATATTATATTTAAAGTAGATTGATAGTCTAAGACAAGTCGGCTGGAGCACCACTTTCGGAGTGTTTCACGATGTCGGTTGTCTTGCAATATTGGCATATTATATTTGAAGTAGATGATAAAGATAGACAAGTCGACTTGAGACATTATGCCTCGTTAGCCGACTTATCCTATGAAAGCCTTGCATTCTACAATTTATTCCCGCTTTACTTATTGTCTTACTTTACTGTTTCAGAATAATGATCAGCCTAGAGGTTCTCCGGGCGGAGCACCTTGTCAGTTGATCAAAGGAAGAACTTATTGATGATACCGCAACCCGCATTTACAATTTTATGTTATCACTTTATCTATTTCTTATTCCAATTATTACAGTTTATTAGCAATTGTACGCTTACTGTTTGTTGAGATTATTACAGGATTTTTAGCAGCACCGCAACAGCGTTTGGAGCATAACATGAAACTTTTCTTAGCAGTGAACCGGGGCAATCGTTGATATGAGCTAGACTCGTCAACGAAGACCTGAAGAATTGCACCCGCATAAGTCATCAACCCTAGAGGTAAGTCTCTTATTAACCCTGAGTCTGAGGTTTGAGATTGAAGACAAGATGGCTCGGTTATCGAGATGCAGTGGAAGGTATGTCTGTGTAAACCCCTCTTTATGGGTGTGTCGTCGACCAAATCTTCATAAGTTGGGTGATTACAAGTCGCTTTTCCCGCGCTTGAGCAATCGTTACTATCTCGTCTTTGATTTTCAAATCTCGTTGAACTACATATGGCCTGATTTTCTTTCAGCCCGAGATATGTAGGAAACGCGGAAACCGGAGCTCGGCCATGTCCATAAGCCTCGCATTTTGATCCCAGGAATCAGAGTCTGGGCTTTACCGTGACAAAATTGGCTTTCACGTCAACTTTCTTTACCCTGAAAACTCTTTCATACTTTTCGGGTAAAGAGGGGCAGCTGTTGACACCCAATTTTGTCCCGGGTTTTAGTTAAATGTATAATTATTTTAAATTAAATTCAATTTTGAAAATTGCAAGTAAATAGCTAATTATAAAGAAAAATGGCCAAAATCACAAGTCATACCTTTATTTGCGTACTATGTAATTCTTTGTTTAATTTAATTGGAGGCTATATGGGTTATTAAACCTAAACCCAGCCTACCTTTCCAAAGCCCTATACATATATATACACACTTATCCTAAAAGCCTAAACCACAACCACTATTCATCATCATCTTCCTCACAAAAACCCTCCCCTCACTTACACATTACAAGAACCAAAAAATAAGAACTACACATCCACACACCTTCTTTTCGTTTTTCAATCTCCATCATACATACATACGCATACCGTCAGACCCTCTCCTCTCATCGTTACACACTCCAAAGATCCATACGCATACACCTAACGCCAGTGAGAAAAGGGATCAGAACAGGAACTAGGGGAACTGGACAGCGGCGGAACCATTACCACGATGCAAGTTCAATCGGAATTTGTCATGCCTGGTTGCTACTACTGAAACTGAATCAGGGATTGGGGTAGAAGCGACGCCGTCGAGCAGCCGCTCCTCCTCCCCGCTGTTATCGTTGGCTCATTATTTCTCACCAAAAAATTATCCCCATCGCCGAGGACCTCCTGTTCTTATTTTCCTCCTTTATTCTGTGTGGATTGTTATTTCGATTAAAAGGGGTGGCGGAGTCGCAGGGATGCTGCTAATGCCGTCGCTCCTCCGCCTCCACTTGGCTGTGGTTCTACTTGATACATTTGCTTTGACCCGTTCGACGATTCTCTGCTTTGACCCATTACTGGGCTGGTTATTTGCCCTGACCCGTTGCTTGGCTGGTTATTTTTCATGCTGCTTTGACCCGTTTGCTTTGTTGGGCTATCTTGCAATGTTAATCCCTTTAAGTTGTGACCCAATGATTCTGCTGGATTATACATTGTTGTGCAGCTTTGATCTGTTTAAAGATATTATACAGTTTTGATCCATATCTTGAACCGATATTGCATCGAATGGAAGCTTAAACAGGCATCACATTATTTGGTGGCCTATGAAAAATATTGTAATTTTAGGCCTACACAAGGATTTGATGGAAATAATATGATTTGACGGATACTATTGACTGATTTCGAATGGATACTATACTTGAACAGTCCCGTTCCCGTGTCCCTAAAACAAATAGGCGATGATGAATGTATGAATTTGATGCAAAGCAAGTCGAATAGAGTGGTGGATTTGGTACTTGGCATGGCGACCGGCACAAGCTCTGTATTCGCAGCCGTACCAACATCTCGAGCCTCTACTCGACACGCCATACAAACCTGAGCCTAAATTTTACAAAACGAAGCCCCGTTATTATTATTATTATTATTATTATTATTATTATTATTATTATTAGTTATTACACTTTATTATTGTACTAATCCAATTTCATTTGTTTGTTTTGTGAGGTACATTGGACATGAATAATTGGGATCGAGTTGGCTAAACTCATCAATCGGGATGGCTTGCATTGGCTTGGAGTCGCGTCGGGATCAAGCTCGGGTTCAAATTTTCAATACCCTTTTGGAAATTCTAGAAATTTAAGGCTCCCGCGAGTTTGTCACATTTCCGGGTTCTATCATTTTAAGTCGATTACTTATTTCAAGAAATGTATCATTTATATTTAGACATTTCATGTGTAGAATATTCAATTTATGTTAATATTATATGATTACTTGAGCTATTGTTTTAGTTCACGTTCATTACCTTTATTTTGAAGTCGTTATTTAATATTGCAAATTGGGGCCATTTTAGCAAATGTGTGCAAGTAAAAAAATATTTTTTTTTACAAATAAGCCGTTATTTAATTGATTATTATCATTACTATTTTTAAATAATTCTTTCGCAAGAAAAGCGCACTTGTAAATATTTGGAAACCTGACGGATTAACCGTATTTTACGGAATTTCGAAAGTACCTTAAAAACCTTCTTTCGAAATTAATAAAACCTCTTACCTTTTGAATCTCTGAAAGAAAGACCGTCTTTTCTAAAAAAAAATGGAGTTTTGCACACATTTGTTAATTTGGTTCCCTGTTTTCCTTAAATTGGGTGGCGACTCCAAAAACTCCAAAAGAGCTAGTCCATCCCGTTTATATTCCTAAATTTATCCCTTTGGGGTTATTTTTTTGGGGGTTCAACATCCCTAAGCACTTACAGAACATCAATTTTAGCACACTTCCTTCTTTCAAAAGTTCCTCCCTTTTCAATTTCAAGCAACACCTAATCTTCCCCTTTTTATTTATGCCAATGAATAATTTCAAGCTCAACAAGAATTGCTACTTTCTTTTTTTCAACTTCCACAATTTTTTTTCTTTCACTTTTTTTTTTCTTTTCACAAACACTTCTTTTACTTTCTAATTGGGACCAATCCACAAACCAACCAACCTTTTTCTCCAACTTTAGTTGTTCAGCTCATTATGCTATTTTGCAAGTGCTCAAGGAAATAAGATATTCAAAAGATGGGAAATTCAAATTACAACATGTCAAGGCTTGTAATATGATTGCCAATAAAAGGATAAAGGCTCAAAGGAGCTGACTAGAGTCAAATCATCAAGTATAGGGTAGGCTAGAAAAGTCTCAAACGGATCAAGAAAAGCCTATAATCATTTTTCAAACCGAGCAAAACCTAGGATCTCGCTTCAACCACATTCCGCGCAAGTTCTAGACTCAAGTGACAAGCACGGAACGAAACAATAATCTCACTCACACAATGGCACATGACTCACTCAAGAGGCTCAATTCGGACTCTCAAACAAAGCAGTTAAACAGGCTCAAAGAATAAAGCGTAAAGCACTTAGCACACAAGAGTCAAGAAACTGAGCCTAGACGTCGAAAACAAAGTTAATTTTTTCTTGGCATAATTTATTTCAAAAGCTCACAAGGAAGGCATATCAATCCATGTGCTGAGGTCTAAATATGTTAGCATCAAAAAGGTCACAAGGCACCTAGACTCCAAACCGAGTTTTCCTTCCCTTTCTACTACTACGACAACTAACACTATCTAAAAATAAAATAAAATAAAATGTACCCGGTTCAAGTGTACATCCCATGGAAAAGAACCGATGCCCAAAAAAAAACCACGGGGGGATTATTATCTATTCTAACTATGCTAAAATAAACTTAGAAAAGACTAACTATTTTTGGATTTTCTTGTTTTTTTAAAAAAAAATTTACTACCAATTAAATTAAACTAAATTAGAAAGTAAGAAATAAATAAAACAATGTCAATTGACAAAAACAAAAATTTATAAGCAAAGCATAGGAAACCCTCACCCCATACTTAAAATTGTGCAATATCCTCAATGCACTCTATCAAATAACACGGGGCGGTAAACGAGGTACTCAGACTTCCC
Organism: Petunia x hybrida; assembly: GCA_037355625.1. Classification (NCBI taxonomy): domain Eukaryota; kingdom Viridiplantae; phylum Streptophyta; class Magnoliopsida; order Solanales; family Solanaceae; genus Petunia; species Petunia x hybrida. Next base: position 322,956 of record JBBBVM010001019.1, on the reverse strand, counting down.
TCATTAGCGCATAATTTCTATTTCAAGCCAACAAACTCATTCAAATCAACTAGTGCGCACAAACCGGGTGCAAGCACCCCACACTTATGTTTATTTATCGCATCAAACATTTTGAAACAGTTCATGAAGCACTACAGGTCAAGCAACTCCAGTTAAAAGAGCATACGGAAGCAGCAGTGTTAGTGGCGCACAAATGACACTCGTCGTGCTCGAGCGAAGTGCATAATGTGCAAACGACCCCACACTTCATCCCCAAGGTCATCCCTATACTCAATTACATGTTTAATTAGATTGTCAGTAGTTTTGGCTACTTAGACTTAGCTAGGCACATCAAAAATTTCATTCAGACATTTCAGAGAACACATTGTGTGCGCTGATCCGGGCAGCTTTTTTGTTAACAATTTATTTGCGTTTAACCCTCCCTACTCCGGGAGATTTAAATTATCAATGATTACAGTGCGTACCCGCACTACCCACAAGCAGATGCCAGCAATAATTCACAAATTTCCTCAAAAATCAAGTACTAAAGACCTTAGTAAAGAAGGAAGGGGCAGCGAGGGTAGAGTCAGAGAGGGATAAGCAAGGGCAGAGACGAGGGGAGGAGAAGCAAGAGGACAAAATTCATACCTGGAAACCACGAATAAGAATTAGCAACAACTTCAGTTTTGTGTGTGCTCAGCAAGAGAGAAGAGAAGTAATGGTGTGACTTGTGAAATTCCAACAGTTTGTGCAAGTATTGGGTGTGTTTAAGTGAGGGTTTAAGACTTACCAGGTAAGAACAGCGTACTGTGCGATGCATAGAGGTGTACCAGCAAGACTTTTTAGCCAAACAACGTAGCAAGCGATGCTGATACAACACTGTCTTGGAAAAAATTAAACCTTATTTTGTCACAGCTGAGCAGGCGACGCACGGGGAGCTCTTTTGCTTGGACTCTGGAGTAAATGACTTTTTCCTGCTGCTTCGTGAATCCTTGCTTGGCATCTCTCCTCTGTATATTACAACTGGTGTGTCCTTTACTATGCCAAATCATTCTAGAATTTGTTTTTTCTTCTTGATCCCTTCATTTTTAGTTGCTCATATCCTGCCAAGTCACATAATATACCATGAAGTTAGTACTAAATTCCTCTTTTTGTTGTTTTTGTTTTTCTGTTATTTTTTTTCTTTCATAATCTTTTTCTTTAACAGAATATAAAACTAATTAATTAAAGGAAGCGATAAAATATGGGTTGCCTCCCAAAAAGCACTTGATTTAACGTCGCGGCACGACGTGAATAAACTTCACCAGTTTTTGTTTCCACTTTGAAGATATGAATTTTCTCCCCAAATTGAATTCAAGCTTACGACTATGCTCTTGAGGAGGTGGCATAAAACCAAAATAACCAAGCAATGAATGTCGCATCTTGCACCTCTTGGCTTTTAAATGAGGGAAGTCGTTTTCCTCGACATCACAAATTTTAGAATATAGGCACCTTGTTTCTCCTCCCATGACCTTTCTATTGGCTCGGAAAGCTCGATTTTCATGTCGCCATCCAAAGACAATGTTGAAAAGTGCTTGGAATGAGGTCCAATGCGCCTCAACTCCAAATTTGCTTCACTTTTGACATCCTCATTTTTACATACACTAGAGTCTTCAAACATTATATTTTTCACTTCCTCACTTAACTCTACTGCTAATTTCTCAACCATGGCATCCTTAACTACTATTGGGTCGAAACTTCATAAATGACATCATAGCCTCTCGTCGATAAGTACGGACGTCTACGTACCCATTAGCGAGACTCTACTAGACACTGTCTTAATCTGGATAGACTCTAAACCGGGCTCTAATACCAATTGACACGACCCAAAATCCGGTTAGGCCGTGTGGGCACCCGCCATCCTCCCCTAGACCCGTCGGGCGAACCCTTACCAATTAAATTAGTAAAATAAATATAATATAATTCAATTTATAAATAATAACAAGACTTAGAAAAAGGTACAAACATAATGATACCTCTAAGCTGTAAAAAAGAAATTACAGCTAAATACCCACATACTAGGTTTAGGGCTATCCAGACTAGACATCTAAGAGTACAAAAGAAGAAAGATACCTCCTGAATGGAGCAAAATGCAGCTGAAATAATAAACAATAAACTGGTGGCCATCCGGAATAAAAGCTGGCTCACCCTGACAGCTGAAGTCGCCTTCGCTCCTGAACAACTTGACAAACTTAATCCTAGAGCAAACCTGCCGAAACGAAATAGATAGACAAGAACAAACAACAAACAAGGGTGAGTCAAAATGACTCAATAAGTAGGGCAGACTAGCCACCTCAAAGAATAGAATAGCTAGCCAGGGAGGAGAAATAGATAAACAAAATTGCTTATATTTAAATTATAAAAAGGCAGAGCCAGATAATAATTAGAAACACGTATGGAATGACAAACTCATCAACAACCAGGAATGTAAGATAACCAAAACATATAGGTATCCCGAACTCATCAACAATCAGAAATACATCATGTTGCGGCGCACAACCCGATCCATATATTTATATCGTTGCGGCGTGCAACTCGATCCCCGCAACCCAGAATACGAGCCAGAAATATATAGGTAAACTGAGATATGTCCACGACATAGTGTACAAACCGCATACATAAAACACAACACAATACACACAATAGTTAGTATGCGGTGCAATGAGATGGGATGAATGCGGTACAATGCGATGCAGTCACATATGCCTGATACCTATCTCCGGTGCGGGACTCTCATCGTCTACCAGGAGATATATGCAAAGATGACCCTTCACCGGCTCGGGACTCTCATTGATCACCGGGAAGTATATGCAATGATGACCCTTCACCGGCTCGGGACTCTCATCGATTACCGGGAAGTATATGCAATGATGATCCTTCACCGGCTCGGGACTCTCATCGATTACCGGGAAGTATATGCAATGATGATCTTTCACCGGCTCGAGACTCTCATCGATTACCGGGAAGTATATGCAATAATGACCCTTTACCGGTGCGGGACTTTCATCGCCAACCGGGAAGTATATGCAATAATGACTCTTCACCGGCTCGGGACTCTCGTCGATTACTGGGAAGTATATACAATGATGAACCTTCACCGGCTCGGGACTCTCATCGATTACCGGGAAGTATATGCAATAATGACCCTTCACCGGTGCGGGACTCTCATCGCCAACCGGGAAGTATATGCAATGCTCAAAACCAGAGTGCAATGCTCATATGCTCAATGCAATACCAACCACAGGGCATAACATATAATATACAATGTAAATTCAAAGCTAAGGCGTAATGAGTACGCCTATCGGCAGCTACACACGTAAGGAACGCGTGGTAGAAAATCTACGAGGCCAGGTGCATCCAAAGAAATGGATATAAACACTTACCTCGTTCCAAAGTTAGTACAGCCACTCAATAACCGCTTTGTCCTTTGGATTCAGTGCCAAACGATGCCACTCTATTCAATAAGCAGAAAAATATATCAAGTTAGGCTAAAGGCTTCATTCCTCACATCTTAGGGCAATCCAGATAGGAACCTGATACCCTATTCGCATATGCAATATGCAGGCCAGGCCTATGTACAGGGTTTATGGCCACCTAACCAAATCCTAAATAAATTACATTTATATGTTGCCCATAACTCACTGAGTACGAATATATAATCAATTCCATTATCGGGGTCCAATTGACCCTTTAAACTATCAGTTGAACTTATTAAAACGATGTCTAATATCCCAATTTTTACCGTTAAAACATGTTCAAACACACGTAATAAACTCAAATAATGCATTAGGATCATTACCTGAATATTTTGGGGTAAAAATTCTACTATTTTCCCGACCCTTTTCTCATTTTCTGGCATTTTTTCTGATAATTTTCTCTGTTTTTTGCTCTTATGTTGTTACTGCTCAATTTTGCTCCTAAGCGAAAACTTTAGGTTATATGCTCTACTCCACCGCCATTTCATTCCAATATTTCGTCATTTTCCCTTCTTTTTTTTCCTTTTTGCGACGAAAATTAAAGCGGTACCCTACGATATTCGAAATAATTTCAACTTTTGCATACAAGTTATGCAAATACATGTAACATATTCGCGAAGGCGGATCTCAAATCGGACTCCCGAAACTGAAGATGCGAATTTAAATGAAAAAAGTCAAATTATTTATCTTTCGGCATTTTAGTGGAAACTAGCCGAACAACATCGAAATTCACTTTCGAAAGTTCATAAAAGTCACAAATAATCATACGAACCTATCGGCGCTTTCGGATTTCCTTTTTTTGATTCTGGACCGCGAGAGTTATTTCTTTCGATCTCCATCTTTTATTCGCCAAAACCGAGCTCAAAAATCTCTTTTTAATATTTATCGACGATAAAAACTGAAACCTTCTTCCGATGCCTATCAAACGAGGTCTGATTTAGCTCAAATTTTACAGACATGTCCTAATAGACATTACGAATATTTTGAAATTATCGGCACGCCAATCGGAGTCCTAACTTCCGAAATGACTAACCGAGGTCGTTTCAGTACGACACTTAGGACAATCATTCCACAGACCACCACACAATTGACAACAGTTTCGATCGAAGGTGGTAGAGGAACGACTAGATAAATAGTCTTGTAGGATACCAAGATGAAGACAATCTTCCCACAAGTGAAGTCCATTACAAATTATGCAAGGAGCACCAAAATACGAGTTGCCAACTTTCGACCAATTTTCATTAAAAGATGCCATGTTAACAAGTAATAAATTAAACTAAACTAAAAACTTGAATAGACAAAAGTAAAGGCCTAATCCAGGAAATAGTTAGTTCTAAGTCCCCGGCAACGGCGCCAAAAACTTGTCGTTCCAAACACACACGCAAGTATACGCGGGCGATCAAGTAATAAAGGGATAAATAAAGTATCGTTCTCACGAGGACTATTAATTAACTAATGAATAAATCAAACAAATCCTAATTATGTAGATAAGAAAGATTTCAGAGTTGAGAATTTATATAACTAAAATCAACTAATTATACTAAAAACACAATTAACAGGTAAAACACGGGTTTGAATTCAAGAAGGAGAATAGTCTAGGGTCATGAGATATCTGCAAATCATGTTGACTTCTTCAGTTAATTCAACTAAATAATTTATCTGAGTTACTAATCACAGGGTTAATATTACTCACAGGACTCTTTCGATACCCTGCTCGCCTATTCAAGCCAACCTAACACCTATATGTCTATGGAATTAGAGTTAACAAGAACACATTTATATTTCCTGTATAGTGACTAAGCGTGACTGTTAGGTATATTCCTATCCTAACCGCGAAACCATTCCCCGATGCCCAGGTTCAAGAACACGCTCTATTCAATCTATTGCAACCTACGGTTCCCATTTTCGAGTTCAACCCTAGGTTTATAAATAGTATTCAATTGGTGATCAAGCAATTAAATAATTAGGCTTAGGATATGAATAAATAACCCAATATAATAAATTAATGAAATCAAATCAACATCCAAAAATCAACATTCATGGAGATCCCACTAATCTAGACTAACAGACTAGATTAAAGAGAAGAGAAAGAAAGAAAACTCGGAGTAGAGGAGCGCATAGTTGTTGCCTCCCTTTGTGTCCAAGTCCAAAAATGTGACAAAGTCTCACGTCCAAAGTGTCTCCAGCAGCCAGACCCCAAAAAACTATGTAATAAGTTGCTTATATAGTTAATACAAATTTCCTTAGGACAAATTTGTCCTTTTCCCAATCCATTCAGGATTATGAAATGCTTTCCTATAGTATGATGCCATCCAATGATAAGGAACCAAAAAGACAATCATGTGCAAACTTGGAGAGGCATTAGTCTCTTGGGAATTTTGCATAATTAGTACAGTAGCTGCTCCTTGATTCTACATGGTTGCTGGACGTGACTTCATGAAACTACTCTCCACCAAAGGTCTTCTTTGCACTATGTTTAATATGCTCTTGCTATTTCATGCGAAGCTTTTCTTTATTTTCTCAAAATCAACTTCATTTGTTCCTAATAAATCACACTAATACTCAATTAATATAAAACAATAATTTAGAATAGTTGCGCATATTTAATTATAATAACACATAAAGGACGGTAAAATTAAGAGTGAATTAATATTAAAAAATATATAAATATGCCTGACATCAAGTTGCATTAAATAAAATACACAATGTTACCAAAAATAGAGTATCGACACTTACTGCAGCTAGTTTTACTGGAGCCAATCCTTTTCCTCTTCATAATAGAGGTTAGGCTTCATTTCTTATTCTTCATTGTACATTAATGTGTATGCAGATTTTCAATAGTGTTGATTTGGTATCTCTTATGAGTTCTCAAAAACTTCTTTTACACTGTAGTCTGTATGCATTCTAAAAGGAAAAGAACATTAAATTAAGTGAAAATTTATATGAAGCGCATTCATATATCATCATAATTATTTATTAAAAAAATTGAACAATGAATTTCAACATTAGTGTAGTCAATTTATGGAATTTAAAGGTAAAATCGTTGTTAGTTAAATTTCATAAAAGACTGGACTCTTATATAATTTGACCTTTTTCATTTCATTAAATTTTCTAATGGTATTGAATTATCATTTTATATTTTAAATCATCTAACTTTTTTTGTTCCTTCCGAAGGTAAGAGAAGTAGGATTTTTTTTTTTGGGCGAATATCACTAGGCAAGGTGCCTAGTGACTAGTTTTATAAATAATAAATTCCTCAAAGAGGACAATACAAAGTAAGGAGGGCCATACCATACCTTACATCATCCTATCAAGGTGAGACCTCGCTCCTAAGAAGAATGCAAAAAATAAGAACTAGCAAGAACCAAATAAAGTATGATCATCACAGAGTTTATAACACACTCTATGATGATATTACATATGAGAATACTAAAATAATAAAATAATATAAAAGCTAGAAAGAAAGTGGAATCATGCAATCCGCACTTCCTTCTACAAGTGATGAAATGGAAAATGTAGAAAGGCCCTACTACACTAACTTGAAAAAATGATATTAGTGGCTCTCTATCACGATCATATATGCTATCCATCATTTCTTCGACTTCTTGGACCTTTTGGATTTTGAATTTATACTCCTCGTAGGTTGCACCCTAGTTGGCTCTAGTGGGCGCCTTACCCTCATTACTCTCTTTGGAGCATTATCATGAATTTCCCTAGGCGACAAATCTCCTTCTCTAGCCACCATGCTAAAATTATGTGCGGTGGATTCTTCCTCAAGTTCCTCTTCTTCAAACAAATCATCATCCTCCACTAAATAATTTCCTTGAGGAACCCTTTCTTGGAATGATGCCACTTGCCTTGCCAAGATACCCCTCGTATCATTCAAATCCATTCGCTTGACAAGTTCATCATCCGTGGGTAAATACTTTGAATGTGGGACAAGCTGCATCAAGGATTTAGGCACAAAGGAATGAGTATTTATGTTCAAAAAAGACTTACCAAAATTAGGAGAAGCACTTCTACACAAACGTTCAAGTTGAGCCGTTGGAATTAGATCTTTTCCAAAAAATTTTGGCTTGGTCACACTCACAGATTCCAATGTTGTGCTAACCTCGAGTGAAGGAATAGTGAGAGCTTGCTTATTTTCCACACAGGTTTGTTGACTCAAATTGACATCTTCATCCTCACTTAAATCCATAACAGAGTCATTAGAGTCCACAAGAGGATTACGAGTAGCAGCTGCTCCCAAATCCTCGAAAGTTTGCACATCAAGCTGCTCTCCCACATCGACAAGAGGAACGTGTGGGGTCTGAGAATCAATCACCCCAGCTGCAGTAAATAAATCCTTACCAGGATCAATAACTGCTGTAATTAATGCTCTCCCACTGTCCCTAGGAGAAGCTGAGGTCTGCTTTTCATCAACCAATAAATCCCCACGTAATTCCACAACATTTAAAACATCCAACATCTTATTAATCCCACACGAACTTTGAGATGGAATATTCCCATTCACGCTAGGAGTTAAAGCTGAAGGTTGTTGAACCACAACGTCATTAATACCAGTATTAAATGGCGTTGAAACCACAAAATCCTCAGGAGCTTGAGGAGTTGACTGCATTAAATTCCCTGAAGGAGACTTCAATCCTTCAGCTTCAATAGCCTGCGAAACATCTACATTAAAAGCTGCATGGGACTTAAGACTTTTAGGAGAAGCTGAAGGTTGCTTTACATCATCGAATAAATCCCCTCGTGGCTCCACTGCATTAAAGCATCAAACGTCTTATTAGTCCCACACGCATTTTGAGAGGGAAGATTCCCAATCAAGCTAGGAGAAGACTCCTGTCCAATAACAATGTTGCATCGCTCCTAGCTGCATTCACGTGCATCTGAACTAAAGCTGAAGGCTGCTGAAACTGCAGACACACCAACCTCATTGACTTTGGGATGATTTTTAAAAGCAACTTCAACCCACTTCTTTGTCTGAATTCCTTGTTGGTTTGCAACTAGGTTTGCAACGTCCATGTTTGTTGTTTTAATACCCGTTTCAACTTGATTCACTTGCATCTCGACTGGAACTTGAATTTCCTTCTCCTTTTGAGCAAAATTCGAGTCATCAACATCATCACGCTCAAGACCCTTCTCCTCCGCAGTTTGTTGATTTGAATTCACATCTTTGCCTTGAGCTACATCAGGAGCTTCATCAATGCAATGCAATGGATGTATGCTTTATGATATATAAATTTTAGTAATTTAGTAATATTTTTTGACAAATTTGATGTATTAAATGGGTTAGTATGGGTAAACCTATTTTTAGCTTGCCCATTAATCACCCAATTCATATTTGGCCCACATGAAAAATGGGTGGGTTGTGTATCCACCCATATTTATTCAACCTATTTTTAACCCGCCCACATCCAACTCGACCCACCCATTTGCTACCACTGCATGAAATAGTTACCAAAACATTGAAAGAAAAAAAAGCTTAGCTTCCTCCTCCCGTCCCCTCATTTTCACTCTCTCTCTTTTCTCTCCATCTTATTTTCGCTCTTGCTCCAGCGCCGAGACCTTCCTACTTCTTCCTCCATCCCAACGCCTTCCTCCTCATTACTTTGGTGTTCTCCTTCGACAGCCGTGTTGCTGCTCACCACAACTAGATCTGACGTGTCCTTGTTTTTTTCAATTGTTATCAAGATCCGGCCTTCTCCTCCTCTTTCCTCACCCTAGACTGTTGCTTTGACATTGCTCAGGCGTAACTGCACATTGTATTGGGTGGTTTTTGTTCAAATATAATTTATTTTTTTACGAAAACTTGATGTTTTCCGTGATCTGATGTTTTGATCAACTTTGATGTTTTTTGGCTAGATGTGATATTTTTCGAGTCAATTCTAGTGTTTTTCGATCATATTCGATGTTTTCCCGTTCAAATCAATCATTTTTTTATTTTTTTTACGTTTTTATTTTTGCATTGTTTCTAACTATTTCTACTTGCATGTACACTATTTCTAGTGTTTATGTTGTTTATACATTGTTTCTAGTTGAATCTGCAGTGTTTCTACTTGTATCTACTTTTTCCCACTTTTTCTGCATTGTTTCTGCATTATTTACGCAGTATTTCTACTTATATGTAAATGGTTTCTACTTGTATCTACATTAGTTTTACTGTTTCTGCACTTTTGAGTATCTTTATTTTTTGAATCTTTTGTGCATTTTTTGTATTTCGACTTCATTATTTGAATCTTTTTGTATCATGATACATCAAGAACAACATACCCAGTATAATACCATAAGTGGAGTCTAGAGAGGGTGAAATGTACGCAGACCTTGGTGAAACGTACGCAGACCTTACCCCCACCAAGGTGGAGAGGCTGTTTCCGAAAAATTCTCGGCTAGTGAAAATGTTTAGAATACACGTTTGAAAATAATGGGAAAATATCATCATGCTAACGAGAGTAATAAAACTAAAGCATAGCCATAAACAGATAACAACAGTAGAGGTAAACACAATGCTAAGATGAGACTAATCTACATAGCATATTATCTAATAATGTCTAATAAGAGACAAGACACTCGACTACTACCTAACCTTCTCCGACCTCCACGTACTCCTATCTAAAATCACGTCTTCAGTGATCTGGATCAGTGTCATGTCCTGTCTAATCACCTCGGCCCATTCTTCGGTCTACCTCTACTTCTCTGTAGACCCAGTACTGCCAACCTCTCTCACCTCCTCACCGGGGCATTTGCACTCTCCTCTTCATGTGACCGAACCCTCGCAACCTTGCTTCTTGCATCTTCTCAGCTAATAGAGCCACACCCACCTTGTCACGAATGATTTCATTCTTAATCATATCTATCTTAGTGTACCCACACACCCATTTAAGCATTCTCATTTCTGCCGCGCTCATCTTTTGAATGTGTGAGTTCTTGACTGGCCAACACTCTCCCCTATATAATATAGCTAGTCTCACGACCACTTTATAGAATTTGCCTTTAAGCCTAGGTGATCCTCTCTTGTCACATAGTACACCGGAAGCAAGTCTCCACTTCATCCACCCAACTCCTATACGGTGGGTGGTATCATAATAAAGTCCAAAATTTTTTTTGACAGCAGACGCACAGCAGGTGATGGGAGATGGAGACCAATTTTTTTTTTCTTTTTTATATGTTTCCAGCAATTTGGGTAATAGGCCACCATAGTAACTTATCTTTGTTTTGTCTTTCTATGGTTACTCAACTTTGGGTAATAGATTACCATGGTCACTTATCTTTATTTTGTCTTTCTGTGGTCACTCAACTTTACCAAGTTAACTCTCATGGTCATCCAACACAAAACTCTACAAACTTCCGTTAAGTATATGCTGACGTGACAACTAATTTTTTTATGCAAATTACAGAAATGAAAAAAACTAAATCATTTAGGACCAACCCATGTTAGACCCCACTCAGCTCCAATCCGAGTTAAACTTGTTCGTCTGACCTTGACGAGTTAGCTGCATTCATGCATTTTATAAGCAGAAATTTTTATTTAAGTGGCGTAGATTTTTAATTAATTATAAAGGTATTGTACAGTTTGTTTAAGTAGTATTGATGTTATTTATATACAGGTTTTTTATAGTTGATATTGATGTCAATTTAGCAGATATGATAATACCTTCAAATTTATGTTAAATGAACTGACTATAATATATCGTTTTCCTGGTTAAAATGGTTATGCTCACTTGGAAGAAAGAAGTCATAGACATCAGTTTGATAGGATATGTTGTAAAGAAGTTAATTATATAGTTAAAATGATTATGTTTTCTGTTGAAGAATTTAAATAATTTTACAATGGTTTGATGTCTTCATTTTGCTTTGGATAATATATGCTCCCTTTTTGCTTGATACTTTATTTTATTCCTTTCACTTCGTAATAGTACGATAATTGTTACATATAATTTGTAGGATGAAATATGGAAAAAATGAAAGAAACTGAAAAAAGAAAAGCAAGTTGGTTTGCAGTAAGGAAGTTGTGCTAAATTCAATTCTTGGGTCGGTTTGGGGCTGGGCGGGATCTAAAGTGGGTTGGTTTAGTTTTTTTTCATTTTCTGTAATTTGCATAAAAAAATTAGTTGTCACGTCAGCATATATACTTAACGGAAGTTTGTAGAGTTTTGTGTTGGATGACGATGAGAGTTAACTTGGTAAAGTTGAGTGATCATAAAAAGATAAAACAAAGGTAAGTGACAATGGTCACCTATTACCCAAAGTTGAGTGACCATAGAGGGAATCATATCTGAAGATTATGTATATGATGAACCAAACAATGCACGACTACTATGCAATGATTATTTTCTTGAGTCCATCCTACCGAAGATTGTATTAGTAGAAGCATTTGATTTGTAATTTTTATGCAAAGATTATTCTATTAACCTGCCAACTAAAACGACCAATATCGTATTAGGAGTAATAAGCTCAATTAATGAGCAAAAATCATACTACTATGAAAATCTATTTTGAAATTCAAAAAAAGAGAACAGAATGATGAGCGGCCTATAATAAAGATTAGAGCGCAAGAAAAGCGCTCCCTCTGTGCATACGTTTTGCTTTCTTCACTTTACAAAACCCAACTATTTCTTTCCCTCTTCTTCTACTCAAATTTCAAAACAATTCATTTCTAAACTTTCAGCACCATATTGTTACCCCATATTCAACTAAACAGATAGTAATAAAAAAGGTACATTACGTCACCCTCCAGTTGATTTTTTTTCTGTTGGTAGTTATTAGTGATCAAGAATTTAATCACTTTCCTTTGCTTAATTAATTTCTTTGTTTTATGTTTTAATAGTTGTTCTGTTGTATTTGTCTTTACCTAATTTAGTGTTTTTTTTTAAAAAAAAAAACGAAATGGGACTTTAAAGAATGAAATTGCATGGAGACTTCTATTATGAAGTTGAATTGTTACTCATAGGGCTTCGTGTTTCGTGAATGGGTTAATAAGTAGTATTATTACTACTTAGTTGTTCATATACTCATGAAGAGATTTTTTCATGGAGCAAATATAGTTTCAGATAGTCAAGTTTTTTTAAAAGTTAGTGTACCCATAAAGGCTCTAGTTTTTATGGCAACAAATTCAACGTACTTGAACGAGAAACTATACATGGTTAAAAAAGGAACAGGAGCACGTTACTGGAGAAGCCTGTTTTTTAGGTGGTGAAGGGTAGAGGGGCGGGCTAGGAGCAGAGCCAATGATTCGTGTATGGGGATTCAAGAAAATGTAAAAATATCACACCTAAGATATGAACTTATGTCGAGGGAATTCAATAGTTTATATATATCCAAAAGTGGGCAAAGGTGGCTCCGCCGCAGGGACGACCATATTATCCGCCCAGTTTCAAACCTTGTGCCATTGGCCATCGGAAATTTCTCGGTTACCAAAAGGATGATACATTTAGTCGTTAGGAGCGTTGGCAATTGTTTTCACCTTTAACGTTGAAGGGTACTAAACTAGCAAGCACTTGAACATTTTATTCTAAAATTAGCTGGCGCTTCCAAATGTAGCTCATCTAAATTTCAGTCTGTGTTACTGGATTTCCTCTAGCTGGTCTTATAACTCTTCTACTTACCCTCTCTGTCTCTAAGTTTTCCAGATTCTGCTCAAGGTAACTGCTTCAACTGTTCAACATGTATAACCGCCAAAGTCAGCAGCATGTGAATATGGAAACAACTTGTGGCTCTCTTCTGTCTGAGATGCAGGTTTGCTCAAACATTGCAGTGTTCAATTGTTATGAAGAATCATAAGGCCTATATTTTACTGTGAAAGTGTTCACTGTCTTTGTATGTCGCCTTATTATTTTTTTGGTACCAGAAAATGTGGGATGAGATGGGAGAGCCCGAGATGGAAAGGGATAAGGCGCTTTTTGAGCTTGAACAAGAGTGTCTGAATATATATAAAAGAAAGGTGAATCAGGTTAACCGTTGCCGGGCTCAACTGCAGCAAGCTGTTGCAGACTCTGAAGCAGAACTTGCAAAGATATGTGCAGCATTAGGAGAACGATCATCATATGCTAGGCAGGTCAGAGACTAACAGAAAACTCTCCTTTGAAGCATTCAGTGAAATCTTTTGATCTATTGCTTGGTATTTAGGCCTTTTTAACTTTTACCTCCTAAATACCAGAGTTCCAGAAGTTTGAAGGAAGAGCTTGAGGCCATTAAGCCTAAGTTAGAAGACATGCAGAAGAGAAAGAGAGAGAGGAAGAACCAATTTGCAGCTGTTATTGATCAGATACAGTGTATTTCGAAAGAACTCTGTGTACCCACCCAAGATAATACAACGATGAGTGTCATTGATGAGAATGACTTGTCTGTCAAAAGACTTGAAGAAATGCAGAATTATTTGCTTGCTTTGCAAAAAGAGAAGGTATTTTCTGTATTATGTCTTTCACTGTCTTCAGTTTCCGAATGTTTTAGCACTGAGATTGCTGCCTTGATTAAAGTGTTTCATGAAACTGTAGTCTGTCACTAAACAAACACTTCAGAGCTCCCTTAGGCTATAGAAAAAGAAAATGGGTAGTATTTTTTCACTATCAATGTTGCAGAGTTTCATACTTGTTGGAATTATTTTCGGCTCATAATAAATTTAAGGGTTGCTGTTTGCCTAACAGAATCGATTAAATATTTTCAGAGTGACCGCCTGAAGCAGGTGCATGACCACTTGACAACTATCAATTCACTATGTGTGGTGCTTGGGGTTGATTTCAAACAAACTGTTGCTGAGATTGATCCAACCATGGATGATTGCCGTGTCTGTAAAAACATAAGCAGAGATATGATCAATAAGTTGTCCGCTACAATCAACAGATTGAAAGAGCTCAAGAAACAGAGATTGCTTACGGTTAGTATAAATGTTAATTGATTTGTTCACCAAGTTGTTTGTTTCTCTCTGCTACTAATGTTGATTCTTCTTGTTTGCTTAGCTTCAAGATCTTGCAACTACCCTGATCGAGCTGTGGAACTTGATGGATACACCACTAGAGGAACAGCAAAAATTTCATGATTTTACAAGGCACATAGCAGCTTCTGAAAATGAAATAATTGAGCCTAACGTTCTGTCTGTGGACTACCTTCAACAAGTATGAAATACAGTCTCCAATTAATTAATTCAATGTTAAATTCTACTACTAGAATCAGAGTGCCCTGTTGGCTAGTTATGATGCTTTCAAGCAAGAGAGCTACAATAGAAGTGAAATTCTTGTAATTCGATACTTGTGCAGGCAGAAGCAGAAGTAACGAGGTTGCAGGAAATGAAATCAACAAAAATGAAGGAGGTTCTTTTGAGAAAGAGGCTGGAGTTGGAGGAAATCTGTAGAAAGGCACATTTGGTTATTGGAACACAAAATTCACTCGATTTTTCTGTTGGAACTATAGAATCTGGCAAGTGTTTATTAAAAAATTTATCGTAAAAGTAGACATCAGAGTTACACGTAACTAATTCTTTCTAACCAAATGAATCTACCTGAATCATCTCTGTGGTAATTTTTGGATTATTTGTATGCCTAAAGAATTTAATTTCAAAGTAGAAATCTGTTTAGTTTTTAATATGCACAAATGTTTCCATTGTTTCTCAAGTAGTAACGCTATCATCTATAGGGGCGATTGATCCTTCATATCTGCTTGAGCAAATTGAGGTCCAGATTTCCAAAGTTAAGGAAGAAGCTTATAGTAGGAGGGATATTCTTGAAAAGGTTGAGAAGTGGTTGGCTGCTTGCGACGAGGAGTGCTGGCTGGAGGAATACAATAGGGTTGGACATTATCTTCTGTTCTTTTATTGCATTTGTGTATGTTTAGCACCAAAATTCCTTTTTTTATATATGTTTCTTTTTAGGATGAAAACCGTTACAATGGTGGAAGAGGTACACATCGTAATCTGAAGCGAGCTGAGAAAGCTCGAGCTCTTGTGAACAAAATGCCTGGTATGGAACCTGTATGCTGTTCCCATACTTCCCATCATAAAAAGTTTATTCCAGTAATAGGAAAAAAAACTCTTTCTTTTGCTTAGGATGTACGATTCTTTGAGTTACCTTACTGCATTACTTGTGGGCTCTCTTACTAATAACAATACCAGAAAATAGGAGTTTACTCGTTTGGCTGTCTAAACATTTTTCATTCAAATCACTAATTGATGAATGGCTTCTAATATGCCAATCAAAATTTGGATCATTTTGATGAGAAATCTTAACATTGATTTTGTGGCAGCTATGGTGGAGACATTGAGATCCAGAGCTAGCACTTGGGAGAAAGAAAGAGGACATGAATTCTTGTATGATGGTGTAAGCACCTAACTCGTATTTGTTAAAGCCTTATTAAGCACGAGTAACCCTACCTCCTTCCATAGCTTCCTCAACTCTTGGATACTGATAGCACTCTGTTATTGTTACTTAATCCCTTCACTTTCCCCTTCCAGGTAGCCCTTCTTTCTATGCTTGAGCAGTACTCTGTTCTAAAGCAGGAGCGGGAGCTTGAGCGTCAAAGGCAGAGGGTATGAATTTACTGTTTGATTACACGTGAAATGACTGGTCTGTTTATTAGTTGTTCATAAGACTTCTGTTTATTCAAGGACCAGAAGAAGCTTCAAGGACAGATGATGGTGGAGCAAGAAGCACTTTTTGGCTCAAAACCTAGTCCTATAAAGAGTGCAAAGAAGAATTTCAGACCATCAATGGGAGGTTTGAGCAATAAAAGACTTTCGCTCGGAGGATCAATGCTTCAAACCCCATATGCTGGAAAAGCTGCTATATCCCCTCATCCTCTAAGACAGCCTAACTTGTTGAAACAGCTAACTCCCCAAAATTCTTACCAAACTGGTATCTTGTGACCCTATTTTCTTGTTTTTACTTTACTACAAAAAAATGTGTCGATAACTATTTCCATATCAACATGTTTATTGAGCTTTAAGGTGGAATTGTTTAGTGGTAATTGAATTGTCTTAACTCTGGGCTTCTGTTTCAGGCAGGAGAGAGAGTTTCTTGGCACCAAAAAAGCAGCAGTCATGCAAGGCATTCAATACGCCTAGAACTGAATCAATAAAGGCAAAAAAGTCCAATTTAAATACACCTAGAGCTGAATCAATACAGACAAGGAAGCCTCTATCACCCTTATCATCTTCATTCACATCAAATGCAAGCACCATCAACATTCAGAATCAGACTCTAAAGAGTGGGGAACTCAAGGAAACAGTGTCTTTGAACAAAACACCAGTTATGACTCCAACCAAGATTGGCATTGCCTCTGCTGTTGAAGGAAGTGTTACCCCAAGAACATTGCCTATTCCAATGCCAGTAACTCCTTGTACAGTTTCCACCGCAATGCAGACTGCGATCACCCCTGCCACTCCCCGTGTTTTTGGTTGTGCTGATGATATTGAGTATTCATTTGAGGAGAGAAGAGCTGGTTACAATCCACTATCACATACCAAGGCCATTATTACCAAATGCTTGATTTAGCTATTTTAGCATCCACCTATGATTTGAATGTTTCGGGTGTCACACTGTTTTGAACATAAACATGTCGTCGTTTACACAGTGTAAATAGGGAATGCTTTTGGTCAGTGTGATCTACGTAAAGTTTCATTTCAAATTACTTACTTGTTTTTTGGCTGTTTGAGCTGAAGATATTTAACAATTCCATCGACCAAGAGCAAAATATAAACTATCAAATACATCATCAGTTTATAGTTGTATTCGAGGAATTTTCATAATTTGAAAAAGCTCAATGACGTGCTAATTATTTGTCCAATTTTAAACCGTGTGTCACAAATTCGTGATATTATTATATTTAAAAAAGAAAAGATCTTTCTCGATTGAACTCGTCATTGAAGTTGATACGGAAAAGGGTCAAATTTGCCCTTAAACAAACCGAAATTCAACACATTTGCCCTCCGTTACGAGTTCAGTTTGGGCATACCCTTAACGTTATTAAAACTAGGGCAAATATACCCTTTGTTTGACGGAACTTACTAATTAGACTGCTTATACACTAAGCTTGCTGATTTGTCAAATTCTTGGCCACGTGTGCGCGACGGAGGGCAAATGTGTTGAATTTCGATTTGTTTAAGAGCAAATTTGACCCTTTTCCCTTCTTTTAAATAAAAGAGGTTGTTCTCATTTTCATCAACAACCTTGAACAATAATCAAATAAAGGACCTTGTTTCCAAGCAAACTTCATAAAAGAGCATGTTCTAACATCCCAAAGATTTTGATTTACAACTTAAATTGCATCTTAAGGAACCCTACAATAACCAAAACTTTCGTTACAACATCACAATAAATGACATGCCATATTTAATCACCTAATTAACACTAGATCTTTTAAGGAATCTCAACAAGTTCTTCTATTTTCAAATAATTTTGAATAATCAAGTCGTTCATGATATAATGTGCAATACAATACAATACAATTTCATTATCCTTTCCCTTCATACACTCTTTAAGCAGTTGATACAACAATGAAAAGATTCTAGCAACTAGTAGATGTACGAAATGCTATTTTGCTTACACAATCAAGTTAAACGCTTAAGACTAGCAAACTGGATCAAATTTTCTCTTGTCAGTCCAAGCTCTAGCTGGTCATGTGTGGAGGGTGAGGCTACCAGCATTCCCAGTGGTAAAAGCAGTAAAATGACAAGCAACTAAGCCACAACGACACCTCCTCAATGAATCACAGTATGAACTTGAACAACTTGGCATATTGAACACTAAATCTATGGAAAAGAGAAAGATTATGGTCTGAACTAAACTCGACTTAAGGAATTAAGCATAAATTGATTGGGGAGAAAATACCCTAATTTTATTCTCAATCTCCATTAAAGAGTGAAAGGTTTCTCTTCTTTGTAAATCAAAATCTTTGGGATGTTAGAACATGCTCTTTTATGAAGTTTACTTGGAAACAAGGTTCTTTTATTTGATTATTGTTCAAGGTTGTGCATGAAAATGAGAACAACCTCTTTTATTTAAAAGAAGGGAAAATGGTCAAATTTGCCCTTAAACAAATCGAAATTCAACACATTTGCCCTCCGTCGCGCACACGTGGCAAAGAATTTGACAAATCAACAAGCTTAGTGTATAAGCAGTCTAATTAGTAACTTCCGTCAAACAAAGGGTATATTTGCCCTAGTTTTAATAACGTTAAGGGTATGTCCAAACTGAACTCGTAACGGAGGGCAAATGTGTTGAATTTCAATTTGTTTAAGGGCAAATTTGACCCTTTTCCGAAGTTGATATAACAACCTGTCTACACATTGATCCTTGCAGACAAAAAAAAAATGCTAGAAAAGAATGAAGGTTTGATTATTGGGTTTATAAGTTTTGGAATTTCGATCCAAATGTAAAAGAGTTGTCATGTAGCGCGTGACTTATGGATTAAGCCACCATAAATTGGATTCACAAAATCTAAAGCAATTGATTACTACCACAATCTTGTAAGTAAGAATTATTTTTCCTACCTTAATACTATATTTCTAATGAAAGCCCCTCAATTGCTAGAGTGGCCCAACCTCTTTAGTTGAAACTTTTTTTATTTTACATTGAAGGATTTAACATAATCCAAGAACATACAATTTGCCCAGGGTCTAACCGTACTTGTTTCACTAGTCAGGGATGCAATCACATGTTGTTAGACATGAACTACACCGTAAATTCACAGTCTATGACATACCTGTTACAGAAGTTTGTTCCGCAATTTATTGAAGAAGATCTTCACAAAAACTCTCACAAGAACTTTTGGAATTGAGAGAAGAAGAAGAAACAAACTGTTTTTTGTTTCAGAGAGAAGGAAGACTGTGTTTCTGTATTTCACAAAAAGTCACGTTCTCAATTGGGAAGTTCCTAACATATAGGACTTCCCTTATTCCTTAGCAGACACAACTTTTTCCAATAGTTGTGTCCTTTTAATTTTACCTCTCTCTTTCATTATCAATATTATATTAAATATATAACATATATATATTTATTAATATTTGACATGGATTCGGGTTGACCCACATGGGTGACCCAAATTCAATTTCCAACATCTCCCACTCACATATAGTGGGTCAACTCTCATTCTCAATCTGTAACATCCATACATAACGACTAGACCGTGTGACCAGTGCATACTTCGAGAGCTTAGTTGCTATACATCTGTCAGGAATATATAGCATCTCGATTAACGGAACTTTGGAATAGATTGTAGTATGCAATACCCTAGATCATTTATCACATTCATATATCTCTCACAATCTCTTTGTATTATTTTGAGTTCATCATTATGTTCTTGTCCCAAAGACAAACATAAAGGATCGATCAATGAACACAATTAATGTGATAATATCCAATGAT
Organism: Petunia x hybrida; assembly: GCA_037355625.1. Taxonomy (NCBI): domain Eukaryota; kingdom Viridiplantae; phylum Streptophyta; class Magnoliopsida; order Solanales; family Solanaceae; genus Petunia; species Petunia x hybrida. The sequence goes on along the minus strand of JBBBVM010001019.1, from coordinate 303,113 downwards.
CTTCCTCATCTCATGATTCTCTTAATCTCAATCTGATTTGCTTTTCTAGAAATGTCCCGCCAGACCGAATCATCCATGATCTCTTGGCAACACCCTAAGATAGCAATCACCAAATTGAATCTCGAGAAACTGATCAAAGTCATGAGGGTACAAAAGAAAGAAAATTACTTATAATTTTCAGTGCTTCACATGATAAGCAAGTAGAGATTAAACTAGTATCGCCCATAGGTCACTTTATGCATACGTGGTATGAATCACGTATCACAGTATTGACTCCTTTCCCGTGGAGTGTATGTCTTTCACAAATTAAATACTGTGCAGATGATAGTTCAGACAACATATGTCTAACTTTGAGTTCACACATCTACTCATACATTTTATCCTTCAGAACTCACATCTGGCATTAAGACAGACTTACATTTAATCAAATATGATTAACCAAAAAATCAAGCGACATTCTTATTATAAACTTCAAGCTCTCTATTATTATCACTTCTGATAATAATAAATTTATAATTGTCTCATCCCTATTAATCACCTAGACAATAGAGGTGATTGCCTGTGTGAATAGGCCAATCTTTTTGTCTGCCGACATACTTCACATTTATGTACTAAACATAAAATCATTCTATGTATATGAACCAACTAAACAATCAATTTAGGCTTCAACTACATTAACTCCAATAATGCAGTTTTATGTGAACATGCATGGGAAAATTTATAAATACATCAACATCTACGCAAACTCAATGCCTTCACATATGACTCATAAGCACCAAACTCTATGAGTTTCATTATCAGATCTACTATCACATAATGCATAGAGTTGTATTTCATGTTTACTTTTCTATGTACAACTATGTCTCTAAGGAAATTATACTTATATCAATATGGTTTGTCTTCTAATAATACTTGAGACTTTTGTCTAAGCTATTGAGACTTGACTACCAACACTTGATTGTCATTAAATCAATAGCACTATCAAACACGCCCAAATTTATCATAAAGACATTTAAGCCAAAACAGCTTCTTGCACAATTTCTGAAAAACGCTATAAGTTCAGCTTTTTTTATAAATAAGGCTGATGATTGTTTCTTGCTACACAAACAATATACATATCGCTATTGTTTAGCAAAGAAGGACATACTCAGATTTAGATTTTTCTCATCTAAATCCTTCTCAATCATTGTAAGTATAGCCTTTGAGTTGAAGATCATTTCCTTTATATTACAAGGATAATCACATGTGCCTTTGAGATACCTCAGTATCCTTTAACTGCTTTCCAGTATTCATTTTCTAAGTCAGATTGATATCTGTTATTCTAGAATAACAGATATCAAGTTTCAAGAGACAGAATCATATTCTTGTGGATTCACGAGGACACATCCTCCCACTTGAAACTTCGACTTTAGAAATAGGAGTATTAATGGGTTTGCACTTTTGCATATTAAATCGTTCATGAAAATTTCTTAATATAAGATTTTTCTGAAAGAGATTACAATTCCTTTGAACGATCATGAATTTCAACAATTCACTCATAATTTTTTCTACATTAGGTCTTAGGCGTATGCTGAGAACCCATTTGTTCCAAATGGCTCTATGACCCATAAGTAGATCAACCAATTCCAACTCTTGGTTTGGTTTCATTAACTCCATTTCATGTTCCATTGTTCTAGGTACTTATCCTTAGCAGGGTATTTAAGAGCCTCATTTATCATTCTTTGCTCTTATTCATCTTGTGGAGTAACTATGTACGCTTCCCCTTCGATCTCAAATCAATAATGGGGAATACATAGACAACTCATTCGTCGAGGTTGAGATCGATAAAATTGACTTATCAATTGATAGATACTCCCACTGGGACCAACAATATTAAATCGATTCTTTTAGTCATCTTGGTGTTAATCGGAACAGATCCATTATCACCAAACATGACTCCCACTCGAATCCATTTAGCATAAATAGCGGAAGCAATCTGGTCCACGGTTTTATAAAAGAGACAAGTCTTGTCTTATCTCGCCTTACTTAGGAAAAATATTCACTAAGAATTATGTACATCATGTGATTCAAATTCAGTTACAATGCCACTCTCTTGTTCACATATGAACACATAAACCTTGGATAGTATCATAGAAAGACACATGTCCTTCCCCTTGGAACTAGTTTTCCATGTGGGGAAAAAGTTTATATAAAGCAGCACAAACCCAATAGTAAATAAGAATTGAATTTTCATCTATCCATAACTTATATGGAATATAAGTAACCGACTTAGAATAATTTCATTATTTGGATCACAGATATCATAATGTACCAGCTACAATGGAATGTAATGCCACTTTTAGGAGACGTCATAGACATATCTAGAGTCTCAAGAGCCTCTTGCTCTTTTAGGATATACTGAATTTTATTGTCACTTTTAACTTTACACCTTTGTTAAAGTTCGGGACAATATTCTTATAGTAGATGACATATTGATATAAACTAGTATAAACTTATTGAGACAACTATGTACTTTCTTAGAACCTAAAATTCATATACATATTAATCCTTAAAATAATCTAACTATGTCAATATTTATTTCATATTAGATCCGGAATCGAAAGTTCACTATGTTCTCAATCATCATCCAAATCCTAATATTCGATAAATCCAACATAATTAATTATTAAAGGAACACCGTCTCAAATCACTTAAATTCAAGACTAACAATGTAAATTCTATAATACATAGAAATAACCAACAAGAATAATATCATAGAGCATTAACTTTAAAATTCACACAAGTGCCATGCTCAAGAACATGTCAACATGTGCACTAATTAAACATACTTTGTTATAATTTTTCTGGTGACCATTCGTACTCACCATAAATGCATATACACAAACGTATGAGTATTTATATTTTATATACACACATGTATATATAAATAATGCTCAAAGGTTTACATGAAAACTTCTATAAGATAGTGTATGATTTTCAATATTTCTTTGTAATACATACAAAAAAAAAACATGCATCAGGAAAAATTCACTTTGTGGTCCTATCAAACTATTTAACTCATTTGGAGTTAGTTTCTCGAACCAATGACCTGGACGCAATTTAGCTTGAGATTGGATTAATTCTCATTAAAATGCATCATCGCACCTTAGCTTGGCTTTAGAGTCTTAGATAAACCATAGTCGCAAACGTATTGCAGGAAGGTATTATCATGATCTGCAACTTTGCAGGAGGGGAAGACCTACTTAGGTTCTTCTTTATCAAGCTCTATGAACTAAGGACAAACAGATCCTTAAGAGTAAGTTGTTCATTTTCTAAAACTTTTCATTACTCAAAGATGTACTTTGAATTCATATTCAAATTCTTTAGTAAATGGAGTACTTGACAAAGGACTAAACCCATGATGGCCTAGGCAGTGCACGTCTACTTTCAAAAAAAATAAAGAAATAAATTTTTATCCATGAGTTTTCCAAAACTCCAAAGGACACGACTCAAGAGTAAAAGTTGTATCCAATTTGCCTTGACAATATCAGAAATATAGGATGGATTGTACCCTTCTTTGTACCCATGCACAAAGTCAATTCCTTTAATTAAGGCAGACACAACTTTAAAAAAAGGAAGAAATGGAACTAATCCATATACAACTCTCATCTCCATGATTTGACTTCCTTTTAATAGAAAGGTTATTCAACCGTAAAATCAAATGAGTCAAACTCCTTTCTTTTTAATTAATAGACAAACTAAACGAGGAGTGGAATACAAATTCCTTTCACTGCCATTTACCTCATGGAACCACAATATTAAAGGTCTAGTTATTTTGGTTGGATATCACTATTGCAATTTTCCGTAAGTCTCAAATAGACCCAGCAACCAGTGATGTTAATAAACTAAATAGAGAACCTAATGTCTCTTCCTCCACTTATCTACAAATCAATTTAGCTATGTAGGCATGAAATTAAATTCGAAGCAACAAACATATGTTGTTCCTAGAAACTTTCCCGTTCTTCATAGAATTTCACATAAAACCAATATCTTTAGAACATAGAAAAAACATTCCAAGGAACCAAATTAACTCAAAAAAGAATTTCACGATTCTACATTAAAGTATAACCACATGGCTGACCTTTTTCATAAACCAGTAGCAATGATTATGTTGCCTACTTTTCATCTATATGCCAGTTCTAATTTGAATTAGTGAAACCCACTACCCAAGAAACCGGATATAAATCCAATTCCATGTGACGTTTCATAACAATCACATAAATTCAATAGAGAGCTTCAATACAAAAGTTGATCCAACGAACAACTCTCCAGTATTTACAAAAGGAAGAAAAAATTCACTAAATCATTAGCCAGAGTATTTTTTAAAAAAGCTTTGACGTTTTCAAAAAAAGCGTTCCAAACTTTTCCAACATTGATGACACCCTAAAAAATGGCCGCCTATACTATAGTTCATTCAGATAAGACTTTTTTCGTTTCTTTTGTAGACTAGGAAACAAATAATTCAGGCTCTGATACCAATGAAGGATTTCACACAATCCAAGAACATACAATTTGCCCAGGGTCTAACCGTACTTGTTTCACTAGTCAGGGATGCAATCACATGGTGTTAGACATGAACTGCACCGTAAATTCACAGTCTATGACGTACCTGTTACAGAAGTTTGTTCCGCAATTTATTGAAGAAGATCTTCACAAAAACTCTCACAAGAACTTTTGGAATTGAGAGAAGAAGAAGAAACAAACTGTTTTTTGTTTCAGAGAGAAGGAAGACTGTGATTCTGTATTTCACAAAAAGTCACGTTCTCAATTGGGAAGTTCCTAACATATAGGACTTCTCTTATTCCTTAGCAGACACAACTTTTTCCAGTAGTTGTGTCCTTTTAATTTTACCTCTCTCTTTCATTATCAATATTATATTAAATATATAACATATATATATTTATTAATATTTGACATGAATTCGGGTTGACCCACATGGGTGACCCAAATTCAATTTCCAACCTACATACGCTGCGTATTTCTGAATTGATGAATTTCTTGTTTTTGGAAGTACATGTAAATAGCTACACTATCAAATTACATTTGTTTATTCTACACAATAAAGCAGATAGCATGTAGGTAATAAATTTTATTTGCTTTGTTGTTATTGTTGGTGTTGGTGCATATGAGTTTTTTTATTCATCCGTTAATTTTACATTTGCTATGACTGTGTCATCAAATTTTCAACTTTTACAGGTTTATTTGCACACTAACGCAAACTTTGCACGTGAGTTGTGTACAAATCCTTAACAACATTGATATGGAGTCTCTTTTTCCTACCATTACATATAATTACATACGTGTGTTGTGTATTACAAAGGAAATTGAGCTTTTAAATTTGAACGTCATGGATCGAGAAACTGAATTCTTGGCCAAATCCAAGAAAAATCTTTGTAATTCTAATAGCAGTGCAAAAGCTGCAAATATAAGAATCCAAGTCTTCTTATTCTTTTCAAGTGGATGACCTTATTTAACAAAATCATTTGTGAGATTCGATTGCATGTTTCCCACGTGTGAATTCACCTTCTTTTAAGACAAATGAAAGTAAAATTTACTCACTCCGTCCCAAATTAGTTACACGCATTAGCGAGATTCATGTGTCTCAAATTAGTTGACGCTTTAGGATTTTAAGACTATTTTTACCAATTCTTTTCAACTATACTCTTAATTATTTATAGTATTCTTCAAAAGTATTTAACAGTCATATATTAAATAAGGGTAACATAGTAAAATGTATATTCTATTAATTGATTTTCTTAATGGGCGTGTAATAGCTGAAAGTGTCAACTAATTTGAGACGGAGTGAGTAAATTATGTGATGATAATGTTAGTCCTCCTATTTTTGTGTAATTAATTTTAATCACATTTTTCTTTGAAAACTTATTTAATCTTATCATGCACTACATTTTACCTTCAATGCGACCATCTCTCATGACCCATTTGATTACCCCATCTAATTTAATGAATTGATAAGGAAGTTAATTTTAGCACTTTGCATAGATTTAGTAGTTATATGTCTTTAAAAATATAGTAAATTCTTTAATTTTGTGTTCAATCAAACATCAATAGAGAATATTTTTCTGTGAAAATATTAATACTATTTCTTTATTAATCCAGCTAGAAAACTGATCACATTTCTGAATTTTAAAATAAATTAACTATAACTTTCTCATTATTCTTAATAATTTTATCTCATAGCAATACAAATGTCATGAGATGCTTAAAATCATTTGTTTTAAAAAAAATTAATCATTAATTTCAACTATCATAGTATTTTTATTTCTTAAATTTCATGTCAAATCAAACTATGATGTAAAATTGCAATTACTTAATGCCAATTGAAATGGGACAAATCAACTTGTTAAAATATTAATGGCATGGTTTAGTAATTAATCGGAGAGTCAGGGGACATAAATTTACCTCAGATATATACCTTTTCTTTGAAAAAAAGGACAAAAAGTAGGTCAGCGGCAAGAAAAAGGTTGACCGCTCTGACAACCTTTTGGTCCCCTACTTCACTTTTTCAGCTTTCATTTGTACACCATTTAATCCAATTTTCAAAAAGAAACTTTATCTTTTTCCCTATATTAACTCTCTTTTACCAAAAACACCCTTGTCAATACTTTTACTCGGACTTGAAATTCACCTTAATGAAATTTCACTTTTTTGGGTTTTAGTGCAATTAATATTTTACACTAAAATGGAAAAAAATAACTTGTCTTTTTTTTTCTTGTGTATTTGCCTTGCATTCAGTAAATTTTGCTTTCCACTTTTTTTTTTGTTTTTACTACATGTCTCTGTCTTTTCAAAGTCTTTAGGAAACTGGTTTTCTTGCCTGGAAACAACCATTGTTTGGTTTCTAAAAACCATCAAAAAAGAAAACTGATCATTTCTTTCATTTTTGCTAATATTTTGATCTGTGAAGACAGTTTTAAGGAGCTCTAGCTGTATAACAGTGTAAGTGTTACTTTACTGTCACTTTAAAATCTGTTGTCTGAAACCACTTTACTATTAAATCATTTTTGTTAGTTTTTCTAAGTTCATTTTTCACTTGTGATCATTAAAGCAGCAAGATCATTCTTTTTGGTTATTTCTGGTTTAGAGAATGTTGGTTTTTAAGAACTCTTATTAGGCTTATTATTATACTCTTCATGTTGCTATCCCTTGCCTTTCCTTTTTCTTTTTCTGGGTTTCCTACCTAGTGAAGTAAAAATGTCATGTGTTGTCTGCAAGGAAGGGAAAAAAGTTTGTCTTTTTTTTTTTTGTGTGTGTTTCTTGAAATGTGCAATAATGCTTGTTGAATAGTACAAGGATAGATAATTGAGGCTTGCTCTATTGGTTGAGCATCTCCGCCATCAACCAATTAGGTTTAAGGTTCGAGTCACACTGGAGGGGAAGTGTGGAAACACGAGTGATCCTCGCTCTAGTGGTTGATCACTTCCACCATCAACCGTTAAGTCCACGGTTTGAGTCATGCTGGAGGGAAAGTGTGGAAACACGGTCGATCCTCCTGAATGGGGATTAGAAATATAGTACAAGAATATAATTTTGTGTTGATTCTTAAATGTACTTGTTCTGAGTTTCACTTTGAACAAAATGTAAGAAAGCTCATTTCTTTTGCTTTTTGTTTTTTAACAGTTGTAAAGCATAAATATCTGTTGGAAAAAATGGAGTCAAGGGAAGCTATGAATTCTGGAGTTACAGTGATAGCTCCAGAAGCTCCATCAAACTATCAAATGGCACCAAGAACTGAAAATGCACTGGTACCGGTGGGGCCATCACCGGCGATGACACCTCCGGTAGCTACTGGAATTCCAATGAGCTCAGAGAAGAAGAAGAGGGGTCGTCCTAGGAAATATGGGCCTGATGGGGCAGTCGCAAGGACACTTTCACCTATGCCCATTTCGGCGTCAGCGCCACCAATCTCTGGCAACTACTTGGCTGAGAAAGTGAGCGTTGCCCGGCCTGCTTCAGAGAAAAAGCCTCGCAACAAAGTAGGGGCAGAAAATTTAGGTAATGTATATGTTCATTCAATTCTTGTGTGTGTGTGTTTTAGACTTTAGTAGGGACCTGGAATCTTGGAATCTTTATTTAAAATGTTGAAATAATTGGGAAATGGGGTACTACTGGGTTTTTTTCAACATTAATGAAGTTATACATTGACAGTGGAGACCCTGGGGCTTGAATTTGTCCATTTGGCAAGTTAGTGCTAATTATTGTGGTTCCTGGGGGACCATGTATGCTTGATTTCATGATGGATAGCTGATATCACTGTAGTTTCTACCTTCTTTTTATTTTTCTTCTTATCTCCATATTTGATCTACATTTTGCCAAATGAAGATGTAAAACTTGCTTTTATAAACTACTGAATGATTTATGATTTGTGAGGCCTTTTTGGGACAAACTGATAAGTGGTAGATATGTGCAAGGATTTCTTCTGAAAGGGGAACATGACTGTCTAGATGCTAATGTTTCTCCTTGTTCTTGGTGCTCATAATGCAATATTTGAATGGAAGCATAGAGCACATTAGAAAAGCAGGTCAAGACATCGAAAAACGTGGACGACATATTTTTCCTTCTCAAGAAAAAAAAAAGAAAATATATAATCCTCGTTTTTTATTTACTTGACCAGCTTTTCTATAAGGTGCACTTCGGTTGAATAGGAATATATCAGAGGTGGATTTTCCTGCATTTTCTTTTGTTTTGGTTGCATTTGGTAAGTGTGAAATCTTGAAATGCAGTCAACATCAGTGTCGTAAGGGGGGGCCACTTGAGGCGCGCTTAAACTCTAAAGCTTGATGCAAGGAAGGCTTAATGCGTTGCCTTGCTTAGGTGGCACATTAGTGCAATCACCAAGTCGCTGAGGCATCTTCCTCTATGCATGCGCGTTCTCTCTTAAAGAGGGGCAACACTTAACAATAAGTATAGCTGGCACACTGAGATACTCAATTATGAAGCAAATGTGTGGACGAATGTTGGTTATTTGGAATGGGAAACTACGGAAGTATTAACAAAATTAGAATTGTATCTTTTTATCTAAATAAAATACTTAAAAAGTATTTTTGAGACTTAATTTACATGGTTTTTGACTTCTGCTATGTTTATTAATTGCAACTTCTCATACCTTAGTCCATATAATTGTTGATTGTGTTCATAGTTTCTTGCAATACATATATAATTTTATTTTTTCATTCCTTTTTTACTTTCTTCACCACAATACACATCTTATTTATGCTTTGCTTTTAAAACCTCAACAGACATTTGGCACTTTTGTATGCTTTCATCTTTGACAACATTGATCACCAATTTCACCACATAAAAGGCTCAGAAATTGGAGCACTTTGAAGGACGTTTTTTTTTTCGGGTTCATCCAGATGTCATGAAAATCGCGGAAAAAATGCGTCACTGGAAAGTTAAGGAAAAGGAATAATATGTTCACGCATACATTTGTTTCAAGGTTGAGGAAAGTTTAAAATTAGAAAAAGGATAAAGTGTGATAAAAGCCCTTAAACTTTTATTAAGTGAGCAATCTCCATGTTAAACTAATATTGTCTAGCGTTCTACCCCTCAATTGTGGCATGCAGATTGCACCATTTAACAATCTCTTGGAATCCATACTAACTTGTCGAAAAATGCAGCACAATGAAAGGAAAAAAGATCCACGCTTGTGGTACTACTTAGTAGGAGCTGTTGAGATAGGCTTAGTCTTGCTAGTACTCTCACTAGTCAAATACTTGTAATGAGTCTTTTTGATCTTGTAGAGCAATTTGTATGGCAATAGCAAATGTAGAGAACTTTTAGGGTATCACAACTAGTTTATTGAACATTGGAAAAAGGCACGTCTAAATGGAGTGAAATGAATAATGAATTCATATAGGCAACCCCAACTAGCTTGGGATTAAGAGTCCATTGGTGTTGTAGATTGTACTGTATAGAACATCAACACCTGCGTCTGGTATATGGTAATGTGTCTTTGTGGGATTTGGTAGGTACTTGATTCTTAATTTTTTTCACCAAAAAAAGGAAATCAACTAAAATCTGCCTTATCCCATTATCTTGGTTAGGCTCCAAGCCTCGAGCTATAGATGCAAATGAGCCTATTTTCTCCTTCTAAACCACTGTATGTCAATTCCATTTTCAAACCACAATATGATCTTTTCTTTTTCCATGGGGTATTTTCAATCTTCTTCATTTACTCTTCCTGCTAACAATTATGAAGTGTTAGTTTAGAAGGATTTTGTGCTCTTTATGTCTTAATTGAACTTAGCATCCTTTTATGGCAAGAGAACCTAAGTATCCTTGTGGAATCAAGATTTTGAATTTTCTTTTCCTATATTGATTACTTTCTGTTTAATGGTATGCTTCCTATTAGCATGTAACTCTTGTTACTAAGAACATAGATCTCAATTTGTAGGTGAATGGATTTCATGTTCCACGGGTGGAAACTTTTTGCCGCACATGATCACAGTTGAAGCTGGTGAGGTATGCTTGGTTGTACAGGAATTGCTTAAACAGATGTAGAAAAACTTTGTTTGGTCTTTTCTTGTGGATCATGCTGCCTTTCCTACTCTTTCATGTGGATGTTTAGTGGTTATCTGTTTTCATTCTTTTTGGGATGGATACTGGTTTAGTAATGTCTAGATTTTCTTGGAATTCATAAGTAGTTAATGTAAACTCAACTTCCTTTGTTGGAGAGTGAAGAGTGGGGGATACCGTTTCTAAAAGCGAAAAAGCATGGCTTCTTGGGTGGGGATTGATCTGATAGTGATTTTGATTTGTTAATCTTGTCAATTTGTATTTTCCAAGTCAGAAATAACTAACTGGAAGGTTCTAATGACATGTTCTCATATTCATTATTGTATTTACCCTAGCCTTAATCTAAGTTGAGCACCCGACAGCACCAGTGTTTGTTTCCTAATTCTAGGATATTTCACATTACCTAGTTGTGGACTGATTGTCTTAGTGGTACAATGGCATTAGCAGTTCTGCTTCTGTAGCTACCATAGACATGGTTCTGTAGTTCAGCTTTTGTGGCGCTTCAGCAATCTAGCAACATGTCCTTGACATGCTTTATTTGCTCTCCAGGATAATACAATTTTTGCATTTTTTTCAGCTTCTTAGCACCTCAATTTAAGAAGTTTGTGGTATCACTTGTTCCATATGTTACACCAGTTTCAATCTTTGGCAGCTATCAAAATATTCACTTGCTTTCATAGATGTTGTACTCGGACACCCCCAACGAAAAAGGGTTACGCATAAGCAACCATGCTCTAAAAAACTTCTCGAAGCTCTTACCTCAAGTTTTCAAGGCCGTGACATAGGTGTAGAATTAGATCTCAAATGGTGAAGTTGTTGCAAATTTCTTTATTAGTGATTTCTTATATGGTTGTAAACTTGTAGTCAGTCAGATGTTCTTTAAGAACTTCTACAATTGGAGCAACTGTGGTCTCGATTATAATAATCCAATTTCTGCACTTCTATGGGAGTATTATGTTCTAAAGATATACATTATGCTCTATGCATTAACCTTTTCTACGCAATAGAGTTGTCTTTTGTACTTAAAAATTCTAACGTGGACTTACACCACCCTACTCCTTATGATTTTTTTTCTCTGCTATTCTGCAAATCAGAAAAATATTTACTCTTGCATTGGTTGTTTAGGATGTTACCATGAAGATAATCTCATTCTCTCAGCAAGGTCCTCGAGCTATTTGCATTATATCTGCTGTTGGTTTGATATCAAATGTTACTCTACGGCAGCCGAGTTCATCAGGGGGAACTCTGACTTATGAGGTTGGTCACTTGAGTGCTCCACATTCAATGTCTCTTTGTTTTGCATCAAATCATGGTGGTTATTAATTTCATTATCTGGTTACTCACAAGTGTGGTAGTTCTAAGGTTGCCTCACAGCTTGATAATAAGACGTGTTGCAATTTCAGCAGATCTTGTCATAGTAGGGATTGATGCACGTTTGACAAGGCAGAGTCCAAAATTGTCTTCTCTTTTCCAACAAATATACTGTGTCTCATTAGATATGAGGAGCCAGTCTTTCCAGAAAGATCCTTGCTTTTGACATATTATGCTTTAGTTCTATATTTTAGACCAAACAATCTTTGTTTGTGCAGATGGCTTTCGATAATATACTCCATTCAATTTAGTCTCTTCAAGTTTCATAAGAAATATATTTGAATAGAATGAAGAGAATCATTTTGGTGAAAAGAAAGGAACCAAGTAATAGATAGGCAAGAAAAGATGAGAAAAAGGATTTTTTTTCCTTAATAGGTGAAAAAGGAAGTTAAATGTGATGAGAACATTTCATTGTATCCAAAAGACCAATTATTGAGTAGTGAAATGAAACGTGCACAAGCTGAGAATTCTTTTATCAGACTCCAACTAGTTTGCGATCAAGGCACAGTTAATGCATCAAGATAACAAAATGGAAAAGTTTCATTCCAGCTTGGTGCCCTCACTTACCTTTGATGAAGTAATCAATCCCCTTTGCTATATTGTTGTGTAGGGTCGATTTGAAATCCTTTCTTTGTCTGGATCCTTTACTCCAACAGAGTTTGGGGGTTCTCGTACTAGCAGAACCGGAGGAATGAGCATTTCTCTGGCAAGTCCTGATGGTCGTGTTGTTGGAGGCACACTTGCAGGACTATTAATAGCTGCTAGTCCTGTCCAGGTAACCTTACATTTTCTTTTCTACCTATTTATGTTCTATTGCAAAGATCTCTAAGAATTGAGGACGGTCAATCTTGTGCTCAAATTTTGTTTCTTTCAACATATATCAGGTTGTAGTGGGCAGTTTTCTACCGAGCAACCACCAAGAGGCCAAGCCAAAAAAACAGAAAGCAGAGACCAATGTAATACCTTATGAAGAGACCAAAGTAATACCTTATGCTATGGTCTCTCCTGCTGCAGCCCATAGCACTAATATGGAGCCCAGAAGTTCCAACGCACACACTGTAAGCATTCCTGGAGCTGGAACTCAAAATGTCATTTCTTCCTCCACCATTCAAACAAATCACTGGCCCGCTATGCCAACTGTTCAAGACTCGAGAAAATCAGCTACAGATATTAACATATCGTTGCAGGGAGAGTAAATTAACTCGACATGGATTTGTTCCCAGATTCTAAAGCTCTTCAGACGCGGTACCTGAATAGTGACTTGTTTGATCAGCCAGCTATAACTCGTGTTAGGATAGAATCTTTTGTTTCAGCTCAAGAGCATCTATGATTGTGGTGTAGCTGAAGATTCTTAGTTGTAGGGAACTTTGAATTCTTCATATTTAACACGTTTGGATCGCAGTTACACCCATATTGATGCTCTTTGATTAGGAAAAAACCTTTCATCTCAAATGCTCTAAGCTAATTTTGTGAAAGGCTCTAAGCCTCTAATATTATGCTAGAACTTGTATGAACTATCAAAAGTATGTTATTAAGTATATATATATATATATATATATCTCAAATCATGTTGAAGGATGAGTTCATTTAGATTATGTAGCCAAGTTGATATTACCTTAGGTTGAGGCGTTGAGCTTGTTTAATAGTCGACGATTGTATCAGTACAGGCACAATAAAGTTAGATGAATTTTCTTTCCTAAGCTTTAGTGTGTGAGAGATAGTAGGGATCACTACCCGTTACGATAATGTCATCAACATAGACCAAGATATAGGTGATAGAAAAGGTAGCTTGACGGACAAACAAGGATTAGTCCGAGTAGAGTAGATATAACCATGCGAGAGGAGAAATTTTGTGAATCACGGGGAGGTTGCTTGAGGCCTTATAAAGCCTTAGACAATCTAGCCAAGACTTGAAAATAAACAGCCGAAAGAGACATTTATACTGTAAGCCAATTTTCCTTCATTTTGATCTCAGTTTTCATTTACACGTCTTCTACCTGGATTTTAAGCATCCATATTTTTTGTACAATCCCTTAAGTTCATGTTTGAATGTGTTAGTTTTGCATTTCAAAGCCAATAAAACTTAATTCTTCATGAAGTTAACCTAGTGATTCTGTCTTCTAATGGTTGTTATATATCAAAATATTTGACATAGTAACTTCAATTCATCCACCAATCTTAAGTTCTTGTTATTCTTAGGACAAGCAATGAAGAAAATCAGTAACAGTTATCAACTAATTGACACAGAATATAAGCGTCTATGAAGTGTTGCAGCTTCTCCTTTAAACAAATGAAGCCTCTGCAACTCAATGCCTATACATTCAATCTGTGGCCATAATATTGAAGTTATTTCATTTGTTCTATTGAATTCCAAATTAAAAGGCTTAATGTATGAGTCAATCTGTCTTCAGTAGATGATCTTATTCATCATGCGAAGTAAAGAATAAATGCTCCTTTGTGAAGATAACACCTCTCAGATGGTGTCTTCTGATGCCCATCCTTTCTTCTCTAACTGCAATCTCAGGGCCTGTTTTATGCAACCAAGTTAGCCAATAGCTGAAAGAGGGATGACATTGTTGAAAAGTAGAAGAAAAGCAAAAGGCCTTTAGTACCATGTATATTCACACCTTGATTCTCTTTCTATTAGCATCAAAGTCATAATTCCCCAAGCGAGATGCTGACCGATACTGTACAATTGGTTTCTTGCCTGGTGGGAACCAGAACTCCACATCATCTACTAACTGTAATTAACACGTACTTATTTATTAGTGCCCGAGGAGAATGGTGTGTGAAACTGAGCAACTTCGACCTTTGAAACACTTTTGGACTTACCCCCAAGATAGGACTTTCATATTCCACACGCACATAATCGTCTTTCTTCTCCACTATTCTTGGAGAGAACTTGTCTGGTTTTGTTGATTTTAGCTGCAGAATGATGCATATTAATCGTTTGGTAAGTGAAATATATTGTTACACTATTTGCTATCATGAGAGACAGGGTTAAAACTCTTACCACTTGAAGTAGCTCCTCCATTGCCTTCTCTCTGCTGACATTACCCGCGTTTCCCTTCAGGGTTATAGTTCCTGAGAATCAAAGCATCAAATTTTTAACAACCCTGTTCAGTGCATTAATGGCTGATCTTGTACACTTCTACTTTATCATTTTCCTTTTTTCTTGTCTTCCTTTCCAGTGTCTCATTGACAAAAAATGTAAGTCCATGTGGGTTGCATATTGATATAAGTTATAACTATTAAAACAGATCCAAAGCATCCATTCCAGCTTGAACTTTATCAGTTACATGAAATCTTTAATGGTCAATATGGATTCTAAAGCTTTCTTTCCCAGGACAGGGCCGGGCCAGGCTGGGCGCAAATTCATTTACACCCAAGAGTGATTCTACTTGAAGAAAAGGTCAGAAAAGGGAGGTCTTTGTGATTCATGTGCACAATTTCCATGTGCACATTGGTAGTGCTGTCTAGACTAAACGTGAAGCATCATCCACCACATAGAAAGTTGACCACTTTTAGTTATTTGTGCACTTTTTTTATGATGATAGTGATAGGGTTGGCCTGCATAATTCACACCCCTTGGAGTGTGGCCTTTCCCCCAACCTTACTTGTACGGACAATGCTTTGTGCACCGCACGGCATTATTTTAGAGATAGAGAGTATAGATGGGAAAAGAAAGTTACCAAGGAGGTGCATAGTGTGTAGCATCACTTATATTCTCAGAAGTAGAAACACAATTGTTGGTGGCTGGGCAAAGAGCTAGACCAAGTGGATTCTTCTGAACACCCAAGTAATTTGGCTTTTTACCACTGCATCACCAAAACAAGATTCAATCTTTTTAACTCAAATCACCTTTCGTTTAAGCCAAGACAAATACTAAACAGATCATAAGATCCATTGTTCAGCATTTGGTCAAAAATCTCATCTTCTATTTTTATGTTCTCTCTAGCAACAAAAGAAATTCCAAAAAGGCACATGCCTGAAGTTGAAAAGAGCTCCAAGAACTGCAATTTCACTGCTCCTTAATATTATTTCCCTATACATAGCAATGAGCTAGATTAAGACTTATTGCCCATCAAAAGCAAACATTTTGATGGTACAGATTCATAGTTTCACACACAACATAAAAGGGTTGATGTGTGTGGGGCGGGGGTTACCTGCGACCCATTTGCTTCTTGTTTTCATCCTGCTGAGGTTGTGGCTGTTGCTGCTCCTGTTGCTTACATGAAACAATGCAGGGGAGGAAAGATGATTTATTATATACTTTACTTTTGAACTTGTTGGGGTAAAGATGGTGGGTACTTGGTGATGCCATTGAAGCCATTGTTGAGTAGTGAGTACTAGTGTTGCTTCTTGCTTTGCTTTGAATCCTGAGATAAAATGAAAAATTGTACTCCCTCCGTCCCAATTTATGTGCCACCATTTCCTTTTTTGTTTGTCCCAAAATAAGTGGCACATTTTCTTATTTGACAACTATTTAATACATCATCTTTATTTCACACTTAGTGGGCCTTATCATACTTTTAAACCTACCAACAACTTTTTATTATCTAGTGTGTTGGAAATGACATTTTTAGAGAACTTGACAATGTTTATGAAGGATTTTGAAAAAAAAAAAAATTAATAAAATGCTACTCCCTCCGGTCCACTTTATATCATTTTTTGATATTTTTTCTTACGTCCAAAATATTTGGTTTTTTTCAAAAACCAAGATGATATTTGTTTTGAATTTCCAAAGTTACCCTTGTTAATAAATTAAGCACATAAAGCTTTCACAATTTTCTATGAGTAAATATTGAAAGAGATGAAGGTTAATTTAGTAAATAATATTTTTAATTAATGCTAAGGTTGATTCCTTGGTCTATGTGAAAACAGCAAAAAAAATCAAATAATATGGATCGGAGGGAGTACTATAGTTTCCCATAATGACAAGAAAGCATCTCATGTTTATCACATGGATACTTCGTTACTTTATTATTGTTTGAAAATTTTGTTTACTTCCATATTTAATTTTAGTATCCTAAGATCAAATCAAGTACTCAAACCAATTCTAATAAAAATATACTACTAGCTTCTTCTTCTTCTTTTTTTTTTCAAAATAGATAGGGGTGGGCATTCTGTACTTCGGTTCGATTTTTTGAAACTTCGGTTCGGTACTTCGATCTTCGGTTTGGTTTGAAGTGTAGAAAAATCCGTAATTTTTATACTTCGGTTCCATTTTTTAGTTCGATACTTCGGTTCGGTACATCGGTGTTTCAGTTTAAACCAAAGTTTATGGAAAAAAAAAAATCCGAACAAGAAAATTTATAGCCTATGACCAACTAAGAATTTTTTTGGACAAACAACATCATTATAGAGAATGTAGTGTACTCAATTAACTGATAAAGTTCAATTACGAGTAAAAGTTAGCAAAGTAGTCAAGAAATGAAAAGAATTTAAAAGATAACCTCATAAATGGATTGCTCCAAAGTATGATCAGGATGAAGAATCCTATCGTATGTTTCATCGAATACAACTAATATCTGAGATTAATAAATAATAATTTTTATAAAATACAAAGTAAAGCAGAAAAGTAACCTGTGAAGGAGATAAACCAGAAGGACATGAGAGGAGTAGCTTAAATTCATAGCATGGGTTGCGGTGGACTGTTACTGGAGGGAATAAGAGTGAAATATGGTTATTTCATATTAGGGTAAGGGACTAAGGTAAGGGGTAACTTAGGAATTTAGGAAATATATGGCATATGTAACTTCGATTTTTTCGGTTCTTCGGGTCCCAAAGTTCTGGGTTGCCCGAAAATCGAAGACTGAACCGAAGACCGGAGTTCAAAAATTTTTTGGACCGAACCCAAACCGAAAAATTGAAATACCGAATTAGTTCGATTCGGTATTTCGATTTTTTCGGTTTAGTGCCCACCCCTAACGAAATACATGGACATGTAAGATAAGAGATACAAAATGATAATTTTGTTTGAATAGTTATGAGTTGATTATTGTTGCTACAAAAAATACTTTTGATTTGAAGAACAAAATAATTGAAGCTTCCCAAAGAACGCCTAAATATTAAGAGAACAAGATATTGAAAATATACTGTGAATGATTAGAAGAAAAAAAAAAAGCAAAAGAAACGGAAACCCTCAACTAATTTTGAGCTCTACCTTATTTATGGTCTAATGAAGTTAAATTACTCCATTTACCTTATTTAGCTAAGTATTTCTTATTTGCAGCCGGTGTCTATCATACCTGCTAGAAAAGAAAATATGAGGAGATTTCAGAATATGCAAACTTAATGTGCAGATGGTGAAAGACATTGTGCTTCAGCTCCATATACGAGGACAGAAGATGAAAAAATGGCAACCTATGCTAGAAGTTAGAACAATTAAATAGTTACCCCAATTAGCTTGGATTGTTTGTAATGTTCCTTTTAAAGTTCAGATAGTATAGTAGTGCTTAGAGGTTAGATAGTTTAGCTAATGAACAAGAGAGTTTAATTGTTAAGAGGCTATATGTTAGAGACTAGACCTAGAGTCCAAATGGGTCTACTGGTTGTAAAAAGACACTTGGTTGAATATAAAATTTGTCTTGCGACCAAAAAAAGAGAAGCTAAATTTCTCTCTACTTAAAAGTATTTATCACTAATGTTTAAACGGAAAAGGGCCAAATTTGCCCATCTACTATGGTTTAGGGGTCACGTTCACCCTCCATTAAAAATTTGGTACAACCATGCCCCTGTCGTTACCATCGTACACACTTTTATCCCTATTTTTAACGGACCTACATGCTGGACGACACGTGACTGCCACATCAGTGTCAAACCTTAGAAAATATATCATTAAAGGAAAAGAGATTAAACTAAAGTTAATAAGTCAATATATAGCAAAAATCACTTTTTGTGATAAATTGAAAAAATATCTTTTAAATTGAAACACTGGAAAGAACTCTTTATCCACTTTAATAGGAGTAATATATTTTACATTTTAGTCTTTTTAAAAAGAACATATCTATTTATTTAGAAATAATTTTATTTTTAAACTTTTATCTTATCTTTAATAAAGATAATTTTAGTCACAAAATGCAAGAGTATATCTTTCTTATGGAGCCAATCTGAAGAGAATATCATTTAAATTCTGTATTTCTCTCAAAATATCTTATCTACCATTCTTAGCACATTTTTCTCTCTTATAATAACTCCTCTAAGCATCAAAACTTCTTCTCTAAGTATTGAAACTTAGTCTAGACACGACTTTATAAACAACGGGAAAAAGCCAAATTTGCCCCTCTACTATGGCGCTGATGTGGCAACCACGTGTCAAAAATAGGGGTTAAAGTGTGTGCTTTGGTAACGGCAGGGGCATGATTGCACCAAATTTTTAACGAAGGGTAAACGTGACCCCTAAACCATAGTAGAAGGGCAAATTTGACCCTTTTCCGATGTTTAAAACTACAATTTGAGCAACTGCGAGTCCATGTGGTCGGTTTCGGACATTTAACAACTTAAGGGGGGAAAATAGAGAGGAAACAAGAAAAAGGGGAGGCCATGTATGAATTCTCCCTAAATAGAATAGAAGTATACTACTCCGTTAAATGGAGTAGCAGTTTGTGAAAATTGCAGGGCAAGTTTTGAGAAAATTCAAGCCAGGGCGCGGGAACTGAAAATAAACAGACATAACCCTCTCTCTTTCTCCTCCTCTACAAATGGCTCGTAACAAGGTACTACTTATTTTCACTATTTAATCTTCTCTTTTTTCCTTACTTTTTCATACCCACCGTTTTTTATAAATTTCTATTGTCCTCTGTTCCAATTTATGTGACCTTTTTTACCAATATGACTAATCTTTAAATCTAAATTGAATTAAATTAATTTAAAAAATTAAATTTTAAATTATTTATAAAAGTACCATTACTTGCAACTCTTCTCTTATCAATACATACAACACGTAACCAGTATAGTCCCACCAAGTGGGGTCTGGGGAGGATAGGATGTACGTAGACCTTTTCCTATTTTGTGCGTCGGATAGACCCTCGACTCAAGAAATGTTGGTCAAAGTTTGACTCTCGAAAGTGTAATAGGGAGTAGTAATTTATTTGGTGGGTTTTTGGCACTGAGAGTTTTTGAATTTGATCAGGAAGCGGTAGTATTAGTGATTGATGTTGGTCCTTCTATGCACTCCGTTTTGCCTGAGATTGAAAAAGTTTGCTCATTGTTGATACAGAAGAAGGTACTTTATTCTAACTTTTGACTTTCTTCTGGTTTCAATTCATTTGGAACTGTTAATTTCTCCGTAAAAATTAACACATTTGTCCCATTTTCGTGTATGTAGCTGATTTTCAGCAGATATGATGAAGTGGGGATTGTCTTATTTGGAACTGCAGGTAAGTCTTTTTCATAGTGCCTGCAGATGCATTTCATATGGTGGAATTATTTTCTGGTGAAAATGCTTCCCTTGAAAATGTTCTTTATCACAACATTTTTCTAGTGCTTGGGATACAAGAGTAGGTAGCAATAGTAATTCTAGAAAATGACGGATTCAATCCATTGGTGTTTTCATGGGGAAGTTTTAGATTTAATTTAATGTAAATTTTGTTAGGAAGGCAGATATAAACTGAGGCTCTTTCATTCTCACTTGGCAGCTTCCACCATGTAGTTTTTTAGTTAGATAGTTCGTGATACACAATTTTTTAGCTTTTTCTCGTGTGAATCTTATTGGAGTAAAGCTAGTGACATTATTATCTTGATATTTTCATATCTCTTTTGTGTGCTAGTAGATTGCTCATCTCCGCCTTTAGATGTAGGTTAGTTGACTAAACCATGTTAACATTTCGTATCTCGTTGGTAGATTTATCTTTTCCTTATCAAAAAAGGTTTTCTTTGTAAACTTCCACTAATAAGTGGTATCGTTCGAGGTTCAAGAGTTCATTTCTAATTGCAACCACTTTGTCATTAATGAAGATTTTTGTTTGAAAATTTTAATCGGGAATGCCGCTCCAAGCGGACACAGACTTCGTGGGAAAGATTTGGATGTTCAACCAATTGGGGTCTATGTGGAGAAGATGAAGATTCAACCTCTTCAAGATTATGTGAAGATGGTGGGGCAAATTTATTTTGTTAGAAATTCAGGCCAAGAGGGAGATGAGTTATTTGCCCTGATTTCTCTAACTGTGTATGGAGTTCTCCTTTTCTTTGAAGGAAGGGCAACAAATTTACCAGCTTTTATTTATCTTAAATGAGAGTATTAATTGGGTGAGATTAGTTTGGTACTTCAGTTTATGGATGCCTATACCAAATGCAGGCTTAGAGGGAGATTAATTTTTTCCTTTTCTTAAAGGGAAGAGTATGGACTCCTATAAATTGGTGCTCTTTCTTTCTCATTGGCAACATCTATAATGTAGACTTTAAGAGTTAGAGAGCTCAGTTTAGGGAAAGAATCCGTGGGACAAGGTTTTCTGCCACTACTTGTGTGAATCTCTTTGAGAGTAAATTTGCGAGGTCTTTTTCCCAATATTTTGTACTCTCTTTGGAACAATGGGTTGTTTATCTCCACCCGTGAGTGCAGGTTAAGTGACAGAACCACATTATTTTGTACTTATTTCTCTTTTGTCGCATGATTTGTTGTTATTCGGATTTGCTTTGTTAGCTTTGCATGACATTTTAATCCTAAAAAGTGGTATGAGAACTGGGTCCAAGGCGTGTTCAATTCTAGTTGCAGCCAATTAGACATTTATGAAGTTTTTTTGAGAAATTTGACCTAAGTGCCATTCCATGCGGAGACAAACTTTCATATGTCAACACCGTTTTGATTTTTTGTGGAGTAGATTGTGAATCAATCTGTTGAAGATTTCGTGGAGAAGGTGAAGCAAATCTATTTTGTTGGAAAATTCGTGCGAAAGTTGTTGGTTGTTTGCCCTAATTTTTTCGTACCATGTTTTGGATTTTACCACAATTGGTTTTTTTTCTTTTCTAACAGGGCAGAAATCTTTGAGATTTGCTTTCCTTTGCTAAGAGGAAAATATTGTGGACTCCTATATCTCTTTAAGAGTGAATTTTGTGAGACTATTCTCTTGATATTTATTTTATATGGTGAATTGCTCATTCCTCCAGTGGATGTAGTTCAATTAACCTAATCAAGTTAAATTATGTCTCATTTGGTATATTTATCTCTTGTCATTTGTTTATTGTCAGTTAAGGTTTGCCTTTTAGCTTCTGCATGGCACCTGATTATTTTGATCCTAATAGGATAGAGTATGAGGATAATGTTTTGTGATATTTTTATGTATTAAATGCCGACAACAATGTCTAAGTGTTACTTGAAATGAGTGATCTAAACTAAGAGTTGGATGTTTGTAAAGGAAAATGACTTCATCCATAAACTGAAGGCATTTTTCCCCATTTAATAGAAAATGCTTTGCACAATTCAAGATAATCAACCTATTTCATCAAGGAAAGCATTTTTGTTTATACCACATACGCTTTGTGTATTCTTTTTTCTTTGTTTTTGCCGCCTTATTAGAGAAGCATGGGTTGTTGGATTGACTTGTCCACATCATGTTTATATGATTACCCTTTCTGGAATTGTTGTGGTAAAAATTCTTTTTCTTAGCATTGTGTTGGGAGTTCTAAATATGACCTATATGTGATTTTTTTTTCCTAGATACAAAGAACGAATTGACAGAGGAAGTAGGTGGATATGAACACGTGACAGTTCTGCAGAATATCAAAGTTGTAGATGAAGATCTTGTTGATGCTCTGCAGAACCTTCCACAAGGAAGTGTTCCTGGAGATTGTATCCTCTTTAATTATAGATTGTGATAACTTGGACTAGTACAGTTAATGCAATTTCCTTTCGAGTCATTCTCTGTCTTTTTCAAATATTTTTTCTCTATGTTAATTCATCGGCTTCACACTATTATGGTTCACATAAAATGCATGCTCATGAACACAGCTACCATAGTTTTGGTGGTAACTAAAACTTCAAAAGAAAGCATTATTAGTTAATACCCATTAGAGCTAGCAATTGAGGGTTTCCATAAATAGAGTAGGCCATTTAAGGTATAATAGTTATTTATTCCACGGGCTGCTTTTCCGCTCTGTAATTTGATGTTTCTGCACTGGTTTAGTTCTGTTTGTAGCTTCACTGGCATTGTTTGGCACCATAGTTGTGGCATGTGATTCTTTTAACTGGTTATCTCACTGTTACTTATGTGCTCTGATGATCTTGAGTTCTTGATTCCTTAACTATCTGTAATAGTTCTTGATGCGACTGTTGTTGGAATGGACTTGCTGATTAAAAAATTTGGACAAAGCAGCAAGGGAAAGAGACGTCTTTGCCTCATCACAAATGCTGTTTCTCCCATCAAAGATCCATCTGAAGGAACAAAGGAAGATCAAGTCAACACTCTTGCTACACAGATGACAGCACTAGGCATGAAGATGGACTGTGTCATTGTAAGAATGAAACAAGATTGGGAGACGAATAGGAGAGCTATGGAAGAAAATGATTCTCTTCTGTCAGTATTCTCAAATAGATCTTCCTCAAAAGTAGTATATGTGGAAAGTCCAACTTCTTTGTTAGGTGCACTTAGAACTCGTAATGTATCGCCAGTCACGATATACAGAGGCGATTTTGAGATTAGCGCAGAATTGAAGATCAAGGTGAGAATTAAAAAACTGATGCTTATTTACTTTCTTGATCCAAGTTTCCTGCCCTTTTCTACTTATTAAAAGCAAAGTTTCTTTGCCGTTCTCTCTTTTGTTCTTTGCTTTTTCTCTTGTTCTGGATATTGCCGAACGAGGGACGTGGCTCCGAATACTGTCTTTTACTTTTTGGTTTTTCTATTTAAGGTTATAAAGTAGTGCTCTTTGTTCAAAACCTTCTAACTATTACTTAAGGAGAAGTAAAAGAAAGCTCATTCAAATGCATGTAATGCCCAGAGAACTGGAATAATGCAACTGGGGGTATGACTTCCCCTGATTTGTTTGAAGGAAAAAAAATGAAATTCTCTATGCTTGTAGTAGGCGATCTTTGAAGCAATGTCCTTAAGGGACCGGAGACATCTGGTTTGAATGATAACAAACTCCTTCATTCGTAATGAATTTTGATTCATTATGTCTCTGTATTACCTCTTTGTGACTTTCTCAGGAGTCTTTATCATATATAAGGTCGATACGAACTTTCCTCCCAGAATGTCAATACTTGTATTCTATACAGCCAGCACATTTTCTATTATCAGATGGGGTAATTTATTCTCACCTAAAAGTTGTTTCTTCCCTGACAGTCTTGCAAAAAAGTACTAGTATAGTAACTTCAGAAGTATACACCAAAGTATATTCTCTTTGGCCCCTAATTTGCTTATTTTGTGTGCATATCTTGAGCCTTTTGCATTTTCTTTCCCTTCCTCTTCTCTTTTGGAAGTTTGATCTGGAGGTCTTATCACTAATAAATGATTTTTTGATTAGGTATGGGTTTACAAGAAAACATCTGAAGAGAAGTTTCCCACTCTGAAAAAGTATTCTGCTAAGGCTCCTCCCACGGATAAATTTGCCACTCATGAGATCAAGGTTGATTACGAATATAAAAGTGTAGAAGATCCTAATAAAGTTGTGCCGCCAGAACAGAGGATTAAAGGTTTTCGGTATGGACCTCAAGTAGTTCCTATATCCTCTGCTGAGTTTGAGGCTGTAAAATTCAAACCGGAGAAAGGCGTAAAGCTTCTGGGATTCACAGATGCTTCAAACATAATGCGGTATATTTTAGCCTTTGATATTGTATATACAGTGTGCTTAGGTTAACATTTAATTAGTAGGAAATGTCTTGTGTCACTTATCTCTCTTATCTTCATGCAATCATACCCCATGTACTCAGGCATTACTACCTGAAAGATGTAAATATCTTCATAGCAGAACCTGGCAACGAAGCGGCGATCCTGGCACTTTCTGCCTTGGCAAGGGCAATGAAGGAAATGAACAAAGTAGCAATTGTCCGATGTGTATGGAGGCAAGGACAGGGGAATGTTGTTGTTGGGGTCCTAACACCAAATGTCTCTGACAAGGAAAATACTGTAAGTATGGTTTAAATTTTCACCTCTTGGTTCTATTTTCGTGTTTTGAAGGATTTTCCATTCTTATATCGTTGACATTCTTATTGACCACTGTTTGCAGCCTGATTCATTTTACTTCAATGTTCTTCCCTTTGCTGAGGATGTAAGGGAGTTTCAGTTTCCTTCTTTCAGCAATCTGCCAACATCAGTGCAGCCAAATGAAAAGCAGCAAGAGGCAGCAGATAAATTGGTTCAGATGTTTGATCTTGCACCACCTGGAAAACAGGAAGTGTTGCCACCTGACTTTACACCTAATCCTATTTTGGAGGTATTGCGTCATGCTAGTTAATATTGTTGAAATATGATTTTTTTTTTTAATACTATTGTTGAAATATGAAGTTTGAAACTACCCTTGCACTTAGACCCCACCGATTAAGAGCATCATTTAAAAAATTCATAATGAGTTGCCTGAATTTAGGTTTATAGATAGAATATTATCTTTCCAGTTGGTGATGGTCATCGTAGCAAACCAATGAATTAACATTTTGTACTTCCTTTTCTCTCCGAATTTGGTTAAATGCAAATAGTTAGAATGCTTGTTGACGTTGTCGGTGAGTAGTGATAGTCGTTTAGTTGGTATTGACAAATTTTTCACTGCTTAGGTGGATAACTTGAATGATTAATCACTTCAGATTATATATATGTGCAATTGTGCATAACAGGACCTTGGTGGTACTTAATTTGTGTATAACAGGATGCTGGTGATAGAAACTTCTAGAGATTAGGGTCTTAAGAATAGAAATAGCGCCGCTTATCTATGAACTCTCTAGGAATCATAACTTAATACTTCCGATTTTGCTTTATAATAGCCTTTTGCACTATCATTTTCTAATCAACTAGTTTCTACACATTTCCAGCGTTACTACCGGTATCTTGACTTGAAGTCAAAGCAACCGGATGCAGCTGTTCCTCCACTTGATGAAACCCTTAGAAAGATAACAGAACCTGATGTTGAACTTCTTTCTCGGAACAAGGCCATCATAGAGGAATTCTGTAGGTCTTTTGAACTAAAAGATAATCCAAAGGTAACTTCCATTAATTTTCCCTTTATTCAAATTAGAGATTCCTAGAATAGTCTAACAATGGAGTCTTTTAACTCTGTCAATTGTTATATATCATCAACACGCAGCTGAAAAAATCAACTAGAAGATTTATGAAAGAGAAACCTTCAGGATCAGATGAGGAAGGAGAAGACTTCGACAAAGATGCTGTTGCCAAAGCTATAGACTCCGTAGAACACTCATCTAAAGTGAAAGTTGAGAATATTGGAGACGTAAATCCTGTTAAAGACTTTGAGGAGATGATGTCTCGAAGAGATAATCCAAAATGGATTAATAAGGCCATTCAGGATATGAAAAATAGGATCTTTGATCTTGTGGAGAATTCGTGTGAAGGGGATACATATCATAAAGCATTGGAATGTTTAGTGGCTCTACGCAAAGGTTGCATCCTTGAGCAGGTATATTTTCTGGTCGTATCTCTTTGTGCTATAGTTAAGTATTGATTATCTGTGTCAAGAGGACCACGTGAACTAACAAAGCAACACAAATTTTACGTGTTTAGGAACCAAAGCAGTTTAATGATTTCCTGTGCCACCTGTGTAAATTTTGCCAAGAAAAAGACCTAAGTAGTTTTTGTGAATATCTCACATCTCATGGAATCACTTTGATAACCAAGTCAGAAGCTCCAGACAGGTCTGCGCATTTCCTTAATATATTGAACTCCTGACATTTGCTCTTGGTCGTTGCTACTTCTCTTATGCTAATTTCTTGTATTTGGTAATCTGGACTTATCAGTGAAATTCCAGAACACGAGGCCAGAAGCTTTATGATCAAGCCTGAAGTAGACTCACAAAATGTGGAACCAGAGCCTAAAGCAGTGAATGATATTTTGAGTATATTCCTGGGTGGAAAATAGAACAAGAAACCTGCTTATCATGCGTTGTACAGGCTATAGCTTTTTTAGCAAGAAATGACAGTGTGAACTTAAAAATATGTTCATGTCAAACTTCTTTTTATGGGCAAGGGGGAGGACGGTTGGGGATGAGGGGAAAGGGAAGAGAAGGGTCTGGTGAAAAATGGAGATCTTAGACCTCTATGGGGTTCTATGTTGTCACTTGATTCTCAAGTTTTATATTTTCGTTGATTAGTGATCTTTCAATGGTATTCCTAGATGCTACGTCCTTGTCTGGTTCTCGCAAGGTGGTGGTGGGCATTGAATAGGCAAGTCATGCAGAGTAAGAGTTGCCCACTACTCCCTCCATTCCAATTTATTAAGCTATTTGACTAGGCCAAAGACTTCTGAAACTAATGGTTCTAAGTAATAACATTCTCGTCATTGCAAATCTTTTGAAACTTGTTCTTAAACATGTTATAGTATTTGTGTGGCAGAAAAGTTTCTCATTGAGGGTAAAATTGGAAGGTTAAATTAAAATTCTTCCAAATTAAGTCAAGAGAGAGTTCTTTTGGAAGTCATTAAAAAGGAAACGTGTCATCACCAGTTTAGGTTCCTAACTCCATGGATGCTACTTTGGTGGCTATTGTAGAGGTGAAATCCTAGGGGCTTTCGTAATAATTTAGGAAGTTGGCACAAGCGTAGATGGATCACCTCCGTTGAAGCCTATTTCGGCTAAGAGTTTCCTCTAAACTTGCATAAAGTGAATGGAACCTTTGCTCAAAGCATATAATTTTCATACTAGTGCTTCATGTGAGTGATTGCATGGAAGTTATTTGAT
This sequence comes from Petunia x hybrida, assembly GCA_037355625.1. Lineage (NCBI taxonomy): Eukaryota > Viridiplantae > Streptophyta > Magnoliopsida > Solanales > Solanaceae > Petunia > Petunia x hybrida. Next base: position 275,330 of record JBBBVM010001019.1, on the reverse strand, counting down.
GGAGAATGTTGAATTGAAGGCCTTCCCTGAAATTTTGAACGGTAAGCACACTATACAGAAAGTTAGATAACATGCCAACCCAAACAAATTCTGAACTTTCAAGTAAAACACTTGCAACAAGAACTGATAAGGGAAATCTTGTAACTTAGACAAATCAAAAATCTGATCTTAGCACTAAGAGGCCATTTGGTTTACGATTCAGTTATGTAGGATTTATAGCGTGAAGATTGTTTATACGAGGAATAATAATACATCACTTGTTATGCAACAAATAATAGAACACATTATTGTACAAGCTTTTCTTTGACCATAATTTTTTTATATAATTATTAATTATTGTAACTAATAATATTTCTTATATATCTTTTAAGTATGTAAATTTTATATCAAAAAATTTAAAAAAAATTCTATGCAAATTCACAATCAAAATTAAAAGTTAAACTCTAAAAAACAGATAGAACGGTGTCACACAAATTGGAACTGAGCAATTTTTCTTTGGTTATCCACATATTGCTAAAAGTTGAATTCTTATCCCTCATTCGCAATTTAAATAGTGCATAAATTTCGAATAAATCATACATAATTAGTAACACGATGCTTTGATATCCAGATTAAACTCCATAACGGATCTCCAGTGTTGTAGTATTAACTCTACAAAGTTTTGCGCGGCCGGAGGGAAGCTCTTGCCTCTCTAAGCAAATAGAAAGATCCAGCGATCACCTGGAACTTTCTTACGGGAGCCAAATTTATAAGAATTTCCTTTTGGGGGCACCAGAAGTGTCCTATTATGTAAATCACCCTAGCTATACAAAAAGAATTCTTTGGTGCACAAAATTTCATATCAGGAATCAAGCATTGTATAAAATATAAATCACACGAAAATACGAAATATATGGAGATAAAATTTTCTTATACTTCAAACCAGGCAATCTCTAAAAGTTTGGTTCATTCAGCCATGAAAGCCTACTAAAAAGAACGCAAGTTACATATAACCAGATCTCTTCCATTAAAGAATCGCGAACACAGCCAGGTATGCAAAAATCCCCACCCGGAAAGGTGGGGAGGCTGGCTTGTCAGATTTTCCTTTTCTCCCACAGGCTCACAAATATTACTACACAAGTAAATGGAGGGTTTTGCCTTTTAACTATTAGCTTTTTCTCAACAACTTTGTCCTAGTAATGAAGAAAGTGTGTCTAGCTTCTACTGCTAATTCTTCATCGGGATCCTGCTTCAATACCATCATCGAAGAAGAGTTCAAGTGACAATTGTAAAGAGGAAAAAGATAACTTCTGCATAGATCACCTTACATCCAGGAAATGATAATGCTAAGCTGAGTTATCGACGGACTCCAATCAATTCAATATCATACACCAACCATGAGTTTGGTGGGATATTCTCCCCAGAACCCTGACTCCCGTAGCTGGAAGAACAGAAATAACAAGAATGAATCAAAATCAGATGAATTATATGTGCGTGAGCGTGTGAACCTAGTAGCCGAGACAAGATCTTGGAGGAACTTATCTCGGGACAGTAATAAAAGAAAAGGTTTATAAAAAGTTGGGGGGAAGAAAAATTAGGGATTTCATACTGAGGGACTCCAAAAAAAAAAAACTTCAGATGCTGAATATTCACATGCAGCATACCCCATTGATGGTGGGACCGTGAGCCTTCGTTTATCACCCACACGCATGCCTGTTACAGAAAATTATAATATTTAATTAGCAGCTGCAGTTGCAAAAGAAACTAGTTGAATAAGAAATGAGATGTCAAATCAACTCATCTATATTTACCATCAAGACCAAGATTCCATCCCTCTATGATGTCTTTATCACCTTCACAATTAAAAAGGAAAAGAACAGTTTAACAAGGTCCATGCAAACAAAATAGATTGTTTAAGGGTCATGTGAGTACCTAGCCGAAACCTGTAGGGAGATTTTCCAACATTTGTGTAAAAAATCTGTCCATTCTCCTTTAGCTTGCCAGTGTAATAAATTTTCATCTGTGCAATATTTCATACAACAGACAATGTTGAGATTGTATTCTGTCTGAGGTAAAGTTGCTCAATATAACATTCAAATTTGAAAGATTTAAAAACACTCAACTAATTACCTTCTTTCCTGGAGCAGCCAACTTCCCATCAGGTTCACCTGTTGCGAGCTCTTCAATGGTCAACCCATTAGATAAAGTCTTCAATACAGTAGACTTGGCCTTCGGATTCTTGTCCTCAACATGCACGGCTTGTCTATTCATTTCATTCTCTTGTAGGACAGGAAGATCCACGTTAACCATACAATCGTCCTCCTGAGTTTTACTCTTCTTTTTCTTCTTTTTTAACTTCTTATCCAATTGTTGCCCATCAGTGACAGAGTCAGATTTCCCATCTACACTTCTGCATGCATGAAAAGGTCAAAATATTATAACCAAAGATAGTCCCCAAAATTTTAAGAGGCTGTAGTGTGAAACCTTGCATATAGGTTATGCAGGTAGAAAGGCAAGCAGATGAACTATATTTATCAGATTTAATAGTAATGATATGTTATTTACAAGTTCAAAGCATAATCATGTTTTTCCAACCTATTTCCTGTCAACCAAAAAAAAAAAAAAAAAGGATCTTCGATAACAACGGTAAGGTCCCTATTTAGGCAGTAGGCAAGATTGGGATTTGAAGCAATTTTGGAGCAAACAACAGTGCTAACTAAACCTTTAAAAAACTCACTTGCTGATGGTCAGGTTTTGATCTTCTTCATCTATTGTAATTGCAGTCAGATCTTCACCCAGGTAACCAGCATTTAGGAGATCATGTTTCACTTGATCCTCTTTAAGAATAATATCACGGTTTGTATCATGACTTTCAACGGATTTGGCTTCAACGGAATGTTTTCTTTTCTTCGATTTTGGACCATGTTTATAATCCTCTTCTGCTGGAGGTTCCAGTGTACCAAAGTTACCCTTTTTCCTGCCAGAGTAGGTAGCTTGAAAAACGTTAGGAAGGGTAATGAGGTGTATACATAATCAACTTAAAATAAAATTAAAAAACAGATCAGTAAACAGGTGGAGGATAAACCAATGATTCAAATATGCGCAGCATAAATCAAACATTTTTACGTTAAAAAATGAAGCATCTTACATATCAATTTTCATTGCCCGTGCAGCGTCCGCCATTGCTTTATCGTCTTTGTTGTCCTTCCCATCCCTGCTAGTATCTACTTCAAGAAGTTTGCTAGCATTACCCTCAGGCTGTTGTTTCCTCTTCTTGTTCAAGTTAATGATGTTTTCACGTCCCTGCTCGCTAAGAGGGAGCAAAATACGCAGGAGAAGGTTAGACCCTTCACCAGGGGCAAGCAATGAAGCAGTGTTCCCTTGAATGGACAGAGTAAAGGAAAATAACATTCCACATGTAATGCATGCCCATAAAGCAGAGAGATCAGGAACTTATTAAGGAATAGCTTCTAGTCATATTTTGTTTCCCGGATTACTCAAGGTCGGACCGGGCAGATGCTATTCTTCACTATGGTAATCAATCATGAACTGGCAAGAGGACCACATGCCACAATGGAAATAAGATAAGAAAAAATTAAAAGAAAAATTCTAACAAAATTCTTCAAGCTCTCTCTCAAATATGTGGATCAAAGCTAGAGAAAATATGAAATGATTTGGATGTAGTATTCCCTTATTGGATACCATCTATGGATCAAGGAATAACTCTCCATAGAAAACTTTCAGCTAGAAAACTTTCAGCCAGGTAGAGAAAAAAGTGGTTTTCGCTTGAGAGGATCCCACCATACCTGATTCTCTTAGTTTCTAACAAAGCTTATAACGGACCATGTCCAAGCCCAAAAAATTACTGCAATCGCTGAAATCAGTAGTCGTTTATGTGTGACTTACTTTGCTATTTCACATTCCATTGTGCCGCCATTTTCTGTCCTATGAGGAACCTCATCCCTAAGCATGTCACTCTTTTGATTAGCTTTTGATGTTTTAGCCTTCACATCTGCTTTCTTCTTAAGTGCAGATAAGGGACAATTGTCTTCATCATTGACTTCCTGCAAGACATCCTCCTCTTCAGACTCACTTACTCGGTACTTCTTTCTCAGCCTTTTATGGATGCCATTGTTGTTCTGAAGCTTATCATCTGACAGGGTCTCATCGTCTACCTGAACTGAAAACAGCAAGAAAATTATTAGAAGAATAGACATTCCGAATGAATAATGATACGAGGAACTAGCACCCAAGGGTGTGGCCCAGCAGTTGCTGAAGGAGACCAAGGTCCAAATCCTAGCCGAGGCAAAGTGAGCTAAGTAATTTCACTTTCTTCCCATCCATCTAGGCCTTGGTGGGCAGAGTTGCCCAGTACTGGCACTAGTGGTGGAGGTGCGGGTACCCAATGGACCATTATCCGCCAAAAAAGTAAATAAATAAATACGTAATTTAGAAAAGAGTAACTCGAACACCAGCAGGATCATTTATATCAAGATACTACCAGGTTTGCTGTTTGGAGGAGAGAAAGTGGGGATTAACAATCTGCCCTCCAATACCTCTTTTGACTTGTTTAAGGGAAGGAGAGATCCCACTGGACTATCATATCCCACAATAAAAGAGATAAGCAGTTCCAAAGGCCAAAGGCAGAAGTTAGTATCAAAGCGACAACGGATAGCTTCAAACTTGCGTGATCACATAGAGAGTTAAAAGATACCTCCGCTGCTTGATGCAGGTGAAGGTGCAGATATTTCTGGTTCACCATCATTGATAAAGCTATCATCATACTTGTCATCATCACTGCCATGGCAAGATTCCCCATCTGTATCTGCAATATCCTCTCCATAGGACTCTGAATCACTGTTTGCATTTGCTCGCCGACTATTACCCACATAGTAACCAGTCAGATAAACAGCTCTGGGACCAAGAACGGAAAAGACCACATCATCTGCCTCCTCAAACTCTAAATCCAAATGGCACGACTCAGTCTTGTCAGGTAACAAAGCACAGAGGAAAACAGGACTTCTGTTCCCAACATTACATTGTACCGAACTTTTAGCTAGAGCACTGCCAATTCCCAATGTTGCCTACAAAGCCACAACACAGAACAAGAGCTAAAAGTGGTTAATCTCTTGGCTATCCTCAGTAAGAAATTATTATACATCACAAAAATTTATCCAAGCTTAACCCAAATGAAAGCTTAATCATGTTTTTTTTTTCTGACCGGAAAAAATTTAATCATGCCTTTTGAGCATCTTTTAAACTTTTTTCCCTTTTTTTTTTATATTTTTCCTTCGTAATCTGAAATAGAATCTACTCACACCATTTCAAGTTTATATGACAGTACATGACTAGACGTAAACTTAAATTCTTAATTCGACGAACATAATTATATTAGCAAGTGGAAGAAAGTAAAACCCGTGTTTGCAAAATGAGTTTGATAGGGTAAACAGTACATGGAAGATTAGGTTGTACAGAAATCGAGTGATATCAAACAGTACGGAACATCCCAAAATGGAAAGACAGCCAAATAAATTGGTAAAGGGTGGCTTAGTGGACAATGAAATGGGTTAAGAACCATGAGGTCTCAGGTAGTAGATATAAGTCAGGTGCACGCAAGCTGGCCGAGACATGACAGTAAAAACAAAATACATAATTTTGAGATTATAGAAGTAACCTGAGAAATACGGAGCCTTCCTCTAGCATTATCAAAAGAGTGAGTTACTGGTTTTCCAGGTTTCACTTCAATCCCTACAAAAAATACATGTAAATGATCTAATGTGGAAAAACAGTAATGAATGGTAAAAAGAAAAAGAGTTGGGAAATATTTTTACCCCAAAATGCCATTGAACCCTAGGCGGTGAGGAGTGAAGATTCTTTTGTTTATCATCAAACCCTAACCTATTTATACTTCTCAGTCGGCGGGAGTTTACTTTCCGTACCGCGCTTTACCCTTTTTCCTCGCCAATTTTATATTCTGCTCTTATATATATTTTTGGCTAAATATTTATTCATAGGCGACCAAGGAAATTGGTGGCTAAAGCCAGACCTTAATAAGAGGTCTTAATTTTTTTTTATAATTCCTTTTTTGTTATAGTTTACGAACCATCACATAGGTGTCTTAATTATTTATAGAGATATTTGGTAACTCTACTCACTAACAGTTTAGAAAATAAATTTTTATAAGGAACATTGGTGATAAAGATAATATTTTCATAAATGCTACTTAATAATTATTAATCTCACTAAGTAGATGTTAAAATAATATCATACAATCTGAATAATAAAAATCTATTTTGAGATTAAAAAATGGCTTAACTCCAGCTATTAAGAAATAATTTAAATCTAAATTTAAAAGATACATTTATAAGCGACTTCATTTGTTAAATATCAAAATCGTTATTAAATTATTCATTTTTATAAATGTTTATCTGTATCAAAATTTGAGTTATTTATTTGAATAACCTCTATCATATTTCAAAATAATTATATAAAATTAATTACTTATCTTTTTTTAATAATTTTATAATATATAAATAATATTTAAAAAAAGCTGGGGCCTTCATTTTGGGGAGGTCTAAAAGGCTAAAACAATTGCTTTAATGGCCTCTCCCTAAGGCCGGCACTGTGTTTATTTATGTTTTTATTTGTTTGTTGAAATTCAGTAGTGACGTAGTGTTATATGTCATATCTTAGGTCTAATTTAAAGCAACATTCTTTATTCCTACAAAGCTGTGTGATGATTGTGCAATTGCTTTGGTTTGTTATATTTGACTCAAGGTTGGATTTGAAAAGGACGTTTTAGATAATGTATCTTGTCTATAATTCAAAATGGCGGAATAGGTTGTTCCCACTTAAAATTGTCACTGATTATCATTTTCCCACCTTATTTTTACGGGCATCCATTTTACTCTCTTAACAACTTTCAAGTGATACTATATCACACCCCACTACCTCTTAACCAGTTGCATTATAAAGAGTGTATTACACTCGCTCCACGTAAGTAACATGTGGCAGCCACATCAGTACTTTTTCAGTTAAAAAAATAAAATATTACCATATCTTCTTCCTCACCCATCACCACTAAGCCCGTCACAACACCACCACACCCACCACCAAATCAACCTTTGTACAAAAGAATCTAGAAATATCATATATACAAACAATATAGTTACAACTCCCGCCACCAAATTCACCACCACCACCATCAATTTTAGTACCACCAGCCCGCCACCATACCCCGCCGGACCAGCACCACTATATTCACATTTTTAACCACCATTAAACATAGATATCCCACCACCAAACCGCTAAAATCACAACCAAAATCAAGAATTGAAAACTTCTACACCACATCCATATTTTCTACCACCATCAAGAGAATTCCCACCACCAAATTAAACAACCAAAATCGCGACAAAGCCCATTTATAAAAATAAAAAAAGAATAGTTCGTTAGGTCATGCCAAGGACCTGCTTAACATACAGTACAATTCGCATCCTTCAATTAGCTAATTTCCCAATTCAAGTTTTTATCATAAGCAAATTCTCGATACCCTGTGGAGAAGAAAGCTAAACACATACAGATATGATTGCTTTAGTAGTGCAGATGGTGTCACTTTCGCTAGATCAATTGACTAAATGAATTCATATGTTTTTTCCTTTTAAAAAAATTAAGGTGGAGAAATGGGATAGTAGGGGGTAAGGGGGTGCGAAGGAGGAAGTTGAGTTACTGTGATAGTCTAACCAAAAAAAAAAAAAAAGTAAAGAAGAGGGGGTAGGGTGACAGCAAAGAGGAAGAGGACACCTTTTTCTTTTCTTGTATTTAATTTGTTGCCACGTCAGTCTTTAGGATGGATTGAGCATTATTTGAATGTTGTTAAGGGGGAAAATGGATGCCCGTAAAGATAAGGTGGTAAAATAGTAATCAGAGACAAGTTTAGATGGGAAACAACATATTCCGCCAATTCAAAATAGAAGATTCTTTCTTATTAAGGACCTGTTATATTAAAATAAAGCATGCTAGGTATAAAAAAAATTATACCAAGATACAAATTAAAGAACCTACTATTTTTAAACCTAAAAATTGTTGGTGGCTCGGTTGATATTGAGCTACCTGATCGTTCACCATTTTTTTGTTGGAAAACTTAAGACAACATTGAATTTAACTTTAAAAAAGATAAGTTGAACACTCACAAAAATAGTTTGTGAAAGCATTTTGTTTGGCCATGAACTATGCTTGGAAATATATTGGAGATTTGAATGATAAATAATATTTCACCATATAACAATATTTTTTTGATTATGGCAAACATAACAACTTTTCCGTAGTTTATTTCTTCTAATAAGTAATTTTAAATAATTATGTTGACCTTAGTAAAATGGAGCATTTCACCAAACGTTAACCCCCTATCCCCTTTTTTTCAACTTAGATCTATAGCAAAGGCCAAAGAGTTGAACAGTAAATATTGGTGAAAGTGAGTAGAAATGAAGATTAATGAACCAATATTATTGCAAATTAGCCAATCCTATCTTAAATTAATCAAACTTGACAAATTTCAAAGGTGGTTTGGTACACACATTGAAACTCCAACTACCAACTCAAATGTCAATGTTTCATCCATGGAATCCCAGGTACATTTTCTTTCTCTCTTTTTTTCACACACACCCACCAAAAACACGCACTTGAAATTTGAATGCATTTTGGCAGAAGAATGGAAGTGATTCAACACGGGGTTCAAAGCTTGTATTGTATTCTTTCTGGCAAAGTTCATGTTCTTGGAGAGTTCGCTTTGCCTTAAATCTCAAAGGTCTTTCTTTTGAATACAGAGCAGTTAACCTTGACAAAGGAGAACAGTTTACTTCAGGTATTATGTTTGATTTATTTTGCTAGTCACTCCACTTTTCAAATTGAGACGAGGGTCCATCAGAAACAGCCTCTCTACCTTACTCAAGGTAGGGGTGTGGGATATCACTGTGTATGTTGTTGTATTCAACTTTTGAAATTACATTCTCAGATGTGTCAAAGTCATTATGGTGATTAAAGAAGATGAAGATAATGAATACCCATATAGGAATGACTACTCGTAGTGGAAAGCTCCAGCCGAGAGAGTTCCTTTTGTGTGGTGTGCTCGGGATGTGTAAGCAGTCAAGCAGATGCTTAAATTATGTATGATCATGTGACTAGAGAATCTAAAGTCTAGAAAATCCTTTTTTGTCATAATTATCTACTATTCGCTTAATTATAGAGATAGTAGCTGCTGTCACATTTTGTTAGATTATGAATATTAGAACTTGTGGTTGATAGTTCAACACCGAGGCACCTCCCTGTCTATGTACCCATTAGGAAGAGCTTTAGCTTATGGCTCATGTAACCCGCTAGGTGGAGCTTTAGCTTATAGCTCATGATCAGTTATTCAAAAAAAAAAAAAAAAACTTGTAGCTCATAACTATTATAGTTAAGCAGGAGTAGCAGCTCTTTCGATAAAGAATATCACGATCTGTCTGGCTGCTTTGGAAACTTATAACACTGGCTTGTGTAGCTTATACCTCAGATTGTTATAGTGATGGTCAGAACTAGCAGCTATTTGCATGAAGAATATGGATAAGTCACTTGACTATTTGGCAATTTATAACGTTAGCTTATGCATGATTCACAACCAATAAGCTGAAAAATATCTCTTGAACTTGTTGTTTGTTATAGGCTGGCCCGCACACCACCAGTATTAAGCAAAAAAAGAACTTGTTAAATGCAATGAGCTGTGCTGGATGCTCCTGTAAAACACACAGGTGTCTAGCTGTGATATGCCCTTGTGCTTTAGTCTGCTTACTACTGAAAGCTTCTAATGGCAAGCTTCTGGATGGATAGCAGAAGATCTGAATTTGAAGACTTAAGTAGATTTAAAGGGAATATATCTAACTTTATGCTTGTGTCCAGCTTTAGGTTAAAGAATTCAGGCCATCCCTAAGATTTCTAATTTCCCTCGTCATTTTCCTAGGACTGTCCAACTTCACCTGGCAGTAATCTCGTTGGCTAGTGATATGTTAGAGATGCCAATGCATATGTAACTTAGGCCTTAGGTGACTGCTTCATGTTTATTACACCAATAGGTCTTGAGAGATCAAACCAGAGAGAAGCAGCTCTTCCATCCAGTTGTCAAGCGGAAACTAGAACAGCAATCTCATTTTCAGTGTGGCTGATCAGGAAAAATAAAAGGGAAAAGAAGAAGTCTCGTTTTCAGTAGGTTTTCAACCCACAGGTTATACTTTTCGCTGCATATCTACCAAATTTATTTTAAACTAGCAGCTGCTTTCAAGTCCTGATTTCTAGTTTTTGTGGCTCAACTGACCTCTTCTCTCAGACAGCAAAGAATTGTCCAATTGACCTTTTCTCTCATATGATCAAGATTACGCCTCTCTACGGCAATAAATGCCCATCTAATCACACTTTCTTTTTGGGGGTAAGGATGCTGCGCCAGTAGCCTTGTATGCTAAGTTACTCGGACTCTTCAAAATTGCCGCCGTACCCGTGTCGGATAGGATCCCTGTCGGATAGGACACGGGATTCACACCGGATGTGGTCAAATAAAAATGGATACTTTGACCAAAATCCATAGGAAATTGAAGATTTTTTTTGACAAATAGACTCTCAATATAGACGTTGGAAATGAGATACCTTCAAAATTATGCAGAAATTTATAGTCTTTTGTCTCTTTTTCATCTTTTGTCGACATTCTCGAATTTCTGATTTTATGTTTTGAGGGTAACTTTTGGGGAGACGACTTAATAGAGAAAAACAGAGATATTGGGGAAGAGGACTTCTCTAGGAAGAATCAAAATTAAGGATTATGACTTTATTTTTAGAATTTTTAAATTTTTTAGACAGATCCCCGCACCTGTATCCGTGTGCGGATCCATACCCCCGAATCTCTAAATTTAGATTTTACCGAATCCGACCTCTAGATCCGTACCCGTGTTGGATACCCATACCCGAGTCCGAGTAACTTAGCTTGTATGCAGAGAATAGTCTTTTTCTAATTGGTAACTTCCAGTACGCTTTAGCTTTCTGTTTTTCGGCTCCTGATTCTTCTTGTAAATAGACAACCTTTTCATGTTTAATCAAAGGCATTCAATAAGTAATTAAGCATAGCTATAGTTGCGTAAGCGCTTTCTATGTTAGGATAAGACTTTGGGGAAAGAGTCAAAGTAGACAAACATGAAGTATGCAAGCATCTATAGTCTACAGCTATGGACAGCCAGTTTATATTTCAGATTTGTACTGCATAAGATTGTGAAACCGGCTTCTCCTATCCAGTTACGAGTAAAGTGATAAGATTCTCTTTCTATTTATTTTTTCCCTAATGCGAGCATAAAATCGGTAGCGACCAGTGGTTCACTAGCATAGTTTCTGAACATTGGCAATGCTTCCAGAATAGAGAATAACGATGGTATATGTGTTCTTTTTTTTGTTGAACTATTATTCTGACTAATATCATATGCATAACTTGCAGAGTTTGAGAAAGTGAATCCTCTTCATTATGTTCCTGTGTTGGTTGATGGTGATGTGGTCATTTCGGACTCATATGCAATTTTACTAGTAGGTTCAGTAATGTGTGAATACGATCCTTTATGATCTTCTTTGATTCCTAATTTTGACACCACCATAAATGATTCATCTGCACGCTAATATCTTTGCTGTTTTACTAGTATTTAGAAGAGAAGTATCAGAAGAGGCCCCTGTTTCCAGTTGAACCTCAATTAAGAGCTCTCAATCTTCAGGTCAGATTCAAGCGTCTTTGGATCCTTCACTAAGAAATTGTTAAATGACGTACTAATGAACTAATCAAGAAAATAAGTTCTTAAATGGCAGTTTGAAAGAAACACTTTAGAAATAAAAATGAGCCTATCGTGTTGCATGTGTCTGCTCTTGAGCTCAGACGGTAAGATATCTTGAAGAAGGGTGTGATATATCTTTTCTCCAGATTTAAGGCTGATGCTCATTGGCTTGTGGGAATTTATTGTGACAAAATATGTAACCATGGAGCATTTTTGATTTGCAACTAGGATAAAACCGTGCACCCCTTTTGTTTATCTGCAGGCAGCAAGTATTGTCAGCTCTAGTATGCAGCCACTACATATGTTATCAGTGCTGGTATTTCTCTGGCTCTAGCTGGTCCTTATGCCATGTGTAGTCAAGGAAGTTGTTTTCTCCGAGCATTAATACCTGTCATCTTTTTTCAGAGATACATGGAGGAAAGAGTTGGTCCTGAAGAGAAACAATCATGGGCAAAATTTTATATACAAAAAGGTTTTGGCGGTAAGTTTCTTTGTAAGATTTCCTTCATTTTTCCTCCATATTCAAAGGCATTTTGTATTTCGAGGCTTTGTCGAGGATTAATCGGATAATCGCTTGCTGAAGTTTTAGAATTTGAAACTAATGTCAGCTAGTAGAACCAGAATAAAAATGGAAAATTATGTAAGGCCAAACAGGCTATCCTTGCTAGCATAGCTTTCTGTGGCTTAAGTTTTATGCATGTTCTATTTCCCCTGCTTTAGTTCATATGAATAAATAAGAAGTCAACACTAGAGCCTTCAAGTTAATTTGATACTTTAGCTTTGAGTTATGTTGGTACGTAAGAATGTCCAATTGTCCATCATTGTGGAGTCGCTTGTTCCAATTTGCTCGACATTGTTGACTGGATTGGTTATTAAAGGAGTTAGTTTGACTGACATATTTTATATGTAGCACAGTTATTTTGGGCTTGTAAATGAAACTTGTTTAATAGGTAAGGCCTAAAATGAGTAAGATTCAATTCTCTATATTATTAAATTGTGTTTTTAAATTTGATTCGTTGAAACTTTTTGGAATACGACTAGTTTTATATGTGGTTCAAAAGTTTTGGAAATCCAGGTGAACTTTTGTTAGATTAATTGTGATAAAGGATGTCAAAGATATTGGGAAACATTAAAAGGTGATGTTCGTCTTTATTGGTTTTTAGTTTTGCTTTTACAAGTCAAAAGAGTAAAATTAGTTCTGAATCGGATAACAGAAGTATTTCTTTAGCCTTTCTAGAAGTGGTTAAATTCCTGATTTGCTTAAGCTTCTGCTGCTTAACTAGACAAGATGATACTATTTGGCTTTAGATCATGATGTATCCACTTGTTTCTACTTGATCCTAAGATTCAAAAATGTGGCAGCAAGGCTTCCTTGTGTTGTCCGACGTAGGAGATTTTGTTTCCGTCAGTAGTCTTTTTCAGTCTCTTGTTTAACTGGTTCTGAAGAAAATTACTTGTGTTCTGGAGCAGCTCTGGAGAAATTGCTGAGGGGATCTGCTGGAAGGTATGCTACAGGAAAAGAAGTATACATGGTATTTTCTCAAACTTCTACGCTTGCTTCATTGTGTTACTTTATTGTACATGTGGATTCTTTGAGCTTGTGTAAATGAATTGAAAAGTAGTAGAAATGTCATAATTTCTAGTTGTGAAGAGATGTTTTTGTTTTATGACAATGATATATTTTCTCTTGCATACTTTTGCGCATGCAAAAGGAACCAAAATTTGGATTTCCGAAATTCTTGTGGGTTGATTATTGTCCTAAGTATACATGGTAATTGCTCTTTCAAATAAGTGAGCTCAACCGCATTATTTCATGGGCTTCTCTGAAAATTGAAATCAACAAAAGTTAAACAATAATCTTGTTGATGTTACTCTTAACTTGGAGCTGATATGACATGGTGCGAAATTGCAGGCTGATGTGTTTTTGGCCCCTCAAATTGCAGTGGCTACCAAAAGGTTTAACATTGACATGGTATGTTCTTCCAAAACTACCTGAACTATTTACAACTTTTTCGTAAGTTTAGGTGTGTTTTTGTGTGAATATGGTGACAACTAAAATTGCTAATCAATGGAATTGTGTCATTTTAAGCATGGGAGAAAATTACCCATTACCGGTCTAAACTCTACGTAGTTCCTTTCTATCTCTCTCCATCCAATTTCAGTGCAAACAATTTTTTGTTGTCCTTCACTGCAAATGAGCCTAAGTGGAATCTCTGAAGGTCCGAACTTTGCTAGCCATACCGTACAAGCCATGCCAAGCTGGGGGTCATTTAATAGACAAGCTCTAGTTTGAGCTTGAATTTTGCTCTATTAATTTCTGAGCTCGAGCTCGAGCTCCTCATTACTTCTTTGCTTAACGAGCCAAGCTTGAGCTCGTTCATGAACTTAGTTGACATGAAGCCCGACTCTGAATACCATTTGGCTACATGACATCACTAATACCATTTAATTGAGAACAACTAGCACTCACCCAACATGCTAAGTGCCATTACAAAACATAGTAAGTAAAAACAGACTCAGTTACCTGAGTTTCCGTGAACCGAAAACGAGCCAAGCTGAGATTTCACAAGCTCTGTTTCTCTAATAATTAGGCTTGAGGCAGGGCTCGAGTTTGATTAGTTTGTAAAATAAAATGAGCCAAGTTTGAGTTTATATGAGCCGAGTCGAGTTTGTTATCTCGAATACTTTCACTCTATCTGGACTCCATTGCCAGTAACTGCTGAAACTTGTTCATTACATTATGAGACTTCCTAGTAATGCATAGGGATATAAATGTTAACCTCATGTAAATGAGATTCTTCTCAGGGGTGTCTTTGATATGATGTTAAGCATTTTCATGAAAGTATTTTCCTTTATAAAGTCATCCTCAGTTTGATTATCTGAACTCGAGAAACTTTTATTAAGTGAATATTATAAAGTGAATTCAGAGACAAAGCAATCACTTTTTACCATGTGCTCTTACTAACGTTTAAAGGATAATTGTCGATTACCGCGTGCAATTCTCGCATTAAGACTATCCCCACTCCAACCAACAACAACATACAAGTGGGTACTATCCCCACTCCCCCCCCCCCCCCCCCTCTCCTTGTAATACTAATAGTTTCTTCGGTTTTTTTATCCAATCAATTTCCGAAAATAAAGTACCTTCGATGTTTTTCAATCGAAAAGACATTTCACATCGCACTTAAAACACCTGTACACCTTCATTTATCTGCAGTATCGGAAACATGGATCTTGCCTTTTTTGCTCGATACTGTTCACTATTGAATCTGCACTATCTTTCCCTCCTCTCTCTTCCTGCCCCACTCACTCTCAGAGTTCCACCATTTAATGAGCATTGCATTTCTGATTTAAGAGTCTCTGTTTTTTTTTTAATCTTTTTGGAATATAACCTCTAGTATTTGTTGATTTGATCTAAATGGGATCCACTGGCATTAATTTGAAATCCACATTATTTTCATGTGCAGTCCGAGTTTCCCACCTTAAGAAATATATATGATTCCTGTGTGGCCTTACCAGAATTCCAAGCTTCTTTGCCAGAAAGACAGCCTGATGCTGCCCTGTGAGTTATGAAAAATTTCATGGTGAAGTGTACTAAACATGATTGAACTATACTAGCTCTCTCATCTGAGTGAATGTCGTTCAAATTTGATGAAGTTGTAAAGAAGATGTAGAACCTTAAGTTGTGGAAAAAATGAGAGACCTTAAGTTGTATTAATATGATGTAAAGTTTTTTCATGTTTCTTTTGTTGATAATCTTTTGAAGGTGAATGTGTGGTTTTTCTTGTGCCCACAAGGGTGTGACCTAGTGGCAGTTAATAATAAAGTTGGATAAGAGGCAAGGTTTAAAATCCGTCCGGAGCCAAAAACTCCAGGTGGTTATTTCTAGTCTCATCATTGATGGTCAGAGTTACTCCTTGCCTGTGAGGTTGTGATGGTAGAAAGTAACATGTATCTGATGGAATAATCGAGATGTTATATGAACGTGATAAAAGAATGTGGATTTGTGTTTTTGGTTGGCATCCCATGCGTTTTTAGTCGAAGCATATTTAGTTAGAGAACATGTTTAAACTATCAAAAACTTGAGTAAGAGGATGATGAGGACATGACGTAACAATATATTTATCTTCTTGGGTTTATATCATGGATGGCTTATGGAGAACCTAAAATCTGCCTCTCATGAGTTTTCTTGTTGACGAGCTGAATTATAAAAACTTGTATTATGATAGTGTAATATAATTATTCACATGTTTTGCGAAACTCAAATTTGGCATTTTTTTGGATCAAGATCTTTTGATGAACAATGCTAATTCTACAACAATTTAATTTTAGTGGCTTTTAAACGGTGATACAAACGCCAGATGAGCTTAAATTTATGTTTTTAAAAACTTGAAAAATGCCTCAAAGAAGCAGTGTTCGTGTATAAATACGGCCACTTATATATCCAAAGAGAAGAGGCTACTCTTTACCTTGGGTCGTCAAATAAGACAAGGGCTTTGATTATTTTAGCAACTTATTACGATATGGTCAAAGGTTGAATGAATTTATATTAGTATTGTTAAAAGTGGCTACTGTTCTTCCGAACTTAACGCCACCTTACAATCCTCAAATACAACCTACCAAAATCAACACATTTGATATTTGATAGAACCAATCAAATATTGGTTTCTTCATTGTGTAATCAATATTGTCCTTGTCGTTATCTTCTCTCTATTCAGTCATACCCATCAACCCAGATAATTATTGGTATCCTGTATTTATGATTTCCATGATTTCCCTTGTTCAGTGAGACCATTAAATATAAACCTGTCAGAACTCATTAAAATGCTCATTAATAATTCCCAGGCACTGAAACTAATAATGTGCATTTGTTTGCAAATGAGAATCTCACAGTTAGCCTCTTAACTAGAATCTTGAGATTTTTGTCCTAGAGCCAATGAGCAGAAAACACCTATGTCATATATGCATATATATAAAAGAAGCGAATGCTAAAATTTATGAACACACAGTGTATACAGTACCAAACATGCAAATTAATTACTCCATAAGAATATCAAGTTAAAAGTGAGAATGCCAGCATGTCACATGCATGATTTAAAAGAAGAACAGTTTACATGCAAGATATGTATTATATTCACTTGGCTGATGTAAATATCAGGTCAGGTTAAGTTTTTAACGAGTAAATACTTCTTTACATAGAAAGTTTATACAAGATGAATAAAAGGAAAAATAACGGGAGGAAAAAAAAAAAACTACTAATAGGGGTGAAGGGTAAGAGTAATAATTAGCAACAAAAACAGAAGTGAGGAGTTTTATTAACTGTTCAATATTTCTATATGTTAAGCAAATGCACTTCTACCATATATTATTTGTGTAACAAACCTATGATGTAACATGTATACTCCTCAGATAGATAAATTAGTCGCTGATATATCAACGTTGATATTTTTCTTATCCATTCTGAGTAATAACACCGGCATTCTCTCAATCATCGCATGAATTTTGTATATGTATTAAATTACTCCCAAGTAAATCTTTTACACAAAAATAATGCGTGAATAAAAGAACCAAATTAAATAAAAATAGTCAATTTCTCTACTTTCTTTCCAGTCCCTTTTCCTTCTTCTCTGAAAATATAATATTTCACTTTTATAAAGAAAAGTTCCTAAACTAATACAGTAATTATAAAACCAGAAAATAGAGAGGTTGATTTTTTAAACCACCAAAAAGAGTAGGCACTGAAACAAAACTTGAAAGTAGGGAAATCTACCTTATATGTAATTCTTTCAACCTTTTAGTATCCGAAATCCACTAGCATGTTTAATTTACATTTTCGCCATTGAGGGCTTGTTAAGAAGAAAAGTTATGTTTTACGAATTGTTTGATGCTCAAGTGAAACTCGAGATATTTAATTAAGTATGAATGAAATCACCATTTCACTACATTTGGTTGGTGTTTCTTTTATTAGGAGTATTTAAAAGTACAAATAAAGAACATATGAAGTGTTAAATTTCAAGAAACGTGTAGTTCTCTCAACCCAACAACAACAACAACACCATAGTGTAATCTCACAAGTACAAAATCTATATAACTTTCATATGATTTGAAGACTACGAGCCATGCCACGTGCTAAAAATTTGCACGTTATGACAATGAAAGGTATAAAGAGGTATACGGGTGTTATTACAAATTACAAATACAGAGTCGTAGAGCCTGATTGGCCAAGCTGCCAAAAACTGCTTATATTGAAAAGTACTTTTGAAAAATAAGCAATTTGTGTTTGACAGACACACTTAAAGAATTTTTTTTTAAAACAAATTGTGTTTGGATAATCTTTTAAAAAAAAAGTATTTTTAGGTATCAAATTACGAAAATTTACAATAATAAGATTTATTTTGTGATTAATATTATTTAATTCTTTAAAAGCATTTAAATATTTTTATTATAAAATATACTTAATTTAAATTTTTATTTCCATTTAGTTTCAATTAAAATATAAAATATTAAGGTTCAATATAAATAAAGTTAAACTAAAAGAGGGAAGCAGAGAACAAAATTTTATTTATATTTGAGAGATATATTGGTGAAACTAATTAGAAATAGTATGGTAAATAAATATATTTGGTAAGGATATTTTTGTCTTGAAAAATTAATAAACTGTTTCTACTTCTAAGAAGAAGCAGGAATTTGTAGCCTTTCCCCAACAGTAGAAAAAAAATGCTTATGCTTCTTCTCAAAAATACTTTTTTATTTTGGTCAAACACTTCAAATTTCCTCAAAAATATTTTTTTTTCCAAAAAAAAGCGCTTTTGACTTGCCAGTAGTTTGGCTAAACAAGGTAGTACTCATAGAACATGTTCGTAAATTCAAAATGAGCAAAGTTTGGGAGAAGTTTTGGGTAATTATCACTTTTAGACTTTCAGTATGTGAGCTGAAGCTTTTTTTAACCCCCTCTGCCATTTTACTAAATTTTTTCATTATTTCGATGAAGTTTAATAGCTTATATATATACATACCTAAAATACTAATTTTTATCTTATTTACAGTATAAGTTTTCCAATGAAAGGGTTTCAATTGAACTCCTTCAACCAAGGTGGCTCCGCCCGCCCCCAGTATTATTCCATAATTTAACTAAAACTATATTTTATTTTTTGAAGGGTATAAAAGGTCTCTCAATACTATATATAAGATCATTTTAGTATGTCAAAGTTTATTTTAAAGCTTCATAATTTTAATTTTAATATAGATAGATAGCTGATATTCAGTATACATTATGATGATTCATCATATAGAAATATTAGTTTTATGTTGATTATCAGCCTATCATAACAATTATAATTTTTTATTTGATTTGTAATATACAATATAAACAGGCTCATACGAAGTTGAATTAAGAAGTTAACAAATTTTTTACTACAACTGTACTATCTACAAAGGAAGGGAAGGTAAATTAAAGGAAAGAGGAAGGATGAGCGGCTCACTTAATAATGTTGAGACTTTAATAGTGGTTAGGCAATCCACCTACCTCCAAAGGTTTGTAGTGAGGTAGTTTGTACTCTTTCATCTATATATAGGTCTCGGAATTTAGCTGCCTTAGAAAATAAATTATTTTCCCTTCAATATAAGATTTTTAGTTCTTTGTGTGAATTTAGATTAGTCATGCTCCAAATTAAAGTACTCCCTCCGTCCCAAATTAGTTGACGTTTTAGCAAGATTCGTTTGTCCCAAATTAGTTGACGCTTTAGGATTTCAAGACATTTTTTGCTCATTATTTCCAAGTATACCCTTAATTATTAAAGGTATTCTCAAGAAAAATTTAATAGTCATATATTAAATAGGGGTAACATAGTAAAATGTATACTCTATTTATTGATTTTCTTAATGGGCGTGCAAAAGCTAAAAGCGACAACTAAAATGGGACGGAGGGAGTATATTTCAAATACTAGGTGGAAGACGTAGAAATGTCAAAAAGAATATTTTCATTGAAGACGGTAAAGTGAAAATTGTTACCATGTTAGTGAATCAAGTTGTTAAACAATTTACTCCATAAACTGTACAAAACGTACAGGAAAAAAGAAAAAAAATGTCAATCATAAGGAAAAAAAAGAACAATGATAATATGGTAATAGCTTATGCACAATTTAATTTAAATTTGTGATGAATGAGAAAGTCCACGCAATTGGCTGGACTATAATTTGCTTACTCCTACTAGGAAGCATTTATTTACATCAATTAACTAAATAATGTCTTTCTCACTATTGGAATATGTAGCCTTCAGTTCTACTCTACTCTTACTAAGCCGGGCTAAGCACGTGTTTGCTCATTAAAAAATTCCAAAGCGTGCCGTTCATGAGGTTTCTTCATTAATGGAAGAAACTTTGGGTTTCTCAATATAATATAAGCTAAAATATTTATAACGTTTTCCTAAAATTTATGCGATTTATTCCGTGCATACTTAAATTTTTTATTGTCCTAATTAATTTTTTATTGTCCTAATTACTCCCGCCATTTGGAATTTGCTAGCCTTTTTCTCCTAGACACTGGCGTGACAGTGACACTTCTTGTTTCTTCTTAGTAATTAATAATGCAATATACTACATTTTACACCAACTTATATTAGTTACTATTTGTTTCAGATATTAGTACTTTTTATGGGGCTAAGTTTGTAAACACTAAGTTGGAACTCGGATTACCTTCGCCGAATAAAGACAAAGTTAGTCAAAAGAGAAGTTTCAATGTGCATTTTCTTTTATTTCTTCTTTAGTACTCCCTCCGCCGTCTATTCCAAAAGAATGACACAATTCTGTATTTGAAAATAATTTATTTTTAAACTTACCACTTTACTTTTAATAAAATGATTTATAGTCACACATTTACCAATGACTTATTTTAGACCACAAGTTTCATAAGTCTCCTTTCATTTTTTAAACTCCAATCCAAATCAAACTAGAACATCCATTATGAAATGGAGGGAGTATCAATTACTATTATTTTTAACTATATATGCATATGTTCAAAATTGTAAGAAAATAAAGTTTGGTGCAAAACTGACAACGCATCTCTATATATATTGAAAATAATTTTGTGTCAAACTTATTATAATTTATCCCGAATGACATGCTCTTATTCATAAAAATCTCATAGTATATTTAAGACCACAAATTTCAAAATTTTTATTTCTTTTTTAAACTTTGTATCCAATCAAATTATGTCACCTAAATTAAGAAGGAAACCACTGTAAAAATTAGTCACTGCATAACTTGACAAACTTTTAGTTGTCTTCATTAAAATCTGCATTAATTACTGATATCCCATTTTGTATATTATTTTATGTAATTACAATGAGAAATAGAGTAACTAATTACAAAACCGATAAACTAATCAATTCCTATATAATATTAATCCTATATTATTAGTTTTACCGTATAATAAATCCTATATTGTTACTCATAGCATAAGTAATTTCTACGTTACAGTAATTCTTAACTATAACTAATCCATAAGCTAAACCATCCATTAAAGGATTAGTACGAAAGAAGAAAGTCATAACAAAGTATACTTAGAAGTATAAATTTAAAAGTGTGGATCATAAACGAAACAGGGCAATAGACAATCCACAATTATAGTTCTCCTAATGATAGTCCTAAGAATTCTCTCCACCACTGCCTTCTTAAAACTTTAAATTACCCTTATTTCCTTTCTCCATCAATTCTTTGTCACCATCTTCTTCTTCCTATAAACATTAGCGAATTGCACCCAATTCTTGTAACTTCTATCTGCAAACTTTTGATTTTATTGTCTCCTCTCTCTATATATGTGGAATATATAGAGAGAGAATAGAAATTTTTAAAAAAAATATATGAACCATTTTTGAAAAAAATACATCAAACACATTTCCAAAATGTTGCCATTTGAAAGCATTCAAGATGCAGAGATGTCTCTGGGGAGGAACTTAACATTTGCTGAGACATTATGGTTCAAATATACAGCTGATAAATCAGATTTCTATCTCTATTGCCATAACACTATCTTCTTGATCATTATCTACACATTGGTCCCTTTGCCTATGATGATTATTGAGCTAATTAGGTCCAAGAAGTTGGAAATGTACAAGATTCAACCCAAGATTAGATTTTCCTTTTCTGAGATGATGGAATGCTACAGAAAAGTTCTCACCACCTTTGTATTTGCTGTCGGTCCTCTCCAGTTCTTTTCTTATCCTATTATCCAGGTCTGTATATATTCATGCACGTAAGAGTACTCTGCACCTCATATCCCCACACCCCTTTCTCATGTAATTGCTACAATATATAATTCTAATTTAATAGAAATAATTTAGAAAATTAAAGCAATTAACATGTTATATTAAGTTAAGTAAAATGTATTGATAACTTTTAATAGTGTCAGTATATGTATGGTACGTGTGAGTTGTGATCACCTAATTGATTAGCGTGAAGTTGCATGAGTATATAATTGGTTCATACAATTTCTGGGTATTTTGATGGACACTTGGGCAAAATGGGTGGCAGGATGGGGGAACATTATTTATGTTTATCTATGTGAATCTTGTTGAATTGATTGGCACATGTCATATATACTCTCCTTTTGTTTTTTCCTCTCCCATTCATCCTATTGGAGATACTTAATTTAAAGTGACAAGTGCATTTCACTTTTTAACTTAAATTGGAGTCCCCATTGATGCAAGTGATTCATATATTTACATGTACAAGCAGCTAAGACTGCAATTGATACCTTGCATGTATGAGTAAAGTCTAAAACTAATTAAAGTATAGAGAATTCTGAAATTTCTCCTTTTCATCAAGTTTAACAAGTATACTTAGTTGACAAATACTTGTCATGATTGGAAATCTTTGAAATTAAATGGAAGTTGTTGGAGTTGTTGAAGATGTATAAGGGCAACAAAAGATGTTTATAAGAGTAGACATTAACTTAAAGACATGAATTGAGTGCTTAGATTGCCTTATAATTCGGTTTCATGATTAGAATGTAAGTCAAGGAATTACAGAACACCTGGGCATGTTTATAATTCACGGCAAATGGTGTAACTATTAACCTATTAATTACGTAACTTCATAATTACAAAGATATGTTTGGTTGTCAGGTTATATTTGATTATATAATTAATTATTTTTTTTCGAATTACTGATTATTTGATTTTTGTGCAGTGGGTGGGAATAAGGACAAGTTTGCCACTGCCATCTGCATCAG
The DNA here is from genome assembly GCA_037355625.1 of Petunia x hybrida. Lineage (NCBI taxonomy): Eukaryota > Viridiplantae > Streptophyta > Magnoliopsida > Solanales > Solanaceae > Petunia > Petunia x hybrida. Next base: position 252,291 of record JBBBVM010001019.1, on the reverse strand, counting down.
AAATGTTCTGGCAATTACTGGTGTATTTCTTAGTTGAAGACTATGCAAACTATTGGCTTCACAGAATGCTTCATCATTATAAATGGGGTTATGACAAAATCCACAGAGTTCATCATGAATACGTGGCCCCAATTGGTTTTGCAGCTCCTTATGCCCATTGGGGTGAGATTATAATCTTGGGCTTGGCTTCTTTCCTTGGCCCACTTATGGTTCCTGGTCACATGCTCACCTTTTGGCTTTGGTTCGTCTTGAGGCAAATTGAAGCCATTGAGACTCATAGTGGGTACGTATTAGCAATACTCTTCTATTTTCAAGTGACCACGGTCAAGTCACCGTGTCATCAGTGATCACTTCATAGTTGATATTCATTTGAATAGACAGTTCAATGCTCAAAATATCAAAATTCGACTCACAATATTCTTTTGAGCCTTCCGTATTCCCTAGTTAATCTATATACAATTTAATCATGCAGCTATGAATTTCCATGGAGTCCTTCAAAATATATACCATTTTATGGGGGAGCAATATACCATGACTATCACCATTTTGTTGGGGAGAGTTGCCACGGCAACTTTGCTTCAGTCTTCACTTACTGTGATTACATCTACGGAACCGACAAGGTCAGTCCACCATTTAAATAAATGAAAATTTCAAAACACTATTAGTCAAAAGAATTTTCTCAAATAAAGAAAATACAGATAGGTAAATTCTGTATTGCAAAAAGATCGCATGTTATAGAATTAAAAGGAAGGTAGGAATAAGTTTATTTTGAAAATTATAATATTATGTTTTACTACATGATAAAGATGTGCTAGCCTATAACCTACATCTTTTTTCTGCCCGTACATAATTCGGTTCACCTATCACTAATGTAGTGCGGGTGTGTCTGCCCATTGCTATTACTTATCTTCCATAACTTACATTTTTTTTTCAGGGATACCGTTACCAAAAGGAAGTCTTCGAAAAGGTATTAACAAAATATTTGTATGTGTTTTGCTTTAATTTGAAGGAAGTCAAGTTGCAAGAAATTATTTTCCTCAACTGTTAAACTTCGAACCTCATATTACTTCCCCACAAATTTTATTAATTTTTTTCAACATAAAGAATTGTAGTAAAAATACTCTAGAATTTGCTTTTACTAATTATTACAATTGCTCTTTTTTTATTCATAATTTCCAAAAAATACTTTCCACTCGCCAATCAAATGCTGGAAACATTATCAATAGAAAACGATTCTGCCAACCAAACACACCTTTCTCTCTTATTTTTCCAGAAAAGAGGGTCAAATTATACTTCCAACTTTTATGGTCTTATGCCACTATTGACGAGTTGGACTTTTCCAGGTTCCCTATTACAGTAACCATTAGCCTGTGAAGCATATTTAATCAATTGTCTAGCTAGATTTAGGGAAATATTAGGAGCTTTCATTGGCTTTTTATTTCTTTTTCATAAGGTAGAGTTTGAAAGAAAGTATGTTAATCAAATTGTCTAACTTGTGTTTTTGTGAATACGACAGAGAAGAGAGAAGTTGAAACTTGGAGACAATGTTGATGGATCTACAACTCTCTTTAAATTTGAATAAATGTAACAATTTCATGAAACTTTGAAACTCTGCCAATATTTGATCATGTGTAATCCGTTGTTTTATCTTTGGAGACAAGTTTGTTTTAGTAATACGTTTGATTAAGTGTGGATGTTCTGCTCTATCAAGCACTATATATAGAGTGCTTGCATAGTTTGTGTTTTCTTGTAACCTTAAGTAGCAGTTTGTAATTTTATGGCTAGTTATAATATTCTTCTATATGACCATCTTTTGAAATGCTTATAGTCCACCCGTTCAAACGGTGGCAAAGTTTAAATAAACACGAAATTTATGAAACAAATGAAGATTTTGAAATTTGTGGTTAAAAAAATATGGTAAATTTGTATAGTTATAAGACTACTGAAATTCGTGATCTTAAATGTTTCATAATATATTTAGTATGGCTTAAAACTTTCTCATTAAAGGTTAAATAGAAATTTTAAATAAAAGTATTTGCAAAGCTAGAAAAATAGATTTTTTTTTTAAATGGACCTAAAATAAAATGTTAGTACTATATAAACTTAAATCATAGGGAGTAATCTATAATTTCTTTAATGTTATATCAATGCAAATTTACCAAACATTGCACCAATTGCCAAGAATTTATTAAAATCTTGAATCATTTGTATTTTGTACATTTCACACGATATGCTAATCAGAAGAAAATACGGGTAAGATTGTCATTGAAGGTTGAATTTTATGACCAACTAAATGAGCTATCAGATTATTGTTTCCCTTATTAGCATTAGTAGGAGGGAAGACCAAGTTCCAGAATCCAGGTGTTCCAGTCAAGATTCATGTTGAGCTGTATGCTTTAGTAGATGAATAATTGGCTTCGGGAGGTAGAGAAGGTTGAGGTAAAAGTGTAGAAATGTCAAAGAATAAAGAAGCGAGACTAGTTTGAACTCTGGTGTCATAAGTTGTGGATTAATTGAGCAGGTGTCGTGTTTGAAAGAATTAAGATAAATCATGTTTTGTCCTTAGTGATAAGCTAATCATGGACTTCCAACTTAGTAAGTAGAGAGAATAGAGGCCAAAGGTCCACCAAAATTTGAATAGAAGAATAAGAGATAAGACCAAATTAAACTTTAATTAGTTTAAGTGAGGACTTAAGTGTAGAACATTAAAATTTATGGGCAAAATACATGTTTTTAGATTTACAAAAACACCCAACTTTTTAAAATTTTAATTTCTCTCATTCCCACCTACTTTTATACTCTCTCATATTTCAAACTTAATTCTTTCTCTTCTCTTTTTTCTCTTTTTTTTTTTTCTTCTTCTTCTTCTTCCTTCTTCTTCTCTCTTCTAGATTTTCTTTTCAAATTCTATTTCATTACCATCCATGTTATTTTTCTTTCTTGTTATTCGTATCAATTTTATCTTTTCTTCGTTCTTCTCTTTTTTCTTCTTCTTCGTCCTTTTTTTTTAAAAAAAATTCTAGTCGTTTTACACATCTTTTCGGATGTGTAAACATATTTTCTATATGTTTATACAATTTTAGATATGTTTTCACGGCTGAAAAAATTGCTTAAGTCTTTAAATAGTTATTCCCTCCGTCCCAAATTAATTGTCACTTTAGCAAAATGTGTTTGTCCCAAATTAGTTGTCACTTTAGGATTTCAAGGCTAAATTGATTACTAGTTCTTTACAACTATATCCCTAATAATTAAAAAAAATTTCAAAAAAAAGTTGATGGTGAAACATTAAATAAGGATAAAATAGTAAAATAAACACCCTATTTAATGATTTTCTTAATGAGCGTGAAAAAACTGAAGGCGACAATTAAAATAGGACGGAGGGAATAACTATTTAAAGACTTAAAAGGCTCTCTCACCCAAAAACCCCAAAGAGGGATAAACAAACCAAATTTAATTACTACGCTAAACCCCAAAGAGGGATAAACAAACCAAATTTAATTACTACGCTGCACGTCAGCATTTATTGATGAAAAGAAATGACATTGCAAATTGACAAGAAAAGAAATGATATTGCAAATTGACAAAGGGACTTAATTTAGCTTCAACATAGAGCTAAGTCCACCATCGACAGCCAAATTATGGGCACTAACGTAAGCCGATTCGTCAGATGCCAAGAAAAGTGCTGCATCTGCGATATGCTTCGTGTTTAGAGTAACACCTTTCAAGTGAGCATTCCCATTTATTAAACCTTCTATGGTGTCGGAGTCCAAGCCGTATGATTTGCATACCATGGGCGTAGCAATGCCATAAGGCGATACAGAGTTCACCCTGATTCCATATTGCCCCAGCTCACGTGCTGCCCCTTTCACCACGCCTACGATAGCGTGCTTCGAGGCTATGTAGGCTAACGGAGCTGCACCCGCAAGAATGGACTCTACACTAGCCGTACATATGATGGATCCGCGGATTTGTTTAGCTACCATGACTTTAGCTGCATGCTTGACAGCTAAAGCTGATCCGTGTACATTGGTGGTCAGTGTCCTGTCAAACTCGGCCATATTCATGTCCAGAAAGCTGCCGAAAGTGCCTAGGGTACCAGCATTGCTGAACATGATGTCAAGACTGCCATATTTTTCGACAGCATAGGCAACAGTTTCCTCGACTTGTTTCTCGTCCGTGACATCACAATGTTTGAAGCTGGCCTTGTCTGTTCCAATGGAAGCCACTACTTGGAGGCCAAGTTCATCTTGAATGTCAGCAATGACCACATGAGCCCCATGTTCCACGAACAATCTCGCAGTTGCTTCACCAATGCCACTTGCACCGCCAGTTATTACTGCTACTTTACCCTCCAACCTGGTGCAAGCATGCCATAAGAAAAAGAAAACATAAAAAAAAAGAATGAGGAAATTTCAGGCAGCTGATGCAACCTTGAGAGTTGAGCCTAATACCAAATTCTGAGTCAAAGATTTTTAAATTTTCCTTCCATACCGATCTGATGTTCTAATTATATAAATGAATTGACTCACAAAATCTTCAATTCTTATAAGATGTGCAGTAATTTTCCCAAAAGAAGGTAGGCGCTAGTAGATGAGCCATGCATATATACCTTGCAACCTTATTCTATAGTACATTATATGTTAAGTGCATAAAAATGGAGCATATATGTGCTTAATGGACACGTCTTGCAGATAGTTTAAAGAAAAAGGAAAAAATGAATAATTAACCTGAGCTTATTTGCCATTGAAAGAGGAAGAACTTTCTTTATCACTGAGAGAAAAATGAAAAATTGATTGGTTTTAACTCTTCGATCTCACCAAATTAAAGGTTCACTTGGTCTATTTATAGATGGGCGAAAATCATTTAATTTGTACCTCCAACTTTGCCTCGAAAGTCAAATTACCCCTCCAACTTTTAACAATCGACATTCTCCCCTCCTATCCTACACAATGTTACTTGGCCATTGACATATTCAATGCCAATCTGCTAGTAATGTCTATTTCTCAAAGTCGCAAGGTGAGTTTGATTTTAAGGAAAGTTGGATTTGTTTCAAATACCTCACTCCGGGTTTGGATTATGTTTTGATACTTATGTAACAAGACGGGTTCTTTGCATTTTGCACCCAAATCTATGTCCTCTTTTGAGGCTTAAACATAAATATATTTATACTAAACCGACTAAGTTAGCCCTAGCAGTTATGAGTAGAAAGTAATAAAGTGAAAAATATAGTATCACTTGATTAAGTAGTAAATATGTATTATATCAAAGACACATATCTTGAATTCATTAGTTTGATATAAACACTTGCATGAATTGATTTTTATCTCTCTTTTTTTCCCCTTTTTCTGTGCCTGACAGCTTATTGAATTCAATAAACTTAACGCACCCCAACTTTTCAGTGTAATTGCCGTTGAAAACATCAAAACGTAAAATGGAAGTAAATGCCAAAAGACTAATCTTAATGCAGTCAACTGCTGATCATTGATTTTTGTACTTTGTGCAATGGGTGGGTATAACGACAAGGTTGTCACTGCCAAGTGCCTATCTGCATCAGAAATTTCTCTTAATGGTTGAAAGTTAAGGAGTAAAGGCCAAATGACTTCAAGTCTTCATGGTGCTCAGCATTTGACACATTTTTTTATACTTCCATCTACTTATATCAGGAATACATACTGTAAACAAGAAAATAACAAAAGGCTCAACTAAACGAGAATATTGTGCTTGTAACTGGGACATATGGTCAAAAAGGACATTCAAGAGTGAAAATAGGTAAAAGGTACAAAGTCTTAATTAATGTAATAGAAGTACGCCAAGATCGCCTAGCCATGGAAAAACCCTTCACAAAGGTATTCAAAACTTTCACACATATAGCCGAACCTTACAATCAGTTTTATGAAAGGCTAAGGGAAGCTGGAATAATTCACCCTATTGCTGATGCAACACCTACTCCTTTTCCAAAATGGTTTGATGAAACCAAATATTGTGCCTATCATTCTAGGGCGACAGGGCATGACATCGGAAATTGTTACGCACTCAAAAACAAGATTGAAACAATGATAAGATCAGGAGAAATCCAATTGGTGACGGCTCCTCCAAGTTCCCAATACTCATTATCTAGCCTAGCATCTGGATCTAATTCCAACTTTGAAAAGAGGGCTCGCCGAAAGTTTACATTTTCAACAGAATCTCAAAACATTTGTTTGAAAGGTTAAAAGGTGCAAAAGTTTTAAAGCCTTTGGCAGGAGATGGGACATCTAATCCTCCTCCAAGATTGACTCATGGGGTCAAACATTATGCTTACCATGGAGAATATCGTTAACATGACACTAAGAACTGCATTACTCTGAGGCACAAAATTCAAGATTTGATTGATGATGGAGTACTCCAGCTTGCTTATGACGATGCGACTCAAAAATGAAGATGATGATCTCTGAGTTCATGCCCTTCTGAAAGGAACTTGGCAATTGAGCTCAAGAGTTTCTTTTTGCATCACAATTCAAATTGAGGCCCTGAATTGTGTTTTTTCCTTTAAAGTATGTCTATGTCTTTTGAAAATGACTTTTAATTTCTGTCTTTGCATGTCTGTCGCGTTATGCCTCCTTAAGTTAGAATTTGAATAAATTATACATTGCATTCTCATTGTGTTATTATACTTTATTTACTTTATGGTATGCTTTTGATTAAATATTCATTTCTATTTCAATTTTATAATTATCAAACCTGCCTAAGCATTGCTTATGACAAACAACAAAACAACTTAACAATTTGGGAATGATGCGCTGAAAAGCAATATTTTGCACCCTTGAGGTGTCACACTATCGTTAGAACTTCAACTAGGGCAGATTTTATTTGTTGGCATACGACGTGGAAGTAGTTTTATCTACATTCTTTCTTTGGGGATTGCTTAAAATGATGAGCTGAAGATGCAAAATTCGTGAAGTTGATAAAGTTTTTATGTGGTTCACCGGGTTTTATCTGGAGGAGCACTGATTCTGGCAGAAATGGATGGTCAAGTTTGGCCAAAAGCAATCAACGCAGATGCCGTCAAAAGATACTTTGTCTGAAGTAATCACAAGTTAGCATTGTTTTGAATGTAATCTTTGATGTAACGCGAACTACGCGTGACCTGATTCCCAAGGCGGGATACATAAGCAACTCACGTAGAGTTCGGTTGCACTAGCATAGAATTTCCCCAACATCCTCTTTTATGTATTTTGAACTAGTTCTGACATGATTCCTAGAATGGCAACAGGATAAGTAGGCAATCCCCATTGGATTCGGTCAAAATATTATAACACTTTAGGCTTGTTTATCTTTTATGATGTAATTCCGAACTACGCATCTGGGCAAATATCTAGGTTTTCCAATTCGGATGCGGTTTTGTGCTTAGATTGTCATACTTCCCCAAAAAAATCTTTATGTAAGCAGAACTACGCGCAGTCTGATTCCAGTGGAGGGATACGTAGGCGCACTCAATGGGTTGGACTCTATAATATTAAAATTTTCAGTTTTCCCTAAAGTAAGAAACTGGGGAAAATTTTGCAAGGCGAATTGAAGATATAGAAGATAGAAACTAGGGAAAATTTTGCGAGATGAATTGAAGATATGAAAGATAACAACTAGGACAAATTTTGCAAAATAAGTTGAAGATCATAAATGGGGCAAATTTTGCGAGGCAAGTTGAAGATTTAGATGATGGTACTATTGACAAGTACAAGGCAAGGCTTGTTGTTAAAGGATATAGACAACAATAAGGTCTTGACTACTTTGACACATACTCGCCGGTAACCAGAATTACATCCATTCGTATGTTAATAGCGTTAGCCGCCGTGTATGATCTGGAAATCCATCAAATGGACGTTAAGACAGCATTCTTAAACGAGGATTTGGAGGAAGAAATTTACATGGAACAACCTGAAGGGTTCGTGGTTCCAGGTAAAGAAAATATGGTGTGTAAACTTGTTAAGTCACTTTATGGACTGAAACAAGCACCTAAACAATGGCATGCGAAATTTGATCATACAATGTTGTCAAATGGCTTTAAAATTAACGAGTGTGACAAATGTGTCTACATTAAGAACACTCCTAACTTTATAGTCATTGTTTGCTTGTATGTGGACGACATGTTGATAATGAGCAATAACATTGCCAATATAAATGCTACGAAACGCATGTTGACTAGCAAATTTGATATGAAAGACTTAGGAGTTGCGGACTAAATTCTGGGTGTTAAGATCCATAGAACTCCTCAAGGTCTGGCGTTGTCTCAAACTCACTACATCAATAGTGTTCTTAAAGAATTTAAATATTTGGATTTTAAAATTTCAAAGACTCCTATTGATGTAAACCTTGCTCTAAAGAAGAATAAAGGTCAAAGCACGTCGCAACGGGATTATGCACGTGTTTTGGGAAGTTTGATGTACGTCATGAATTGTACTCGACCAGATATAGCTTGTGCTATAAGTAAACTAAGTCGATACACGAGTAATCCCAATCAGACCCATTGGATGGCAATGAAACGTGTTTTGGGGTATTTAAAATACACTCAAGACTTTGCATTGCATTATAACAAGTATCCTGCAGTCATTGAAGGATATTGTGATGCCAATTGGATCACCGGCACAACTGATTCTAAGTCCACAAGTGGATATATTTTCGCACTTGGTGGAGGAGCGGTATCTTGGAAATCGTCCAAGCAAACATGTATAGCCCGCTCTACTATGGAAGCTGAATTCATAGCCTTAGATAAAGCCGGTGAAGAAGCTGAATGGCTTCGGAACTTTTTGGAAGACATTCCATTTTGGCCTAAGCCGTTGACACCAATTTGTATACATTGTGATAGTCAATCGGCTATAGGAAGAGCGAGGAATGTCATGTATAACGGTAAGAATCGTCACATACGACGAAGGCATAAAACCGTTAGGGACCTACTCTCTAGAAGAATTATCACCATTGACTACGTGAAGTCAAGGGATAATGTATCGGATCCGCTTACAAAAGGCTTAACTAGAGAGGCGGTTGAGTGTTCATCGAAGGGAATGGGACTATGGCCAAGGACAAGTCATCACGGCGGTAACTCTACCTAGGAGACTGGAGATCCCAAGAACTAGGTTCAAGGAGAATACAAAGTTGTGTTTGACGGTCCAACATTGATGTTTGGTCCATTCTCATGATTAGACAATGTTCAAGTACCAAGGGTAAAATGCTAGAGGCATTTTTTAATGATTGTCTAAGTTTGATATTTTAATTATCAAACAGTGTACATCTATAGGATTACACGTTTAGAAATCACCTATGTAAGTGTGAAGTGGAAGCCGCTTCAAGGAGAATTCGGTATGACAAGTTCTCTAAGTACTTATGAAACCAGGCGGTGTTCATGGCTGAAACGAACACAACAGTGAGAACCAAAGACGGTTAAGGGTTAGTTGTGTGACTTACGTTGTCTAGGTATACACCAAAGCTCAACGGTTCAAAGATATCAAATCTACCGATTGACCGAGTATATCCGATGTATGTTCACTACGGAAAGTTCAAAGGGAAACCTACTTATCCCGATGCAACTAATTCTTTCTTGCAAATCACACAAGTCTATCATGCATATTTCCAATATAGCCATTCCCCATTCATGTGGGGGATTGTTGGGGTTTTGGAATAAATAGAGTGTGAATGGGAAATGGGTGGGAAGGTGAAGAGGTTCCTTTTAGTAAGAAAATGCACCTTCTCCCATATTGGTAGAGGAAAAGACTTTTGTTGGGTTTAAATACAGATTCACTTCTCTTAGCTCTTAAAAGGGTTGAGAAGAAGGGAAGCCTCGCGCCGTCGTCGTCGCTCGCTCGTCTCGGCTTCGGCTTCGGCTTCGGCTTCGGATTCGGATTTCGGTCAATTGATTTGATTGACTTAATTTTTTGGACCAACAAAACTAAAAAAAATATTATTTATTATTAATATTTAATATTAAATTTGTTTGTGTAACAGAAATCTGAATGGATTAATCAGATTAATCTAGAGTAATTATTCCTCCACGTTCTCCCACGTTTTCTCATTAGTGGACAATTAATTACTGACATTTAGTGAATTCAGCCATTAGTGGCAGTGAATTCTGATGCCATTAGTGGCAGTGAAGTCAGGTGTTAGTGGCCATTAGTGGTGACTCTTCACACTCTTTCCAAAGGCTATATAAACTGGTCAGTCATTAACCTTTGAAATCACACTGAAACACAGAAATACAAAACTTCTTACTGCATTCCCTCTCTTTTCTGCATACTAAGTAAGTCGTGTGATTTGCTCCGTTTCTTTGAGTTCGCAGTGTTCTACTGTTTGAAGTGCCGCTACAGTAGAACTGTTATCCCGTTCCATCCTGGGAGAAATTAACCCGTGAACCTTGGGCAACTGTGAGGGGGTTTGATTTCTTAAGGAGACACAAGTAAATTGTGGGCTCGGGATCGCCCCATACCAAACTGATAATATACTTTTGTTTTCTGTCTTTTCTGATTTATTTGGGTGCAGGAATAACAAGAATTGCGAATTTTCAGTTTCTATCCAATTTGCATTTTGTATATTCTCATGTGTCGTTACACTTACGGGCACGTCAGAGCACGGATTATACTATTTCGAATCATCAATCAGAATAAAGTTCAATGTATCATGACCATGATGAGGGATTTTGCCAAATTTGGTTATGCCATCCTTTTGTATTTTGTTCAATGTTAGATCAAACTATGATTAGGAAGCAGCCTCTCCACCTTGGTAGGGTAAGATCTGCGTACATCTCATTCTATCCAGATCTCACTTAAGGGATAGATTGAGTATGTTGTTGTTGTTAGATCAAACTACAAATTTATGTTCAAATATTATATACCATACTATCTGGTGGCCTCCAGGTGTCTTCTTCACCTTCCTATACATCATATAAGCTAGCGAGTAATACTAAAACACTTGATCATTCGTTAGTCATTTAAAAAATACGTACTTGAACATCATCTAGCTATTTAGGAGTAATATATTGGCACCCTTACAATGTACAGTACTAAATTTTGTTTTTTCAATTGGCAAATGGACATTGCAATCCCTGTTTGGGCTCTAAGCTAGTAGGCAAACCAGAGTAAAGATAGATTTCTACTCTTATTAGACTCAAAATTTCTCTTGAACATGGAATTATTATACTCGATATAGTACTCTACACATGGTGAATGTCATAAAGATAAAACCATCTCCGAGCCTTGGGAAACACGTTTAAAATTTCCAACACGTTTAGAATGAGATATCTTTCGTACAGTACTCCATAAAAATCCGCTTTAACGATCTTCCATTAAATTCTGGAAAAACCAAATGAAATATGTAACATAAAATGATGTTTCAATGTAACACTCTCAGAAAACATAACTATCAAGATTTAAAAATCATCAAAATAATTTTGATAGATGTTGCTCCCAAATGCACACGCAAGTATACGTGGTCGACAAGTAATAAAGTAGTGAGTGGAGTATCGTTCCCACGAGAACTATTATCGACAAGTAATAAAGTAGTGAGTCGAGTATCGTTCCCACGAGAACTATTATTAATAACTGTATTCTAGTAAACAATTCTTAAAAACTATTCGGAGATCTTTTTCAATAGTGATTGTGATTTTTACTAACTAAATGAAATAATAAATAAAAACAAGTAATTGAAGTCAACTAATTGAAAGCAGTTTGTGAGCTGTTATCAATAAGAGAGGAACGGTCCACAGTCAGAGCGACAAACAATCCATTTGAGTTTTCCAACATGATTCTATTTCTTGATTTCTTAGATGGCTAACTAATAGGTTAAACATATTCACTAAAATCTGTCGATTATTCACGAGTCTATGCAACCTACTCTAACGGTTATATTTCTATGGACTTAAATCACATGCATGCATTAAAGAACTCTGTATTTAGCTAAACAAGGCGAACATGTATATATCTGTGATCCTACCCGGATATCGATTCCCTGATGCCCAGGTTCACAATCAAGCCCTATTCTTTCTTATGTGCGTTCATAAATTTCCTCTGTCGAATTCAACTTATAAATCGTAGATAGTGTTCAATTATTGGGCCCTAATAACCAAACAATTAAGCTTAAGAAAGAATAAACAATCAATGGTAAGTCATTCGGAAGAAATCAACTTTCAAACATCAACCTTCATGTATTTGCTCTAATCCTAAAACGATATATATTTAGCTACGCATATTCATCATAACAACACAAGAATTCATGAAAGAAATATGAAATATTGTAATAGATGATGTAAAAGAATTAAACCCTTGCTTTTCAATGTATTCTCTGACAAAACTCTGCTCCAAAACTGACCTTCCCCAATAATAACGAAATAATAAGGCTTTTATAGCGTTTACAAAATGCTAGGATAAGTTAAACCAAAAGCTACACTAGTTGGGAAAACTTAAGTTACGCCAGCCTCAAAGCTTTCTGGAAGCCCCGTTTCAAATATAGCTCCCAAATACAAAGCTATCTTTGAAGTTTTGCTCTCAAAACAGCTTCCAAATTCCAAGGCGGCTTTCTTGGAAGCCTTGCCTTCAAAATAGCTTCCAACATTTCAGTTTGGTCCAAGCTTGCTTTTCAAAGTATTTTGCTCAACTTTATTTGTTCTTGCCTCGATTCCATCCAAACCATTCCTAAAATTACAAACACGATAACTGAGCACAAGAATCACAATTATTATATATAACAAACGAATAAAGTATCAAAATGCGATGAAATATTAAGGTAAAATAAGAGGATATTGCGAAATATCAATAGAACAATCCATTAGTATTAATTTCAGTAAAATCTTTACATTTCAACAATCTTAGTTATCATCACAACAGCAATTGATTTTGTTTCTATCAATCATTACAACAACCAAGAATCTTTAAACTGTCCAAAAGCACTATCTCTAAAATTCTGTACTCTTGCTAAACAGAAATGAGTACAAAATAATCCCATACCTAAACCAGCACCAACCCTACTGGTTTTCAACAAATAACAAGCTGGTGAACATTCCACTCCTTTCCCTTGTACAACTATTCCAAATGCTTTTGTCATTCCTTCTTCTGATTCTTCTTCTTCTTGTTCTTCAGCTCCAAGTTCTTCAATAAATATAAGTCCATCTGGTGATCTTTTTTCACCATTTTCCCATTCACATTTCACCACAGACCAATCTTCTACAACTGCTTTCTCAGTCTTGATCTTGACTTGTCCTTCACCATCATAAATATGCACCAATAATGGTGCTTGCTTCAAGTTCTTTACAATATCGGGACACATCTAATTAATGCTCTTAAACATAATTTTCCTCCACTCCCCTTCACCCTAAAGTTTTATTTCTTACACTTTGGTCCTCACGTATATAAAAAATAAAATTTGCCAAATTAGGAAAATATTTTCCCCTCCGTTTATTCCCTCCTTTCTCTCTCTCTCTCTCTCTCTCTCTCTCTCTCTCTCTCTCTCTCCCCCCTCTCTTCTCTTCTCCCTCGCGACCTGAAAACACCATAGCTGCTGCACATCTGCTTTCTTCAATCTCCATTCGTTTTTGCTATTATTTTTGCATTCCAACTCTCTCAAAATATTGTCAGATCTAAATCCTTTTCGGTTAATTAGGTATTATTGACTCTAATTGAAAAATAATTTGGGAAAAATACGCTGCAATTCTTTGAATAACAATTTCTGGTTGGCATTACTTTTAATTGGTTTGCTTGACGTTGAAATGCTTTGAATAATGTTTACCTGTTGGCCATTACTTGAAATTGGAAAGCTTGTCGTTGAAATTGTTTGAATAACGTTGGGCATTACTTCAAACTGCAAAGCTTGACAAGTCCCATATCTCCTGTAAGTGTAAATTTCCGTCTTGCTAATCTTTACTATTCTAATTTTTGTAAAAACCCTTTTAACAGTATGTTGCTGTTTTGAAACACCTTGCCGTGACGATCGCAACATTATAAAGATTGTTCTATAAATACTCGTACAACGTAGTCACAATTATGGAACATTGTATTAGATGCTCAGGAAAATCCTTTTGATGTTCCTATTGTGCTAGTCAGAGTTACGGAACATAATTATGGTTGCCCGAATAATCTTACAGCATGTTCAGTAAATGTTATTCATAATGTTGGAACATTTTTGTAGATGGTCGGAACTGATGTATCGATGTTTCACATCGGTATGCTTGTATTCTTAAACATCCTTAGGCATGTTCGGATCTGTTTTTCGATGTTCCAGTATCCTTTGCTACCTGGACCACATTTGATGAATGCTTATCCTACCTTGCAGATATCGTTAAAGTAATGGGGGACAACATACTACTAGGAGTTGATTTTCTCGGTGAATGGGTTGAGCGTTCGAAATGCTATGCTTGGATTGCTAAGGTGAAAGAGACAAGACCTATCCTTGTGAGTAGGTTTGTTACATATGATGAACTTGTCAACAAAATCATACGCAGTTGGGGGGTGAGTGATGATCCTAGGGATCTTTGCATTTTATATATGCTGAGTGTTGCCGCAAAACAAAAGATTGCTCCATCTAAAATTAGGACTGATGATGATGTTTAGCTTTATATGGCTGATGTAGACCCAGTTGGGGCTAGGCCAACATTAAGGGTTAGTGTGATTCCAAGGCCTGAAGGAATTTCAAGTTCAAATGAACAAGATATGCATGTTGAGATGGATGAAGATGAATTAAAACAAGGTGGAGAGGCAGACGAAGAAGGTGAAGAAGGTGGAGAAGTAGTTGGTAATCCTTCAGAAATAGCACCATCACAGAGCAGCCGCAACGATTTTTTTTGGAAAAGACGGCACAGGTTTTGTAAAGGGTATGACTTTCAAGAACAAGCGAGAATTAGTGGTGAAGTTGAGGCTTGCTGTTGTGAGGAGGCCTTTTTCTTTCAAAGCTGTGAAGAATACAAAAAAGTTGTTTTATGCTAGATGTGTTGATGCAAATTGCAAGTGGTGGCTTCGAACATTGAGGTATCATAGTAGTGATACATTTTATATTACAATCTACAATGGCGAGCACACGTGCGGTGTGCAGCACCTGCAAAGCCACCATACACATGCCGCAGCTGATGTTATTGGTGAATACATGAAAGATAGGTACATTGAGGGGAAAGGAATAACACCAAAAGACATCAGAGTTGCATTTAACAGAGAATTGAGATGCAACATTAGTTATTGGAAAAGTTTGAAGGGATGTGAGATTGCAAAGGCAATAGCAAGAGGGACACATGAACACAGTTATGAAATTTTAGAGGCATACAGTTATATGGTAAGGTCCCAAAATATTGGAAGCAAGACAGCTTTGAAGCTTGATAGTTGTGGGAGGTTTAAGTATTTTTTTATATCTTACGGATCTTGGATTAGGGGTTTTCTGTATATGAGGAAAGTCCTTGCTGTTGATGGGACTCATTTGTCAGGCAACTACGGCGGTGTGTTGTTGTCTGCCGTTGCCCAGGATGCAGAGAAGCACATATTCCCTGTTGCATTCTGTGTTGTGGACAAAGAATGTGATGCTTCTTATGATTTTTTTTCGAACAATTTGACATAGCCCAGTACATGATGAGTTGAGCGTCATTTCAAACAGGCATAAAAGCATAGCAAAATCAGTTGCCAAGTGGTTTCCCCAAGCTCACTACGGAGTTTGCACGAGGCACTTTGCTGAAAATATACGTACAAAGTTTCAATTTGGAGACCACCTGGGGTCCTATTACTTGGCATATCGTGTGGAGGATTTCAGAACGCACTTTAAGCAAATCGAAGACAACGATCTAAGGGTTGCCAGATATCTTCAAGATGACGTGGGGTTCCATAAATGGAGCAGATGCTTTTTCCCTGGGCACAGGTACACGACTATGAACATTCTTACCAAATGTTCTGAACGTTGCGTTGGAATGTTCTATGTTTACATGGCAATTAAGCTGAGAACATTCTAATTGACGTTCAAAATAGTACCAATGATGTGTATGACATAATTATTGATGTTCTGATCGCATGCTTAATGTTCGCACTTGGATTAGACGTATTTAGCATTAAGGTCTTTATTTTTTTGTTACAATTTCAGATTTGCAGTGATGACCTCGAACATTGCTGTCCACAAATGCAATGCTGAGGGATGAAAGAGAATATCCTATTGTTGCCCTATTAAATCATATCAATCGTACATTTAGCGAAAAATTCCATGTGAGAGCTACGAAGTTCCTCGAGGTTTCAACCATATGTGTCCGTTCAATTGAAGGAAAAATAAGATTCAACCTGGAGGAAGGGGGTAAGCTCGCAATTAGTCGAAAAGGTACGTATGGTTTCACCATCATCAGTCCAGGCCAGGGAGCAGAAGTCGATTTACTCAACAGAACTTGTACGTGCAGAGAGTATCAAATTGACTTAATACCCTGTAAACATGCTATGGCAGCTATCAGAATGCTGCGTCCAGAAGACTATGGAGCGTGCGTCTATGACTTCACTTCTGCATATTACAAGTTAGAGTCATATATGCTTGCCTATGCAGAATCGATCAATGCTGTTCCACCGGAAGAATTTTGGAATGTTCCTCCTGAGCTGCTTGAGAGACGAATATTGCCTCCTTTCATCGACGTGGGTAAGGGCAGACGAAGGAAAAAGCGGATACCATCAGTTGGTGAAGTATTTTCAAGTAGGAGAAACAAATCTAGCATCTGCAAAAGGTCAGGCCACAAAAGAACTACTTGCCCGAAACGAGTGGATAGTGGACAATCCTCCCAAACTCAAAGTGTTGCTTTTTGAATTTTAATCTTGACAATTTTATATATTTTCATATTTGAACGTTTAACTTAATGTTTCGAGCATTTATCAATGGCGTTCCAAATTCCTATTATTTTTGTAGTATATAATTCAAACTGATCATCATACAGATGTTCTAATACTGCAAACGGGATGTTCAATGTAATGCAATAGTCATGCTGATTCAAGCGAAGGGTTGCCTTGTGCAATTAAAAGGTGTGAAAGCATCCCTCAAAACCTGCATACGAAAAAAACCATTAATTAATCTAGATACATCACCTAGAGAGTAGTGAACGTCTTTTCAATGTTCACATCACGCCTTTTGGTGTTTTTTATGTTAAATTCATCTATAAATACATACATTTCCTTGTTCCTCCATACACACAATTATCCTCCTACTTGAATTATCAAAATTTCTTCATAGACAACAAACACAAATGGAAAATAACCAAAACGAAGTTGTCGCTAATGGCCACTATGCCCCAGCCGAACCTGACCATAATGAATATTATGGAAACATCGCCTGGGATATTGCCGGTATACAAACTGACATTACTGCAATCAACCATGCTGTGGACCGCTTATCTGCTGATGTATGGAGCATAAGACAAGTGTTAGTACAGCGCTCGAAGCATATTGAAAGAATGCTTTTGGGACTCCTTATCCAACAAGGGATGAATCCGGAGCAGTTTGGTACTCCTCCAAATTCTCCCAATGCTGACAACTAGAACTTTTATTTAAGCATTATATCTAGTACTAGTACTTTTATCTAAGCATTATATCTAGTATTTTTGTCTAAGCATTATGTCATGTACTTTTGTATATGTACTTTGTTTCCTTAAGTATGAATGAAAATTATCAGATTATGTGTTAAGTTGATAATACTTCCACTACATAAGTGAACGCCTAAACTTCATCAGCAACTTGAAACATTCTAACACACGTTCCAAGCACCGTATGAAGATGTTTGACATCGTTATTAACGTAAACATGCTAGCATATATTTTAACAATACCCATCTAAAATGCATCAGCAAGTTGAAACATCCTAACAAAAGTTCAGAGCACTGTATGAAGACGTTTGACATAGTAGAAGGAGTTTGGCCTTAAAATCATTATTAACACAAACATGCAAAAGCCTCACTATTTGTACAACAACACAACACTATTTGACGAAAAAATCAACAAAAAGCAGAGATTTTCACAAGAATTTCAGTCCAGAACCAGAAAGAAGGCGTAAAAACCCTAGCTTTATCGAAATAGCCAAATAGCAAAAAAATAAACCCCGATTCACTTGAAAACATCAATATAGTACAAAATTTACCTTTAGATGTTACCGGAGAACATTATGTAGATGGCCGGCGACGAAATAGAAGACTCGAGAAGAAGACTTGAGAAGTGTGTAAGAGAAGAAAGGGGCGAATGTTCGATGTTTGAAATGATGGAATTGATAAGACTGATCAGCCGCATTTTTAATTAAAACTTCACTTTTGGGGTTGTCATAATTGCCATTAAGGCCCCACATTTTTTTTAATTTCGAATTCCACGCGCGTCCCATTTTTGTATAAAATAGAGCCCGGGGCGGGGGTAAATTTCTTTTTTGAGATATTAGAACGTTCTTCTGAACGTGCCAAACATAATAATCAATTAGGTAGTTCGTTTAAAATGAAACGCGTTTGCTCAAAAATAAAAGGTACTTTTTTCATGTTCAGAACATAATAAACGATGTTTGAACCCTAACCCTAACCCTGAACCCCAAAACCTAACCCTAACCCTAACCCCAAACCGCAAAAATTCCTAACATTTAGAGAACATTCAATCTCCTATTCTGAACCTTGTGCGGAACGTTCTCGAACGTCGTAAGTCTGTTCTGGATCTTCATACTGATGTTGTTTTTGTACCGTTGAGGATTAGTTGATAAATACTAATATAAGGATCATTTGAAATGCATAAACAGTGATTTAGTAGTTTATTAAGATTCCAAAACATGCTATGTGTAAGTAAACCAAAATATATGTCGTTAATTATACCAAAATGTAATTATTAAGTTGTTTGGATAAGGAGTGTAGGGTTGATTCTAGACCAATTAACAATTTTAAACATTAAGAAGTGTATTATAACGAATTGTAGCATAGATTGGTCGTTATATCACTAGATAGACACATTAGTAATCTATTTGTTGATCTTACAATCTATGTGTAGCTCAATTACAGACATTCTTCGTGTATCTACAACAACTAAGACTTCAAATCATACAAGTATTGATTGTAATACTCAATATTATGTGTATTTAAGGTGACTACATCAATAGTATGTCTATTGGAAGTGTTTACTCATAAAAGTTATACTAGAGTATACTCATTTATATCTATTGAAAGCGATTACTTAGTTATATCAAATGAAACACTTACTAAGTTATTGAGTATTTCATTAGATGTTGTTCTAACTAAGGGATAATCTATATAATGATGATTTAACCTTAAATATAAAGACTTATTAATCTTTTCATGTTATATAGTTTCTTATTACAATCATATTAAAGGTTAGAACACTACATATTAAATTAGGCACCTACTATGAACTGAACATATAAACCCACGTTCGTAACTAAATTAGATGTTTTTTGCATCAATCTTTGGAAATTTATGTATATTCAAAGAGATTACTCAATATTATGTGTATTTAAGGTGACTACATCAATAGTATCTCTATTGGAAGTGTTTACTCATAAAAGTTCTACTAGAGTATACTCATTTATATCTATTGAAAGCGATTACTTAGTTATATCAAATGAAACAATTACTAAGTTATTGAGTATTTCATTAGATGTTGTTCAAACTAATGGATAATCTATATAATGATGATTTAACCTTAAATATAAAGACTTATTAATCTTTTCATGTTATATAGTTTCTTATTACAATCATATTAAAGGTTGGAACACTACATATTAAAATAGGCACCTATTTGAACTGAACATACTAACCCATGTTCGTGACGTAAATTAGATGTTTTTGCATCAATCTTTGGAATTTTTTTGGTGTTTGTAGTACTAATACAACGGATACATTTGTTTATAGATATTAGAACAATCTCTTCTACGTGCCAAACATGGTTTTCTAATGCTAAAAAAAGTGGAGCAACCCGTTTTAAATACGTGGAGCGACCTGCTCCACACAACTTACATTAATCCAACCCGTTCTATTAACCCGCTCCGGACGGAATTATTACCTTATAACACGTGGAATAACCCCAACCATTCAATTAATTAGGTCTTTTTACCCCATTATTGAAATATAAGTTATCCCTACCCCCTCTACCTCGTCTTCTTCTTAACTCAACCATGTCTCAAGGATCAACTTGTTCGCGCAGCTCCTCTCAAAATCGTCGATGTTGGTGTGGCTTACCTGCGATACAATTCACGGCGGGCACACAGTCGAATGCTGGACGAAAATTTTGCAAGTGTCCCCGCAAGGGTATTAGCAATTGTGGATTTTGGGAATGGTGTGACGAGGAGTATCCCCAGCGTACTACATTGGTTTTAAACAAGTTGAAAATTTCACTTGATGAAGTTTGTGAAGAAAGGGCCAATTTGCTGAAGGAAGTTGACAAATTAGGGGCTTGTAATACTACAAATTTATTGAAGATCAGTAAGTTAGAGGCTAAATTGCAACGGTAGAAGATGTATTTCTTATTGTCTTGGGCAGTTTTTTTTGGTTTCATTGTAGCTAGGTTTATTTGATACCAATTGCTGTTCATCGAGTACTACTAAGGTCTATATATTTGAACGTTTAAGTTAATGTTTCGAGCATTTATCAATGGCGTTCCAAATTCCTATTATTTTTGTAGTATATAATTCAAATTGATCATCATACGGATGTTCTAATACTGCAAACGGGATGTTCAGTGTAATGCAAAACAATATTCATAAATATTCAAAACATGCTAAATTGTACTGAAAATTAAAGGACAACACTTCAAAACACGACATTCAAGACAAATAGAAAATCTTCTTAAATGACTAGACTTGAAACTGAAAGGAGGTTAGTTCTTCATTTCACATGTGTTCCGCTGGAGGCCGTGGTGGTGAAGGGTAGTTTTAGGGGTCAATCTCGAGTGCAGCTTGAATACCACGAAGCATACGCTTAATAAGATTCATATCCTCACGGAATTCATCGAATCTAGTTCTTAATCGCGTCACTTGATCCTCCACATTTCCTATATATACTACAATCTGATCAACATCTGAGGTCAGATCTGCGATATCTTCACGGACATGATTGATTTCAGTGAACCTACTAGTACTTGGAACTCCACTATCATGTTCTGGTGCTCTTGGGTGCCTTACTCTGCGCGGCATTGTTTTGTTTCGCCTTGTTGTTGTTGTTGTGCAGACATTTAACATTTATAGAAACCAAGCTTGGTGCCTTTTCGGTTGCATATGTGATGATTTAAAGAGGCGCCTATTCACATTGAATGGTTGGGGTTAGTACACGTATTGTAATTGTGACCAGGGGTTCCTAATCCTTCCCGCGGAAGTCAGAACATTTTCATGGCGATACGAATCATCATATACTCGTTTCATTAGTCTATTGGTTTTTCACGTTTATAATTCAAATTGATCTTCATGTTTGAAAATTATTTATACCCTTCCAGTAGACTATTAGTATTTTTTAAACTACTCATCATTATACACTTAACGGCTATCCCCTTCAATTCAAATCTGAAGCAAAGCAACGAATGCATCACTTCAAAAATTTTAAAAAATACATAACGGCTAGTGTTGGATTGTCTGGATAAAACACACTTAAGTCGGTTACCTCTTTTTCTCCTATAAATACTCGATCAAACCATTCAAAAAACTCTATACCACTACAACCTATAATCTTCATCCAAAAATAAAAAAATAAAAATGGTTCGCCGACCTTCCTCCTCAATAGTTGCTACTACTGCAAGAACAGGAGCAACCAATACAAGAGCATCAACGTCAAGAGTAGCAAAAACGACAAAGGGAGCAACCTTGAAACAAAAAGGAAGAGGTGAAGCCAAGCAAAAAGAAGGAAGAACGGGAAGAAGTGAAGCCAAGCAAAATGAAGGAAAAACGGGAAGATGGTCAGCCATGCAAAAAGAAGGAAGAAAGGGAAGAGGATCAGCCAAGCAAAAAGAAGGAAAAACGGGAAGAGGATCGGCCAAGCTAAGAGGAGGAAGAAAAAGTCGAAACACTTCTGCAGAACGACAAGAACGTGCAAATGATATTTTGGAACAACTTCGTGCTGAAGTTTGGGGTTGGAAGTTCAAATTTGAGGAATTCTTCGAATACTACAATAGGGACGTAAAAAAGATGTTGAAATAAATAAAGAGGATAAAGACCATGCTCCAGATAGCAACCTTGAAACAAGAAGGGACTGCATGGCGTTGAAGTGAAAACGCATATTTTGACCAGGATGTTAATATGACTGTTTATTAAGTAATATCTTAAATGCTAATATAATTAGCATACTTTTGTAAAGCGCTGAATCTTTGAACGATCAAGAATGTTTTTGCCTGGTTCTCGATTATCAATGTATAAACAAGAATGTTCAGAGCATCTGTTGTTGTTTCCCTATTTACTAGTTATTGAACATCAAATATCCATTAAGTTAACGACTATTTGAACGTACAACATAATGTTCCGATAATAACTAATGTTGTTCCAATAGTCTATAATTTTTAATATTTTTAAGTCAATCTTATCATCATACTGATGTTCTAATAATGTAAACTCGATGTTCAGTGTAATGCAAAACAATAGTCATCATTTGCCATATATATCATCAAAAAATGGGTAATCATCCATATATTACAACCCATCAAAAACAAAAACATAATTATCCAAATTTTACAACCCATACTAAGGGACTAATTTGCCATGGAATATGTCCACAGCAAATTGAACAAGACAGTCTTCTATTACATTGTCACACAGCAATTCCATCGGGGTGTTGGTCAACAAATGTTCGAGGAACATGATGGCATACGCTCCACATGCAGTACCAGTCAAATTCCTTAGAAGGCCTTGGATGCGTCATACGGCCACATTTCCATAGATTGGATTTCAGGAGGGAGGTGGTTGAATTTCCTCGACTGCCGGATGTATATTGGGAACATGTACATTACTGGCCCCATTATTGAACCAAAGCGGTCTTCATTGTACAACCCAATGTTGCAGTCGTAGACATTGATCCTTGCCTCCTCTAAATAAAAGACGCATGTAACATAATGCGTGCTTTCAATGTTATACACGGCAAAGAGTCTTTTCACATCATCCCACTTCCTTCCATCCGGATATAGAGACTTACCTCTGGCATAATCAAGGAATGTATCCTCAAACTTATATTCTGCTAGGTATTTATCAAGGCCGACATCAAACCCCTTTGCATCCTCTTCAGCCGCATCGTATGTTACGCACAAGTTGGTCAAGAATGAAAGATCGAGGATAAGATCAGAGCTATCATAATGCCGGGGGTAAGCCTTATGCCTCACACGCATCAAGGCCAAGTACTCATCCATAAACTGCAGAATAAAAAAAATTAGAAGTTATGAATAAAACTATGCCGACACATACTATTTTATGTTTGGACCAGCCAGTCGAATGTTCAACGAACATAGGACTATCAGGTTCCGAACGGAGAAACAAATGTTCGTTCTTCGATAAAAACCAAACACTAACAAAACAATAGAAGTAAAGAGATGCACTTACACTATCCCACATCCACTCTTTCACGTCCAGGAAGTCCAGAAAATCCAAGTAATTCAACTCGTGACACAGGAAGGCAGTCTTTTGTTCCTTCTTCTCCTCCAAGAAAGCGTCAAATACAGCTTTCTTGTGAATGTCAAGTGCCTTGTACAGTGTCACTGGCAATCTCTCGAGATCTTGGAGCCTGACTTGAGCTCTCTCTCTAAATTTCAAAAAAAAAAAAGTTTGAAAAATTCTCTAGATTTAATAGAAGAACGTCCCTTTTATGTTCAACGATTCTAATTGGATGTTTTACTAACCTTGCCATTCTGGCAACAGTCATTTTCTTCTTTCCTTTGTTCTTCTTTGCCTGGAGCATCCTGGACAACAAAATATGCCTCTTTGGTCGCTGCTGCTGCTTCTCCTTCTTTGACGACGACGCTACTAAATTAGCAAGGGACAGCTGGATCGCATCAAGCTTCTGATCCAGTCCCTGTCGCCATTGAAGGCAGTCGTGACACTTGCAACTGCAGACACCAGGCTGCACATTCTCATGTTCTCTCCTCCTAGAGCTTTCTCCAACTTCGAACAAACCCCTACCACTAAAAAGACTACCAGTAAAACGACCAGCCCTACCACCAATCTCATCACCAACTTGTGTTTCACATTTACCAACATCTCCACTAACAAATTCTTCACCAACTTTTCCTTCATCAATTACCTCTCTTGGAGGGGTCCTGGGGCAATTCCTAAAAACTGTCACTCGATCACCACCAACGATCGAGCTAGCCCCCTCCAACATCACAACAAGCTGATCAATTACCTCATCGCCCCCATCAACAAACGGCTCAATATTCTGAAAGGTATCATCTTCCCTCTCTGCATCGATAGGGTCAATGAAAGGGGACACCACCTACATACCATAAATATTTGTTAAGAATACAATGTATAAGAGATATAAACCTTAACATCACAAAGAGTGTTAAGAATATCATTATTACTGTTCGACATTTAACACCAGTAAAAATGAAACATCATATCTGTCGTGATCGAACATCTGAACAGACGTTCTTAACAATAACAACAATGATTATAACGACATTGCAGATGTTCCAACATTTAGAAAATTGTAGGTAAAGTACTTACAGGCTTTGCAACATTCTCAAACAGCCTTCGGGAGTCTCTTTCATTCTTTTCAGTGATCCACCTGTGCATCCTTGGCATGGTCCTCTCCTTGGGAAAATTCCTGGGACAAAGCGCAGGTATTACTTCAAATACCCAACCCAGAAATGCCCAAGGAAACCCATAAAGATTGTAATTTGGCCCGTCCTTAGCCTTGCTAGCTGGACGATCAACCATGGGCTTCGTCAGGTACTCAATGGTCAGCTCGAAGCTTTTCCGCCCCCAAGGATACTTGGCAAATTCATTTGGAAGATATGCAAGGCAGACCAGTAATTCCTCAATACCAGCTTTTTTTTCCTTGGCGCACAATATTGAGTGAACAAGCCAAGCCATGGCAAGCCCAAACTTGTACCGTTCAGGAACTTCCTCATTTTCTATCAAACTCAGCAACCGGGCAGCAGTAACTGCCCTTGCTTTCCCATCCTCCCATGCCGTTGAAATATACTCCCACATCTCCCTGCCCCTCTCTTTCATCGCAGCCTCCCATTGGACACTTGGATAGGCTTGGCATCTCAGCTTTGTTATCAAAGCAAACTCTTTATTGCACAAAACTCTTCTTAGCAGAATATTGTGCACCAACCTGGTTGGAAACGATGGATCCTCCGGCAAGTCTAAGAAATGGCCAAAGATACTATTTTTGAACTTGTCATACAAACCACTTGTACGCAGCACAATCCTGAACTCACGCATTCGTCCAATAAGCGACGAGCGGACAGTTATCTTGGATTGAAAATGCTCATGATCATCCAAGTAAGTCTTCAGCACTATTGGTGGAATGACACTGGTAACGTACTCAGGCTGCACAATGTTTTGAAATTTGTTAGTTTAAGGAATCACCACGGTAGTAAGAACATAATATCAGATGCATGAAACATCCCTTGAGATGTTCCAAGGAACTACAAGAAAATACTTTGAACATAGTTAAGGTTGATCTGATCATGCACGCGAGTGTTCTCAAATCACATAAAAAAATATTGAACATTCTACTGTAAAGTGAAGAACAACTTTATGTATGTTCTAGACAACAACTATACCTCTCTAGGTGGCTCTGCAGAATCAGCTCCCACGTCGTCTACGAACTTCATCCGACCTTCTCATTCGCATCTCTCACCCTCTTCTTCTTCCCTACCATTCCTACCTCCTTCACCAGCTTGAACATCTACAACCTCTATAACTTCATGTACATCATCTACTTCTTCAACATTTGCAGCTCCTTCAAATTCTCCTGCAAGATTATTTACCAGCCTTCCCACATCCTCTTCTTCTGCCATATTTAAAAGGCTCTCTTTTTTGTTTCCATCTTCATCCCAGTCATCATCACCAAACAGCGCTTCTATTTCTTCTGATAGATTACCATCGTCCGGCAGCTGTGGCCCTACATTTACATCATAGTCTAGGGACCCCTCCTCTTCGTCCTCCAATATAATTCTCCTCTTCCTAGGAGGCTATTTACTAGGAGGAGTAGTCTCCTTCCTCTTAATTCCCCGCGTATAAGCCATTGTAGCTGCAAATCACAAGTATATTCATCAATTAAAGATGTACAAACATGCAATATGGGTGTGTGAAACATAATATACATATGTTTTATCAAACCCTAATTCAAGTAGAGTCATCATTAAACGTTATCATCCTCTCGCACGGCCGGAGCACTGTCTCAAATGTTCCAGAACTTTAAACATGCACGCACAAACATAAACATGCAAAATCTTGACTATATGTACAACATTTTTTCAACCTTTAGCATATTTATTTTATAAAACCCTAATTTATTTTAACAAAAATCATCTAAAATGCATCACCAACTTCAAACATCCTATCACACGTTTAGAACACTGTCTCATGATGTTTGACTCTGCGAAGGAGTATGCTATTAACATGATAATATAATATAAACATGCAAAAATTTCACTAGTTGTACAACATTTTTTCAACCTTTAGCATATTTATTTTATAAAATCCTAATTTATTTTAACAAAAATCATCTAAAATGCATCACCAACTTCAAACATCCTATCACACGTTTAGAACACTGTCTCACGATGTTTGACTCTTCGAAGGAGTATGCTCTTAACATGGTAATATAACATAAA
This sequence comes from Petunia x hybrida, assembly GCA_037355625.1. Taxonomy (NCBI): domain Eukaryota; kingdom Viridiplantae; phylum Streptophyta; class Magnoliopsida; order Solanales; family Solanaceae; genus Petunia; species Petunia x hybrida. Next base: position 225,542 of record JBBBVM010001019.1, on the reverse strand, counting down.
CATGCAAAAACTTCACTATTTGTACAAGAACATAACACTATTTGACGAAAAAATCAACAAAAATAAAGATTTTCACAAGAACTTTCTTCCAGTACAGTAAAAAGGCGTAAAAATCATAGTTTTTTCAAAATAGCAAAAAAAAAAAAACCCCCCGATTCACTTGAAAAACATCAATATTGTTCAAAATTTACCTTTAGATGTTACCAGAGAAATGTATATGGTCGGCGACGATGATGTTTAGAAAACTGCGTAGAAGACTGTAGAAGAGACGAACTTGAAATGTGTGTAAGAGAAGATTTTGGGGTTCGATATTTTAAATGATTGCACTGAGTCCGTTCGATTCATTTTCCCACCTTTTGATTAAAAGTTTTTGGGATTGCTAATTCAGTCCAAAAAGTTTTTAATAAAGCCCCGCAAGTTTTGTTGTTTCTAATCTGGCCCATGGTTTAATGTTAAATGCGCGCGTTATTCAACGCTCCACGCGCGTCCTCTTTTATTAATTAAAGACTTGAGAGGGTCTTTTGGCCCAATCTTCTCTTGTAACTGTGACTTTTTAGCACTATTTAGCCGATGCCTAAATTTCTCTCTTTTCACGGACTTATATTTTCTCTAGGGCTGTGAATCACAAGCCCGTCTAGCTCAGTTGGTAGAGCGCAAGGCTCTTAACCTTGTGGTCGTGGGTTCGAGCCCCACGGTGGGCGATTTACCTTTTATGTTTTTCTGAGTTTGGTCTCCGACTGTACTTTTTGCTGGAGATAAATGTTCTTTTCTTTTGACATGAACCTCATGTCTCCTTACAAGTTGATGACAAAACTGAACGATCATATTAATTTCTACTTTCTACTAAAGGAAAATGGAACTTCAGAATATGTATACAGGAACTTTTTTTTTCAGTTTTTCTTTTAATTTAAACCAGAAAAAGGACATCCTCTTCCAATTATAAGCTCTAAAACAGACGAGCAACGCTTCATCCTTCCGCAGTGCCTTAAAGAGAAACCACTACCCATGTATATAACACAAAATTAAACCTCAAAATTTTTCTCTAGCTACATTCTGGTTAAATCTCTATTTGCATGAGAAATAGCCCTCAAAGATGTAAGCACTCATCGTCTAACTAGGGTGTACTCTGCTCTTCTGGCTTGTACCAAATATATCATATTGCCAATCCGCCTATCATCATTAGTTCAAAAAACTGGGTGAGACATCAAAAGCTTGTCATTCACTGGAAAGGCTCCATAGCTTGTTCATGCTGATACATCTGGGGATGGAGCTGCCCACAACTTCACTTTCTTATCGACACTGGCTGTTGCTAACACCATAACTTGCTTGTCACCTGAATGGCAGTTGCAACAACAAAAAGAAAAGCAACTTCAGATCCTTTGGCCCATTTGAAAAAAACTAAGAGTTGCTGAAAGTTATTGGAACAAAAGAACACTTGTAGTTTCCCAGCATTGCTGATTATTAAAACACACTTTCTCAATGGCAGGAGGGGAGACATACCCATTGGAATGGGAGAAGGCGACCATGCCATGTCAGTGATATCACCTGCAAAATAGTGGAAGTCAATAAATTTTCAAAATATGTTACCAGCCACCTTCAATAATCATGATAGTTCAACTTACCCCCTCGTGTCTCCTGTATACCTAAGACAACATATTGCTTTATACAGAATTTCACCCACAGCACAATAAACTATGTGAGGTTCTAAGACAAAACTCATGACTTAAACAAGATAGCAAGTGTCATGCTCCCAAAGTAGTGCCTCACAGCCCCTAGGAACCATGTACTTAATGTGTTCGTGACTCCTGAGGCAACTGGAAAAGGTACACACATGAAATAAAAAAGGTACCAAAACAATATCTGCTCAACACTAATGAACCAGTGTGTTCTTATTGGGAAAAAAAGATGAACTGTTGTCAAGTAGTATCCAGTCATGGCCCCTTCAGCATATGGAAAAAATTTTACGCACTACAAAAAGGGATGACAATAGCGAACATTTTTTTTCGGTAAATGGGTGCCAAGTAAATTGAAAAGCATACCATCATGTGCTTTTTCAGCTGTCTCCAAAACCTTCCCAGTCTCTGGACATAACCATTGCATCATTGAACCATGAGTTGTGGCCAATATCTTTCCATCAGGAGATAGACATAAACGATCATAGTGTAAAGTCGTGCCCTTTGCATCCTTAAGGGGAATAGGGAACACCTTTAATGTCTTAGGGTCCTCAGAAAGGTGATAGCGCACTGCACAATTAAAATGATGCACACAAGTGCCAAGCCAGACGAAAATAATTAGATGAGGTAATAATGGAAATTAGTAACTAACAAGGTCTAGGGAAGGAATGACTTGCCATTAATATTCCATACTCTGATAGTACCATCCTTTGATGCAGTGATTATTTGTTCTGAATTCGGGGTAAAGCATAGCCACGTCACTGCACTCTGCACAACCCACAAAAAAATTAGAAATTTACAGAAATCAAGCTAAAACATAGCAGTAAATCCTAAAAAAAAGGTTTAGCAACAGTTTGTTAAAACTATGACACAGTTAGCCAAGAATGCACTGTGCACATTCTGGGAAAAAAAAAAGAGTAAGGTTTCATCCATCAGCTCAATCGTGATCGCATATAGAAAAATGATGTTCCCCTTCTATAATCAACAACAAAGTATTTGAAGCATGGGAAGTCTTTGCTGAGAAGCATACTTCAATTTGACTCTCCCCTAAGATTTTTCTAGGATTTCTACTTTCCCTAAAATATGAATCATCAAGCTTAATATTCTCCCAAGTACAAAATTAGGATATTAATAAGCTTGTTCAGCTCTTGTTTACACTAGAAACATCACCAGACACGTCTGAGTGTAGATCGTATTGATGTAGAGCCCTAGAGCCTGTTTGGCCAAGCTGCCAAAAACTGCTTATTTTGGAAAGTACTTTTATCAGTACTTTTCAGATAAGTACTTTTGAAGAATAAGCAGTTTGTGTTTGGCCAACTCATTTGAGAAGTGCTTTTCTAAACAGTTTGTGTTTGGATAATCTTTACAAAAAGTACTTTTGAGTGTCAAATTACGAAAAAGTGCATTACTAAGATTCATTATGCAACTAATATTATTAGTACGTATCAAAGATTTAAATATTTTTTTAATAAAAGAGTTAATTTAATATTTTATTTTTATTTAGTTTAAATATAGAACATAAAAGAAAATATATATAGTATGGTTTTTAATCAATAGAAATAAGGTTAAACCAAAAGAGGGAAGCAGAAAATAAAATTTTATTTATTTTTAAGAAATATATTGGTTAATATAATTAAATATAGTATGGTAAATAGGAAACAGAAATTTGGGGAGAAACAGAAATTTGTAGCTTCTCCTCAACAGCTGAAAAACTGCTTCTACTTCTTCTCAAAAGTACTTTTTTCTTCTGGCCAAACACCTCAAAATTCTTCAAAAGCGCTTTTTTCTTGAAAAGAAGTACTTTTGGCTTCTGAAAAGCTTGGCCAAACAGGCTACTAGAGAAGGATACAACAGAATATGAAAACAGCCTTCACGATGGGACTACTTGATATCATTTACCTTATGCCCCTTGAGCTCCATAACCCTTGAAACCTCCTTTACAGCACCATCTTTTGAGTACACAATCTCCCAAACCTGTGGGAATGACACGATTCAATCAGAAACTCTTCTTTGATGACAATTGACATCCAACAACCGAGATAGAAAATTATGAAATCGTTTTAAAGTTGTCAAATGAGCATGGTGTGAGTTGCATAAAACTTAAAACCAACGCCAGCAAGTATGAGAGAATTATCAGAATATTTAATCTCCACCCAAATACTTATCTAACCTACTTCTCCTTAAAGCTCATGCAAATAAAGTTGACTCCTTTTACAATATGACAAATATCTACAACCTCCAAGAATGAAGATAAAAATTAAATACTCTTTAACATATTGCAATCTCCACCTTTCTCAGGATGGATTCGAAAGTGTTCAGCTATTCACACAGATTACATAGGAAATATACTATTTGGACCCACTCCCTCCCTCTATCTCTCTCGAGATTACATAGGCAAAACATATTATTTGGATTATTTGGATCACCCCAACCCCGGGTGGATTGGTTGGTGGTGTCTACATGGTTCTAAAAGGTGTCCTCAAGTGAATTGCTGACAACATAATTTAACCATCTTTTTCTACACTTTGACCCAGCTGCATAGAAGATGAGTAGAACCAGGTAGTAACAATATGGCCATAAGCACCTTTGTTCTAACTGCCCTTCCAAGCCAACACATACCCGACTCAGATGCCGACTGCCTGATAGTTAATGGCAACTGAAAAGAATGTATCTGTTATGGTCCCCCTTTATTCCTTCAAGAAACTACTGGTGCAAAAATGTAGTACAGGTGACTGGCTTCTACCTGACCTCCCACCCCCTAAACCACCCAAAATATTTTAAACATAAATAAATAACAATAGTCTCGATTTGCTTTTTCTTCTCATCTTCCAATATCTCTTATTATTAATTAGCGCCCCTAACATCTTTCTCAATACATGTATCTTCTTCCTAGTACTTAACTAACATTGAAATTTGACAGTAAATGTAGCACATCACTAATTAAAGACCCTTGATAAAAGCTAAACACATTTCATTCTCACAAATAATAAGATTGCAACATCGTCACCTTGACGTCAGCAGTAAAAGCTGCAGCAGCTATAAAACGCCCATTGGGAGATACAGTAGCCATGTTATTTTTGAGTTGATTAGTGTCGACATTCCCAACAATCTTGCCACTTTTTCCATGAAAGAGCACAATATCAGTGCCTACAACACCAGGAAATATGGAAGCATATTATTTCATTTATCATTTTGCTCTACGGGGAAAATAAGGTTCTTCCACAGACAAAAATATAAGAAGGAAGAACCTGATTGTGAAGATGTTTTTAGATACGAGGATCACATAGACAAAATTAAGCATGCAGAAAAGAAGAACTAAGACACAGACACACAGTGTTGTCAAAGACGTGCTTAAGCCCTGAAACAAGGCGCAAAACAGGCTGAGCGTTTCGCTCCCTCAATGGGCACTTCAGTGCTGTCATCAAGGCTTTAAGGCATACTTCTTCTTGCCGGTGAGCATTATCCTGAAGAGGCGACACTAAACAATTGATATTTCACTTTATCTTAATCTTCTTCAACTTCTTTGGCAATTTCTTGGAGTGCACATATATTTTGTAAACTTTATTTGCACTCATGCACTTAAAGACCAAACAGACCTTAGCGATTTTGTGCGCTTTTCACTTTGGTAATACAGCTAAGACACAAGGGATTGTGGATTTTTTTTTTTTTGGGTGTATTACGACATAAAGGAATAGAAGGTGTTTTGATGGTTTAGCAACTCCTGATTACTCCCTTAAGACTAATGTTTGATTTAATTTTGTGGCTGGAGTAATCTCTCCCATGTTAGCTGACCTGAGTCATTTTTGGACTTGTTAGCTCCCTATCCTTAGTATAGGATCAACTCTACTAGAGCTAGCAAACTCTCTTTTTGTAAGCACCTGTTTGGTGCTCTATTTTGCATTTTCTTGATGCTTTATAATATTTCTTACTTCATCAAGAAAAAAGAAAAAGAATTTGTGGAATTCAAGCATTACGCGCAAGCTGGTCACACATCTATGGTCATATCACTAATATGGTAGAATGTGATTTATCTTCTTTCACAATTAAAAAAGACTATCAAGTTGTGGCTTAGCAAAACTTTTGTTCCAGACTGCAAGTACTTTTGACATTTTAACATTTTCAAAGGCAGTAAGAATTAAGCAATGATGTTAGAAGAAAATGAATGGAATATGGGGTTTAAAAGAGTTGCTTAGATCGGGAAGTTGAAAGCATGGCCCAACGATTTTAGAGTTGGGACAATCAAGACTACTTAATGGGACTCCTGACAGGCTCATATGGACTGAACTAGCAACGGAAAGTTCAGCATGAACCCAATGAAAATGTCTTTTTTTCGGCTCAATGGCTGAGAACCTTGACCTGGAAGTCTGTGGCCCCACACAAAGCAGCTTGCTTCAGATCGGTTTTGTTGCATGATGCCGGTTTAATGCAGAGAAATCTTCAGAGAAAGGGCTTTCATGTGTGAAGCAAGTTTTATTTGTGTGGGTTTGATAATGCAGAAGCAGCAGAACTGACCCTCTCTCTTTTTTTTTTTTTTTTTTTTTGGGATAAGGTCAAGTATCTTACTGATGAAAAGGTACCAAGAGGGTACTCAAAAGGTCTACAGACGGCTTACTTTTCAATTGCACAGTTACTACATAGATACGTGTTTTGCAGACATTTGGCTTGACATGTTCCATGCCAAGAACCCTAAGATAAGTGTATTGCTTCTGGCTAGGAAGGAAAACTGCAAGTGGCTGAAGAAAATCTGGATGACTGTTCAAGCACATATAGTTTGGGTAGTTAAAACTGAATGAAATCGCAGATGCTTCAGAGGAAAGACTTAAGGCAATTCAGTATTTGAATTTCACATGCCTTAGTCTATTAGGAATTTGTAAATGGCGAGGACAGTATGGTAGAATTAACTGACATGTTTGAGAATAGGTCACTGCAAAGGAAGGAGCATTCTTAGTAAATCCAGCACAAACTTAGTGCTGGTATTTTGCTGCCTCAACAAAACTTCATCTACTAACCGAAACCACCACTAGAAACAGTATCAAATAGAATAAACTTCTTATTAAATTCAAAACTCCATATGATATATGACAGCTATCTCATAATCATGCTTCTCCAGCTACAAATATGAGCCATGAAGTTTTTATTAGAATAAAGAATCAGGATATCTGTTGAGTTTTAACTCAAGAGTTCTCAGGGTAAGCTTGAGAAGAAGTACATAAGAATATCCAACATTACCTTCAGAACATGAAAGTATGATTGTGCTCCCATCAGCACTACCATAAGTTGCCTTGGAACTAACTAGATTTAAGATCGCTCTCTTGTCGTGAACTTTATGCTGTTCCCATTTGATTTCTGGAAGAGGAAGCTTGGCCTGTTTAGAATCAGCGGCTTCTTTAGGTTTCTCTTCACCATACATGTACAAGGAAGAACCAGAAAGAGCATGGCATGCGACTACAACCGAGGAAGCCTCATCAGCATATGCAACTGCAGTCGGATGAGCTCCAGCAGGTAAATTAATCCTCAGAAACCTGAATTAGATACATCACAGATTAGAGTTAGAAATTTGCAATTAGAGTCTGAAAATTAGACAGTGAAATTTGCAATTAGACAAAGTCATACTTAAAGCTTTTGCTCGAAGCATCATCCAACTTGAAGACCCTAACAACCCCATCACCACAAGCTGCAGGAGCAAAACATTAATATGGAAAATTGACATCTATCTCCCCTACCAACATATAGAAATGGATCTGAACAACTATTTCTAGAACCAAAAAAAATCCTTTTTAAGTGATAGAAGATGTACAGATAGTGTTTATGTCACTACAATTTTAAGTATGTTCTCTTTAACTAAAGTTTTTTTGATAACCAAAAAATCCCCGAGGGCCAATAACACATGTTTTCTACTAAAGTAGTTTGTGGAAAAACAATACAAATGGATAAAACCAAGAATTACCAGTTGCCAAAGACTGTGCATTGCGAGAGAAATAAACTCCTGTGACAATATCCCCATGACCTTTTAGAGTATTCAAATCCAGTGGGTGATGCCTTTTGTTTGCATCCTGCAGAAGACAGCCAGTACCAACAGTCACTTTCAGTTGCGTGATCATTAGATTAAGATGCACAGTCAAGGTTATATTTGTAATGAAATCCAGAAACACCTAAACTGATGATAGCAACTCGGCCAATCTGTTGAAACATATTTGATGAGAATGAAAGTGAGTTGTTTATGCATATTGTTGAAAAGAAGTAATCTATCACGGCAAGGTGAATCTGTTTAATGAAGAAGCAGGATGTAGCAAAGTGAAGCTATTAGAAGGAGGCTATCCCAAATACCATACACTGCTTGAGGTCTCCATCTCCACTAATTCTACTACTATATAAGGTGCAATGTTTCCTTCACAGGAAGGTGGAAAAGTATATGAGAAGAGAATTCCGTGAAAGCTTGGACTCTTTAGTTAACAAATCATATTAAGCTTCCACTGCAGTGTTCAGAAATTAAGGGCTCGACAAGGATTGTATGGGTTTGGCTTTTAGTTAGTCATTGAATAGACAAAATATTACTTACTTTTCCGATAACCAAGAAATCCCTGAGGATCAGTGGCGCACGGTTCTAAACTTGTGGATAATGGGATCGCCCCTCTACCCTTCTCCACTTAAATACCAAGCTTCTGTACAGTGTGTGAACCATAATGTGCACCTAACCCACCCATCACGTTTAGCGCTTACCACTAGACCTCAGCCCTGGGGCGTGAACATCATATTATCACTATTTTTCCTTATCAGCCCCTCTTTTAACAATATATAGCTCAGTGTTGTCAAAGGCGCACTTAAGCCCTGAACCGAGGCGCAAACCTTGTTGAGCGCTTCGCCTAGCTTAATGGGCGCCTCAGTGTCATGTTCAAGGCTCTAAGGCATACTTATCCTTGCCAATGAGTGCTATCCTATCAAGACGACACTAAACAATTGATATTTCACTTTATCTTCTTTTTTCAATTTTCTTTCCATATATTTATTTATCATGCTTATAGTGATTATTCTTAGACTGCACATATATTTTTGTACATTTTCTTCTTGTGCCCTTTTTCACTAAAGCCCATGTTTTATTTGCGCTTTGTGCTTAAAGCCCAAACACACCTTTACCGCTTTTTTGTGCTTTTCGTTTTTGATAACACTGATATAGCTAGGAGTGTGGAACCGGCTTGTTTTGGTCATCCGGATTGAGCTATTCCTTTCTCTTTCTTTTACTTTTGAGGGGGGGGGGGGGGGGGGGGGTGTTTGGTCATCCGCGCGATCTTCTGCTTTTTTCTTCTTACTTCTCGATCTACTTACCACTTTTGCCTAATATTTCCCGTATCATTCATCTCGTTGATTTAGTTAGCAAGTTCAAACTTTATTCTGGATTACCAAAACAAAGAATAAACTGGAATTCGTCAGCAAACCCGGACATAAACAACATTCGTAGTGTATGTCGACAGCTTTAAAAACAGTTAACGACGATAAATTTTCCAAATTAAATGAGCTTGAATAGAACTAATAATAATGCATAAAAACATTTCATATATAACCAATTCCAACTAATTAAACCTTAAAGCATCCTTAATTAATATAATATCAACATAAGCAAACCCTAGAACAAAAAAAAAATGTAAGGGATCATTAATTTTTTTACCTTATCGGCGGCGTGAGAATGAGATTTGGCTTGTGATTTCTTCTGTGTGTTTTTATGAGAATGATGTGGCTTCGAATTTTTTTGATCGGCTTGAAGTGTGTCCTCCGGCTTAGTTATGGATTCAACCTCCGATTTACTTTTCTGGAAATAGTTACCGAATACTAGAAAAGCAATTACAGTTCCAATAATTACAGATACAATCGCAATTGGAATCATCGAATCCATTGTTTGTGAATGCTGGAAAATGCTAATCGAGATTTTGAGTTTTTGTAGACAAGTGTTAGCAACGAAGCTGCCTGCTTATTGCACGTTCAATGTGTACATTTGTTTATATATTTCTCCAATTTTATCATGAGTTTAAATTATGGAGTAGAATTTTTAAAAAAAAGTTGCATTATTAGTAATAGAGTGCTCAAAGTATTTTGTATTCAAAGGGTTCGGATAAGGGCCGCACATGAACATTAATGGTTGAAACCGCATAAACATTACTTAATTTTATAGTGTTTTCATTTAATTTTTTCAAACTTGAAGCTTAATTGGTGTGATTAATGAGGAAGGTGTTCGACCATTGGATAAAGCCTCTTTATCTTATTATGTGTAACTATCTTTTAGATACTAGTAGTATAAATACTTTAAAGAAGTCGAGTAATGGTTTTCTTTTGAATTTATTGTCCTTTTATTTGTGTAAAATGATCACGAATGAGGAAAGAACAGAAAAGATAGAATGGGCTTTTTATGATTTTCTTACTATTTGAAAAAATAAATATTGTGCTAATAGTATTTTTGTTTGGATTCTCAGAACTTTAGTAGTAATTGCATGTAAAGTTAAGAGATATTTAATTTAAAAGAAACAAATTTATGCCTCAACTTTTGAAAGTAGACGTTGTGAGCTTATACAAATATATTTATTCCAAAATTTATATTAATTTACTAAAAATGTCAAGGTTGTCTGTGTACATGCGGCCCTTTTCCAGATCTTGTGTAAATGCAGAATACTTGTATACTAAACTACCTTTTCACTAAAAATGTTAACTAAATTGTGTGAAATTTTCGAATGAAATATAAAAGTATTTAGTAATTAAATGAGCTCGAAACAATGTTTCTCAAGATATAATAGGCATTCCTGACCACTATTATTCACACTTCCTTGGAACTTTAGCTAGCTTATTTTTCTTATACCAGTCACTAGATAGTAAATAGGCTACATTTACTTTGAGTTTGGTATGCCGAACTCCCAAAGTAGATTGAGAAAGTATGGTATAGCCCTCCTCCTCCAAAATGTTTATTCTTGTTGATTTTGTGGCAATAAAGATGATTCATTTTGATTTAAGGAAAAAGAAAAATATGCATCTCGAATTCGAATAAGAGCAACAAAGCTAGTGTTCTAAACATCTTCTTAATGAATAATTTATTTTTCATAGAGATAGATAATAAAGGACGGATAATTGTTAAAGTTGTGAAGTAACATGTTCAAAGATTATGATTCAACAAATAGATTGCAAGTAAAAAACTAAAACTTTTTAAAAAGAAAAAGATATCATTCAATATATAAACTTCATCAGTATAGCATGTAATTAATAGTAAGTGTTATGTTAGGATTATTGAACTCAAAATTTGAATGACACACAAATGAAATCTAAGTTTGATCACCCTAGATGGCCTAGAAGGTACCAATTGACTCAAGCTATATACCAAAGGCATTGAAGATAGTCTACTGAAAAGAAAATTCCCTTAGGATACAATCATAATCATATTTATCTACTTCTTGCAACACATGCCTTAGGACAATATTAGCCAATACAATTACAAAATTCAAGGGGTCAATGCCATTTGTGTTTCAATATTCAAAAGAGGAAGAAAAAGAAAAAGTGGAGTTAAAACCCCTTCACTGCCTCATCAATGTTGGAGGGAAGTTTCTATAACATCTTTTAAAGAGAGTTCTACCTAAGCTGCAGATTAGTATAAAAAGCAGTCCATCCATCTTCTATATGTAAATTACAGTATCATGAAGTCTTCTTTAAGATTAATCTGCCTTTGCAGGGAATCAAGTAATTTCCCAAAAACAAGAAACAACAATAATCTGCTCCTTAAATATAAGTTTCGTCCTGCAACCTTGAAATATAAAGAAAGATGGTTTTAGATAACAGGGATCAAGTAGTTTCTTCAAATGGAAGAAAAATGAGAGAATAACATATAATAGTAACAATGATCAGTTTAGCTTGCTTACTGACCTTCTGGGCGTCAGCCAAAAATGTACTCTACAAATCCAAAAACTACATTAAATTCTGAGGCCATCCACAGAAAGTTCTTGCTCTGATAGCAATTTCAATTTCTGGAAAACAAGATCAGAAGAATTAGTTTGGACTTCAGAGGATATATTACACTTACCAATTAGTGTTACGAAGGCGAGATGTTTTTTAACATATTACTAGTTGATAACTTTGCTTGTACGCATTCACAAATAGACGTTTTTTAATAGATCCAATATTCACAGACGACCAAAATTGAAGTGGTAGTCTAACATGGATTAACTCGTACAATGTAAAACAAAAACTTTAGTTCATGAATCATGGAATGATATCTTGAAAAAACTGAAGTCTTCAGAGTCATTGATACCAATTTGATCACTTTTAATATGAATGTTTTGCACGCATGTAAAGAGTTATTCACACATCTATTTGTAGAGAGGACGAATGTTGGAATTCCTAGAGAACCAAAATCAAAGGAGCCTCATAAGAGACTCCTGGGCGAAGTGTTATTACCGTGATGTATTGAGGTGGATCATCTAGACTAGTTGTCCCAAGGACCACTTCTCTCCTAAGCTTTGATGTAAGTTTGTGACAAACCCGGAGCTGCATAGAAGAATATCAAGAATATACCACTTCAGAGGCCTAAGCCTTCACATAAGTGGAAAGCCAGTGATATAAATTAAAATTTAAAGAATTACCTCAGATCGAGTTGCACCACCGATAATGAAAACAAAAATCCGTTGTCCCATGTTCTTAAAATCAGTTGAGAAGCTTCTGAGAGTGGAGTCACTAAAATTCCAACAAAGACATAAGACAAGGCGAGGAATCTTAAACTACCATGAGCAAACTTTGAAACATAAAGTACACAATGCTGCATGAGTTAAAATCTCAAATGGTCACTCAACTTTGGGAAATTAACCACCAAAGTCACTTTGCTTTGGTTGGTCCCAAAAAGGTCACTCAACTTTGGTAAATTAACCACCAAAGTCACTTTGCTTTGGTTGGTCCCAAAAAGGTCACTCAACTTAGAGAAAATATCTCCAAAAGTAATTCTTGTCGGTTTTTGCACCGTTACCCACTGAAAATTTGACGTGGCTTTTTAAAATATTTTTCATATAATCGTAGGTCCCACTTTTTTTCCATGTAGGACTTTTTTAATAGTTAGTTACTAATTTTCTGACAAGTGCAATGCACGTGTATTCCTAATAACTAATACAAAAATTATAAATATGTGTAATAAGCGTGTATCGTTGCTAGTAAATTAAAGAAAAAAATATAAATTCAAAGTACTGATATATCGAATCCTTTACGTTCGATATTTTTTTGTTATTGTAATACATAATCATACTAAACATTACTATTGTACGAAGGCCAGTAATTAATATTTGAAATATTATAATCATGCAAATTTTAAAAAATATCAATTGTAAAGGATTCGATATATCAGTACTTTGAATTTATATTTTTTTATTTAATTTACTAGCAACGATACACGCTTATTACACATATTTATAATTTATGTATTAGTTATTAGGAATACACGTGCATTGCACTTGTCAGAAAATTAGTAAGTAACTATTAAAAAAGTCCTACATGGCAAAAAAGTGGGACCTATGATTATATGAAAAATATTTTAAAAAGCCACGTCAGATTTTCAGTGGGTAACGGTGCAAAAACTGACAAGAATTACTTTTGGAGATATTTTCCCTAAGTTGAGTGACCTTTTTGGGACCAACCAAAGCAAAATGACTTTGGTGGTTAATTTTCCAAAATTGAGTGACCTTTTTGGGACCAACCAAAGCAAAATGACTTTGGTGGTTAATTTCCCAAAGTTGAGTGACTATTTGAGATTTTAACTCAATGCTGCATGCTATGCATATACTACCCCACATAAAAGCATAATGAACAATCAATCAGTAAATATGGTACTCATGTTTCCGGAAAGTGACAATTTCAGCATATGGAAGTCAAGAGGTCTAGGTCTTCGATCTTAAAAAGGAAAAAAAAAAAAAGAATTATATTGAAGATGATAATCCAGGGGAACAAACCTTGAATATCCATCATCAGAAGTACGAGAACGTGCCCAATTCGGAGTCCTCCTTGATCTCACTGAGCGTGGATTAGTAGGTTCAGTTGCTTTTGGTGGGGCATTCTTTGCAGACGATCCATTGACCTCACGAGTAGCCGGTTGAGGATTGTTCATGCATTGATAATCATCTTTTGATAAGTCACCTTTACACATTTTCTCAACCAACTCCTGAAAGAGGTAGGATTTGTTAAATGACTTAGTAAGAATGATGTATGAGAAAAGCCATTCCCAGAGCCATTTGATTAAACATTAAAACATTCAGAAAGTCTGGAAACTAATTGAAGCTGAATGTATGATCCGCTGGTCCTTAATGGAAATTAGAAGAAGCATCTCTTGAAAAAGCATTATGCCTTGCTTTCTGTGTATTGTGGTCTCCAAACTCAAAAATAGAGTTTCAATACGAGATACAAGGGCAATCAGACCCTGTATTCTAATTTCCAAGTATCGAAGTTTCTGTAGTATAATGAACCCTCCAACGGTAAGAAGGTAAATCAGCCTTTAAGCAATTACTATTTTAAATACTGGGAAGGTATCTTCTATGTAGAGCATGTAAGATCTTCCAGTCTCTAAATTTTCTCAGTGCTAGGTCACAGTGGACTAAGCCAGTAAATTAGGACCTAAATCCTGACAGTTTATGTAGAAACTGAAGTGTACCCCTATCTGGTCACAACGTTGACGGTTAATTTGCTATTCCAACACTAAAAGTCAACTTAATCTAGAAATAAGGAAGATAAACTGCAACACTTACATTACTAACCATCCTATACAGCACTAAACTTAAAAATTAAAATATCCTGGCAGTTACTTCAGAAAAATTACATTCAAGGAGGATTAGGATGTCTTATAGCATACCTCTATCACAGGATAAAACCGGAATAGCTGCCATGTTTCTTCCTCTCCAGTTCGATCCTTTCTAGCTGCATTCCCTTTCTAATATGCAAACAACAAAATCTAGCAACTGTCAGGTCTCATTTTTTTCAACTAATTGAGCCAAAGTCTCCAGGAAAGTTTTAAGTTTACCTTTTGCGAATCAAACTTCAGGGAGAAGGTTCCACTTGACGCCTTCCGTTTTTCTGAACCCTCCAGCAATCTCATATTTTTCACAGCCTTCATATCCTCAGGTGACAGTTTCGCTAACTAAGAGAACAAACACAATATTGACATTAAAATTTTCATAGGTGACTTAGTTCAAGTTGCAATATAAATTAGCCAATACAAAGTAATGACATGCATTTGAAACAGTGAAGAACAACTTTACAGCTTACAAGCTGAATTTAGGACTAGAATATGGATAAAATAGGGATGAAACATGAATTACTCTAGTGCATGAACAATGTAACTGGACTGACCATCTTTTTGCTAACCAAAAAATCACGAGGGCAAGCGGCGGAAGTGGATAATGGGTCCGCCCCTCTACCCTTCTAAACTTGAGGCTTTTGGACTAACCATATTTTCTTATGACCATCTTTACTTTTCTTTATTGTTTCTGTATTATTTGGAAGAGTGCACAGATATCCAACACGTTTACTAGGATTAGTTTATTGTTTGTGACACCCTTGTTTATATTCTTCTGATACTGAGCATTTCTATGGCTTCTCTAATAACTTTCAGGAATCATCATTCTCAATGCATTACCCACCATCCGGAACCACCAGTCTCCAATTATTTATCATGTGTCCATATAATACGGGCATGGAATCCTCCATAAGATCGTTTGAACAGAACTCAATGATAGGTTAGAGATGGATCTCAAACTATTTCACCAAATTAGCATGTAGAAAATACCTGCATCAGTTTTGCTGCTTTGTCGCCCTCAAATTTTTCTGGATAAACAGATGCATAAATCATCATCAGGCGTAACTTATTTTCACCTGAGGTATCCTGCATGCCGCGAAGTTGTTACAAAGACCGTGTCTGGCGGTGGAAATTGCTAGGAGTTTGAATTACTTATATTCTGAGCCAGCACAAAAATTATCACCTGCTTCGTCCTTAGAAAATGGATAACTTCCTTTGTTCCTGCATCGCCAAATACAAGATCTTGCTCTAGCTGCCCAAGTTCCCGAAGACCTGTTTCCCGGATAACTTTATTAAGCTCACCTGCAATCTGATCAATCAAGTAATGAAATAAGCTTCAGCATCTTATTGCAGGCTAGGTTCATCATTCATATAGTCACATTCAATTAGTCCTAAATAAACAAAAATTATACATATGAACTTCATCGTCGGTAAGACCAATGACATGGAGGTTGTTATGTCTTTTGAACACCTAACACCTACCACCAGAGGCGAATCTAGGATTCTAAGAGGATGGGTTCACCACTGTTAGGGGCGGAGTTGCAGCATCCCAACTGTGGAACAACTTTCATCGAAAAATTCTATTGTGTACATAGGTCAAATATCATTTTATATGGCGATATATTAAGGAAAAAATATTAAATGGCTTTTTAAATGGGGATCGATCACTACTACGGTTGACCAAGTAAACCATTTAAACTTTAGATCATGGGTTCCTGAACATCATGTTAGACATATTGTAAAAAATATATACATAATATACCTAATTTCGTGGGAAAACCATGTGTTCACGTGAACTGCAATTTATAGGGCAGATCTGCCCCTGCCTACCACAGATTTTTTGTTCAAATAAGATGACCATCCCCATAAGCTCTAGTTTACAACTAAAAGAGTCGGGAAGTAGCTTGTGTTGCTGGAGATTTTACAAACTTAAAATACAAACCTAAAACAATGAAACTAGCTAGAGTTATACATCCTAAAGTACCTAAATGTAATTTCTTACAGTCCACTTCTATTCAAGAACGACTTGTATTTGGATTTGTCAAGTGTTACTCCATAATAAGTAGTTCTGAGGAAGAGTTAAAATGTTTAAGCTTGCTTTTTGAACGAAACAAAGAAGTTTGTGCATAGATTCAGTTGACGAAGGAACAGACCTCAACATGGATAGATAGTCTCTCCTTTTGTTCATTATACTGTGGCAAAGCTTGGACCATCTTCTGCAAGTCCCGGGTAGATAATTCACCTCCGTCTCTGTGTAAAATAAGATTTGTTTAGAAATTATCACAAAAATGGAACTTCTCGAGTAAAACTATGTTCATCAACTTATCTGTAGCTACTAAATCACACTATAATAAATTGGTCACATTAAAACAATTAATCAATAAATTACAGCTTTCCACAATTTTATCAAGGAATACAAATTCATCAATTACAGCTTTGGGAACACCAACCTCTGCTCCATCTGGGCTGCTTTGTTCTTAGAAACAAAGTTTGTAAACCTATCGTGGAGTCGTTCACTAGCCTGATAAAGTCTTCAAGTTAGGAGCAGAAGTAACATAGGGCATGCACAAGCATCAACAGAATAAGGAAACTCATGAGACTTACATCAGCTATATGAGTATGGCGTAGCTCCAACCAGACAGGATCCTGATCTTCCAAAAGAACTTCCTTCTTCTCAGGTGGTCCACCTGTTTTGCTAGGAACCTGATGTGAAATACATTTCTGTCAAACTCCAGGGAAATCTTGATATAAGAGATCCAGGACATGAACCAATGGATACCTCATGTAAATATTTATTTCCATCCATATCAAGCAGGTCATGACACATGGCATCATATGTCCATTCATGAATCACAGGAGCAATCTAAACGAGAAAATTCATCATTTTATCAAAATAATGAAATAAGAGCATGATGGTTAATATTTATGAACAAAATCGATTAAAACCTGGTCGACAGATCTATCCAGAATCAGTAATTCACATGTCTCCTTCTGCGGATAATTAGGAATACTAGACCGATACATAGTGATATTGTTCCATATGGCTGAAGCAAGCTTTGCAGGAACTAATTCACGGAAATTTGCCGCTGTTGATCCATCATGTCCCTTGGCAGCTCGATAACGCACAAAAGGAAATTCCTGGATGTAAAGACAGTTTTATCCAAACTAAGTTGGTCACTGGGAACTATACTGGAAGAGATACAAATAAAAGTCAAATACTAACAATTATGAAAATGCAATGTCTTTATACCACAAAAGCTTTACTTTAATTAAGAGCAACCACAAGTCACAAACTTTATATCAACTCAGTCTTTTTTGACGGATTAATTGTAACATAAACTGACACAAGGTTTTACCAGCACTCATTTACTTTGGAAAGAAGAAGGAGCATGTCACCGCAGTAGTGAAGTATAAAATTACCTTCAGTGAAGCAAAAACAGTGGAAATTCTTGTGGCCATTACATTCAAGCAAGCATCAGCACGTCGGGAATTTTGAGCACTTTCACCAAAAAGCTCTTCGAGTGCTCTTTCATGGTCAGTGACAAATCCCTGTGATAAAACTGACACATCAAGAAGGTCGCAACCTACATATTCTAAATCAATCAAAAGATCACTACTCTTCAATCCCAAATTAGCTGGGAGTCGGCTATGTGAATATTCTACATCCTATCCTAGTTCCTACCAATTCAGGTCCATTTCATGTCTCATAATATTCATTCACCGAACTTGTAAAATTCTCTTAATGTATTAGTTCCTGGAAAGGGCATATATAAACAGATATTGAGCTAAATGCTTCAAGTAAATTGAAGGAAGTGTCTGTCTAAATATTTGCCGAACTACCTGGCTGTCTATTGGGAAGTACTCCAAATTCATCTGCAGTGTGCAAAAAAAGAAAATGGAAAAAGAAAAAGAAAAATATATGAGAAAGAAGATTCAGTCAAACTTAAGAAGCACTCAATTTTGATGATGTGTGACTATTGCATACAGAAAAACATGATTATTACCTCGCCGAGTGCACCTATACGCGGTATTACACTAGTATCATTCTTGATGCGGGCAACCAGGTCCTTTGGTATTGGGGAACTGAAGTATACATATGCTCTGAAAAAATAGGGAAATAACAGAACTAAGATAACAAGAACAAGAGGATTCAATTACGTTAAACAAATTGTGGCACATTAATACTAGCTGTCATACTTCCTGTATAATGGTTCTCTTCCTGACATATCTGACAAGAACATGACAACACTGCAAAATTCAAACTTTAAATGTTAGTTCTCAATTTAGTAAGTGCAGCAGAGAGAAAAGGACCTGACATTTTGGACAAGAATAAAAAAATTAACTGACTTTAGAGAACAAACACAACCGAGGAGAAAGTACATGCAAAAATCCACATAATAAAGGCAATACTCAGTTCTCATGCTATGTATACAAAATCAAGCATAAATGATTATGTAGACATTATCATGTATAAAGGCAATACGCAGTTCTCATGCTTACAAAATCAAGCATATAATGATTATGTAGATAAGAGATGTCTAAAAAAATCCATACTTCTCCTTTGACGGTTGCATGAAATATATAGCATCCATTGTCGGTAAAGGTTGCCTTCTTCTGAAAAGGTCCTCCACCACTGTCATAATAAATACACACAATGTATTAGGATATTTTCAAAAAGTAACAACAATGAATACGTTAAATGGAACTTTGGGACTCATATTGCACCAATCTCTAGTGATAAAGTCGATAAGCCTTATGTGTCTGACTGAGCAGAACTAGAGATCACGGAGTATGACTACTATGGTGCCTTGAAATGATTTGTTTCCTTAATAGAAATCGGAGCAGAAACATAACCTAATAAAACTAATCATCACTCACTCATCATTGAAAAATGTTCTTCGTTTTCTCAAGGGATCTATAATTTTGTGAAGCTAGATTGTCTACAATGAAACAGACAAACTAAAAAGGTTAATGCATGCGGAGCTTACATGAAACTCCTTGATCTGTGATATCAGCCATTTTGCAGGTGGAAGACATTACTTTTACTGTTACTTTATCCATGATAAGAACCTGCAAAAAAGTAGTTAAGTAGAAAACAAATTTTCAAAAATGCAGGTCTCCCACGATCTCTATAATACTTAACGCTGAAAAGGTCATCAGGTACCATCAAACAAACGTCAACGGACGACGAATAGACTATTTGACATACTCAAAAGAGACTCCTCTGATACATCAAGCAATTGTTATTCAATGACTCAGATAACAATTGTTGGACTACTCATGATAAATAAATCAAGTCATATTGGTAAAATATTTTTGCAAACCACATGTAAGTCAAGACTTGATAAGATGGGTAAGCAAGACATATTTTAGAAAGTTAGAGTTGACAGGACAGCAAGCAGGTCTTGGCATAACGGTAGAGTTGCTCCTTTGGTGACTTGTTGATCAAGGAGTCGAAACAACCTCTTCCCAAAAAAATTAAGGAGAAGACTCCATACGGCATACACCGCTCTTCCCCTAACCCCACAAGTCGGGTTTACTTCGTGCACAAAGTAAACCATTTTGAAGTTGGTAAGACGCACAGAACATGACAAAATACTAGCTTTCCCCTAAATATGAATGAGAGTCGTTCTTTAAGTGAGAAGATTTCTAAAGAAGTATTTAATGAGGAAATATAATTTTTTTCAAAGAGAACAGATAAAACTTAACAAACTAATTATGTGTAATATATTCCTCCCGACTAATATACCTTCCATGAAGATCTTGAATCTCCTGGACTTGAAGATCGAAGCATTTCGTGTAATAGTCCTAGAACAAAAATACACCAACGGTCAGCAGATTAGTAGAAAACCATCTTTAATGCAGTGTAAAGTGCCTTACACACCCACAAAGGAGAGGGACAAAGAGGTGGAGAAAATTCATGCATTGAAGAAACAGTAATCTGGTGGTATCGGCATAACTCAATGCTGCAATGGAAATAGAAATCTTATGCATTGAAAATATGCTAGCAAAAGGTTAGATGATTTCACTAGTCATCCCTCTCTGTTCTTCCACTTTTTAGTAGTTTAACTGCTAGGGAAACTCCACACTGCAATTACCAGAAGTGCTGTTCACCATGTGGGAAATGCTTTTTATGACTTAAAACTGATTTCACAAAGTGTTCTCTTGATCACTTGAAACATTTCTCTTTCAGCTACTCATTGTTGTGTATCCATGTTAAACATTCAGTTTCTTGTTAAAATGAATAGATAATCACCCCTAAAGAAGTTGTGTAAGCTTCCATATACCATAACAACAATTATGCCTCTGTCACAAGCTAGGGGGTCGGCAATATGAATCCTCAATATCATAAATGCTCTGTTGGGTCTGTAATATTTCAGCAATCCATTCTTAAGGATCATGTAACACTAGGGGTTCTCTAATATATGTAGTTATATACTTGTTCTAGTAAACACTAGACTTTAGCAGGTATCACTTATATGGATTTTCAACTTACATTGTAAGCCTCCACATTTAAGCAACAAATACTCTCTTTTCCCCCATTTGTTTTAGTTTGAGGTACTAAATTTTGATATCACAAATTACACCGACATGTTTGGTCAATCTACAGAATGCCTAAATCGGCACTTGCATCTAATTTGATTACGTTTTGTTAGGAATGGCTAAGCAAATGTGAATCAATAAATCGGAAACGCATGCAATAAAAGAAAGAATAAAGAGCTTACGATCACGGCTGATTTGCTTGAAATTCTTATATTCTGAGCCATGAGAGGAGGTTTCTGAATCTGAAAAAGACATGATTCTCTTAATTCTATAACAGGAACATAGAATAGAATAGAATAGAATAGAAAGAAAATGAAGTTGAAGAGAAAAATGTGCGCGCGTTTTTGAAGGGGGTTGAGAAAGGTCGTTAAAACTTAGTGGGGAACCACAAACACCTCTAACCGTGCCTTTCTTTTTCTAATTATTATATATCCCTCAATTCTTTCTTCTTCCTAATTATTCCTCCTCCTTTTCCTTTTCCTTTTCCTTTTCTTACACAATAGTAAATTATAACCTAGCAATACTTGAGGGCTAACCCAAGTCATTACTATTTGGTGTATGATGAATTTGTTAGTCTCGAATTTCACTTATTGATTGCATTGTTCGAACCAGTAACACTTATGTCTAACTTATATTTTGCGTCTAACACATATTGTATGTTGTGTCACTTATTATTAAACCAAACAATGCGGCCTTCTTATATTATAATATCCTTTTTTTTTTCTTTTCCTTGGATCTTTCTATTTGTCTTATGTTTAATTGATACAATATAATTTATACATCCGGTATGTTTTTTAAAATTACTCTAAATGTCTATTGTATTATGCTTTCCAAAACACTTGTAATTGACACTATTATAATATAACCACTCGCTTGAAGTTAAACTTTCCAAGGCACAAGTAAATTGTCCATTTACTATTTGAAAGACAATAAGAGACCAACAAGTTTATAAATTTACGGTATTTACAATGAAAAGTTTTATTTCTGATAATATTTTATGCTCCTATATACATGAGTGGTGATAAGGCTTCAATTAAAAATATTATTAATTACTTGAATATCAAGTCGAGTGGTTTAAATCACATCATAGTTTAAATTTTAAACTATAAAAAATGAGCTACATTTTATTAATCTATTTTGAACTTAACGTGATTGGGTGAGTAGAATGGTATTTGTGGAAGTGGGGAGACATTTTCATACATTTTGGGTATTGGACGTGCATGTTTAGGTATACCAACTAATCCTGCATTATCAACTCCTTCCTTCCTTTCATTCTTCATCTTTTATCGTTTTTGCGCTTAAAAAAATTCTACTCCCTAAGTAAAAGAAATCTTCATGACACCTAGCTGCCACGTGTGGATTTATTTATAATCGGGACTGTGAATATTGTGAATTTATTGATACTAACAAGAAATCAAAAATAAATATATATATATATATATATATATATATATATATATAGGAGTATTATACGTGGATGGCTCAATAATATGAGAGACCTAAAGCCAAATGTAGAAACATGTGATAATTTTTTCTAATAACATTCATGTATATTTTAATTCAAAATTTATTTTTCTAATTATTTTGAAATGCAAATTTGTAAATCAATTTTTTAATTAATTTTTTGAAATATATTTCTTAATAAAGATAAATAGACACGGTTGATTTAGACAATTGATTGTATGATCATGACTCTAGTAATGTTGTATAACTCTTTCCTAGGTTTTTAAAGTTTATCTTTTTTACTTTTAAGAAAAATCAAGTTTTTGATGAAAAAATTTTGTCTAATATTTTTGAACTCTAAATTAAACTCAGTATGTCAGTAAGATTTTTGGCAACTATAATTAATATAGTGTATTGAAATAAATGACTAATATTTATTTATTTAAAAAATAATCTTATTAATATAAATAAATATAAGTAAGAGTAAAATTTAAGGGACTTTAATGCTCTAAGGGCTTAAAGGGTATTACCCTTAAGTTCCATTGGAGTATAGATTATGTGGTAAATTATTTACTTTACTCTCAAATTGTCAAGTTATCTTTTTGTTCTGTTAATGCTCTATATATATAGAACCCATCAAGCCAAGCGTCTCTAACTCATTTCTTCGCATGTTCATCATTTTACGATAATATCATCCCACTTTCAAAGAAATTATTCTAATTTTATGGCAAATTATCAAAATTTAGTTTTTGAAAAAATTCAAATGCCTATATCTGATGGCAAACCTATGATTCGTCATATTCCTAGTGTTGGTGATAGTCCTAGCGTTGGTGATAGTAATCACAAACCAAAGTTTATTTAGCATTAGGTATTTAGATTAAATATGGCATTAGTTGTTGTACTAACTTTTTGCTACTTCCCGTGGTTATTGTTCAAGAATTTCAAGAGCCTATATTCCAACTTATATTAATTGAACGATTCCCCTTTTCTATATCAAGTAACTTTTCGCATGGTTCAATCATACAAAATGAACAAGTGAAATATCACTTTATTGGTCACAAAACCTCATGATAATTATATTTTTTTCTATAATGACATTGATGCCAAGATTACCTATCAGGATGTTGATTTATGGCAAGCAAATCTTGCTAGCTTCTATCAAGAAGAAAAATCGGAGATATTTGTTGATGCTATTTTTGATGTCATGCCTAATAATTATTCTAACTGAGTAGATTAATCCATTTCTAATGATGTCATTATTGGTCGTTCCTTAAAATTTTTATTGAGTTTAAACAGAAATGTTCAAATAAGTCATCCATACGCACGTGATTTAAGCTGTGGAGAATTACGCGTTTCTTGTGAAGGTTTGAGTTCTTATGAAATGTTAAATTTGGAGAGTTAAAAGAAAACTTTCCGACGTATGTGAGGTATTTTTGAAAAAAGTAAGTTGTAGACATTCTAGAAGAGCTAAAGGAAGTATTGTATTCTATGAAGACATAAAGTTGTATAGTGCTTGTGTTAGATACTTTTATATGACAAGACTATTTGTTTAATTTGTGTTAAAAAAAATCATGAAAGTAGATACTAATTTTTTTTTTTTTGGTTGCAATATATTTATGCTTATGTTCAACACAACAATAGTTGTTTATTGTTTTGCAATGAAATGCAACATTCTCTATGATTAAGACAACCAATGTTTACCGAATGTCCCGTGGGGACAATTTATCATGAACTTCATTTTAATTTCATATTAATTATTACTGGGGAACTGCTTGCGCGGGCAAAGTGCACAATTTCCTATTCTATAATAAATTTTTTATATATTATTGTGAATTCACTTTTATTTACTATGACATTTTGTTGCTCTGTATTTTTGTAGTCTGTGAATTTTTTCAATTTACTATGAGTGAATAATCTCACCACTATTAATTATTAATAGTGATAAAGTGACATCGATAATCGATGAATTATACAGGTGCCTCAGCAAAAATCGAGTGTAAATATTAATTTTACTTGAATATAGAGTAGCTCATGAACTAAAATATGAGAACTTAAGTTTTAAGAAGTTTTGGCTAAAAAAGTATCATTTTATTGTCATAAATTAAAAAAAAAAATAAAGAAAAAGGAATAAGACTTTTTTGTAATAAAAATATTCTCATAATTCTTTAACATTTTATATAGAAATGTATTCCTAAAATCCAAAAATATGACTTTTCTATGCCAAACTTAAAGGCGAAGTGTTTACATTTGAATTCATGTTATAACTACAACGTATCATAATAAACTAAAAGAGTAATGAATAATATATTTGTACTTAATTGTAGTGCCCTTGAAAAGATTGTATTTGAATCCCTCATGCAAATAAGGTCGTATGCTCTCTTTTCACCACTCTCCTACTCCGGTCCTTAGCCAATGAAAATTATGCACAAATCTTATGTATAAATAATAAAACAACTACATATTCGGTATAATCTCATAAGTAGGAGTATGTATAAACAATAATTGTGGTAAATTAAAAACAGTAACAACTGGAAAAAAAAACTAAAAGAAATTATACGTAGAGAATTCAGAATGTAAAGAAGATGGGTGATTGGCGAATAAGAAATGGAAAAAGTTAAGTGGAGCAAAAACGATGTGCTTCCGTATTTATAGTGATTAATTCGATTAGTAACTAATATGGAATCATATAATAGAGATAACACATATTTGACCAATTGTAACGATTTGTATTAAATGTTAATAGAATTTAATATTAAACGTTTGAACCAGCAATTGAAAATTGATAAATTCTAGAGTGAGAAACTAACATAAGCATTTGATTGCAATTTGCTTTTAGATCATCATCATACCATGGTAGATAATGGGAGAAACAGTTGTTTCTTTAATAAAGACATTTGAAATTTTCTCCCATAAATAAATTCAATGGGAGGAACAAGGAAAATGCCAAAATGAGAATCAGATAGAATAATAAATTGGGAAAAAGAAATGGATGAAAATGGACTAAAATGGTGAATACTTGGCCTAAGAAGTAAGAACTACTCCATATCATCTTCCTAAGAACTCTGTTCATGCTCTGCTGTTTTTGCCTTTTCTATTCCCTAATCGCCACCTAATAATTTCCTACCAGCCATTAAAGAGCCCCTATTCCAAACAACAACATTTTATTTTATCCTCTGACTATAATTTTTGTTATCTCCACTCTCTAACGATTCATAATTTATCAGGCGTAAAACCTGATACATCAACATTCCCTTGCTTTCTCCTTGTGTGTTATATTCCAACTCGCCATGAGTTGTATTATTACATTGAAAGTGATCACTGAAGGCATTCTTCCTGAACCAACCGACATTTTATACCATCTATACTGCTCTTTTCGTTTGTTTAATTTTTTTGAATAATGTCATTATTCAATATCTTATGAGATTTTAATTTCATTTTTATTGGAAAAAAATGAAAAATATGAAAGCAAAATCTGTGAAATCCTTCTTGAAATTCATTTTCAAAATGAAATTTGTCCAAAATTCGCCATCATTATATACACACAGATTTATGATGTCACCTCTCTTCGGTCAAGAAATACATTTATGTTTTTATTTTCTTTTGCTTTCTTTTTTTCCAATTATTTTATTTTTATAAGGCATCCTCCACATAATTAACTCACATATTTGCATCTCTATAAAATATACTCTAAAGTCTAAACATATTATTAATAACTTATGTCTTTTCAAATCTATAACCCCCAACTTATCTTCTGCGCATTTTTGCAAATAACCATCCAAATAAAAAGAAAAGAGAAAGCAAATAAAGGATTGCTCTAGCTACCTTTTTTTTTTCCCCTTAATGTTAATGTATCATTTCAGCGTAGAAGATTGATATACGCAAGAACTGGACGAAAAAAAAGAGACCTTAAGCTTCTTGGTTCATTTACTTAAAAAATAGATATATATGGAGTTATACATGCACTACTAAAATATCCCGCTTTTTCGACCGCCGGATTTCGACCGAAAGTCGGTCGAACCACTATTTCGACCGACATTCGGTCGAAGAAATTTTTTTTTTTTAAAAAAAACCTTCGACCGAAAATCGGTCGAAAGGGCGGTCGAAACCCCCGAAATAAATCACGGCGGAAACCTCTTTCCCCATTTCATCTTCTTCCCCAAACACACATATACTCTCTCTACCATCCCCTCCCCCCTCCCAACCTCTATACCCGAAAACCACCATAACCCACCCCCAAATTCCAAAAAAAAAAAAATCACATTCTACCCTCCTAAACACTACATATAACAACAAATTCAAGGTAAATTCTTAGTTTTAGTGTTATTTTAATTATTTTCTAAAACTAAAACCCTAATTTTTTAACTCAATTTTTTTATGGTTCTTAAGCATATAATTAGTGGGGAATCATATTAAGTGCTATTGGAGCACAAATCAACCTTGAGGTAAGTTTTTTTTATTTTATATATAATCCGAATTTAATTTTTTTTTTTAATTTCGGCCTATGATGTTGCATAGGTAGTTAATTATTAGTAAATTAGTTTATTGTAATTATTGTTGATGTCGAAGAACTTGTTTGGTGTTGTTAGCTCTTATAAAGTTAGGTTTGTATTGTTTGGGATTGTTGTAGTTGTTGGGGATTGTTGGAATTGTTTGGTAGTGGTGTTTGGAATGTGTTGTTGCTTTGGTATTGTTGAAAAGATGAACATGTTATGCCTAAAACGAATAAGTTTTTGTTGGTTTGAATTGCTTTGATAATGGTAATTAATAGGGTGTTAGAAGGAAATATTATTTGTTTGGGGCATTTCATCAAACAAGTTGCGAGCATTAACAAACCCAACCACATTAATCTTGCTATAGTGATTAAAAAAAAGTAGCAAGCTAAGATAAAAAATTTATTGCATTAGGCAAAGCATATGACATAAAACTTTATAATTTAGTAATTAAAAATTGATAATCTTATATTTAAAAAAATCATACATATTGTTTCTCAATCTTGCAATGTTTGTGTAGATATGGACATTAATCGACATCGTTTGTGGATGGATAATAGAAATTGTCCCGGGCGGCGGGGGTTGAGGCCTTCGTTTGTAGCGGGTGTTAAGGAATTTCTTGATAATGTTCGTACAACAGACGATTATTTAAGGCATGGCAAAATTAAGTGTCCATGTGAAAAATGCAAATGCGTAAAGATACAATATTTGACGAAGGTAGAGATACATCTTTATAAGAAGGGGTTTATGCCAAATTACTATGTTTGGTATAATCATGGAGAGCCGTGGGATTTGCAGGAGCACCTTCAAAATCTAGAAAATATTCATGGCGGTAGGAGTTCTCCGGTTGTGGAACCAAACCTTAATAATTATAGAATGGAGGATATGGTACATGATGCTTTTGGGATGTACCCGGATAATGATCCCCTGCAACCGGCTACATCACAGCCAAACATTGAGCACATTCCCAATGCTGAGGCAAATCAATTCTATAAACGGTTGGAGGAAGCAAGTCGTCCATTGTATGAGGACTCGGTGCATTCCCAGTTGTCGGTTGCTGTTAGATTGCTAAGTATCAAATCAGATTTTAGTATTTCTCAAGCTGCCATGGATTCCATCACTGGCCTTATGAATGAACTCAATCCGACTAAGATGGCCTTACTAACTAATTATTACTACACTAAGAAGTTGGTTTCCTCGTTAGGCCTTTCTGCCAAGAAGATTCATTGTTGCGTT
The DNA here is from genome assembly GCA_037355625.1 of Petunia x hybrida. Classification (NCBI taxonomy): domain Eukaryota; kingdom Viridiplantae; phylum Streptophyta; class Magnoliopsida; order Solanales; family Solanaceae; genus Petunia; species Petunia x hybrida. The sequence goes on along the minus strand of JBBBVM010001019.1, from coordinate 197,361 downwards.
AATGGTTGCATGTTGTATTATAAGGATGACGCAGACCTTGTGACATGTAGATTTTGTGAGGAGCCTCGATACAAGCCTGAGAAAAATCCTAAAAAGAAGCCGAAGCTTGTTAAGTCGATGCATTACTTGCCCCTAATACCCAGGTTAAAGAGGTTGTATGCTTCGATGAGTTCTGCTCCTCACATGAGATGGCATCATGATCGTACCAAGCAGTCGGGTATTCTATCCCATCCGTCTGATGGTGAGGCATGGAAACACTTTGATCAAGTGTATCCGTCATTTGCTAGTGAGCCAAGGAATATAAGGTTGGGTCTATGTTCTGATGGGTTCACCCCTTTTGATGTCTCCTCTACACCCTATTCTTGTTGGCCCGTATTTGTCACTCCTTACAACCTGCCTCCCGGAATGTGCATGACCAGTCCTTATCTGTTTTTGAATTGTATAATACTGGGGCCACATAACCCGAAAGCCTCTATTGATGTATATTTGCAGCCTTTGCTTGATGAGTTGCAGATACTTTGGCATGAAGGAGTTGAAACCTATGATATATCAATGAAACAGAACTTCCAAATGCGTGCTTCTTTGATGTGGACTATAAATGACTTTCCAGCTTATGGGATGTTGTCTGGGTGGTCCACTGCAGGTAAGCTCTCTTGCCCTTACTGTATGGAAGATACAAAATCCTTCACTTTGAAATATGGATTGCCGTCGATTCTTGCCAATGGAATATCCTTTTAGGAATAACACTAGTGCATTTATGAAGAATCAGGTTGATTTTGAGGAGCCTCCTTGAAGGTTATCAGGCATAGAGACATGGGATAGGGTTAAGAAGCTTCCTAAGGTAACTGAAGAACTGCCATCTAAAGTACCTGGTGTCACGCCCTAAAAAAATTAATTTTCCTAACTGCGCGGGTTGCGAGTTTATTATTTAAAGGCTCGTGACTGGTGTTCAAAAAGGTACAAAATTATTTTAGAGAAAACTCGGAGTCGCCACTTGACATAGTTTAGGGTGTGCCAAGTCACCAAAGGTACCTTGGAACACCTCTGACTCGTCTAATGGTCTGCGTTAGAGATTCGGGTAAGGTTCTCAGTTGACTCTCGGGAAGGTATTAGGCACCCTCGAGTCCTGTGCTAAGCACAGTTGCTTTATTGTCGCAATTTTAATTTATTAAAATATGGTTGTTATATTAATGCCGTTAATTTGAATTTAAACTTTGATTAAGAAAATTGAAAGCGTATCGTTCCTTTCCAACCTCGCAGAGGATTGGTTAAATCTACAATTTGGTTCAAAAAATTAAAAAAGAAAATGTCATTTCATTTCCAACCTCACAGAGGACTGGTTTATTTAATCAAACTTCCGAAAATAATTAACCTTTACCAAATAATGAAACCATTTGTTAAAAGGGTGTAGCTTCCCACGATTTAATTTTTTCTTTCAAATTGGCTCCTCTCAATTTAGTTTCTTTTGTCTTTTGCCTAATAAGTAGATCACAAATCGTACTTGTCATTGCCTAATCGAGTAAATTTTTCAATCCTATTTATTTTGCCTAATCGTTATATTTTATTTAATAAAAACAACTTTCAGATTAAAAAAAAAGTAATAAAATGACATAAAAAAATTTTGACAAGCTTCAAAATGAATTGGAAGGTTTAACAATCCATATTTTTAATTGAGTTTCGCACTAACAGTGGTTTCAATTAGAAAAATACCTAAACAAAATTAATTTTTTTTTTTGACCAACGTTGGACCAAGTCATTATGAATTTGACAAGTTATTGCTTCAGAAATAAAAAAAAAACTGGTTTGCGCTTATAATCTTGTTTTATAACTTACCTCAAAATGAGAATAAGTATACAACATATGCTACAAATTTTGACTAGCTTTGGAAAGTGGAAAATTGTTTCGGTCTTACTCGCTACTTACTCACTACTCACTGCCTGTTTAATTCCCAAAAGGAAGACTTTGTTTACAAATTGTTTGCACTAAAGGACACTTTTACTTCATTTTCTTGAATTGCCTTATTTTGCATAAGCTTAACATTTTTATAAATCTGATTGCATCTATTCATATCCATGGATAAAATCTGATAAATCATTCAAATTAAGTGCATAACATGGCAGTTGCTACGACAGAAACGTACCATACTAAACATAGAATAAGCAAGAAAGTAATAGCTCTTTTGAGCCTCCAGCAGGTAACTTTAAAGAAGAAAGTATCTAAACATTACAAAGCTTCTTAAAGTTACCTATTGTGCAGAATTTCCAGCAACAAAGCACCAGTAAAACCACTACCCCAATTAGCAAACCAGACCAAGCAAAATAGCAGCAAATCGAATCAGAAATCTTACTCCCTTGTTCAGCAGCTAAACATCCCCTTTTACACCCTATTTAAACCCTTTAAAGCTTAGATTTATGCTCCAAAATACCTTAGATATGAAGGTTTTTTGGTTCTAAACCTATCTCTTAAACTTACTATTTTTTTTTTCAAGTATTTGCTCTCTATTTTCAGCCTTGTTTCAGCTGGTTCTTCTATGTGTTTCAGCTGTTAGTTCCTGTCAAAGAGGGCAATAAATGGCCCTCTTTATAGCTGAAATTCAAGGCCAAAAGGTGGGGCTAAAAGGTGGAGTGTGGACTTGTACAAAAGTACAAGCCCACACCCCTATACTTGAGTATGTTTTGGCTATTTTCAGCATAGTATATTTCTATTTCAGCAGCCAAAACAGTTCTAAAAAGCTGAAATAATGCAAGTAGGGTCCTTTAAAAGGACCCCCAACACTCATTACACTAACTAGAAGGAAACTAGGACCAAACTAGACAACTAGATCAACTAAACTTAACTAAAAACTGAACCAAGAGTTACCAGATTATCACAGCTTTCTTAAACTCCATCTCAAGTGAAGCTGCACCCTTTTGAGTTCACAGATGGCACAAGATGAACCACTTGAACTCTCAGACACTTGACAAATCAAACTAAGTTAATAAAAGTTCAAATCAACCAACTCTCCAGGCTTTCATGAACTCTTACTTACATCATGTGTTCAAATTCATTTTCCAGACCGACATAAGACAACAAGCAGATCATTTCATGACTCATACATACATATTTCACGCTTACACGAACCAACTTACTATCTACTTTCTATATGAGTATGCTCCCAACAGAATAACACATTATAATTAAAACGAGATTAACAAGGGGAAACTGAGTTTCATATCAACAATAAATGTAAATACAATTCAGGACTTTCGTATGCATGTTTCATGCTTGATAGTAGTGAACGAATACCAATTCACACCTAAACTAAAGAAGAAATTGCACACTAGCATAGTATTTAAACAAATCTAACAAAACTATCGACTAACTGCAATCAAAGAAAAGGAAAGGGGACTTGCTGTCTAACCCGTTGAAAGCCAAACGTCAAAGACGCTGCCCTCGACTTGCAATCTCCACCACCTCACTGCCTTACGGCTGCTCCAACAAGCTTCAACAGATCACAGCCCTAACAAGATCAATAACAAAGCTGCCTCGAACATCATAGCACCACTACCTTAGCTTCATTGTCGCGCACCAACTACTTCAACTCCGTCAAACCAAAGCATAGCCATTGTCACAGCCTCATCTCCAAATCAGCCCCCTCCTCGCTCACTAAAACAGCCCGTCCATCACCTCCACGACATCATTACTGCCTCACAAAGGCTTCACCACATCGCCCTCACAAGACGACCTCGTCACAGCCTCGGATCAGTTTTTACCATTAAAGGGTTCACACGCTGCTGCTTTGCCATCACCATACGCCCTCCCCATCACAGCCCTTAAACTCATAGCATCACCACAGCCACCAACACGGTCCCATACCCCAATACCAAAATCATCATCACAACAACAACCAAAAACAGAAAAAGAAGAAAAATGAGAAGAAGAAGAAAATAAAGAAAACAGAACGGGAAAGAAACAGAAACGGAAAGAAAGAAAGAGAAAAATAGAAAAAATAGGAACGGGTGCAAGGGGAACGGGGAAAAGGGTAAGAAATATGATGAGAAGAGCGAGGGGAAGGAAAGGAAACCGAAACTTACCGGAAAAATTATGGGGTCGCCTGAGTACCGAGTTTCAAAGTCCGATCTACGCCATTTGATTGAGTTTTTGGGAAAACTAGTAGTAGAAACGAGTAGAGGAGGTCGAGATCTTTCAAGTGATATATTTTTTGGTATTTTTTCGGCCACCGGAGGTGGTGGCCGGCCGCGGCAGTGCGGCGGAGGAGCGGTGGCTCCACGGCGGAGGAGATTTCCGGCGGGGAGGGAAATAATTGGCAAGGGTTTGGCCAGCTTGAAGCTAAAGGGGGTGTAAAATGAGAAATGAGGGGTTTTTGTATATAGTTAAGGTTTGGGCCGGGTAAAAAAAGTGGGCTGACGGGCCAACATTTGGGCTAATATTTTTTTACAAATGACCATTTAAAATGGTTGATGCACACACAACTAACTAAAAATTAACCATATACCTTACAATACTATCACAATTAAATTATAGAATAAAAAATTAAACACATAACAAGTAATTTTGGCAATTTTCATAGTTTACATCCTAATTAATGATAATTTTAGCTAAGAATAAACACTAGAAATCCAGAAAATTTTGACGACGCGTCCTAAGAGTCTAATACGACTATTCTGAGAAATTTTGAATTTAGTGCCAAAATTAGGTGATTACAGCTGCCCCTCTTTGTTCGGAAACACGAAGAGTTTTCGGACAAAGAAGTAATCGACAACTAATTTTGGCTTTCGGTTCTAGCCGAAAGCATGCTTTTCAAAATGGTGACCGTACCTTGAATTTTGGTTCTAACCGAGAACAAAGTTTCCTACATATCCCTGGACTAAGGAATCAGGTCAGTGTAGTTCCTTACGTGCGGTAGCTGGGACTACCGCATTCAAACAGACACTAGACTCTTCTAGACTCACTAAGACAAACCTAGACACTCTAGACCACTAAGATGACACTAGACGCTCTAGACTACTACGACAAACAAGAGACTCTTCTAGACACACTTTGGGCTGATACTAGACGCTCATAGGCACACAAGGGCTGTCACTGCTGGTCACTGGTTGCTTGCTGATTGGCGGCCATTGCTTTACAGAGAAAATGAAAGTACAACATTGAAAATGTAAAGTTACAATTCCTATTCTAAGTCTTCATGCTTCCCGAGATGAGCTTCTCGGTTCTTGCTCCCCTCACTTGTTGAAAATAAAGCCACTGTTCTTGGTTCAGGTGGGTCTTGCTTTTGTAGAAAAGACAAATCCTCGATCTTGGTTCAGGTGGGTCTTCTCTCTTTACAGAATGGGTTCCCTTGTTCTTCAGGTGGGCGCCTGGACTTCTTCAAATGTATTCCCTCGTTCTTCAGGTGGGCGCGTGCACTTCTTCAAATGTATTCCCTCGTTCTTCAGGTGGGTGCCTGGACTTCTTTAAATGTATTCCCTCATTCTTCAGGTGGGCGCCTGGACTTCTTTAAATATATTCCCTCGTTCTTCAGGTGGGCGCCTGGACTTCTTCAAATGTATTCCCTCGTTCTTCAGGTGGGCGCCTGGACTTCTTCAAATGTATTCCCTCGTTCTTCAGGTGGGCGCCTGGACTTCTTCAAATGTATTCCCTCGTTCTTCAGGTGGGTTCCCTGACTTTCTCTAAACTACTCCCTCATTCTCCAGGCGGGCTCCCTGACTTCTAAATAACATCCCTCATTCTCCAGGCGGGTGCCCTGACTTTCTCTAATCTACTCCCTCATTCTCTAGGCGGGCTCCCTGACTTTCTCTAAACTACTCCTTCATTCTCCAGGCGGGCTCCCTGACTTCTTTTAAACTACTCCCTCATTCTCCAGGTGGGTCCTGATTGTGCTCTGCTACAACTGCAAAACAGGTGAACAATTTTTGCGAAACTTTCTTTTGCTCGTTTCGATGTTATTGTGAATGAAAAGCAGAAGTGGAAGAAATTTCGGATAAAGGACTCTGAGTGGGAGATGCCCTTTAGGAAAGTAAAAGAACTTATCTGGAGGTGAAAGCGATGACCTCAAAACATGACGTGCATCTTGGCCTCGAACCCTGATCCATTCACAACAGTTGTCCCTCGACTCTTTCCCCAATAGAAACGTTCAAAGCAATACTCGTCAAACCCCACTTGATAACAGTTACCAAAGCCCTCATTCGGTTAGCGGTGCCCCTTTCAGGGTTTTCACCGACTAACCTCTCTCTTTGTTCTTTTGCCTAACTGTTTGTCATGTGGCGCCCTTTTAGGTTTTCACCAACATGACTTCATTCTTTTTTTTTCTTTTCTTTTCTTTTTTTTTTCTTTTCTTCTTTCTCCCGTGGACCTCTTTAGTTCCACCCATTGATGATGTTTTTTGAGCTAACTCTTGCTCGATTGACATTCTTAAGATTGGCCAAAATGGTCTATAAGACATTTATCTGAGTTTGGAAGCAATGTTTGGCCTGTAATAGGGTGCCTTAAGCATATTCCCCTTTTTCAAGAATGAATGAATGGTACAACAAAATAGAAGTTTGTTTTTATTTTATTTTATTGATAAAATAAAAATAAAATAAAAACAAACTTCTGCCCCAGTTTAGCAGAAACCGCGGATTGTGGATTTTCTTTGACTTTGGCTGCAAACTTGGAGGCAAGCTTTGCATCGATGAGAAATAAGGAAAATGAACTTTTTCCCTTATTTTGAAACTAGGGAGCCTTTAGAACTTTCTTTGATGTGAACGCACCTGAATGGTTGCCAACGTATCCTTTTGAGAGGAATCAGGTCAGACGTAGCTCTAGCAACTTAATGCCAAATTTGTTTTGGATCTTTCTTTCTTCATTACATCGCAATTATAATGATTCCCCATAAGGGTTTACAAAAGCAATACAAAGCCAAAGGCTAACAAGAGGGGTACATTATCTGGGTAAGGGAAACAAAGACTTTCGTTACTCCACCCAAGAACATCAAATGTAGTACCTCTTCACTGCATCAGCATTAACAATCATTTCGGCCATCGTGCCCTCGATGTCTGTCAGGAATAGAGCACCATTGGGCAACACCTTCTTTACCACATACGGTCCTTGCCAATTTGGAGCAAACTTGCCCTTTGCTTCTTCCTGATGTGGAAAGATGCGCTTCAAGACTAACTGGCCTTCACTGAACTTGCGTTGGCACACTTTCTTGTTGTATGCTTTGGCCATCCTCTTCTGATATAGTTGACCATAACATACTGCATTTAGCCTCTTTTCGTCAATCAAAGCCAATTGTTCCAAGCGGGATTTGACCCATTCAGTATCTTCGATCTCAGCTTCAACAATGATTCTCAAGGATGGTATTTCGACTTCTGTCGGAATGACTGCTTCAGTCCCATACACCAATTCATATGGAGTTCTGCCTATTGAGGTGCGCACAGTTGTACGATAACCCAGAAGAGCGAATGGCAACTTCTCATGCCAATCTCGCGATCCTTGCACCATTTTCCGAAGGATCTTCTTAATATTCTTGTTTGCTGCTTCGACCGCCCCATTTGCTTTTGGACGGTAAGGTGTGGAATGCCTATGCACGATTTTGAAACTTTCACATACTTCATTCATCAAATGACTATTGAGGTTGGCCCCATTGTCGGTGATAATGGTATTAGGGATACCAAATCGACAGATAATATTCGAATGGACAAAGTCGACCACAGCTTTCTTGGTTACTGACTTGAATGTCGATGCTTCCACCCACTTGGTAAAATAATCAATGGCGACCAAGATGAATCTATGCCCGTTCGACGCCTTTGGTTCTATTGGGCCAATGACATCCATTCCCCATGCAGTAAAAGGCCAAGGAGCAGACATTATGTGAAGCTCCAAGGGAGGCGAATGTATCAAATCGCCGTGCACTTGACATTGGTGGCATCTTCTCACGAATCCTATGCAATCTCGCTCCATGGTGAGCCAGAAATAACCTGCTCTTAAGATCTTCTTGGCTAGCACATAGCCATTCATGTGTGGCCCACAAATTCCCGAATGTACCTCATTAAGAATTCTCGAGGCTTCTTGTGCGTCTACACATCTCAACAGTCCCAGATCTGGGGTTCTCTTGTACAGTATCCCTCCGCTCAGAAAGAAACCGTTTGCAAGACGACGGAGGGTTCTTTTCTGATTGCTTTCAGCTAGTGCCGGGTACTCTCCATTCTTGATGTAGTTTTTGATGTCCAGGTACCATGGCTCACCGTCAAGTTCTTCTTCAACCATGTTGCAATAAGCATGTTGGTCCCGAACTTGAATCTCGAGAGGATCAATGTGAGTTTGGTCGGGATGACTATCATTGATGCTAATGTAGCCAAAGCATCGGCCAACTCATTGTGCATTCTTGGGATGTGCCTGAATTCAATAGAATCAAATCTTTGTCAAAGATCTTCCAGACACTGCTTATACATGATGAGTTTTACATCTCGAGTTTCCCATTCACCCTTGATTTGATGTACTAGTAGGTCGGAATCTCCGAGCACTAGTAGTTCTTTGATGTCCATGTCTATTGCCATGCGCAGACCCATGATGCAAGCTTCATATTCTGCCGTGTTGTTGGTACACCAGAAACGAAGTTGCGCAGCTGCCGGATAGTAATGACCTGTTGGAGATATGAGAACAGCCCCGATACCATCACCTTTGGAATTAGAGGCCCCATCAAAATAAAGCTTCCAATAATGATCATCTTCTAAAGTCAACTCCTCAATTGTGTCAACCTCTTCATCAGGAAAGTATGTCTTGAGAGGTTCATATTCATCATCCACTGGATTTTTGGCCAAATGATCGGCTAAAGCCTGGGCTTTCATTGCAGTTCTGGTGACCTAAACTATGTCGAACTCTGTGAGTAACATTTGCCACTTGGCAAGCCTTCCTGTTGGCATAGGCTTCTGAAAAATGTACTTTAGTGGATCCATCCGAGATATGAGGTAAGTAGTGTATGACAACAAATAATGCCTCAACTTCTGTGCTACCCAAGTGAGGGCACAACATGTTCTTTCCAACAAAGTGTACTTGACCTCATAATCCGTGAACTTTTTGCTCATGTAGTAGATGGCTTGCTCTTTCTTGCCTGTGGAATCGTGCTGACCTAGTACACAACCAAATGAATTGTCCATCACCGACAGATAGAGGAACAAAGGTCGTCCTGGCTCCGGCGGGACCAACACTGGTGGATTTGACAAGTATTGCTTGATTTGTTCAAAAGCCGCTTGGCATTCCTCGGTCCACTTGACTGCAGCATCTTTCTTCAGCAGCTTGAAGATTGGTTCGCAAGTTGTAGTGAGTTGAGCGATGAACCTACTGATGTAGTTCAATCTTCCGAGGAAGCTCATGACTTCTTTCTTGTTCTTTGGCGGAGGCAACTCTTGTATAGCTTTGATCTTTGAAGGATCCAATTCAATGCCTCGCCTGCTGACAATAAAACCCAACAACTTTCCAGCTGGAACACCGAATGCACATTTAGCCGGGTTCAACTTCAAATTGTACCTTCTGAGTCTTTCAAAGAATTTCCTAAGGTCTTTGACATGATCCTCTGCTGTTCTTGATTTGATTATCACATCATCCACATACACCTCAATTTCTTTGTGTATCATATCGTGAAAGACGGTTGTCATGGCTCTCATGTACGTTGCCCCAGCATTCTTTAAGCCGAACGGCATGACTCTATAACAAAAGGTTCCCCAAGGTGTGGTGAATGCCGTATTTTCTGCATCATCTTCATCCATCAAGATTTGGTGATACCCGGCATAGCAATCCACGAAAGACTGAATCTCATGCTTGGCACAATTGTCTATGAGAATGTGAATATTAGGAAAAGGGAAATTATCCTTGGGACTGGCCTTGTTCAAATCTCGATAGTCAACACAAATTCTCGTCTTTCCATCTTTCTTGGGTACTGGCACGACATTGGCCAACCAGGTGGAATATTGAAGGGATTGAATCACATTTGCTGATAGTTGCTTCATGATTTCATCATGGATTTTCTTGCTCACATCTTTCTTGAATTTTCTCCGAAGTTGTTTGACTAGAGGAAAACCAGGATTGATTGGTAACTTGTGAACCACCAAATCTGTGCTCAAACCGGGCATGTCATCATACGACCAGGAAAACACGTCTCTGTAGTCAAACAAGACTTGGACTATGTCGTCTTTCACTTTCGGTTCAGCGTGCATGCTTATCTTGGTTTCCTTAACATCATCGGCACTTCCCAGATTTATATTTTATGTGTCATCCAGATTGGGTTTAGGCTTATTTTCAAATAGTTCTAATTGTCCATTTATTTCACTCTTGGCTCTCTCCTCATCATATTCTTCCTCAAAGATTTCTTCCGTATCAGCCTCTTTCATGTCGTCTACCTCCTCAACTGTCATTTCATACTCACTCCACCTCCCATCATTAATTTCCTTTATTTCTGGTTGGTTCAATGAGACCAAGTTAAACTGTGTGTTTAGATCAGGGCGTGATTTCAGCATGCATGTCATGTTATTAAGGCCGTCAGAAACATAGCTACAGAAAGAAATAAAACAAAAATCAGGAAAGTAAAGAGATAGAATAAGGAGACAAGAAGCAATGTCTTGCTTTTCATTGAATTTGAAAGATAAAAGGGTTTGACATCATAACGAGAAAAATAAATATACTTGGATTACAACCCTTAGAATAACCAAGTATACAGAAAGGATAACAAAAGCTTGCTACCAATAGCCCTTCCTAGTGGGGAGAGGCATGGATTCCCAGTTGTTCAGCTTCACATCAGGGCCAATGTCCTGGATTTCTGCATTGCTAGGTCCTTCGCCAGTTTGCACCATGTTGATGCCAAAGACGTGCCTCAAGTCTGACAGTAGCTTCCTTTGTTCTTCAGTCTTCTCAGTATTCTTGGACGCGGCCTTGCCTCCACTAGGCCTTGTGAAAGATTGAGCGAGGCAAGGGACAGGCTTCTCGAGAGACCATTCTTATTTCTTCATCTTCCTAGCTCTTGCTCTGTCTGCAACTGTGGGCTTGTATCCCAGACCCCAGGTACCTCGAATGCCAAGTGGACTAATTGGACGCGACATTCCTTGTAGCGTTGCCCCGAGACCTTTCCCGGGCTGGAAGCCGTGCTTCAACATTTCTGTAGCCATCATGACTGCTGCTTCTGACAACCTTGCTTGGGGTAAAGGCTTGCCTTCAGGAACCTCCTCCACATGGACCGCTTCAAATGCTTGATACATCAGAGTTGGGCTATCATTAGTGACCTCAATAACTGGAATAGACGGATCCTTGTAGATTGACAAATCTCCCTCTCCGTGTACCATGATCATCTCACGATTCCATTCAAACTTGATAGTCTGGTGTAAGGTTGATGGTACTGCGCCTGCCATATGGATCCAGGGTCTTCCCAACAACAGGTTGTAAGACGAATCCATATCAAGAACTTGGAAATCGATAGCAAAATCCACGGGCCCGATTGTCAGTATCAGTTCTACCTCACCAATCGATTGTCGTTTCTCTCCATCAAAAGCACGGATACTCATGGTGTTTGTCCGAATTTTGTCCATGTTGACTTTCAATCTCTTTAATGTAGACAATGGACAGATGTTCAGACCGGACCCCCCATCAACTAGTACCCTTGTGACATAAGAATTGTCACACTTGACAGTCAGATGCAGTGCTTTGTTGTGACCAGTGCCTTCCATTGGCAGTTCCTCGTCGGTGAAAGTGATCCTGTTTACCTCAAAGATACGACTTGCGACTTCTTCAAGATTGCTGACGGTCATCTTCTCGGAGACATGAGCCTCATTCAGTATTTTCAACAGAGCATGGCGGTGTGCCTCAGAATGCATCAACAAGGACAACAAATAAATTTGAGCAGGGGTCTTCCTCAGCTGCTCCACAATGGAGTAATCTTGCACTCTCATCTTCTTAAGGAATTCCTCCGCCTCTTTCTCAGTGACAGGTTCCTTGATTGGGCCCTGATTTTCTCTAACCTGCTTTGCTTTTCTTAACTCTTCCGAGATAAAGCACCGCCCAGAACGAGTAAGACCACCAACTTGTGTTGTTTCCGCCACAACCTCTTTTCCTTTGTATGTTACCAATGCCTTGTCATAATTCCATGGGACGGCATTAGTGTTTCTCACAGGAATCTGAGGTGCGCTCTTTATGACAACAGGCTCACACAGCTTGTTTTGATCATCTTCATAGGGTGCTCTTTTTATAACCAACTTTGGTTTGGCCACACCATCCGCCTCCTCTCCATTTCTGTTGGTCCTTTGGATCACCAATTTTGGTTTTTCAGCCACCTCTTCCTTTCGCTCAACGGCTCTTCTCAATGTCAACACTGGCTTGTTTGGGTGGATAGGATGCCCCACTTTCCCCGGCACAACCGAAAGAATTGGTTGTATCCTTTCCACTCCAATTGTTATAGCATCGACTGACACTATTGGCCTTGCAGATTCGTCTTCGAATCCCCCTTCACATGTACCCACCATGTGTACATCATGGACCGGCAAAGGATTGCAATTAATATTTGGCGTTTCTGCATCTTCGATCACAATTTGGTTATTGTCAATCAGATCTTGCACTGCCTTCTTGAGATAATAACAATCTTCTGTATCATGTCCTGGTGCGCCCGAATGGTATTCACAATGACGAGAGTGGTCCACTTTCCCAATGGGCTGCATGTTTCCTTGAATTGGCTTTATCATATCCAAGGCTCTCAACTTCTCGAAGATACTGGTGTAAGATTCTCCGATTGGTGTAAATTCTCTCTTTTTCTCCTCTCGGGCTTTCCTGAATTCAGCTCTTGGACGGAAGCCTGCAGGACCTCTTGGTCGGTAGGTAGGGTTTAGCGGAGCCTGATAATTGTTAGGTGGAGCTTGGTGAATGTGATATGCAGGCTGTGGGGCTGGGGCACGCCATTGCGGATAGGATGTTGGAGCATATGGCTGTGCCGCATGCACAGAGTATTGGGGTGGAGGCATGGAGTATTGTGCATTTTGTGGCGGGTAATAGTGTTGTAAAGGGGGGGTGTTTGTGGAGCTTGGTATGAATTATGTTGATTGTATCGCTCCTCGTTCCACTTTCGCGGACCTGACCCTACCATGGATACCTCCTATTTCTTCTTCTTACCAAACCCTGCTGCCCCGGTCTGCACAGCCTGTGTAGTCGCCTTTAGTGTGGTCTGGCTCACAATCTTACCGGCTTTGACTCCTCTCTCAATCATTTCTCCCATCTTGACGACTTCACTGAACGGTTTCCCAAATGCGGCGATCAATGAACCATAGAACGCCTCATCCTGCGCCTCGATGAACAAACGGACCATGTCGTCGTCCGGGATTGCGGGGCTCACTCGAGCGGCCTACTCACGCCATCTGAGGGCATACTCCCTAAAGCTTTCACTTGGCTTCTTTTTTATCGCATCCAAAGAGGATCGATCTGGCAAAACTTCAATGTGGTACTTGTACTGGTCGTAGAATGCTTGCGCCATATCCTCAAATGACAACCATTTAGTTAAATCCTGCCTCATGAACCATTCGGCAGCTGCGCCCCCCAAGCTTTCAGAAAAATATGCTATCAACAGTTTGTCTTTCTTGACCCCTCTCATTTTGTTGCAGTAGGTCTTCATATGAACCCTCGGATCTCCTTGCCCGGTGTATAGATCAAAGTTTGGCACTATAAACCCTTCTGGCAATTGCAATTCAGGGTATGGACAAAGATCCCTGAAAGAGATGTTAGTATGATCTCCATATCCTTGAATGGTCCTTACTGCTTGTTCTACGGCTTTCATTTTTCGCAGAACCTCGCTCTCATCCAGCTTTCCGGATCGATCAACCTCAACTTGAGACTCGCGATGGAACCCCTGATCATATGAGTCATTGTGTCGGAAATGGGGTTCATGGTGCTGATCATAATGATGATCCCCAGCCTGGAGATGTGGTTCACTGTTGGATCTGGCCATGACAGGCTTAACTGAGCCCCGAAAAACTGGAACCTGTGGGGGAGGTGGTCCATACTGTCCCTGTGGGGGAGGTGGTCCATACTGTCCCTGTGGTGGATGTTGTCCATACTGCCCTTGTGGTGGAGGTGGTGGTTGTGGCGCATGAGGGCGCACTTCAGCTTCTTTCGTTGCACCATGGTCAGGTCCAAAACCAGGGGGATAGGTCGGATCCTCGACCGCCGTAGATGTGCCTGGTGCTCCCTGGCTAGCTGTTGGCACAAGCCCCTCCAGGAGGTTTGGCATGGGAGGAGGTGCCCGTTCCGTGGTTATCGCATGATGCATGTCTACCAGGAATTGCTTCAGAGTCAGGGCCTCTTCTGTCGTCCTATCATTTTCTTCAGAACCGGCATCAGATTTGTCGCCTTCATTGGCCATGTTACCAAATGGAATTTCAGATCTTTTTGAGAGTGGGGTAATGGCAGAGTGCTGCACCGAATCACGGGTAATCTATACTTGTCTGCAAACAAAACAGGTTAGGAAACACCATATTTTATGAGCAAAGCGTGCCTACCAACCTAAGGTCGTTATGCCTCATCCCGAATCAAGACAAAGCGGGTCCTCATTTCTTTTCTTCTTCTCTCTTTTCTGTCCTTCCATTTTTCTCTCCCTTTTTCTCTCTTTTCATTATTTCATCATTTCATTTTTTATTCTTTCTCTTTTCTTTTCTCTCTTTTTCTTCAAATGTAAGAGGGGTCAAAATCAGATTGCCAAAGAGAGAAAAAATGCATTTAAGATAATAAAGAGACACAATTTTGGATTTTCTGATTTCCCTTTCATAAATGCCGAAACAGTATAATATAAAAAGCCCGCCGACAACATGGGGCAATAGTAGTGCTCCTACAAATTAAAATACACAAACTAGATCGACTGTTCGAAATAGAAATACCAATAATAATAAAAGCTACAATCTGTCCAAGATGCTAAATGAATGACAAAAAGCAATGAGCTGCATCATCTCGGACTGGAATATATCTGCTAAGGTGATCCGGGCCCTGCCTCATCTGGCTCCTCTGGATCTGACTCAAATGGCTCGTCGAGGTCTTCCTCTGGTGGCTCCTCAGGATCTGCTGGTGGGCCTTCCACCAAGGTGCGGCGCAATCCAGCCAAATTTTCTGCAACTCTGGTGACGAAGGGAAGCACATGTGGAAGTAGGTCCTCCGCGGGCAACCTCCTATAGTCACTGATAGCCTGTGCAACATATACAGCAGAGTCATAAACCTGCCGATAAACTACACTGATAGTCTGTCCTGCAGCCTGTATATCCTGAAGTCGGCTCTGTGCTAGCTCCCTGAGCTGCTCTCCCTGCTCCAGTGCCCTGTCGAGTCGAGCTCGAGCATCCATGGCATCCTGACGATGATAATCCTCCCTTATCATGCTCTCGGATAAAGCTGCCCTATCGGCATCCCTCGCTGCCAATGCCTCAGAGTGCAACTCACGGAGTCGTCTAACTGTATCTAGGTGCTGGTGTGCCAAACCCTCACTCTCAAACTGGGCGGCTCGAGCGGCATCCCTCTCCGCTCGAAGATGGTGGACCAAAGCCGAGTACTCCTTCTCAACATCTGCTCTGTGCATCACCATCCTCACCTCTATCTTGAACTCTTCATCATAGGGTCCTTTGATTGGCTTTGTAGGCAAGGCTACAAAAACATGTTGCCGACCATTCCAGAAAATATACTCAGGGGTGACCATGCCCCTGTATCGATCCGAGATCTGTGTGGTACGGGGCATACTCTTCCTATTCTTCCAGAGATCGCACCACTGCCTAGCTTCAGGAAACTCAAAAGTAATAGGCTCGAAGGAGTACCTACTCACGTCCTCAACCCTTAGGACATCCTGAACATGCCCCAACTGTCGCAGCACACGTGTAGGGCAATAAGGCTCAGTACCTCTATGACCAAAAAGTACAAGGAATGGATGGTTCCTGCTATCATAATCGACACAACCATAAACTACCTCTCCCGAAGGGAACCAGCTAACCTGCCTCCAGATGCTCTCTGAAGTAAGCGCCTCCACATACTGTGTCCAATCAACTACACTCACCGGTAAGACAACATCTCTAATGCGCCAGTGATGGGTGCCCAAATGGCATTTGGGCGCATCGGGGAGTAGTGCAGGGTCAGAACGCCCCAGTAGGTGCTCGATGAACCAAACCTGCAACATCAGGTTGCAACCCTCGAAAAATCGGTCATTTCTTTCTTTGCAGCGGGTCAAAGCACGGTAGATACTACCCAGAATCATAGGCACGATAGTGACATCTCTCAGTCCTCCAAATAAAGCTTTCATCACCCAGCTGAGATGGATAGATATTTGTCCATTTTCCGACGGAAAGACCATAGTACTTAAGAAAGCGAGAACGAATGCATTTGCCCTGAATGTAAGCCACTCCTTATGCCCCCATTTGAGGTCGAACTCTGGTAGATATGTCGTGTAACCGTCAGCCTTCCCATAACGAGCAAAAAGATAATCCAAACTGATAAATCCTGACGATACATCAATCTGTGTATCCTGGCGCAGATGCATGTATGTCAAGAACTCCTCCCTACGTACAAATCGAGGCACTATGCACTGCTTGCCCAACTCTTTCTTAATTAATCCTGCAATCTCCTCTAATGTGGGGGTCATCTCGAAACCATGGAATACAAAGGTGTTTTGAGACGGCTCCCAATGCTGAATCAAGACATTAATTAACTCCCGGCGCAGGGGAAACCCGGGTCTCAAAAGATGCGACATCTCACCCATCCTACCATTGACATTCATCCGGTTTGAATCGCTCATATTATACCACAAGTTCCTCAAATCGAGAGGTGACTCATCAACCATCCTAATGGCTGGTGGCGTAGAACCCTCAGGAAATTTCCTCTTCCCTACTCTAGACGACGATGCAGCCATGTCACCTATTTTTTATTTTAAAAAAAAAATAAAAAAAAATAAAATTAGGACTATGCAAACTTGGACATATTGTAGAATAACTTGAAAAAGGGGCGGGCCAAACCCAACAAAATATTTAAACAATTGACTAGCCCGGACAATAATAATAACAAAAAAAAAAATTCCTTCATTTTTTTTTTTTGAAAAATTTGCCATTATAACGACACTAAATATACTTGCCGATACTCTTTTCTTTTTGTTTTTCAAGTCAAAATTGGCTACGACAATGACACAAAAATTGGGATTGAATTTACATAAACGTGGTCGTTATAACGGCATAAAAAATTGACTCAAAAATATTTGTCAATGAAAGGGTGACAAAACAATTGCTAAATTTCTGAAAAAAATATGAAATTGCCCCTCTTAAAACAATCTCTTTTTCCCTCATTTTCTTTTCTTTTGTCCTTTTTTCATTTTTTTTTTCAAATAAGTCCGCTTTCCTCGACTAACGGTCAGCATAACGCCTTCCTAAATGAAACACGTAGCATGCTTGGGCCCTGCAGGCCCACTCGAACAGAAGGAGTCTGCCTAGACAGGTACAGTACTTGGGGTACCGTACCTCACTAAATCCAATGATATGCAGATAATTCGACCTAAATTGGAGCGGGTCAAACTCTAGGTGACTCAATGGGTTCATGATCTAATGATTCAGCCATTTGGAAGTGCCTCAGGGGTACCGATCGACAACGTCTAACGGCCTAACCCAACGCACCTCCTCCTAAAACAGGGTTAACTTTTTGTGCCCGAAGACACGACAGAAAATTCCAGCCGACAAAGCGAAACTGGCGTGCATGTGTGCAGTGTTCCAGAAGACTCAGAGGTTTGCGGAAGAAGACAGTTTATATACAGTTCAACAATATCAAAGCAGTAACATTCAACTCTCATGTGATAACGGCAAGAATATAACAACCAAATATTTAATAAATTAAAAATGCGACAATTTTATCAAAGCCGAAGATTCTAGTTTTCACCGTTTTCCCCAGCGGAGTCGCCAAGCTGTCACGCCCTAAAAAAATTAATTTTCCTAACTGCGCGGGTTGCGAGTTTATTATTTAAAGGCTAGTGACTGGTGTTAAAAAAGGTACAAAATTATTTTAGAGAAAACTCAGAGTCGCCACTTGACATAGTTTAGGGTGTGCCAAGTCACCAAAGGTACCTTGGAACACCTCTGACTCGTCTAATGGTCTGCGTTAGAGATTCGGGTAAGGTTCTCAGTTGACTCTCGGGAAGGTATTAGGCACCCTCGAGTCCTGTGCTAAGCACAGTTGCTTTATTGTCGCAATTTTAATTTATTAAAATATGGTTGTTATATTAATGCCGTTAATTTGAATTTAAACTTTGATTAAGAAAATTGAAAGCGTATCGTTCCTTTCCAACCTCGCAGAGGATTGGTTAAATCTACAATTTGGTTCAAAAAATTAAAAAAAAAATGTCATTTCATTTCCAACCTCACAGAGGACTGGTTTATTTAATCAAACTTCCGAAAATAATTAACCTTTACCAAATAATGAAACCATTTATTAAAAGGGTGTAGCTTCCCACGATTTAATTTTTTCTTTCAAATTGGCTCCTCTCAATTTAATTTCTTTTGTCTTTTGCTTAATAAGTAGATCACAAATCGTACTTGTCATTGCCTAATCGAGTAAATTTTTCAATCCTATTTATTTTGCCTAATCGTTATATTTTATTTAATAAAAACAACTTTCAGATTTAAAAAAAAAAGTAATAAAATGACATAAAAAAATTTTGACAAGCTTCAAAATGAATTGGAAGGTTTAACAATCCATATTTTAAATTGAGTTTCGCACTAACAGTGGTTTCAATTAGAAAAATACCTAAACAAAATTAAATTTTTTTTTTGACCAACGTTGGACCAAGTCATTATGAATTTGACAAGTTATTGCTTCAGAAATTAAAAAAAAAAACTGGTTTGCGCTTATAATCTTGTTTTATAACTTACCTCAAAATGAGAATAAGTATACAACATATGCTACAAATTTTGACTAGCTTTGGAAAGTGGAAAATTGTTTCGGTCTTACTCGCTACTTACTCACTGCCTGTTTAATTCCCAAAAGGAAGACTTTATTTACAAATTGTTTGCACTAAAAGACACTTTTACTTCATTTTTTTGAATTGCCTTATTTTGCATAAGCTTAACATTTTTATAAATCTGATTGCATCTATTCATATCCATGGATAAAATCTGATAAATCATGCAAATTAAGTGCATAACATGGCAGTTGCTACGACAGAAACGTACCATACTAAACATAGAATAAGCAAGAAAGTAATAGCTCTTTTGAGCCTCCAGCAGGTAACTTTAAAGAAGAAAGTATCTAAACATTACAAAGCTTCTTAAAGTTACCTATTGTGCAGAATTTCCAGCAACAAAGCACCAGTAAAACCACTACCCCAATCAGCAAACCAGACCAAGCAAAATAGCAGCAAATCGAATCAGAAATCTTACTCCCTTGTTCAGCAGCTAAACATCCCCTTTTACACCCTATTTAAACCCTTAAAAGCTTAGATTTATGCTCCAAAATACCTTAGATATGAAGGTTTTTTGGTTCTAAACCTATCTCTTAAACTTACTATTTTTTTTTTCAAGTATTTGCTCTCTATTTTCAGCCTTGTTTCAGCTGGTTCTTCTATGTGTTTCAGCTGTTAGTTCCTGTCAAAGAGGGCAATAAATGGCCCTCTTTATAGCTGAAATTCAAGGCCAAAAGGTGGGGTTAAAAGGTGGAGTGTGGACTTGTACAAAAGTACAAGCCCACACCCCTATACTTGAGTATGTTTTGGCTATTTTCAGCATAGTAGAGCTGCTGAAATATACTATTTCAGCAGCCAAAACAGTTCTAAAAAGCTGAAATAATGCAAGTAGGGTCCTTTAAAAGGACCCCCAACACTCATTACACTAACTAGAAGGAAACTAGGACCAAACTAGACAACTAGATCAACTAAACTTAACTAAAAACTGAACCAAGAGTTACTAGATTATCACAGCTTTCTTAAACTCCATCTCAAGTGAAGCTGCACCCTTTTGAGTTCACAGATGGCACAAGATGAACCACTTGAACTCTCAGACACTTGACAAATCAAACTAAGTTAATAAAAGTTCAAATCAACCAACTCTCCAGGCTTTCATGAACTCTTACTTACATCATGTGTTCAAATTCATTTTCCAGACCGACATAAGACAACAAGCAGATCATTTCATGACTCATACATACATATTTCACGCTTACACGAACCAACTTACTATCTACTTTCTATATGAGTATGCTCCCAACAGAATAACACATTATAATTGAAACGAGATTAACAAGGGGAAACTGAGTTTCATATCAACAATAAATGTAAATACAATTCAGGACTTTCATATGCATGTTTCATGCTTGATAGTAGTGAACGAATACCAATTCACACCTAAACTAAAGAAAAATTGCACACTAGCATAGTATTTAAACAAATCTAACAAAACTATCGACTAACTGCAATCAAAGAAAAGGAAAGGGGACTTGCTGTCTAACCCGTTGAAAGCCAAACGTCAAAGACGCTGCCCTCGACTTGCCATCTCCACCACCTCACTGCCTTACGGCTGCTCCAACAAGCTTCAACAGATCACAGCCCTAACAAGATCAATAACAAAGCTGCCTCGAACATCATAGCACCACTACCTTAGCTTCATTGTCGCGCACCAACTGCTTCAACTCCGTCAAACCAAAGCATAGCCATTGTCACAGCCTCATCTCAAAATCAGCCCCCTCCTCGCTCACTAAAACAGCCCGTCCATCACCTCCACGACATCATTACTGCCTCACAAAGGCTTCACCACATCGCCCTCATAAGACGACCTCGTCACAGCCTCGGATCAGTTTTTACCATTAAAGGGTTCACACGCTGCTGCTTTGCCATCACCATACGCCCTCCCCATCACAGCCCTTAAACTCATATCATCACCACAGCCACCAACACGGTCCCATACCCCAATACCAAAATCATCATCACAACAACAACCAAAAACAGAAAAAGAAGAAAAATGAGAAGAAGAAGAAAATAAAGAAAACAGAATGGGAAAGAAACAGAAACGGAAAGAAAGAAAGAGAAAAATAGAAAAAATAGGAACGGGTGCAAGGGGAACGGGGAAAAGGGTAAGAAATATGATGAGAAGAGCGAGGGGAAGGAAAGGAAACCGAAACTTACCGGAAAAATTATGGGGTCGCCGGAGTACCGAGTTTCAAAGTCCGATCTACGCCATTTGATTGAGTTTTTGGGAAAACTAGTAGTAGAAACGAGTAGAGGAGGTCGAGATCTTTCAAGTGATATATTTTTTGGTATTTTCCGGCCACCGGAGGTGGTGGCCGGCGGCGGCAGTGCGGCGGAGGAGCGGTGGCTCCACGGCGGAGGAGATTTCCGACGGGGAGGGAAAAAATTGGCAAGGGTTTGGCCAGCTTGAAGCTAAAGGGGGTGTAAAATGAGAAATGAGGGGTTTTTGTATATATAGTTAAGGTTTGGGCCGGGTAAAAAAAGTGGGCTGACGGGCCAACATTTGGGCTATTATTTTTTACAAATGACCATTTAAAATGGTTGATGCAGACACAACTAACTAAAAATTAACCATATACTTTACAATACTATCACAATTAAATTATAGAATCAAAAATTAAACACATAACAAATAATTTTGGCAATTTTCATAGTTTACATCCTAATTAATGATAATTTTAGCTAAGAATAAACACTAGAAATCCAGAAAATTTTGACGACGCGTCCTAAGAGTCTAATACGACTATTCTGAGAAATTTTAAATTTACTGCCAAAATTAGGTGATTACACCTGGTTATGGGGTTGAACATAATTGGACTAAACAGAGCATTTTCTGGGAGTTGCCTTACTGGAAGGATAATCTTCTTCGCCATAATCTGGATCCAATGCATATTGAGAAGAATTTTTCCGAGGCTATCCTTAATACTGTGATGGATGTCCCAAACAAGAAAAAGGACAACTTGAAGGCATGGTTGGACCTACAGCTATTATGTAGGCGACCTAAGTTATAGGTAATCCACGAAGGCAACAACATTTTCCTGCCAAAGGCTTGTTATACATTCGATGAGGATGAGAGAAGAATGATTTGTGAGTGGGCGAGTAATTTGAGGATGCCTGATGGATATGCGTCAAACCTAGAAAGGTGTGTTGATATGACTGGCGGAAAGCTGCATCACATGAAAAGCCACGACTGTCACATATTCATGGAAAACTTGCTCCCAATTGCATTCAATGGCTTGCCTGATAAAATTTTGAAACCACTAACAGAGACGAGCCTATTTTTTAAAGAGCTTTGCAGTAAGACATTGAAGGAAGAGAATCTTAACTTGTTGGAACTGAACTTTCTTGTAGTCGCCACTAGCTGACAAAGATCTTTCCCCCCGGGTTCTTTAATGTGATGGAGCATCTTCCGATTCACCTCGCTGAAGAGGCTCGGCTAGGAGGCCCGGTGCACTGCAGATGGATGTACCCTTTCGAGAAGTAAGCTTCCATATCTTTGTCAGTAACTTTTTTTTTTAATAAAGCCAACGTAATTCCACTAACACAATAATTATTGCAGAATTATTGGTAAGTGTAAGCGGGACGTGAAAAACAGGAACCAAATCGAGGGGTCAATATGCGAGGTATATTTGGCTAGAGAAACTTCTCATTTTTGCTCATACTACTTCGACAAGAATGTTCCATGTTTGCGCACCAGGCCGGATCGACATGATGTGGGAGATAATAGTGATTCCAATTATCCAGCATTCGCTGTATTCAATCAACCAGGCAGGGGAAATACAACGTCCGAAGTATACCAGTTCAATGAACGGGACAGGAAGGTAGCTACAACACATGTGTTGTTGAATTGTCCCGAGGTCACGCCTTATTACAAGTATGTTTTATTTTAACGGTACCGCCTAACATTCGCCTTTCATAAGTATTCTATCTAATGTGAATTTCTTCGGCTCATAACGCAGTCACTTTGTTGCTGAATTCGGTGATGCGGCAGTTTACGAAAATTTTACAAATTGGTTTACAGAATTTGCAAGTGTTTAACAAACTCTTAAATTTTCCTTATATTTAGATAAAAATATTAATTTACACAACTCCGTTGAATTTTTATATAGGTGAACAATTCGGTGAATGGCATCAACTTTGATTTTTTGCGACATATATGCCATGGACCATATTATAAATACAAAAGGATGAATACGTACTTCGTAAAAGGGTACAAGTTTCATACAAAAAGCTTGTCGGAGGGTAAGAAAACATACAACTGTGGTGTGTCCGTGAAAGTAGGAACTGGTGACCAGGGGGGCGACTTTGAGTACTACGGTGTGATTGAGGAGATGTTTGAGGTACAGTATAGTGTCGGTTGGCCTCATAAAAGATTGGTTCTTTTCCGGTGCAAGTAGTTTGATCCCAGTAACAGAGGTACGAGGGTAGACCCGTGTTCTAAGTTAGTTGAGGTTAATCACAGAAAGTCATATGGATACTATGATCCTTTCATCATTGCACAGAAAGTAAAGTAAGTGTGGTTTGTTCCTTACCCTCGGACAAAGAACACAACAAAATCAAAGGCCAAAGCCCATTGGTGGGCAGTTCTAAAAGGAAAACCGATGGGATTAGTTGAAGTACCTGATCTGTTAGATGTTTCATACCAGAATGAGGTTTCAACCGTTCCATTGATAGCGGACAATGAACTAGCCGACCAGTTGCAACATATTGATGGCATATATGAGGAGTTAGATACATATGTAGTTAGTCGAGGAAAAAACCCGGCTAATTTTGGAGAAGGAACTTCAAGGGCAAATGAGGATGATGAATATACAGATGGTGACGAGCCAGCCGAGGAAGAATTTAACGATGAGGATGGGGAAGAAGAATTGGCTGATGATGATGATTGACCTTATTTGTACTTTGATGTTTAACTTTTTTAATTTGCTAGTTTAATGTACGTATCAACATAAGAAGATATATGTATTCTTATTTTGTGCAAGGAATGTGTTTATTTAATTGATGCCTCATCGTGGTAAAATTGCTTAAATTATATAACATTACTGTCATTAAAATACAAAAACACTAAGTAATTAATTGCTCCAAATGACAACGACAAGCTAGTATATTACGTATTTACTTTTTCTTTCCTAAAGTAATGTGAATGTTTCAACAGGTATGAAGCGTTTTTTTAGAAAAAAGAGGGGAAATAAAAAGGTAGGCGGGACATCAGCTGATGCGGTTGATGACACTCCTACTTCTCAGGTGCCGCATTCGCTTTCTACATAAGCCCTGGAGGATATGATCCAGATTTTTTCAGGCCCCCTGGCCCGTCTCAGTTGCCTCCTGGTTGGCGGCATGACTTCACTAGTTATGACATGACTGAGACCCAGGCCGTTCCCACACAGGGCGATCCCCCACAGGGCGAACCCACACAGTCCCCTGCTAGAGCTGCTCCATCTGGGTCTACTCAGCCCCCTTCAGACCCATCTAGCTCTGCCAGCCCATCGGTCCAGCAGGAGATCATGTACTATGATCCGAGGTCGCCCTATTACATCGGTGAGCCTGGCACATGGGAAGGAGGGCGGTTGATTATTTATCCCGAGGGGGATAACAGGTAAGTATCTTATTTTTTAAGTTTTTATCTATTTAATAATTAGTTAACGTTTAATTGTTAGTATTTCTATTAACTCTTGTGATTTTTATGTAGCTTTTGCCCCAACACTGATGCTACTCCGATACTGACGAGATGCATGAGATCTCAATGGAAAGAATCGTGGCCAACCTGGGGCGCGGTGCCCCCTCATATAAAGAAGCGGATAATGCAGGATTTTGAGGTGATAAATATGCATCAGGTTTATTACTAATTACGGTTTTTCTAATGATTATGTTTAAATAAAATATTTTGATATTATTTCAGGCTGAGGGTAAGTGGCATTCGGCTCTGGACTATAAAGTCCGTTCCAACTTCCCAAAGAAATACGGTGAGTTATTCAAAAATGCAATGTATAATGCGCGTAGAAAAGGAAAAAATGACCGGCTTCCTCTATGATCATCAATGGAAAATCTACAGAAATATTGGCAGACTCCCGAATTCTTGAAGAATAGCGAACAAGGGAAGAAAGCGCGAGCATCAAGTAAGGGTGGATCGCTCCATACCGGTGGCTCAGTTAGCGCTGCGACGCAGAAGATGCGATTGGTAAAGTAATTTAATTTATATGAATTACTATAATCGTTTTTTTTAATCTAACTTGTTCTCTTCTTTAATTTGTAGGAAAAAAAAGAAAAGCGGACAATTCCAATTCCTGAAATGCACAAGATCCGACATATCAAGAATGATAAAAAGGGCGGAGAAGTCCGGGTCGAGCCCCGCGCAAAAGAGGCCTGGGTAAGTTATTAAATTCAAACTTTTTTCGCACCAATCCTTCAACGTTTATACTTCATATTTGTACCGTTGATATATTTCTGTTTTTCAGGAAAGAGCTACAAAGGCTGTTGAAGAGTGGACCTCGACTCAACAATCTGAATATGGAAGCAGTACCCCAGCTCCCCTAACGCTCGAGCAAGAAATCAATTTATGGTTGGAGGTTAATGGAGGGGTGAAGAAGGGGTCCGCATATGGCCTTGCAACACTCTATTCATCAGATAAGCATAAGTCAAACTATTTGGGCTCATGTGCTACTGCTCCTTCAAGCTCTGCTGATCCTGAGGAAATGGCTCGGGTAAAAGAGGAGATTGCAGAGCTCAAGAGACAAAATGAAGCTATTGCGCATAGCAAATGAGGCTCATCAAAGACAAATGCAAGAAATGTTGCAAAAGCTCCTTAAGTGCAGAAAAAATTCCAAAGGAAAGCGAAAGAGCAGACGTCGACACAATTCGTCGTCTGAGTCTAATGCCGAGTCTAGTTCGGGTTCTAGCCAGTAGTGATAGTTGAACCATAATTTGATAATTGTAACACTATTACTGATGTTGATCGACTTGTTTCTATTGTTTGGCTTGTTAGCCTTGTTGAATATCGTTTATGAATCTGTTTTGGCTGGTTTTGCTACATGTTCTGGGTGTTGCTGAATTTACAGGTGGTGTAGGGCTAATTGAAGATTTTATATTGCAGGTTTTTACAGATTTTCGACCGATTTTCGGTCGACAAGTTGGTGAAAACGTTTTACCAACATTTCGACCGAAAGTCGGTCGAAAGGCCCTTCAACCGAAAGTCGGTCAAAAGGTCGATCGGTTTTCGACCGACTTTCGGTCGAAGAACTCGTCATTTAAGAAAAAAATTACACGTTCTCCGACCGACTGTCGGTCGAAAGCCGGTCGACCTTTCGACCGGTGTCGGTCGACACTGCTTTTTCGACCATCATTTATTCGACCACTGCAATCGGTCGAAGATCGGTCGAAATGTCGACCGTTCTCCGACCGTTCGGTCGGAAAAGACGGTTTTTCTAGTAGTGATGTAAGATTCTTTGCTTTCCTATTTTTTACAACTTTTCGTTGCCCTTACAACTCTTCATTCCAGCCTCTGTTATATAACCACTGCATAACAAATTAAATAAAGAAATCATAAGTGAAGGAGAGACCCAATAAATGAAAAACAAAATTAAAAAAAAAAAGAAAAAATGAAGAAGAAGAAGAAGAAGAAGATAAATAGAAATCCTAGTCTAAGAGAGGTCCCAAGCCACCTTCTTTATGATCACAATTATGGAATATAGAGATAGATGTAGAAGATTAAAAGCTTAATATTGGGATGTCCTGGCCAACATGATTGCTCGCTACTTGATGATTCAATAATAGATACACTTAAATTAGTATCAGTTTCATCTTTTCAAGATCAAAGGTTAAAGGCAACTTATAAATTGTAGTAATACTGAAGCGTAATTATAGTGTTATTTCATAAACTCACATAAACTGAAATTTTACCTCACGTAAGCAGTGACTTCTTTCAGAAGCAGACAATTATAATTTCTTAACCACTTTGTTATTTTGAGTCATCATACTTCAATCGATTTTATTAACTTTGTTAAAGAATCAAATAATATTTGTACCATAAGCAAAGTCACTAACTCTTGCATTATACTTCTCAACAATTTTGAAATGTTCAAAAGTAGGTTATGCATATCCATAAATCTGCAAAGCAAATTTTGTCTAGTTAAAAATGAAAGAAACACACAAAGAAAAAGAAAAATGGATATGAAAATAAAGCACAAAACAAATGAATTATTTATCGTAATATACCAACTCAAAGTCTTTTTATACAAGCCAACAGTTTACTTCACTTAAAAATTCGAAAAGTTTTCGATGCTTCAAGATTTTTATCACGTTCTCCAATAGAATCAAGAGAAAATAGTACCGCCCAAAGGGCTTCATATATAGAGGCGCACACCACAATCTAACCATCTTTGCCACCATATCTGATCAAAAGTCGGCGACAAAAACCTCACCGAAAGCCAACTGTAGATATTAAAACTAAACCATACCACCTCTAATAATCTATACATATTTATCTCTCCTTACACTTAAGATACTCTTAAGATACTGATAGCAAGTAGCATGGTTGGATAGGGATGGTGACTAATGCATGCCGAGTTGTGTGAATTTATAATCCTACAAAGGGATATTAAATTGCAAGAATTAATACAGGATTGCAAACGGTTACTCAATAAACTTTATATGGTTTGTCTATCCAAATTCTGTACCATATACATTCCAAGTAATATTAATACCATATTCATTTACATTATCATAATTACCAAATTTATTGTTCATTGATAGAAAAATTACGTTTAAACAATTGTTTCTGTTAGGAGTTTAGGAATAGTTTTTGAACATTTGTTTTTGTTAGCGTTTCATTTCAGACATTAATTATTGATCATTTATATTAATAGGTAACCTTTGGTCAGTTTTTACAGAATGCGCATGAAGAAAGAGTCATTGTTAGAACCACTTGTTTTCCTTACATTTTGATGGAATTGAAGCCAAAGAGCTATGTCCCTTATTTGCTTATAGTTTTCAATTAGAAGATATATAAATATAGATATAAATATAGATATAGATATAGATTTGGAGAGCCCTTTGCAGTCTTAGCCTATTATAGTGGCACTATTTAGAACTTAGCCAACATTTGCAAATTATCTCTCTATTCTAGCCCCTACTAAAATAGTTATAATAGAAATCTCAATGAAACCCCGTCTTTTACGTCAACTCCAGCTAACAAATTTCCTCAATTATTATATGGACAACCCACAATTGAAATCTCTTAGAATCAGTTTCTCTTATAATTCCTAACCATAGGGTCAATAATACAAAAATAAATAAATAAAGCCATATTCCACAAAGTAATTCCATAAAGAACTAAGGAAAGTAGAATTCAAGAGGCTCATAAAAATCTAGTTCAAAATGCAACTTTTGCTTTCTCTTCATTCTTATTCGATGAGCAAATTTCTTTCTTCACCATGTCCTTGCAGGGCATACAGTGGTTTATGGCATCATTACAATTAACAATCAGAAGTCATTTGTTATGTTCTCTACAAAGGAGGGAGAGTTCATGAAGAGATGATATGATTTATAGGAAGATCTTTGAAGTCTCTGATGTCACTATAGACCTTATTGATGATGTTTTGCGAGACTGTGGGATGTATAAACAACACTAGAGTAGTCTGCACAGACAAGAATATTGGGGTCATTCTGGGTTTATTTCTCTCCTATTTTCATAATATTTCTTTATGGACCTTTAGAAAATGGTTTAGCTATTGTCCTACCTTCCATGTTATCACTGCCTTTAATTTTAGGATTGTCAGCATGCTCCCAACCTATCACTCTACCATGTAATCCCATGTTTAGTTGGTTTATCTTTCATAAACATCCTAAAAAATCAATTTCATTGTTAAGTTTGTCCCACATCGATCGGAATGAGTGTCATTGGACTCCTTATATGGTCTTGGACAATCATCACCTCTTGAGCTAGCTTTTGGGGTTGACTTAGCCCTAAGGTCCATTTTCTTTAATATAGTATCAGAGCCAGGTCCATCCCAATTCTTTGTTCACCCGATGTTGGGTCCCGGATCTTATATTGTCCATGCACCAGTTGCCAAAGGCCTGGGCGTGCGGGGGGAGGGGGGGTTGTCCACGCACCAGTTACCAAAGGCCTGGGCATGCGGAGGAGGGGGGAGGGGATGGGAGGGCTGTTAAGTGATCCATGCTCAATCCACTCACCACTAAGGAAGATGGGGCGGTTGCCAAAAGTAATAGTACCCAACAAAAGTCAGGATTGATTTCCACAGGGAGCTTAGCGAAGTAATCTATTAGACTTAGGATGAATAATAACGAGTTCGCTTTTATGAATTGTCCGTATATTCCTAACGAATAAGGGCAAAAGTGTCTTAGCTACAAGTAGCAATTAATATAAATAAGCTAAATAATGACGATGGGTATAAACGATGAGAATGAGCTAGGGGTTTATCCACTCCAACATGATTCTCTTAGTTAAATACTTGTATTAACCTCGCAAATCATATGGGTATCGTCAATAGCCGGACCTCTAATGTATTCTTCAAAACCTCTGTGTCTCCCAAACGCACACGCAAGTATATGTGGTCGACAAGTAATAAAGTAGTGAGTCAAGTATCGTTTCCACGGAACTATTGTTACGACTGAATCCTAGCAAATAATTTCCTAAAAAATATTTAGAGATCTTTTTCAATGATGGTTGTAAATTTTACTAACTAAAGAGAACAATAATTAAAGACAAGAAATTGAATTCAAGTAATAGATAGTAAATTATTGGTTGTTATCAATAAAAGAGAGACGGTCCCGAGTCTGAGCTGCAAACAATCCAGTTGAGTTTTTCAGTTGATTCTACTTCTTGATTTCCTAGATTGCTAACTAATAGGTTAATTATATTCATAAAAACCTGTCGATTCTTCACGACTCTATGCAAGCTACTTTAACGCCTATATGTTTATGGAATTAAATCACATGCATGCATTAAAGAACTCTGTATTTAGTTAAGCAAGGTGAATAGGTATATGTCTATCCTACCCACAAATCGATTCCCTGATGCCCAGGTTCACAATCAAGCCTTATTCTTTCTTATGTGCATTCACAAGTTCCCTCTGTCGAGTTCAACTAGAAAACCGTAGATACTGTTTAATTATCAAGCCTCAACAACCAAATAATTAGGCTCAAGAAAGAATAAACAATCTGTAAATGGTAAATTAATAGGTAGAAATCAACTTTCAAACATCAACCTGCATGTAATTGCTCTAACCCTAGAACGATATATTATAAAACTAGTTTTGTATACGTGCGTTGCACGTGGTGTCCACGTCAATGAAAAAGCGTGGTAGTAGGAAAAGTAGAGAAATCGGAATAAACTCCAAATATAATTTTGGTACTTGTCTTGGATTGATGGATATTGTGAGGAGGCCGTGGATTATTTTTTTTAGAGCAAAAGATAAAGTAATTTTGTATTGAGGTAATGCTCAGGTTTATCAAGCTATGTATATCGTAATTTATGGCATTCCTTGCTTGATTGTTTACTATTATTTGGGCGCATCAACTGTATATGTGCAATTGTTAATTAAGAAAACTTTTCGTATCCAAGTCAATAAAAAAGCGTGGTAGTAGGAAAAGTAGAGTAATCGATATATATTCCAAATATAATCAGTACTCGTCATTGATGGATTGATTTTTTGAGAAGGCCGTGGATTAATTTTAGTTAGAGCAAAAGATAAAATAATTGTTTATTGAGCTGATGGTCCGTTTATCAAATTATGTATATCCTATTTTATGGCATCCGTTACTTAATCATTTACTGTTATTTGGGCGTATCAACTGTATGTGTAATTGTTAATTAATAAAACTTTCACAAAGTACAAGATTAAACAATTTGACAAACTAATCGACAAGAATTCTTGTCTTAATTGGAATATACACAGTGTAATTTATTTGACAGGTGACATAGTATTTTATATTTTGAGAAAGAATACATGTGAATAATGAAAAGAATGAATTAACAGGAGACTCCGTTCATCAATGCTCTGCTTTCTTGAAGAATAGAGAATTTAAAGGTAAAAAAGCTAGCAAAAGTCTACTTTTGTTGATGCTATTCAATTTAGACGTATGAAATAGAAAGATGAGAGCATAAGAATTAATTCAAATCAATATAAAGCTTGATATCTCTTGAGCTTCTAATTTTGTCCCATTCACATGGCCTTCTTAATCAACAGAGAATTGAGCCTGAAAAGCAAAGGCGAAATCAGGAAAACTTTGTATGCAAAACAAATGAAATTAAAAGAGAAGAAAACAAAAGAATTTTCAATAACATAGTACAAGAATAGTGGTCTAAGCATTATTCTTTTGCAACTCTTTGATACAAAAATTTAAATAGAACTCCTAAGCTTCGAAGCACTTTTATCATGAAGAATATGGAGCAAAACACCACGTTTGTGTCAACACACATATTAACCACTTAGCACTGTGAATCTAAACATATAGGAGATTTTTGGGTACATTTGTGAATGAATTTTAAATCCTCAGCGTATTTTGTTTACCTTTATCAAACAACCTTTTAAATTTTCAAAAAGTATCTAGGCTAGTATAGGAAAAGTATATATAGAATGTACCACAAAAAATTGTCTAATACAGTAGTTATCTAAAGTACCAGTGCTTCAATGATTGTATTTAAGATAACAGGATATCTTCTGAACCTGCGTGAATGTAGAATTTATTTTAGTTGTTAATATATTGCATGTAATTGAAGTTAGTAAGATAGGTTATTTTGTAACTAACCTAATATCTCTTTGTAGACGATGTTCTTGGTATATGTTTCTTTGCGGTGCTTCGGTTGCTCTGTCATAATCAATACTTTGGTTGTTGACATTGAAATTCCTCTTGATAGTGCAACATATAGTTGTCCATGCGAGAATACATGTTGCGGCAGGTACAGTCCAACATTGGGTATTGTTTGTCCTTGTGCTTTGTTTATTGTCATTGAGAAACATAATCGCACTGGAAATTGCTTTCTAATAAATTTAAAAGGGTAGCCTTCATTTTCAGGTGGAGAAAGCTGAATTATGGGAATAAATACAATTTTGGTAGCATTTTGGCCCGTAATAATTTCAGCCTGTATAACGTTGCTATCAAAAACTCTACATATCATTCGTGTACCATTACAAAGGCCGTTTGAAGGATCCAAATTCCTTAGCAACATGATCGGTGTATTTTTTTTCAAAACCAACCAACCTGTGAGCAGAATTGATAAATTATTGTTATGTTACTCTATTGAAATTATAAGCATAATTGCATTAATATGGAAATAAGAATTGGTGGGGAAAAGTTCTCAGCTTGTGTGCACGCAAGCACATAGGTTCCCTGGACATTAATTAGAATAAACAGAAAATTAAATTAGAAGTCCAATAATAATTCCTTGGATTTATACATTAGCATGAAGACATCGAATTTTCCCAATCTGCACCACCACTCTCCCTATAATTTTCAACTTGGTACTTGGTTTTTAAGAGACAGTAATGTGGTCATATCCTATGTCAGATCTTATACCAAAAATACAGAATTAAATATAACTGTACGAAACGACACATAATTTTTAAAATTTTAAAGTATTACCTCGGTAGTTTGTAGTTTTGATGTCACATAGTGCTACAACAGGGGTTTCAAGTATAATCTTTTGTAGCATATCACCCTCATATTTTGCCATGTCGCCCCATAAAGTTAACTTTTTGCGATCATACCTGATTTGACCAATTAAACATTACACTAATTGCATTGGGAAGCTTTCATCATACCAATAAATATTATTAATAATAGAGCTTACCTTTCGTTTATTATTACTATCTCTTTTCTTATTGATTTTCCTTGTCTAATAGTAGCATATGCTTTCACGAGAATGCCAACAGTGTATGCAAAGAGTATAAAATAACCAAGGCACATAAATAACTATGTATTTACATTATTAATTTAATTAAATATAAGCTATTGTAGATAAGTCAAAGAATAATAAAGAGATTACCGAAAATTGTTCCTTCTGAAAATTTCGATGCCTCTTCAAACGAAACAAAATTGTTTGAGAACATAACAGTACAAACTTGATTCTTGCATTCTTTGACTAATGTATGCTCCTTGAAAAAAATTTCAAACTCTTTGTGCCTTGACGGAAAATCAGGATTGACACCATTTATGACACTGTTGATGATGTAATAGGTTTTATTTTGTTGAAATTTTTTTTTGAAGCGTTTCAATAAGGTTATTGAAAACTATTCCTTGAATTTTGGTTCCCTGTAAAAAATATATATACTAAAATTAGTAAAATAACTAAAACTAAAGTCAAAAGATAGAGATTAAAATATGGATACATAAAGAACAGTATTACCTCTTCATCCACAAAGATAAGAGACCATCGCCATTGATTTTTATCTTTTTTGAATGGTTTTACCACCGCACTTCCAATCAGGAAGACTTTTAGTGTCTTATCAGAATCATATTTTCTTAAACTGTTAATTGGAACCCATTTGTTTGTATTTTCTGTTTCAGTTGCCATTGTTCCCAAACCTGCAATAAAATCTCAATAACAATTTTACTATTCTAACAATAACAAAGTAATATTATTGTCATAAATTATGAGAGATAAGAAGAAATATTTACCTCAGATAACCAAGACCGAAAGTTGCCTAAATGCAAGAGTGAAAATAGAAATTCTCTATTCTTAAATAACAGTATTTATATATTATGCAAGTATAATACACTCAGTCAATTAAAGAAAATAATATTCAATAAATTTTATAGATAAACAACTTTTGTTGGCATAACAATGATTAGTAAAAAATGAAAGATATATTGGTACTTACGAAATTTATTGATCCAAATAATCTGCACAAAGCACAGAATTTGTAAGTGAGGTTAGATATGAAATCATTCATATCAACAAGACAACAACATATTTTTGATTGATTCATAAGACAAATAAAGTAGATCAAAGATAGAAGAATCAGACAACACGAATCATGCCCTCAAAGCGCAGCCTTTCAAAATGCCACTACTATAAATTAATGAAATCCTCCCAAATCAGCAAGACAACAACGTATTTTTAATTGATTCATGAGACAAATACCGCATCACTCGAATTTAGATGTTTATGAAAAATATGAGGAATGACAATATGAAAGCCTTTCAAAATACCACTATAAATTAAGAGCTTCGATTAAATAACAAACAACACTAACTTTAAGAAACTCAATCAAATAATAAACAATACTAATTTTAAGAACAACTATAAATCTATACTATCTATAAACAATACTAACTTTAAGAATTAGCATTGTTACAATACTAAAAACAGACCTTTAATGTATATGTATGTGTGCATATAACTATGGTGCAAGCTACTTAATAAAAGAAAATTAACATAAACATTTAACTTTTAAAAAAAAACTCAAATCAATGAAATGGCTATGCAATGCAGTATGAGAGAAACTGGAATTTAGAAGAAGGAAGAGATTACCTCTTTTGTAGATGCCGTGAAACAAATAATAGGAAGAATGCAAAATAGGAGCTTCTTTTATAGGAGCTTTGGCCTCTTATACAAGAAATTGGAGTCATAATCAAATTGGGACAAACAAAACTGAAACCTAAACCTAATAGAAAATCGATTCCAAATCGGAATTAAGTACTATTTTAGTATAAGGAAAGAGAAAACAGAAATTCTAAATCAAAAACAACACCAAAACTAAAGTATAAGAAAAAGGAAAGAAATGACAAAGAATTGAGGAAGGGAGGCAAGATTTAGGAGGACTACGAAGACACTGATTGTAGGAGGAATACGGGACTGATTGTAAAAGGAA
The DNA here is from genome assembly GCA_037355625.1 of Petunia x hybrida. NCBI lineage: Eukaryota > Viridiplantae > Streptophyta > Magnoliopsida > Solanales > Solanaceae > Petunia > Petunia x hybrida. The sequence continues at coordinate 162,564 of JBBBVM010001019.1, read as the reverse complement.
ATAATTTGTGGGAATTTGGCTGTTAGTTTAGAGATATAATTATATCAACAATATTATAATATGTATTTAGGGTATTTAATGATAATTAAATTAGCGAATTTACAATTATATCCAACTTAAAATCACTTACGGAGGGTAAAAAAGTCGGTTGACATCTCACTAAGGGTCTCCTGCTTTTAGAATAGTATAGATTAAGGAGAAGAATAAGAACCCGTGTTGAAACTCCAGGCTGCTGCGTTCCAGAGAGAGGAATCCCCCATGAGTTTAAGTCTGCCCCCACTAAAATAATGCTCTAAAGTATTTATATAAAATACAAATTAATGGGGCAACCCAATCCAACTCCTAAGTTAATATGGATAACTATGACGTCTTAGCATGTAATCAATGGCATAGGCGGAAACTAAATGCACCGCCTAGACTTATATACATGCAACTTATCAAAATTTTGCATCACAGCCACTGCATAGAATATCTTCAACGTATAGCCACTTTTCAGCATATAGCTACACTCTTCAACTTGTGCTTGAATTGCTCGTTTTTGCCTTTTTTGCACTTGAATACTCCCTACAAGTATATAACACAATAAGTATGTGCAAATTATAATATATACACAAAAAGAACGAATAAAGTCCTAAAATTACGAGGAAATATTAAGGAAAAATAGGTGTTTAACGCCAACCATCACCCTCTCGAGATAGGGAGGATTTACCTCATCAAGCCCTATCGGGTCAATAATGAAGCTCTAGAAACCCTAGTCCAAACACCCCCGAGCGGGGATGACATTTTTAGGTCGTCCCCTTTAAATGGGGTAGGTCGCAACCAATGTAACCCAAATTCTCGCTAGTCTCCATTAACTTATGCATTCAACCCCCTTTCGGGTGACAAAAGCAAAGTAGGGTTAGGTTCAAGTACGACCATGCCTTAAACCCTAGTTAAGAAAGTATGATGGAGAGCTAGATCTATGTTAACCCATTGATTTTACAAGATTAAATGCAAGATTTAAGCTAAGATAATCATATTTTCATGAATAAACCCTTAGTATGAGTTTAGCTACTCATACTAGGGTCTAACACACACATAATGTAAGATGGAATGACAAGAATCGTGTAAGAATTTAGATTGAAGAATAAAATCCTTACAAAGATTCAAGTAGAAACCCTCCTTGTTCTCCAAGAATATTTAAAAAGCATAAAGTAATATTCTAAACTGAAAAATGGTCTATTTTCTCGGAGGCATAACAGCATATTTATAGGCATGAGTTTCAAAACTAGTCTAATATTTACGAGTTTGCTATTTTTCTTTTTTTACGCTAGGCTGCCGTTCATTCGTCGAGCCGCCTAATTAGTTGCGGGCTCGCCGCCTTCATGTTTTGCTAAGCATTCCTTTTCTTGTGCTATGCAGGTTCGCCGGGGCGCCATTCCAACTGCGGTCGACTTCAGGCTTCGCAAATTTTTAGACCTTTATGTGAGCATCGGCGGGTGCGCCGCTCATTCTGCTGAGTCGCCGATGATGTTCAGCGGTCCAGTCGGCTGGTCGCCGTTTGTATTGCGAATTGCTGTGAACTCTCCCTTCCTTTTGTAATAACCTAATTTTGGCACACAAAATTAAAAAAAATGCTAAAAATAGTCGTATTAGATTCTTAGGACGTTTCGTCAATTTTTTCTTGACTTCTGGTGTTTGTTTTAACTAATTTCGTCTTAATTAGGACGTTAAAAATTGAAAATTAACAAAAAATTATTTGTTATATGTTTAATTGTTATTCTATGTTTAAATTGTGATAATATTGTAAGTTTATGTGGTTTAATTTTAGTTAATTGTGTGTGTATAAATCATTTTAATGGCCATTTGTAAAAAAATCACAGCCCAAATACAAGTCCACCAGCCCATTTAATTACCCGGCCCACACCCATAATATATAAACCAAAAACATGGGTCATTTTGCTCATTTCTCCCTCAAGTCCCATGTGACTAGGGCCACCATGCCGAATTTTCCTCTCAATTCGCCGGAAATCGCTCCACGGCGGAGCCACCGGTCGGCCACCGCGCTGCCGCCGCCGGCCACCACCTCCGGTAGCCGGAAAAATACAAAAAGTATATCAATCGAAAGATCTCGACCTCCTCTTTCCATTTCTCAACTCCGTTTCTTCAAAATTCAAACCAATTTTCGTAGATCGGACTTTGAAATTCGGTACTCCGGCGACCCCATAACTTTTTCGGGTAAGTTTTTTGTTTCCTTTCTTACTTTCACTCTTCTCATTATCTTCCCACATCCCATCTCCCAAAATCCCTCTCCCTTTTACCCGTTTCCTTTTTGTTTCTTTTTCCGTTCCTGTTCTTCTTTTCTTTTCTTCTCTTTCTGATTCATTTTTTGTTTTTTGTTTGATGTTTGTTCGTTTGGAGCTATGGAGGTGGTGTGGGTTGTGTTTGTTTGATATGTAGGGGGATGTTGCAGTTTTTTTTTAACGGGGGGCAGTGGGGAGTTGTGATCGTTGCGATATAGGGGGTGTTCGGATTTGTGTCGTTGGAAATGATGGATTTAAGGCAGTGATGGTGATGTTTTTCTGTTTTGGGGCAGTGAGGGAAGGCTATGATGATGATGATTTATTGATGAACGGAGGCAGCGAGGTTGTTTGTCTGTGATAATGTTGTCCGATTGGAAAAAATGCTGTGGTAATTGAGATGGAGCAGCAGCTTATTGGAGCAGCCATGGCGAAGATGCCGCAGCGAGGCAGTGTCGATGGTGGTGTCGGAGCGATACAGAGGCAGCTGGAGGCTCGGCAACAGGGGCAGCAGCTTTCGACAATGGTTAGGCTAAACCAAATCTTTTTTACTTCTGCTTCATTTTTGTGTGTGCGTAAGTTGTTTAAGCATTTAGGCGAAATGTTTTAGTTTAACTTAGTTTGTAAAAATCAGTATGACGCATTAGCGTTGAATATTACGCTTATATTGAAAAGTCATGATGTGAAGGAATTGGCACTAATGAGGAAGTTTTAAATAGATGCACTCCTGGTCTGTTGTTCAAAGTATGATTTTCCTTGTTCGTTTTAATTTTTGATTAAGTGTTGAAGCTAAGTATGTAGGATGTCTGTTAGTAAAGCTTGTTTTAATTTTGATCATTAGTCTGTGTGTTGATGTCGCTCTAATCTTTGTTTAAATGTAAGTATAACATACTGTCCGTTTGAGAGTTGCACTTGCAGATTCGGTTAGTTTCTTTTTTCATTAAGCCTGTGTGTCCCTTGGTTTTGTTTTTTCTGCTTCTGTAAGTTTGCTAATCAGTTTGTTTTCCTTGCCATTCAATTCTGTCATGCTTTGGATTTCAAATGGAAACTTATGTAAAACCCGAGACTACGAGTTTTGAGTAGGTTTGTCTAGCTTTATCCCCTGGTGTACGCATAATGGTTTGTAAGTGGTTCAGATGATATCTCGCATTAGTCATGTTATTACCTCGCTGATTAGTTAGGATGAGTGTAAAACTGTTCTTTTTCTTTCAGATCGAATGCGAAGTTGATATGAATCTGTGAGAAAGTGTATTTGGCATGTTGAATTAACTAGAGTGTTCTGATTAGTTCAATGCTAATTGTGCAAGAGTTCATAAAGTGTTGATTGATTTAGTTGTCCAGTTAGGCATAAGGTGCCTCATTTGTTTGAGTTTAAGCAAGAATTTCAAGTGACTATTGCTTTAAAGCATGCTTGGTTTGAAACTTGGATTACTATAGCTATAAAGTTAGAATCTGGTTATCCTTTAGTATAGTTTAGTTAGCTTGGGGGCTGATTTAGTTTGTCTAGTTGGTCCTAGTTTCCTCTAATTAATGTAATGAGTATTGGGGGTCCTTTTAAGGGACCCTATTTGTATTATTTCAGCCTTAGGACAGTTTTAGGGGGGCTGAAACAGTGCCCTTCAACTGCTGTACTTTTGCTTGAAAAATGGGGCTAAAAGCACTCAAGTGTAGGGTGTGGGCTTGTACTTTTATACAAGTCCACACTCCACCTTTTAGCCCCACCTTTTAGCTATAAATAGAGGCATTTACTACCTTCTTTAAGACACAACTATCAGCTGAAAGAACACTACTACAAGCTGAAAATAGCATTAATTGAAAGCAAAAACACTTGAGAAAAATAGTAAGTTTTTTTGAAGAAAAGATTTAGAACCAAAAGCCTTTGCATCAAGGGTCTTTTGGGGTATAAATCTACTAGTTATAAGGGTTAAATAGAGGAGTTGAAGGGCTGTTTTAGGGGCTGCTTTGTTTGGTCCTGGTTGTTTTGTTTCATTTGCTTTTGACTTGGAATTTTCGGCACAAGGTAAACACAAATGAACCTTGTATTTATTTCGAGTTTATTTTGCTCTAAAAATGAAATAAAATCAGCATTATATTGGCCTTAAAAAATATGCTCATATGTGCTATTAGTTAATTTTTTTCTAAGTCTTGAATTTGTGCTAGAAATAATGAAAGTTGCTAGCTATTGCATATTTAAGAGTTTTATTTTTGTAGTTATCCTCAAATGTATGGAAATGTGATTGGAATAGGTATTTGGGACTGTTGTATATGATTAGTTTTTCACATTCACTAAAATTCAGCATGTATGTTCTCTTATTTTAAAATATGACCCGTTTTTGAAAAGAGGCTGTTTGTGCAAAATTTAAAAAAATCTGGACAGCATGTTAAATATTAGGCGAATTTAGATTTTTAACCATTAAAACCGCAAACGTCAAGCTCTGGCTATTTCTGCAATATGGGGTGTCTTTTCTGAAAAATTGTATGTATTTGCAAATCTGGAACATTTTTTTTTATAAAGTTTTTACCAACTTGGCTCTCTTTAAAAATTTGGACATATTTGGAATAAGTAGGCAAAAATAGGACATAAATGCAAAGTGAATCAAAAACTGAGTTCTGGAACGAGTAGGCTCAAAATTAGGACGTTTTCTTTAAATCTGACCACTTAAATCTAACCACATGTTATTTTATATGGCCATCATTTGGAATAAGAATAGAAATATAGTCAATTGTGCAAACAGACTTTAAAACTGTCCATTTTTGCAAAAAACCTTCAGCCCACACTATCATGAAGAGCCATTCTCTTTTTTCTAAAAGCAGCCCATAAAGCTGTTCACATTTTAACAAATAGCCTATTATATGTATATACTTTCATAATCCATATTTCAAGTGAAGGCAAATTTGAAATTTTCAATTTATCACTTAATAAATTTTAACGCTTGCACTTAACTAAATCGATTAGGCAAAATAATAGGACTAAGAAAACTTACATAATTAGGAAATAGTATAAGTACGATTTGTAATCTACTTATTAGGCTAAAAGGAAAACTAAATTGATTTAAATTAACTCTAAATTAATTGTTATTTTTGAAGTTAATTAAATTCTCTTAAAAAATAGACCAGTCCTTTGTAAGGTTGGAAATACGCAATACATTTTATTTTATGTTGAATCAAAGTGTAAATTCTTCCAGTCCTCTGTGAGGTTGGAAAAGAATTAACACTTTTAAATTTTTCCTGAATCAGAGTTTAAATTCAATCAACGGCAAAAGATAACAACCATTGTTTAATAAATTAAAAAATGCAACAATAAAGCAACTGTGCTCGGCACAGGACTTGAGGGTGCCTAATACCTTCCCGAGAGTCAACTGAGAACCTTACCCGAATCTCTAACGCAGACCATTAGACGAGTCAGAGGTGTTCCAAGGTACCTTTGGTGACTTGGCACACCTTAAACTATGTCAAGTGGCGACTCCGAGTTCTCTAAATAATTTTGTACCTTTTTGAACACCAGTCACGAGCCTTTAAATAAATAAACTCGCACATCGCAGTTAATATAATTTTTTAGGGCGTGACAGCTTGGCGACTCCGCTGGGGATGGTTAGTGAAAACTAGAATCTCCGGCTTTGATATATTGTCGCATGTTTTAATTTATTAAATGTTTGGTTATTATTTTATTGCCGTTATCACCTGAAAAGTTGAATGTTACTGCTTTGATATTTGTTGAACTGTATATATAAACTGTCTTCCTCCGCAACCCACTGAGTCTCTGAAACACACACACACGTGCACTTACCAGATTGCTTGTGGCATCTGGGACTTTCTTACTAAATTGCCCATGATTTAGGAGGAAGGCGTGACGGGGTTTTAGGCCGGACACACTGTCTCCGGATGGCCCTGATACGCTTTCCGCCCGGTTTGTCCACCGGGTTTTCAGCCAGTCTAGACACTGAGTCAGTTGTGTCACCTAGAGTTAAACCTTTAGGCCCAATTATCTGCATCATATCCGACTTAATGAGGTGCGATACACCGGTATTGCACTTGTCTAGGTTGACTACCTTTTGTCTGAACGGGACCCACTTCCCGGGAAAGACTTGTCTAAAAAAGCATTCTATGTGTTGCATGCGATTAGGAAAGGTTGTTATGCTGACCAAGTTGGGGAGAGACGGATTTCAAAAGAAAAAAAAATAGAAAAAAAAAAAAGAAAAATGAAAGGAAAAGTGAGGAAGAGGTTGAATTTTATGTTTTAAATGTAAATGTTTTGCTATTTTTATAAAATTGAGTCATACTGCTGTAATGGCAAATTTTTTGTAAAAACGCCAGTGTTTGCCGTCTTTTGTATATGTCAGTTTGTGTCGTTATAATGACGAAAATTTTACAAAAAAAAATATGTACATACTTAGTAGTTAGAAAGTCAAAAATTTTCGTGCCAGTTTTCACGCCGTTATAATGGCGAATTCTTAGAAAAAGGCTCGTATACCGATGTTGGGAGTTTTTGAGATCCAGTTTTTCACGTCGTTATGCCGGCGAATTTTTGCAAAAGTACTGTAGTATTCATCACTGGAAATGAAATTTTGTTTTGATGTCAATGTGGCGTCGTTGTAACGTCGAATTTTTTCTTTTATAAATTACATCTAAATACCAATGTTGGTAATTTCCCGGAGTCAGTCCTGATGCCGTTATGATGGCAAAATTTTTCGATTCTCTTAGGGCCAACTTTACGTCATTACAATGACAAAAGTTTTGTTGAAAATTGGAGTTTCGAATTAGCAGCTTAGGCATCTGTTTTGCTCTGTCGGTCAGTTGTTTTAAGTTGTTCTCAGGCTTTCAAACATTTGACACATTTTTTTTATAAGGAACAATGGCTGCATCATCTTCTAGGACAGTCAAAAGAAAATACCCTGCTGATGCCATTCCACCCTCTATTATGATGACTGATGGCCCACCCAAATCGGATAAATCTCTAAAGTCTTGGTGGGACACAATGAGTGAAATGCAGAAAGATATAGTCCAGGAGAAGATTGGTTTTCTGACTGACCTTGTGACTAAAACTATTGTCCCGCGGCGAGACTTGGTCAGTGCACTAGTTGGGTTTTGGAACCCAAACCAAAATACCTTCTGTTTTAAGGGGTTTGAGATGACGCCGACCCTCGAGGAAATAGCTGGGCTTCTTAAGCTGGATTTTGAGAAAAAGAATATGATTGCTCCGAGGAAGGTTAATGAGCGTGATTTTTTCAATAATATCAAGCTATGAACGGACCTCTCAATCGCTAGTGTTCGTCAAGGCTGGATTTCATTTGATTACCTTTATGATCGTTTTGGGGCCGATAATGGTTTTAAGAAGTATGGATTTGAGTTCCACGATAAGCTGAAATATGAAGATTGGGTACTCCTCTGTCCTAAGGTCTTTGTGTTTGCTTTGCTAGGGTTGTTGGTTTTCCCACTACCGGATAGAGCGATATCCATTAAGGTCAGTTGGACCATGGCAGCTTTGTATGGTGGAGCACCAGATGCCACTATCATCCCGACGATTCTGGGTAGTATGTTTCATGCTTTGACTCGATGCCACAAGGGAGAGAGCGGTTTCTTTGAGGGGTGTAACCTTCTATTACAGGTCTGGTTCTTGGAGCATGTACGCCCTTGCCCACCTCGTGATATTCTTAGGTGCTGTGACATCGATTATCTTGAATACCATCTCGAACACATCGAGAGGTATAAATTCCCACGAAGTGAGCCAGATTGGAGGTCTTTCTTGAACTCTCTCACGCCGGACAAGATTTTGTGGCAGTGTAGCTGGTTTCCTAAGAGGGAGGTTGTACACAGATGCGTGGATCGTCCTTTTCTCGTTCTGATGGGTTTGACAGCATCCCAGCCTTATGTTCCTCTGCGTGTACTTAGGCAGTTGGGTCGAAAGCAGGAGATCCCAATAGTTGAGGACATGAGTGCATATGCCTCAGACTATCCTCTCAACCCAGCTACTCTTAGAGGTGAGATCCTGCGCCTGTGGGATACTAGGAGGCACCTCGCAGAAAGCACACAGGTTCAGGATGGACTTAAGGGGGAGGTCGTTCGGGAGTATAAGTTCTGGTATTACCATCAGCCCATACCCAGAGAGATGCCCGCGAGGTCGAGAGCAGGCATGGTTGACACTGAGGCCAGGCTGGATATGCAGGTTCAGCTTGCTAGGCACGAGATTAGGAAGGAATACCGTGATACCATACAAAGCTTAATTGCAGAGAGGGATGCCGCCAGAGCTGCTCAGTCAGAGAGTGAGGGTTTCGCGCATCAGCACCTAGACACAGTCAGACGACTCCGTGTCATGCACTCACAGGCATTGACAGAGCGGGATGCCGCCAGAGCTGCTCAGGCAGAGAGTGAGGGTTTCACGCATCAGCACCTAGACACAGTCTGACGACTCCGTGTCATGCACTCACAGGCATTGACAGAGCGGGATGCCGACAGGGCAGCTTTGTTGGAAAGCAGGAAAAGGGAAGAGTATCATCGCCAGGATGCCATAGATTCTCGAGCTCGACTTGACAGGGCATTAGAGCAGGGTGAGCAGCTCAGAGGGCTAGCACAGGACCGACTTCGAGATATACAGGCTGCAGGACGGACCATCAGTGTAGCTTATCGGCAAGTTTATGACTCCGCTACATATGTGGCACGGTCCATCGATGAGTATAGGAGGCTTCCCGCAGAGGACATACTCCCACATGTGCTTCCCTTCGTCATTAGAGTTGCGGCAGATTTGAATGGATTGCGTCGTACTTTTGCAGAAGGCCCGCCAGCAGATCCCGTGGAGCCATTTGAGTTCGACCCAGAGGAGCCAGCTGACTTTGTGCCCCAGTCACCTTAGTAGATACATCAGGCCAAGATGATGCAGATTATTGCTTTTTGTCATTTATTTTGCATCCTGGCATTGTTGTACTTTATGTCGCTTTTGAATTTGGCATGTTGTAATTTATTTTCACCTTTTTAAGTCATTTGTACGTTCCTTTTGGTCGTGCTCCGGAAGCACCGTATGTACTCTTTATTTTGAAGTAATGAAAATATTTTGCTTATTTTTATGTGTCAATTCATTTCACCCTCTAGCCTCACTTGAAAAAAAAAAGAAAAAAAAAAAGGAAAAGAAAAGAAAGGAAAAAAAAAGAAAGAAGAGAAAAGAGATCAAATAATACACTTGGGGATCTAATCTAAACCAATTTGGGATGACGCATAACGACCTTAGGCATTGTTTAGGCCGACGAGCAAATTCATATTCCATGCTATCTTATTGCACTAACGTGTTTTGATTTGTTTAGAGCTTGAGCAACTGCCGTGCTGGCCCCACATTCCTATTCCACCAGAATCAAGGGACCACTGCCTGTTCCAGAAGTGGTTGAAGCACCTCTTCAAGAAGACACTCCAGCAACGATGGCCGAAGAAACTGAGAACACTGAGCTGGTTCGCTTGGCTGAACAACAGGCTAAGATGGCCGAGGATTTCACGGCCATGAAAGAAATGATGATGCAACTGGTCCGTAACTTGTCGGCAGTTCAGGCACCTCCTGCTCCGCCAGGTGCTGCTGGTTTCACGACGAATGCTCAGCCACCAGGGCAAGGGCAATCTACAATGGCAGAAGACCCCCGTTATCCTCCAGGGTTCGGTCCACATCCAGAAACTGACAACGTAGCTGGACCCTCTACTATACAACCTGGGGCACAATTCCCACAACATGGACAACATGGCCAAGCCCAAGTTCCTGCCACAGTATTCACTGTTCCTGCAGGACACACTTTGCAAAGGTCAAACAGTGACCCACAGTTGAGGGCTCGTGATCAACAATTCGACCAAACCCGGGGTAATGTACTCCGCCCCACTGAGTCGTATGATCATGGACACCACCCAGAATCACATGCTGATGTCGAAAGATTGGGGAAAACAGAAGAGGCTGACTTTGCTCGGAAATTGAAAAGCCTGGAGCAAACTGTGAAAAACATACAAGGGCAAGGGGGTAAAACCAGTATTTCATACAAAGACATGTGCTTATTCCCTCATGTGCCATTGCCTGAAGGCTTTGTTGTGCCCAAATTTGATCCATACACTGGGCAAAGTGACCCGAGGATCCATGTGAAGATATACCTTAACAAAATGAGGGGTATCGAGAAGGACGAATTATTGATGGCGTACTTTGCGGACAGTTTGGGAGGACCGGCCACAGAATGGTTTGTGCAACAAGATGTTTCAAAGTGGGTCACCTTTGACGACATGGCCAGCGCTTTCTTGAACCATTATGGCTACAAAATGGAGGCTGCTCCTGATCGTTCTTCTTTGAAGACGATCACAAAGAAACCAGGTGAAAGTTTCAGGGAGTATGCCTACAGGTGGCGCGAACAGGCGGCACGTGTGAGTCCTTTGATCCCAGATGAGAAAATGGTTGAAGAATTCGTCGAAGTGCTTGACGAAACTTACTACCAAGCGATGGCCTCTGCCCTTGGGAAGCAATTTAGTGAAGCAGTAAAAATTGGGGAGATGATCGAAAGAGGAATCAAAGCAGGCAAGATTGTTAGCCAAACAGCTTTGAGAGCCACGACCCAAGCGTTGCAATAAGGGTCAGGTACTTTTGGGAAGAAGAAAGAGAAGAAAGATGAAGTAGCAATGGTTGGTCTTGGACCGACAAGAAATGATGGGAGATACAACGACCGTCAAGGGTACATTCAGGCACCCCCGCCACAACAATTCTATCCAACTCATGGCCAAAATTTGCCATGCCGCAGTTCTCATTCCCTGTAAACGCAGCATCTTATGCTCAACCTCTATCTGGTCCACAATGGCGTCCACCCCCTGCTCCAGTCCAATATAACAATCAACAGGCACATACTCAATTCCAGGCTCACCAGGAGATGCCTTATCGACCACGAGGTCCGTCGGGCTTTCGTCCAAACATGCAACAGAGAAACATGCAACAAGAGAAGAGGCAGTTCACCCCCACTGGGGGAGACTTACACTAATTTGTTTGAAAAGTTGCAACAAGCCAATCTATTGAAGCCAATCCCGGGAAAAGTGAACCCCAATGGAAGAGTTGATCATTCACGCCATTGTGCGTTTCATTCTGGAGCACCTGGACATGACACAAAATCCTGCTGGGAACTCAAAAGGGTAATCCAGGCAATGATAGACAATAATCAGATAAAAGTCGTGGGGGATGAAACACAAAATGTGAATCAAAATCCTTTACCAGCTCATGATGTTCAAAACAACGTACCCATGGTAGGGATGGTATGCATAGAAGAGGACTTGAAAGGGAAAGCCGCCAAGCAGATTGTGGCAGTTGGTCCCTCCCCAGACATCAAAGGCCCTGAGCCATTTATTGTTGTAATCAGGGGAAAGTCAAGTGCGTCTGTTGTCAACAAAGCAAAGCAAGATACTGCTGTTGAGCCAAGTTTCACAATTCCGACTGCAAAACAGGAAAAAGTTCATGACAGTGCACCAACATTTATTGTGCAAGGGGCATCATGCCAGAAAACTCCGGTCTTCGAGGTTAAGGCAAAGAAGTGTGAACCGGTTATCATCACTCAAGCAGCGCAACTCCCTGTCAAAAGTACAAAGGCTGTTCCTTGGAACTACAACAAGACAATTGTGTCTTACGACGGGAAAGAAATCATGGAGGTTGCTGCAGATGTAAATGGTCTAACCCGGTCCGGGAGATGTTTTACCCCAGAAGAATTGAGAAAGGCAAAGCCAGGTCGAGAAGACCAAGGACCCATCAAAGAGCCTGTGTCTGAGAAAGAAGCTGAAGAATTTTTGAAGAAAATGAGATCGACAGATTATTCTATCGTCGAGCAATTGAGAAAGACTCCAGCTCAGATATCACTCTTGTCTCTACTTATGAACTCTGAAGCACATCGCAATGCACTGTTGAAGATATTGAATGAGGCCTACATTCCTGAACAAACTACTGTGGCTAATCTGGAAGCACTTGCTGGCAGAGTATTTGAGACTAATCGTGTGATGTTCACCGATGAGGAGCTGCCAGCAGAAGGAACCGGTCATAATCGAGCGCTTCATGTCTCAGTTAAGTGTGAAGACTCCTATGTCACACGTGTTCTAATAGATGGTGGCGCAGGATTGAATATTTGCCCTCTGTCTACACTGAAGAGTCTAAGGGTGGATATGAGCAAAATCAGGGCAAGTTCCTCTGCTGTTCGTGCTTTTGATGGTGGAGTTCGAGAATCTTTGGGCATCATCAATCTTGAGTTAACCATTGGTCCCGCTACCTTCAGCATTGAGTTCCAAGTCATGGAAACGGATGCATCGTACAATCTGTTATTGGGCCGACCATGGATTCACATGGCTTGTGCAGTACCATCCACAGTTCATCAGGTGGTCAAGTTTACTTGGGATAATCAAGCTGTCGTGGTTTATGGAGAGGATGACTCACAGTTTAACAATAGCCTGGACGTACCAGCCCTTGAAGCCGTCACTACACGCCCGACCATCATGTATCAAACCTCCGATGTGGTGTATGTGGAAAAAGTAACAGAAGGGAAACCTATACCCATCCCAAGAGTGTCAGAGACGTCTATCATAATGGCGTCCGAAATGTTAAAACATGGTTTCCAATTTGGAAAGGGTTTGGGAGCGTCACTACAAGGCAGGGTAAATCCGGTTTATCCAAATGGCGTGCAAGGCACATGGGGACTAGGTTTCAAGCCAAAAGCAGCTGATCGCAAGCAAGCAAAGAAAAAGAAGTTGGAAGTTTGGTCTCTCCCAAAGCCAATTCCGTGTCTCGCTCAGTCTTTTGTGGGTTATATTATGAAACCAAAGGTTGTCGCTACAAATGTCAACACAGTGGAAGACAATCAGGATGCACCATTTGATCTAGGTGGCATTTTTGAAATCTGCATGGTACAGCCGGGTGAAGGCTCCAGTAATGCTTCAATTCAGTACATTGGCCCGGACGTGCACCTGACTAACTGGAATGCAACTCCCTTCCCCATCAGGAAGGGGTCTTGGTAGACTGTTGTTTTACAGTTTTCTTTTGAATACACTTGGATATTCTAAGGGTTGTATGCCAAGTTTATTATTTTGCTCATCTTTCCTTTTGTAATTCAAACCCTTTTTCATTAATGAAAGGCCCAAGAGCCAAGCTTTCCTTTAATCTCTGTTCATATTCCTAATTTTATTCTATTTTTGTTTATCTGTAGTGATATATCTGATGGCCCTGATATCATGACATGTTCAAGGAACTTATCGTCCATCCAAGGACCGCAATCTGACTTCGGCTCCATAACCATAGTTGAGGTTGAAAGTGATGAAGAAGATATTGGGGAATTTGTTAACAATACTGAATATGATGGGGAACAGGCTGATTTTGAAATAGGCCTGGAAGTTGAACGCCACGAGAGCAAGCCTAAACCCAATTTGGCTGATACGGAGGATGTTAATCTTGGGGGCCCCGATGATGTGAGGGAAACCAAGATAAGCATGTATGCCCTACCTGAAGTGAAGAACGATATTCGGAAAGTGCTCTTTGAATATCGAGATGTTTTTGCATGGTCATATGATGAGATGCCGGGTTTGAGTTCTGAATTGATAGTCCACGAATTGCCAATTCAACCCGGTTTCCCTCCAGTGAGACAAATGCAACGGAAGTTCAAGACTGATATGATCAAGAAAATCCATGATGAAATAATGAAACAGCTGGATGCGAAAGTAATTCAATCGGTTCAGTACACTACTTGGGTTGCAAATGTTGTTCCGGTTCCTAAGAAAGATGGAAAAACAAGGATATGTGTTGACTATCGAGATTTAAACAAGGCAAGTCCCAAAGATAATTTCCCATTGCCTAATATTCATACTCTCGTAGACAATTGTGCCAAACATGAGATACAATCCTTCGTTGACTGCTATGCTGGATATCACCAAATCCAGATGAATGAAGATGATGCGTACAAAACGGCATTCACTACGCCTTGGGGAACTTATTGCTATAGAGTGATGTCGTTTGGTTTGAAAAATGCTGGGGCAACCTACGTGTGGGCTATGACTGCCATTTTCCATGATATGATGCATAAAGAAATAGAAGTATACGTGGATGATGTGATCATCAAGTCTAGAACTGCTGAAGAACACGTGAGAGATCTCAGAAAGTTCTTTGAAAGGCTCCGTAGGTACAATCTGAAGCTGAATCCAGCCAAGTGTGCATTTGGTGTGCCTGTTGGAAAACTGTTGGGTTTCATTGTTAGTAGGCGAGGTATTGAACTGGATCCCGCAAAGATCAAAGCAATACAAGAATTACCTCCGCCTCGAACCAAGAAGGACGTTAAAAGCTTTCTAGGCAGGTTGAATTACATCAGTAGGTTCGTTGCTCAACTTACCACAATATGCGAGCCGATCCTCAAGTTGTTGAAAAAGAATGCATCAATTGCATGGACCGAGGAGTGCCAAGAAGCCTTTGACAAAATCAAGCAATACTTGTCAAATCCTCCTGTTTTGGTTCCGCCTGAGCCTGGCCGACCATTGTTTTTGTACTTGTCAGTCAATGAAAACTCCTTTGGTTGTGTATTGGGGCAACATGATGCCTCGGGAAAGAAAGAACAGGCTATTTATTATCTGAGCAAGAAGTTCACAGATTGTGAGGCCAGATACACTTTGTTGGAAAGGACGTGTTGTGCCCTAACTTGGGTTGCACAAAAGTTGAAACATTATCTTTTGTCCTATACCACTTATCTGATTTCCCGGATGGACCCATTGAAGTACATATTTCAAAAGCCAATGCCAACTGGCAAACTTGCAAAATGGCAGATCCTGCTCACAGAATTTGACATAGTTTATGTCACCAGAACTGCAATGAAAGCTCAAGCCTTAGCTGATCATTTGACTGAAAATCCGGTGGATGATGATTATGAGCCATTGAAGACTTACTTCCCTGACGAGGAGGTAGATGTGCTCGAAGAACTGATTAATGAAGAAGAGCACGTGTGGAAAATGTACTTTGACGGTGCTTCTAACTCAAAGGGTCATGGCATTGGAGCAGTCCTCATCTCTCCCACGGGACATTACTATCCAGCAGCTGCCCAACTCCGCTTTAGTTGCACTAATAACACATCTGAGTATGAAGCATGCATAATGGGTTTGCGTATGGCTCTAGACATGGACATCAAAGAATTGCTGGTGATCGGAGATTCAGATCTTTTAATACGCCAAATGAAGGGTGAATGGGAGACTCGAGATCTTAAGTTGATTATGTACAAGCAGTGTATGGACGACCTTCGCCAAAAGTTCGATGTTCTAAAGTTTAGACATGTTCTCAGAATACATAATGAGCTGGCTGACGCATTGGCTACATTAGCCTCAATGCTTGTCCATCCTAATAAAGCCCATATTGATCCGTTAGAGATTCAGGTCCAAAGCCAACATGCATACTGCAATGTGATTGAAGAAGAAATTGACGGTCAACCGTGGTACTTTGATGTCAAGAAGTTACTTCAACATGGGACATATCCTCCAATGGCAGAAAATAATCAAAAGAGAACCCTTCGACGACTGGCAAGTGGTTTCTTTTTGAGTGGAGGGGTGGTGTACAAAAGAACACCCGATTTGGGATTGTTAAGATGTGTGGATGCAACTGAAGCCACGAAAATTCTCAATGACATGCATTCGGGGATCTGCGGACCCCACATGAGCGGGCACGTGCTAGCTAAGAAAGTACTCAGAGCAGGATACTTCTGGCTTACCATGGAACATGACTGCATTACTTTTGTGCGAAAGTGTCATCAATGCCAAGTACACGGTGATTTGATACATTCACCTCCTTTAGAGTTGCACACAATGTCAGCCCCTTGGCCTTTTACAGCGTGGGGGATGGATGTTATCGGGCCTATTGAACCAAGAGCATCAAATGGGCACAGATTCATTCTGGTTGCAATAGATTACTTCACCAAATGGGTTGAGGCCGTGACTCTCAAATCCGTGACCAAGAAAGCTGTGGTGGATTTCGTTCATTCTAACATTATTTGTCGCTTCGGTATCCCAAGTACCATCATCACTGATAATGCGGCAAATCTGAACAGTCATTTAATGAATGACGTGTGTGAAAGATTCAAGATCATGCACCGAAATTCCACACCTTACCGACCAAAGGCAAATGGTGCGGTTGAAGCAGCCAATAAGAATATCAAGAAGATCCTCAGGAAAATGATACAAGGATCTCGTGATTGGCATGAGAAGTTGTCTTTTGCTTTGCTTGGTTACCGCACAACTGTGCGCACTTCCATATGTGCAACCCCGTATTCATTGGTATACGGAACTGAAGCAGTCATACCCGCTGAAGTTGAAATACCATCTCTCAGGATCATTGTGGAAGCAGAAATTGAGGACACGGAATGGGTCAAAACCCGATTAGAACAGTTGTCATTCATTGATGAAAAGAGGCTCAATGCAGTTTGTCATGGTCAATTGTATCAACAGAGAATGGCCCGAGCCTACAACAAGAAAGTGCGCCTCCGCGACTTGAAAGAAGGGCAATTAGTCTTGAAAAGAATCTTTCCTCATCAGGAAGAAGCTAAAGGAAAATTTGCTCCAAATTGGCAAGGGCCATACCTGGTAAAGAAAGTATTGCCAAATGGCGCCTTGTACCTTACAGATCCGGAAGGCAGGACAACTGAAATACCCGTCAATGCAGACGCGGTCAAGAGGTACTACATTTGACTCCAAGATGGCTTTCAAATCGGGATGAATGCAAGACTTTTGTTCTCTTTTGCTATCCCAAATTGTATCCCTTATTAGCACTTTGAACATTGTACTTTCGAGACATGTTCTCCGTTTGGAATCAATGTAATTGTACCAAAATGAAATGAAACTGAAAAGCATCAAAAGAAACCTGGGCATTTGCCTAGAGCTACGTCTGACCTGATTCCTCTCAAAAGGATACGTAGGCAACCATTCTTGTGCGGTCGCAATAAGAGAAAATTCCTCTTTCCCTGTTTTCTTTTATTGACGCAAAACTTGCTTCCAAGTTTGCGGCCAACATCAAAGGAAATTTAGATTCCCCTTTTCATGCTAAACTAGGGCAGAAGTTTGTTTTTATTTTATTTCATAAATAAAATAAAATAAAAAACAAACTTCTATCATTTTTGTATCATCTAATCACATTTTTCAAGAGATGTTGGTGTTGTAAATTGAATTGAAAAAAAAAGAAAAAAAAAAGCGAAAAGAAAGAAGTCTTGTCGGTGAAAACCTTAGAAGGCGCCGCAAGACAAACAGTGAGGAAAAAGATCAAAGAGAGAGGCTAGTTGGCGAAAACCCGAAAGGGCGCTACTAGTCGACTTGAGAGTCACCTCAACTTGGTTATGGTTTGATATCTTCCGTGGATCAACTCTCAACAAACAAGTGGCACTGGTCGGACGAGGTCATCCAAGATACATGTCATGATCATCAAGGCTGCCAGTATATTGCCAGATAAGTTTCCCTTTTCAGAAAGACGTTCCCTGTCCAAACGACTTTCGCCCTTAAACTTTTTTTTATTTCCATTTTGTACATCTTGCCTCACCATTAATTCCTCGCCCTTTCGGCGCTAACCTCACATGAGCAACAAAAGAAAATTGCAAAACTCTGTCTTTCAGGATTCAGGTTTAATTCCAGCGAGCAGGGCACACCCTCGGCAATGGGAAAGTTCTCAGCAAGTCATGATCAACATTGATAATTGGAGCCCAGCACGGCACATCAGGCCGGAAGGACGACATACCAAAATTGTATCATGAAGAGTGGATATGTTTGGGAGAAGCTTTAAGCGTTGTTCATCCCACAGTACTGTGAAGAATAGAACAAGAGTCACTAAGCTTATTTGCAAGATCCGAAACAGGGTGTATCCACGATGCAAGAAAGTAAGTGTGACATTTGCTATGTTGCTAAGAAAGAGCTAGGACTACTTGAACTGGGATAGTTGCGCTATATGTCAGACGGAACTCCATTCTCTCTTCAAGTCAATTCCCGCTAAAACACAATGTCATTTCTTTTCCATATCAAGATCTGCTAAAAGATAGCGATCATTTCCTTTTCGAGTCAGTTCGCTCAAAGATAGCGTCATTTCTTTTCCATATCAAGATCTGCTAAAAGATAGCGATCATTTCCTTTTCGAGTCAGTTTGCTCAAAGATAGCTTCATTTCTTTTCCATGTCAAGATCTGCTAAAAGACAGCGATCATTTCTTTTTTCGAGTCAGTTTGCTCAAAGATAGCTTCATTTCTTTTCCATATCAAGATCTACTAAAAGATAGTGATCATTTCCCTTTCGAGTCAGTTTTCGCTCAAAGATAGCGTCATTTCGTTTCCATGTCAAGATCTGCTAAAAGATAGCGATCATTTCCTTTTCGAGTCGGTTCGCTCAAAGATAGCGTCATTTCCTTTCCATGTCAAGATCTGCTAAAAGATAGCGATCATTTCCTTTTCGAGTCAGTTTTGCTCAAAGATAGCGTCATTTCCTTTCCATGTCAAGATCTGCTAAAAGATAGCGATCATTTCCTTTTCGAGTCAGTTTTCGCTCAAAGATAGCGTCATTTCCTTTCCATGTCAAGATCTGCTAAAACACAGCGATCATTTTCCTTTCAAGTCAGTTTTGCTAGAAGATAGCACTCACATTCAGTTCAACTCATTTGCGCTCAAAGATAGCAACCACTTCCTTTTCAAGTTAGTCCTGCTCGAAGATAGCAACCATCCCTAGCTTCAAGTCAAGACCTGGTTGAAATAGATGCGACCATTTCAAGTTTCAGATGATGCTTGCCCATACAACGGGCGATGGAGCTGTCTTTCAAGCCAAGATTTACCTCAAGGAAACATGAAGATTTAGGCTAGGGATTGTAATTTTACATTTTCCCTTGTATTTCCATTCCTTGTAAAGCAATGACCACCAGCAAGCGACCAGTAATCAGCAGCGACAGCCTCTTAGTAGTCTAGAGTGTCTAGTATCAGCTCCAAGTGTGTCTAGAAGAGTCTCTGGTTTGTATTAGTAGTCTAGAGTGTCTAGTATCAGCCCCAAGTGTGTCTAGAAGAGTCTCTAGTTTGTCTTAAGTAGTCTAGAGTGTCTAGGGTGGTCTTACTGAGTCTAGTTGAGTCTAGTGTCTGTTTGAACGCGGTAGTCCCAGCTACCGCACGTGAGGAACTACACTGACCTGATTCCTTAGTCCAGGGATATGTAGGTAACCTTGTTATCGGTTAGAACCAAAATTCAGGGTACGGTCACCATATTTGCAGAGCGTGCTCTCGACTAGAGCCGAAAAGCCAAAATTAGTTGTCGATTACTTCTTTGTCCGAAAACTCTTCGTGTTCCCGAACAAAGAGGGGCAGCTGTAATCACCTAATTTTGGCACACAAAATTAAAAAAAAAATGCTAAAAATAGTCGTATTAGATTCTTAGGACGTTTCGTCAATTTTTTCTTGACTTCTGGTGTTTGTTTTAACTAATTTCGTCTTATTTAGGACGTTAAAAAATTGAAAATTAACAAAAAATTATTTGTTATATGTTTAATTGTTATTCTATGTTTAAATTGTGATAATATTGTAAGTTTATGTGGTTTAATTTTAGTTAATTGTGTGTGTATAAATCATTTTAATGGCCATTTGTAAAAAAATCACAGCCCAAATACAAGTCCACCAGCCCATTTAATTACCCGGCCCACACCCATAATATATAAACCAAAAACATGGGTCATTTTGCTCATTTCTCCCTCAAGTCCCATGTGACTAGGGCCACCATGCCGAATTTTCCTCTTAATTCGCCGGAAATCGCTCCACGGCGGAGCCACCGGTCGGCCACCGCGCTGCCGCCGCCGGCCACCACCTCCGGTAGCCGGAAAAATACAAAAAGTATATCAATCGAAAGATCTCGACCTCCTCTTTCCATTTCTCAACTCCGTTTCTTCAAAATTCAAACCAATTTTCGTAGATCGGACTTTGAAATTCGGTACTCCGGCGACCCCATAACTTTTTCGGGTAAGTTTTTTGTTTCCTTTCTTACTTTCACTCTTCTCATTATCTTCCCACATCCCATCTCCCAAAATCCCTCTCCCTTTTACCCGTTTCCTTTTTGTTTCTTTTTCCGTTCCTGTTCTTCTTTTCTTTTCTTCTCTTTCTGATTCATTTTTTGTTTTTTGTTTGATGTTTGTTCGTTTGGAGCTATGGAGGTGGTGTGGGTTGTGTTTTTTTGATATGTAGGGGGCTGTTGCGGTTTTTTTTTAACGGGGGGCAGTGGGGAGTTGTGATCGTTGCGATATAGGGGGTGTTCGGATTTGTGTCGTTGGAAATGATGGATTTAAGGCAGTGATGGTGATGTTTTTCTGTTTTGGGGCAGTGAGGGAAGGCTATGATGATGATGATTTATTGATGAACGGAGGCAGCGAGGTTGTTTGTCTGTGATAATGTTGTCCGATTGGAAAAAATGCTGTGGTAATTGAGATGGAGCAGCAGCTTATTGGAGCAGCCATGGCGAAGATGCCGCAGCGAGGCAGTGTCGATGGTGGTGTCGGAGCGATACAGAGGCAGCTGGAGGCTCGGCAACAGGGGCAGCAGCTTTCGACAATGGTTAGGCTAAACCAAATCTTTTTTACTTCTGCTTCATTTTTGTGTGTGCGTAAGTTGTTTAAGCATTTAGGCGAAATGTTTTAGTTTAACTTAGTTTGTAAAAATCAGTATGACGCATTAGCGTTGAATATTACGCTTATATTGAAAAGTCATGATGTGAAGGAATTGGCACTAATGAGGAAGTTTTAAATAGATGCACTCCTGGTCTGTTGTTCAAAGTATGATTTTCCTTGTTCGTTTTAATTTTTGATTAAGTGTTGAAGCTAAGTATGTAGGATGTCTGTTAGTAAAGCTTGTTTTAATTTTGATCATTAGTCTGTGTGTTGATGTCGCTCTAATCTTTGTTTAAATGTAAGTATAACATACTGTCCGTTTGAGAGTTGCACTTGCAGATTCGGTTAGTTTCTTTTTTCATTCAGCCTGTGTGTCCCTTGGTTTTGTTTTTTCTGCTTCTGTAAGTTTGCTAATCAGTTTGTTTTTCTTGCCATTCAATTCTGTCATGCTTTGGATTTCAAATGGAAACTTATGTAAAACCCGAGACTACGAGTTTTGAGTAGGTTTGTCTAGCTTTATCCCCTGGTGTACGCATAATGGTTTGTAAGTGGTTCAGATGATATCTCGCATTAGTCATGTTATTACCTCGCTGATTAGTTAGGATGAGTGTAAAACTGTTCTTTTTCTTTCAGATCGAATGCGAAGTTGATATGAATCTGTGAGAAAGTGTATTTGGCATGTTGAATTAACTAGAGTGTTCTGATTAGTTCAATGCTAATTGTGCCAGAGTTCATAAAGTGTTGATTGATTTAGTTGTCCAGTTAGGCATAAGGTGCCTCATTTGTTTGAGTTTAAGCAAGAATTTCAAGTGACTATTGCTTTAAAGCCTGCTTGGTTTGAAACTTGGATTACTATAGCTATAAAGTTAGAATCTGGTTATCCTTTAGTATAGTTTAGTTAGCTTGGGGGCTGATTTAGTTTGTCTAGTTGGTCCTAGTTTCCTCTAATTAATGTAATGAGTATTGGGGGTCCTTTTAAGGGACCCTATTTGTATTATTTCAGCCTTAGGACAGTTTTAGGGGGGCTGAAACAGTGCCCTTCAACTGCTGTACTTTTGCTTGAAAAATGGGGCTAAAAGCACTCAAGTGTAGGGTGTGGGCTTGTACTTTTATACAAGTCCACGCTCCACCTTTTAGCCCCACCTTTTAGCTATAAATAGAGGCATTTACTACCTTCTTTAAGACACAACTATCAGCTGAAAGAACACTACTACAAGCTGAAAATAGCATTAATTGAAAGCAAAAACACTTGAGAAAAATAGTAAGTTTTTTTGAAGAAAAGATTTAGAACCAAAAGCCTTTGCATCAAGGGTCTTTTGGGGTATAAATCTACTAGTTATAAGGGTTAAATAGAGGAGTTGAAGGGCTGTTTTAG
The DNA here is from genome assembly GCA_037355625.1 of Petunia x hybrida. Classification (NCBI taxonomy): domain Eukaryota; kingdom Viridiplantae; phylum Streptophyta; class Magnoliopsida; order Solanales; family Solanaceae; genus Petunia; species Petunia x hybrida. The sequence goes on along the minus strand of JBBBVM010001019.1, from coordinate 140,310 downwards.
GGGCTGCTTTGTTTGGTCCTGGTTGTTTTGTTTCATTTGCTTTTGACTTGGAATTTTCGGCACAAGGTAAACACAAATGAACCTTGTATTTATTTCGAGTTTATTTTGCTCTAAAAATGAAATAAAATCAGCATTATATTGGCCTTAAAAAAATATGCCCATATGTGCTATTAGTTAATTTTTTCTAAGTCTTGAATTTGTGCTAGAAATAATGAAAGTTGCTAGCTATTGCATATTTAAAAGTTTTGTTTTTGTAGTTATCCTCAAATGTATGGAAATGTGATTGGAATAGGTATTTGGGACTGTTGTATAGGATTAGTTTTTCACATTCACTAAAATTCAGCATGTATGTTCTCTTATTTTAAAATATGACCCGTTTTTGAAAAGAGGCTGTTTGTGCAAAATTTAAAAAAATCTGGACAGCATGTTAAATATTAGGCGAATTTAGGTTTTTAACCATTAAAACCGCAAACGTCAAGCTCTGGCTCTTTCTGCAATATGGGGTGTCTTTTCTGAAAAATTGTATGTATTTGCAAATCTGGAACATTTTTTTTTTATAAAGTTTTTACCAACTTGGCTCTCTTTAAAAATTTGGACATATTTGGAATAAGTAGGCAAAAATAGGACATAAGTGCAAAGTGAATCAAAAACTGAGTTCTGGAACGAGTAGGCTCAAAATTAGGACGTTTTCTTTAAATTTGACCACTTAAATCTAACCACATGTTATTTTATATGGCCATCATTTGGAATAAGAATAGAAATATAGTCAATTGTGCAAACAGACTTTAAAACTGTCCATTTTTGCAAAAAACCTTCAGCCCACACTATCATGAAGAGCCATTCTCTTTTTTCTAAAAGCAGCCCATAAAGCTGTTCACATTTTAACAAATAGCCTATTATATGTATATACTTTCATAATCCATATTTCAAGTGAAGGCAAATTTGAAATTTTCAATTTATCACTTAATAAATTTTAACGCTTGCACTTAACTAAATCGATTAGGCAAAATAATAGGACTAAGAAAACTTACATAATTAGGAAATAGTATAAGTACGATTTGTAATCTACTTATTAGGCTAAAAGGAAAACTAAATTGATTTAAATTAACTCTAAATTAATTGTTATTTTTGAAGTTAATTAAATTCTCTTAAAAAATAGACCAGTCCTTTGTAAGGTTGGAAATACGCAATACATTTTATTTTATGTTGAATCAAAGTGTAAATTCTTCCAGTCCTCTGTGAGGTTGGAAAAGAATTAACACTTTTAAATTTTTCCTGAATCAAAGTTTAAATTCAATCAACGGCAAAAGATAACAACCATTGTTTAATAAATTAAAAAATGCGACAATAAAGCAACTGTGCTCGGCACAGGACTCGAGGGTGCCTAATACCTTCCCGAGAGTCAACTGAGAACCTTACCCGAATCTCTAACACAGACCATTAGACGAGTCAGAGGTGTTCCAAGGTACCTTTGGTGACTTGGCACACCTTAAACTATGTCAAGTGGCGACTCCGAGTTCTCTAAATAATTTTGTACCTTTTTTAACACCAGTCACGAGCCTTTAAATAAATAAACTCGCACTGCGCAGTTTAATATAATAATATTTTTAGGGCGTGACACCTTTGACAGATGGCTGACCTCTAGAGCTTCAGATTCGGTGAGGCGCCGCTTCAACTGCTGCCTTCTCTTGATGTTCTTCATTTTTGTAGCCAAAGTGCACCTGCATTTACTCTTTTGCACATTTTTCTTTGGCTTTGTATCCAATTCACATAATAACCTGAAACATGAAGAATAACATAAGATTCGTTCACATAACATCGCTAAAAAGGATAAAAGCTAGTAGGAATGAGTTGCAATTAAGCACAAAATACCAACATATCATTAAGTTTGTCCCACATCAGTGGAAATGGGTGTCATTGGACTCATTCGCTGCTGGAGCAAAACTTTGTGCTTTTTGATATAAGCATTGAAAGTTTTAAGCCTCTATAATGCATCTTGTAGGTTGAGAAAGCTAATATCTCTCTTTTTAAATCATATTAGATAAACAAACGTTCTTGCCTTTTTTCTTTCTCTTTCATCTCTTTAGTTTCTTTATTTTATGTATCTAAAAATCTGGTAAAATAACTATCACCTTACAAAGAAAATTAAAGATACTAAACTCAAACAACTCTGCTATACAAGTTATCATTTAATCTATATCTATATCTATATATGTACTAATTGAGAACATAAACAAGGTGATGTGGCATGCTTCTATGGCCACCATTCCACCAAAATATTAAGAAAACAAGTGTTTCTAAAAAGAGTTTCTTATCCTCTCACCTATTTATGGCCAGCAATTCCATTTATTTTTTCTTGATATTTTCTCCTTTATTTATCGGTAGTTTGCTTCTTTGTATCATTATGAATTGCCCAAAGTTATGTATTTGAATTCAATAAACGTAAATGGAGCCAAATTAAATTTTGGAAGTTGAAAAGCTAACAGAAACAATTATTCATAAGTTACTTTTTCCTACATTCAAATCATAATATATTTGGTAATTATGGTATATAGTAAATAGGATAATAATAATAATTATTTGGAATACATTCAGTCCAGAATTGGGGAAGACACAGACCATTCACATTGTATATATTTCTCGGTCTTTTACCTATTTGCCAAATAGAGGGACACGAATTCACTGCAAATTTTGGTACTTATGTGCGTTCATTTTGTTTCTTATTATTTTTTGCTTTGTTCCTTTTTTCAAGTTGTTGTTTGTCTCTTGAAATTTGTCAATTATTATTTTCCTGGCACAGTCAAGATCGGTAAACCTGCAAGCCATATGCTTTTTGATAATCAGGCTCACGAAATGCTATTTTTGCTTCCTTTGTCAATATCGTCAAGGTTTTATAGCCTGAAGAAGGCTATGCGGTCAGCTTTTATCTTGAAAAAAACAAGGTACTCCCTTTTTACTATTTGTTTAATCATATAATTTGAAAGGGTTGTATTGAGGTTATAATGCTGTTAAATACTTTTGTTTCAGGCTATGGTTATAATAAGACCGATTGATTACATCCAGTTGCTTTATGTACCTCAATATTCATTCCTCAAATAGATTCAAGTCTGCGAAATAGCTTACAAGAGTTGCACAAAATTACAAATCAATAGTTTCATTGATGATTTTATGCAAAATTAAAAAAAAAAAGTGATGTGGTATAGTTCTACGGCCACCATTCACTTTAAAATACGAAAAAAAGGAAAGTTTTATAATCCAGCTATAATTTTTATTTTTAGCTCTTTTTTCACTCTCTACTTTTCATTTAAAAGTTGGTGGCACATCTTTTATGTCAAAACTTTCATTTATCTATCCCTTTTTTTCGGTCCTATTTGTTAACTCTCAAAATTGATTACTATTCTCAATTGAGTTGATCCTATTAATTGTTTAACGTATAACGTATGGACCTTTCATTCTTAGAGTTTTACACTCAACATTAGGAGAGTTACTATCTCCCAAAAAAAAAAAAAAGAGTTGTGATAAAAAAGGCACGTAAATTTTACTTACAATCTCTACAATCATAGCTTGCTTCAATTTGGACAAGTATAGTTTTCTCATAAACATGGTAATAAGTTTTTTCCTTGATGATTTGTATTGATACATTTTTCTTAGCTACTACTCCATTAGTTTTTGTTTTATGTAGTATTATATAGAAAGAAAATATCATTGTAGTTTCAATATGACTATTTTCTCTCTTCCTATTATAAAGTTTGTGGACAATTTATGTGGAATTGATGATACTTCCATAATATTTTTTCTTAATAATATCAATAACTCCCACCCATTCCATGTCCATAAGTTCAAAAAATTTAATGTATACTGAAAGAGGCAACATGCATGACCCATTAAGTGCATCAATAGAGGTAGTCTTTCGACGTGGTGGCATGTATAAATTTTAGTATTTGATACACTTATTATGGACATTGGAAAACATAAAAAAGCTTGGACTCCTCATCAATTGGTTAAGCCTATAAATAAGTCTGATCTGAATTAAGATGATATTGCAGGAACTATTAAGATTAAGAGAACGCGGTACTCATAAAATGATCCATTGGTATATATTCTTGCGCATGCTAACAAAATTTTAAAAATAGTAATCACTTTAAATAATACAACTATATATATCAATGAATAATTGATAGTATTGCGGTCGGACTATATATTATAGATAAATAATCTAAGAGTTAACATTTGTTATCTTATTATAAAAATTATATCAATAATTATTTAGCTATATTTTTTAAAACAAAAATTTTAAAGACCGCGCTCTTCACTAGTATATACTAATTGAGGACTATAGCTAGGTGATGTGGCATGTCTCTATGACCTTCATTCACTTCAAAATGTATAGAAATTCACAATTTGTTTTTCTTCACATACTATTAAAAACTTCATCACTTAAATTTCTATCCTATTGATTACAAAAGATAATATGTCAATGGGTTACAGAATGAATAGCTGTTACAATTCCTTAATACTATGGAGGAAAATGGCTGCTTAATAGAATGACCATGCCTCTTATTAGCTAATTAAATTGCATAATAATTAATTCATATTAATGTCTATACTTTTCATCTTCTTCCTCTTTCTTTTTCTTTTATATATGTATTGGTGGATGGACTGATTATCATAGATATTTAGTTGCATATATAATTGAATTATGTCTAGAAATAGTCTAGAAATAGTCTTACTGAAAATTGGTTTTTAGGCTTGCTATCTATAACATGGAATATGTTTAATTAGCGATGCTTCAAATGGGAAACACATGCATCTCATCCTTATATACTTTACATATGTTATGATATGGAGTATCAAATTTCAATATTTTGTGTTTATATGTCACACAACCTCCATCTTTGTTTCAAAAGTAGACTAATCTATTTATCCTGTTATCTGATGTATATCTTCTTTAGTTCTTTGTTCTTTTTACAGAGAATTTATCAGGTACGCCTATTTTATTTTCGTTTACTTTAAATTAGATGGTTTACGTTATTGTGTTTTTTTATTGGCTTTTCTAACTGGTACAATATTTTCTAGCAGCGCAGTTACAAACTTTAAACAACAAATTAAAGAAAAATTGATATGATTGGCATCTTTCCGTACCTCTTTTTCTTTTGTTACACCAGTATCTATCTAGGCAGAATAGGCTCGAAGAGGTGCGAAGTATGAGTACTATTATCGCTAAAGGGGCGTCATGGAAAGTTATACACTATTTACGGTTGGATAACAATGTTGATATGTGATAATACTACTTATTGTATAGAGTAGTTGGCTGTTTTTATTTTTCCTTTGGTATATGAATATTAACAATTGATTCACTGCTGTTTTTCTTGAATCTGGTGGAGAAAGATGATGGAATTTTTTATTACTGGAGCTTTAGAAACTTTTGGAATTCTTCAATGATGTAAACTATTGGTTTTCAAAAAAGACTTGAGTTAGTATAATAAGACACTGTTTCTTTATTCTCTCTGTTTTTTCCTTTGTATGCTTTTTCATTTTTCACTTAGATGATGGGATTTGCTTTAGGGACTTGCAGATTTATTCGTAGATATGCGATCCTGCTCTTGATTGTAGTTCAAAACTTTTGAGAAGACAAATCATGATTGATCGAAGAGCTCAGTTTATAGTATGATATTCTTCGGGCTGATGAAGTAGATTGGAATATAAATAGTGAGTTGTGTAAGAAAAGACACGATAAAGAATGATTCTACTTTTAAGAATAAATAAAATGATTTAGAAATTATAAAATATTCTCATACTTAAATAGTTTATGAAGATAAAAAAAAATGTGTATGTTTTCTCTTTTCTCAATACTTGTGTTTCTTCAATCAAAATGTATATAAAACAATGTGTTTCTTTTTCTCTCAAAGTTGGGCTAACGAGTGCTGACAGATATCATTTCTCAATTGTTTGCATTTTTTCGTTATTTTTCCTATTCTTTCATTTTTCCATTATTGCATCTCATTGATGATGTCTGTTTCATACTTTCATATTGAAAAGTTTCATCTCACTCCCATTATCTAAATGGTCACTCAACCATTGAAAATAAATCAACAAAGTCATTCTTCTTTGTAATGTTCCTAAATGGTCATTCAACTTTGGATAATTAACTCAAATGGTCATTCTCACCTGAAAAGTTGCTATCTCCGATGATACATGCTGACTTGGAATTTTTTTAAAAAAAAATTTAAAATATAAAGAAATTTAAATCCCATCGTCCCCACACATTTAACATAATTATTTGACCCATACCCGACCCAAATAACTTAATGGATCAACTATTTAAAAAGTCAGTTCAACTTTAATTCTAAGATACTATACCATGTTTCCCTCCTCCTCTTCTTTTTAGGGTTCTATATGGAGAACCAAAATTTTACTTTCAATCGTTTTCTTCCCCAATAAAACTATTACAATTAAACTAAAATTTTCATAAAATAACATAAGCTCAAAACATAATACATGACAATGGTACTGGATATGACTAAATCAATGATTACTTATCTTTTACTCACCATGACTGGTACTGACATGAATTAAATATTTGGTGTAAGTAGCATGAGTTAATAACTGGTGAGAATGATTTTTTGGTTTACCAATTGGTGAATAATATCTTAATAAATTAATTTATTTTCTTCTCTAGCTTAATAAATTACTTTATTTTCTTGTTTTAGTTTGTAGGAGTAACTTACTAACAATTATAATTTACTAACAGTTTACTAACTTACTAACAATTTTTAGGAGTTAGTTTTTAGGAGCAACTTACGAACAGTTTACTAACCTACTAACAGTTTTTAGGAGTAAGTTTTAGGAGTAACTTACTTTATTTTCTTCTTCTAGTTTATAGGAGTAACAAACTAAAAGTTAGTATGACACTTCTATATAAGGTGTCGTGTTTTGTTAAAACTATTAATATTGTTAACATACTTTTATGCATTTTATCATTAGAAGACTCAAGAATTTTGATGGAAAGTTGAAGTTTTCTCATGTATTATGTTATGACCTTATGGTATTTTATGAGAATTTTAGTTTAATTGCAATTACAATGGTTTTATTGGGGAACAAATCGATTGAAAGTAAAATTTTGGTTCTGCCTATAAAACCCTAAAAAGAAGAGGATGAGGGAAACATCGTATAGTATCTTAGGATTAAAGTTGCACTGACTTTTTTAATAGTTGACCCATTAAGTTATTCGGGTCGGATATGGGTCAAATAATTATGTTAAATAGGTGGGGACAGTGGGATTTAAATTTCTTTATATTTTTATTTTTTTTTAAAAAAAAATTCATGTCAGCATTTATCATCGGAAATAGCAACTTTTCAGGTGAGAATGACCATTTGAGTTAATTATCAAAAGCTGAGTGACCATTTAGGAACATTACAAAGAAGAGTGACTTTCTTGGTTCATTTTGAAACCTGTCTCTCGATCATATTAGATTTTAAAAGCTTTTATTACATAGTGTGTGGATGATCATATTATAAGAAGTGCCAAATAATGAATCAGTTCTTCCATACTCTTTTGCTTTACCACTATCAATTAATAGGTTCTAGGTTCATGAATGAGTTCTACAGAGAAGATGATGCCACAGATTGAATTTGTCAATCACGATTTGCTGCTAAAATATTGAATGAGTCTGTGAAGAGTGCAGCTGAGACGCGTAACTCATATTTTGATTCATTCTTTGCAACAGATAGTGTAATTGTTAAGACCAACAATAATTTATTGTGGTGTATGTAGAGGATAAATGAAGATTAGGGATGGGGAAAAAGATGGGGGTCTTGACGGCAGCTCTATGGTTTTTTCCTCTATTAGTGGTGAGGAGAGCTTTTTGATTGGATGTGAAAATTGAGTGAACTGTCCTGGAAAACTTTTCCTGTATTTACAAATTTGTATTGTGCATGTGTGAATGTGAGGGCGTCCAGGCACTGTGTACGTGTGTATATATTGTTGCGTGCACAGTGTGGGAGTGCTGAGGTTTAAAGTGTAGAAATTGTGCATGTGAAGGAATCTGTGCTTGATGAAATGTTTTATGAAATTCTATCAAATTGAGCTAGGTGGTGCATCATCTTAATTTCATTTGTTTTCTCTAAAGCTAACAACATAAATCTCAAGAATTCAAATGTTATAATACTGTACTAAAGATGTGACCATTTTGTGCTTTTCTATTTTCTCAATTTGAAACTAAAAACGATTCAAAACCAAGAATGCATATTTGAATGCTAAAAATAAATTTTATCGGGGAGGGGCAATAAGTTGGTATCTACAATTCTTGATAGTTTTTTAGCTTTCAGCTTGGAAGGATAGCATAACTCATGCTTTTCATTTTGGTTATCCCTTTATTTTCCATCTACATATTCATGATATCATGCCATCCACACACTAAACAATAGTACTCCAACGTCGGTATGCAGAATAGAATGATCAAATGGGCATGACAATGGTTTCTATTTTAGCGTCAGGATCAACACTAGGAAGGGTTGTTTTTATAACTATCTATAAAAATTTAGGATGACAATGGTTTGTATTTTAAAAGCTTAACGCTAATTCTGCCAAGTTTATTTTTGCTCAAGTCGCATACATTGACAATATCGAGCTTCAAATAGTGGTAGCATGCAACAAGATGTAGGATAGAAGAATATAACACTACGAAAACACTTTCAGGTTTTATATTATAGTCAATAATCAAATATCAATTTAGACAGTTTTGTTAGATCATATCTTATCTTATTTAATCATTACATTTTATATTCATTGTCAAGAAGATTTTTCACTCCAAGTCAAAGCTTCGTTTCAACTGATGATGTTGTGGCCGTGAAAGACTCTCTAATCCCATATAAGTAAAATATATAGGAAAATCATGCTTAAGTATTTTAAAAAATTGTAATCATTTTTAAAAATACAACTATATCAATGAATAACTGGTAGTGTTATGGTTGGAGCATATAGAGAAGATAAAAATTAATCTAAGTACTAAATTTTTATTGTTATCATAAAATTAGTTATCTTTTATTTATTTTTTTAACGACCGCGCTCCCATTCACTAGTATCTACTAATTGAGAAACATAGAAAAGTGATGTAACATGTTTCTATGGCCACCATTCACCTCAAATTGTCAACAAATCTACAATTTTTGTTTCTCCTCAATTCTCATTGAACAAGGTGATGTGGCAATGTTATTTCATCTAGGTAATATGCAGGTGAAGATAATTATAGCCTTTATTGTCTCCTCTTTATTTGATAATTATAACATTTTATTGTGTCCTCTTTATTGCAATAATTATTATTAAGCATTAATACAAAATTTCTTTGACTCTTTATATTACTCTTTATATTACTTCAGGTTGTTTATTTCTTTATATTTGTGGCTGCGTTTATCACATTTACTAAATAAATTTAATCTCTGCACGTTCATCTGCATTGAAAACCACATTCATACACATCCATAATACTATGAGCTATTTAAATGGCATGCAATTGACAACGCAGATCGATCTTGAGGAAACAAATGGTTTTGTTAGAAGAAATTAATTTTAAGCCGAAAGAGTTGAGTAAGTTTCTATTTATTAATATTTTAAGTTGTACCATTTTGTTGCATATCTTTATTTAGCAGCCTTTCTTGACTGTTATGAGCAACATTGAAATTGAATATTTACTCCTTTTTTTTTCCTATAATTCCTTTATGAAATTTTAAGTTTACTTGAGTACTGCTCCCGTTTAATTTTTTGTTATTGCATTTTATTTTTAGAAAAAAATTGTGTTATTTGTACAATGATGAAGTTCTTGCTACAAATTTCTATCGCTTCAAACGATGTATATACATCTCCCTCATGGTTCAATGGATCGTTTACTTGGAGAGACACCTCCATCCCAACGTTCTTTTTAGTCTTTATGTATAAAGGATTTGCTAATGTTTTCATGTATCATATTGTTTGTACAATGATGAAGTTATTGCTACAAATTTCTATCGCTTCAACGATGTATGTTTGACAAAATACATTTCCCTCATGGTTCAATGGATCGTTTAATTGGTGAGACAACTCTATCCCAACATTATGTTTTAGTCTTTATGCATAAGGGATTTGCTAATATTTTCATATATCATATTGTGAGAGATATACCTAATTTGGGCAAGATCTTGAGTGCAATACCTCAAATGTACATGCCTAATAAAAGGGCCTTCAGGGCTTCAAGTAAAGAAGACTTATACTTTTTCATCAGCTATTTAATCTCATATCCAAATCCAGATTTATTGGTTACAAACAGTGATTTATTGTTGAACCAATTCTTTCTGCCTCATTTTATTGTAAATAGATTATGGTAAATAGATTAGTTATGTAAATTGTATAGTGCGCCAAGCCCGTTAGGTTTACTTGGTCCCTAAGTTAGGTTTAGAGTTAGGTTTTCTCTAGGTTTTTTTTGTATAAATAGGGGACTCCCCCCATCAATGAAAGCAAGAGTTTTCACCCAAATATTATTTCTCTCGTGTGAGTGTGTTCAGTTTTACATGGTATCAGAGCCATCGTGAAACTCTTCAAGTAGAAAAGTAATGGAGGCTCCAAAAGGTGATGTTGCAGCCGTACGGAAGACAATCTCTCCGTACGATATCACTTCGAATGATAATCCTGGTTTGATTATCACACAGGTACAGTTGACCAGTGAAAACTATGAGGAATGGGCGCGGTCGGTTAGAACGGCGCTGCGTGCAAGGAAGAAGTTTGGTTTTGTTGACGGATCGATCAAGATGCCCGATGAAAAGTCGATTGATTATGAGGATTGGTGGACTATCAATTCTCTTCTAGTGTCATGGATTAGGAATTCGATCGAGCCTACTCTTCGGACCACCATATCGCACATGGAAGTAGCGAAAGATCTGTGGGAGAGTATTCGAGAACGTTTCTCCGTGGGAAACGGACCTCGGATTCAGGAATTAAAAGCGGCTTTGGCCGGTTGTAAGCAAAAGGGATTAACTGTTGCTGCTTACTATGGGAAACTGGCTATGTTGTGGGAAGAACTAGGAAATTGTGATAAGTTTCCAACTTGCTCGTGTGGAAACTGCACTTGCAATCTAACGGTTGCACTGGAGAAGAAAAGGGAAGAAGATAGGGTTCACTTATTCCTTATGGGCCTGGATGAAAGTCTTTATGGAACTGTCCGTTCCAATCTCTTGGCTCAGGAGCCGTTGCCATCGATGAATCAAGTCTACCAAAAGGTAATCCAAGATGAACGGGTCAAAGGGATGGCACGAACTTAGGAAGAACGAGGGGAGGTGACGGCGTTTGCTGCACAACGATCACAACCGCCGAAGACAGGCTATAAGGAGTGTCACTTGTGTGATCGAGGAGGACATCCTCCGGAACGCTGCTATGAAGTCATTGGTTATCCGGAGGGGTGGGTGCATTATCCGAAGCAAGGCACTTCGAATGGAGGACGTGGTAGAGGAAGAGCTGAAGGTAACAAAGGTGGAAGAGGTCGTGGACATCAACCGTTTGGTTCAAATGCTGGTCGGGGACGTGACAATAATCGAGCAAATGCTGCTCAAGCTGAGCTCGAGAATGGAGAGAACGGACACATGAGTGTGCCCGGACAGACTAACCTGTCCGGAATAACAGGTGATCTGTTGCAGATGCTGTTCGATTTGCTGAAAAAGGAGAAGGCAAGCACAAGTGAACCATCGATCGGTAAGAAAACTCATCCTTCGTGGATTATTGACACGGGGGCATCAAATCACATGACCGGTCAGATAAGTATTTTGGAGAATTTACGAACAATACCAAAGTGTCCGGTAGGTTTACCGAACGGAAGCAGTACGATGGCGACTCAGGAAGGATCCATCAGATTTAACGAAGACATGGTTCTTCACGGAGTGTTATATGTGCCCGAAATGACTTGCAACTTGATTTCTGTGTCTCAATTAATTAATCAAGTTGGTTTCAATGTAAATTTCACTAATGATTTGTGTGTTATGCAGGACCGGGCTACGGGGAAGTTGATTGGAGTGGGTGAACAAAAGAACGGACTCCACTACTTTCGGACGATACCCGTGGTGAAAGCTGTGAAGGTTGATGTGGTAGACTTATGGCATCAAAGGTTGGGACATCCTTCGATGCAAGTGACAAAATCTCTTTCAGTCTTAGAAGATAGTGGGAAAGGTAGCTTAGAAGAAAAAGCATGTGATGTATGCCTTAGGGCAAAACAAACTAAAAATGTATTTCCTTCGAGTAATAATAAAGCTGCTGAACCTTTTGATTTAGGTCACTGTGACTTGTGGGGTCCTTATAGAACTGAGTCTTCGTGTGGTGCATCATATTTTTTGACTGTTGTTGATGATTGTTCACGAGGAGTATGGGTGTTCATGTTAGTTGATAAGAAAGAGGTCGGACAAAAATTGAAGGGTTTTTTTGCAATGGTGGAGAGACAATTCAATAAACGGGTTAAGTGCGTTCGGAGTGATAATGGAACCGAATTTGTAAGTCTGAAAGGGTATTTTCTCGAACAAGGGATCTTGTTCCAAACTTCGTGTGTGGGGACACCCCAGCAAAACGGTAGAGTTGAACGGAAACATAGACATATCTTAAACGTGGCACGGGCGCTACGTTTTCAAGCTAATTTACGGATTGACTTCTGGGGAGAATGTGTGATGACGGCATGTTATTTGATTAACCGGACACCCACTAAGTTGTTGAATGGGAAGACACCTTACGATATCTTGATGGGTGTGACACCGAATTATGATCATTTGAGGGTGTTCGGTTGCTTATGTTATGCTCGCAATCAAGGACGAACAAGTGACAAGTTTGAAAGTAGGAGTCGTCGATGTGTGTTTTTGGGTTATCCAAATGGGAAGAAAGCGTGGAAAATATATGATTTGGAGACAAAGGAGTTTGTGTTCTCGAGGGATGTGGTGTTTTACGAAAAGGAATTTCCATTCGCCTCCAAGGAGACTGATGCCGAAAAACGGACACAAGATACGGCTTCTGTCACCGTTGCATTGGAGGAGGAAGAGGAGAGTGTGCAAGGAAGGGGGGGTGTTGAACCCGAAGTCGTGACTCCGGTGATTGAACCCGAAGTGGTGATTCCGGAAGCTGAACCTGAGGTTGTTCCCGAAGTTGAACCCGAAGAGTTGGGTCGGGGAAAACGAACTAAGAAAGAGAATATCTTGCTGAGAGACTTTGTTACTAATACGGTCCAAAAGATGAGTCACCGGGTATCGTCCTGTGTTCGAAAGTCTGTTTGTTCATCTGTTTCTCAACAACCCTCTGGTAAGCCCTATCCTCTAGCACACTATGTCAATTGTGATAATTTCTCTTCGAAACATGTGAGTTTTCTTGCAGCTATAACGCAAGGACATGAGCCTACCTCCTATTCGGAGGCGGTAAAAAGTGACAAATGGAGAACAGCCATGGGGGAAGAATTGAAGGCATTGGAAGCGAACAGAACCTGGGAGATAGCTCACTTGCCTACCGGGAAGAAGGCCCTCGGATGTCGATGGGTATACAAGATAAAGTACAACTCGGATGGAACTATTGAAAGGTACAAAGCAAGATTGGTGATTTTTGGAAATCACCAAATCGAAGGGGTTGATTATACGGAGACATTTGCACCGGTTGCAAAGATGGTGACTGTCCGAGTTTTTCTGGCCGTAGCAGCTGCCAAAAATTGGGAATTGCATCAGATGGATGTGCACAATGCATTTTTGCATGGTGATCTTCACGAGGAAGTATATATGAAATTGCCTCCGGGACATCGCATGACGGGGAGAGGCGCTGTGTGTCGCCTTTGAAAATCATTGTATGGATTAAAACAAGCTCCCCGATGTTGGTTTGCGAAGTTGTCTGCTGCACTTAAGCAATATGGGTTTCGACAATCATATTCGGATTACTCATTATTTACGATGAAGAAGGGAAATGTGCATTTAAATGTGCTTGTTTATGTGGATGATCTGATTATATCTGGTAATGATTCGAAGGCAATTCGAATTTTTAAGTTATATCTCTCGAAATGTTTCCATATGAAGGATTTAGGTGCCTTAAAATACTTCTTGGGAGTTGAAGTGGCAAGGGCTCCGAAAGGAATCTTCCTGTGTCAGAGGAAGTATGCATTGGATATCATATCGGAAACAGGCTTGTTGGGGGCAAAACCGGTTGGTACACCGATAGAACAAAACCAGCGCTTGGCACTTGCGACTGGTCGTTTTATCAAAGATCCTGAACGCTATCGGCGACTGGTTGGAAGATTGATTTACTTGTGTTTTACACGACCGGATTTGTCCTATAGTGTGCATGTGTTGTCGCAATTCATGCAGAGTCCCCGTATTGAGCATATGGAAGCGGCACTCAGGGTTGTTCGATATTTGAAAGGCTGTCCGGGACAAGGCATTGTATTTCATTCTCAGTGTGATCTGAGATTGCACGGGTGGTGTGACTCTGATTGGGCACGCTGTCCGTTGACACGTCGATCGTTAACAGGTTGGTATGTGTCGTTAGGGGACTCACCGATATCTTGGAGAACGAAGAAGCAACAGATCGTGTCGAGGTCCTCCGCTGAGGCAGAATATAGATCGATGGCGATGACTGTGTGTGAATTGAAGTGGTTGAAAGGGATTTTATGGAACCTTGGAATTGATCACGACTCTCCGATAAATTTGAAGTGTGACAGTCAAGCTGCGTTACATATTGCTCGGAATCCAGTCTTTCACGAACGCACTAAACATATCGAAGTCGACTGTCATTTTGTTCGGAATGAAATCATCGGAGGAGTCATTCATCCCAGCTATGTGCCTACGACCACGCAACTTGCTGATATTTTTACGAAGGCGCTGGGACGCGCCCAGTTCGAATTCTTCCTTAACAAGTTGGGCATAAGGAACCCTCACGCTCCAACTTGAGGGGGGTATTGTAAATAGATTATGGTAAATAGATTAGTTATGTAAATTGTATAGTGGGCCAAGCCCGTTAGGTTTACTTGGTCCCTAAGTTAGGTTTAGGGTTAAGTTTTCTCTAGGTTTCTTTTGTATAAATAGGGGACTCCCCCATCAATGAAAGCAAGAGTTTTTACCCAAATATTATTTCTCTCGTGTGAGTGTGTTCGGTTTTACACATTTATCGTACTTATGTACATAGAAGAAAAAATAAGAAATATATAGATTATGGCACAAAAGATACTAACGGATGACATGTGTGGACATTCTTTCTCTGACATTTTTCCCTATAAATAGGTAATTGGTTCATAAGTTTAGGAAATAATCATCATAGGGGGAGAAAAGAGAATATAGATAGTTGATTTGTGATTTTAGGGACAATGTTATGAATTTTGGGTAGCTTAGACAATAATAGGTGAAAACAAGGGGATAGAGATACACTCATGTTATATCTCATAGAAAATCAATCTTATGACCTTTTTGGGTCACTAATCATCAGTGGTTTAGTTAGTAAAGGTCGATAACGCATAATATAAGTTTATAAAATTAAACCTAAAAAATATTTTGGAAAAATAAATATGCAAAAACTAAACCAATATAAAACCAAACCATTCGTACATATTTGTTTGAAGGTGATTCGCTCAGCAGGACTAGACATATCTTTACTTTTTCTTTCATAGAGTAATGAGCAAAGTATATAAATTAAAAGTTACAATTTAATTTTCAACAGTAATTTGTTAACTATGAAAGGTATCAGGCATGGGATGCTACCAAATTAAAACCTCCAAAATACAGTTTGGAATATATAGAAAGATACAGGAACGGTGACATAATGATTTCTTGAATTTTAATTAACTTGGAATATTAAATGTAGTAGAGAGACCTTTGCGTTCTCTTATACAAGAAACGATTCTTTAGTATTTTGCTGATCTGTTTTAGTTGATATTCTGAAACTTTTTTACATATACTAAGAAAGTTAGCTTTAAAAATTTAAGTAAAGATTTAATCGACCATTTAAACTTTTACTGTTACGAATAAAATGAATCAGAGAAGTAGTAATAAAGTTTATAACTTATAAATATACGCTCGATTAATAATAATTTTTGGACGTCTGACCTAGACTAAAATGAAAAGAATAGGGGGAAAAAATGTAATATTAGAGAAAAAACATACTTAAGTTTCTTTGAGAATGAGAGGTGCCACATCCTCTTTACTATGATCAAAATGATATTTCTTTTATTCTATTTCAAAAATGTTTTCCATATGATTTCCTAAATTTTGCTAATGATGATTTTCATGCCTTTCGCGCAGGGCAATTTCACTAGTTTATTTTATTTTACATACCAAATAGAATAATCTCATGCACCTACTAAAAGCCAATATGAGAAGACCTTCTAGATTTTTGCATCACCATGACAAAGAAAAATGGAACTTCTAATAAATAGTAGTACTACTAATTAATTATAGAAAAACTCTAGGCTTAGTATTTTATTATTAGTAGCTTGACCATCCCTATATAATGGGCAGTATAATTCCAAATTTACCCCTCCCCCTTCTTTCTTCCTCAACATTTCACTCCACCTTAACCATGGATTCCACTTTCTCTTCTTGGAATCCATAAACTCAAATTAAAAAAGAATTTTTTGTAAAAATATTAAAACCAAATAAATATTTTCAAGAACAAAAAAAAAAAAAAAAATCTTTTTCATTATTATTGTTTTGTTCAATTGAATTTCGATTTTTATTATGTATAGATCTGGAACAGTGATGGCATGGAACGTATTCAGATTCTGTACGGCCCTTAGAGGGTTAGGTTCAATCATGATCTTGTTGGTTCTTGGTGTTGTGGGGGTTACTTATTACGCTGTCGTTTTGACAAATTATGGGCCTTCCCTTGTTAGTGGTTCTGGAATTCTTGATGCCCTCATAGCTCTTGCTGTACTTGTCTTATTTCATTGTCTGGTAATATTTCTTTATTATGTATTTGGGATTCTTTGATTGATCATTTGTTTTAATGGGTTGCTAGGAATTTTGATATATTTGAGTACCACGGGCACCTGCTACTTCCCACTAGTACATGTACCGGTAACTCTGTCCACAAACGCTTGGACAGATAGGGAAGAAATGACCTAGTTTTTCTACCTAGTGTTTACGTTTGAACCTGAGACCTAACCGGTACGGGCATAGTTATTCTACAAATCTTTGTATATATTGACAATGTTTTTTGTATCATGCACACTTGAATTTTTACAGAGTGCTTTTTTAGCTTGGCTAAAGATTGTATGATACTTTTCGGGGAGGCGTGAGATTCACAGAATTCTAATTATTATTGATATAGAATGAAACAGTCCCAAATTGAGTGAATGGTTGGTAGTATCAAAGGCTCGCTTGAGGCATGCTTAAGTACCGAGCGAGTATAGCTGCAAAATAAGCTGACTGTTTCACCTTTAAGCAAGACTTCAGCTTAGGCACCAAGGCCCTGAGGCATGTGTCTCTTCCGTAGGCTCTGTCTTGAAGAGGATGACACTAGACAATACTTTTTACTTGAGTCTAATTTTTTTAATTCCTTTCTGCACTTAATTGTTGTTTTGCCATAATTATTATTCCTGAATTGTATGTGTGTCTATTGTTTTGTACTTTTGCGCCATATTATAATGAATTCTACTCTGTCTGTGTTTTGTATTTAAAGCTCCTATAAACCAACATTTCCTTTTTGTTGCTTTTCGCCTTGTGTTGTTTTGTTCTTTTGCGCCATACTTTATTGAATCCTATGCTTTGTGTCTGTTTTGTAATAATAGCTCCAATAAACCAACATTGTTTTGCTTTTCACCTTCGGTACCATTGAAGTAGTTATAGAGGATTCATATAACGTAGCCCAACTACTTTGAGATCAAGGCGTAGTTGTTGTTGTAATGTTTTTCAATCATCCCGGAAGTTTCATTCTTGTAGCTGACATTGCTTTGAAGAAGTTATGAGTGTTGTATTTAGATGGTAAATTTTTTCTCACTGTGGTGGATGGAATTAATAAGTGTCAGTGGCGGAGCTAAGTTTAGTGATGGGGGTTCATTGAATCCTCTTCCTCGGAAAATTATTATGTGCAAATAGGGTAAGAGTAATTTTTTTTTTTGGATATATATACGTTTTTGAATTCCTTTGACATAAGGGAGATTTTAAAAGTAAGTTCTCCTAGGTGTGACATTCCTTTATTTTTGAATCAATTTGTTAGGATTCCTGGCTCTGCCACTGATAAGAGTTACGTAGAACAAATGTACCTTCTATGTCAATCTAAGGTCATATTGAAACATTGAGAAGACTGATCTTATATAATGCCACATTTGAGTTCTCTGGGATAAATCTTTTTTACTTTTACGTGAAATGAAGATCTACAATTCACTTATGATACGTGGTTGGCATCACAAAAGGTATCTGATGAATTATGGGTTCAATTCATTCTCTTTAGTATGAAGATGGATATCCTTTGCTCATGATTGGACAATCATCTTTTCACAAACTTCTTGTGGCGAAGATAGTTATCATTTCTCATCATGGAAAATTTTACTCACTTAGAGATACTGTATTCGTCTTGTTCTGGGTTTATACGAAAGCAGAATGAGGCTTTGGATGCACAGTAAGCTGTTCTTTGTACCTAAAAAAGAAGTTGTTCTTTGATCATTGCAGTTGGTGATGCTTTTGTGGAGTTACTTCTCTGTCGTTTTTACGGATCCTGGTAGTGTACCTCCAAGTTGGAAGCCACTCTTGGATGAAGAGAGAGGGGACACTGATCCATTAACCGCTCCAGAATTTGGGGCTTCACCAGCTGATCCAGCAAACCCAAGAATACGGTTTTGTAAAAAGTGCAACCAGTTGAAACCACCTCGATGCCATCATTGTTCTGTTTGTGAGTTCTTCTTGTGCACCTTTAGTGACGAATTTAGTTTCTAT
Source organism: Petunia x hybrida (assembly GCA_037355625.1). Taxonomy (NCBI): domain Eukaryota; kingdom Viridiplantae; phylum Streptophyta; class Magnoliopsida; order Solanales; family Solanaceae; genus Petunia; species Petunia x hybrida. Next base: position 121,413 of record JBBBVM010001019.1, on the reverse strand, counting down.
TTGTTTTATTTGCTGTTTTTTTTTTTTTTTCATTTGAGATTGAGTTTTGTATGTTTCTGTGTTTCAGGTGGAAGGTGTGTGCTAAAGATGGACCATCATTGCGTGTGGGTTGTCAATTGTGTTGGAGCACTAAACTACAAGTATTTCCTTCTTTTTCTGGTGGGTTCATTATTCTTTTTATTTTAGAAAGTATTCATGTATGGTTCTAAATCAGCTTCTAACTATCAGCAGCCTAAAAAATATTGATATGTAGCAGATGAAGGAAATTTCTTGGTGGCTATTCTGCACTGACTTCTCTCTGCCTTGGGTTTCTGGTGTAATAACTAAGAATATTTTCACTAGTGAATATATTATGTGTACACCTATTGCACCTTTCCAAGCATCACAATGTTTCAAAGGTTTATTTTTGACTAACTCCTTAATTTAACTGAATCTGGGAAAGAACTGTAGACCATGTCTTGTTGTTATTAGTGATCTTACTTGAAAAGCATACTTACCTATTGATTTGTAATGCACAAGCATGAGCAGCTGTGAGTTCTTGATCGTAAGTACAGTCATCTTAGGATCTTAGTATATGACTTGTGTCTCCAAACGTTTATCCAGCTAGTTATACAAGTATGGAAAGAACTGGTATTTCCATTTGGAAGATCTGCAAGCCACTTAAATTGCATAAATTTTGGATGTTGCACTATGTTATTTGAACATACTGTTACCATAATGAGGAGCTTACTTTGACATTTCTGTGACCTTGTTCTTAGTCAAACTTTGTTTATCATTGTATGATAGTGTACAACTTCGTGTATGTGAGTTCTGCATAGTTGATACCAAGATGGATAAAGGAGGGCTGTGGTGGGTTGTCGGCAGAGTAATAGTAGTCATGTCATGATGTAGCTGACCCCTACTAATTTGATATTGAGGCTTAATTGATTGATCAATTGACTTGCTTGTGATTTTCCATCATATTCCTCCCTGTTGATATTTGTATTTATCAATATTCAGTGAAGATACATATCCACAATTGATGCTGCATTTCTTGACAATGAATACTTAAGTGTCACTCTTTTCGTGAACTAATTATTCTTTTCTTTATGCAGTTCTACACGTTCCTCGAGACCACTCTCGTGACTCTAGCATTACTGCCACAGTTTATAGCATTCTTTAGTGATGGAGAGATACCTGGGACTCCGAGCAGTCTTGCCACCACTTTCCTTGCTTTTGGTAAGTTGTATACTCTTCTTCCATTTTTTGATGAAGTAAATAATTTCATTAATATCTGGGCTAAAAGCGCCAATACAAAAAAGGAAAATACCAAGAAGTATACCCTTCTTGCATAACTTTCCCTCCTGTGATATCTTTCCTATACGTGCATTTTCCTAATTTACATAATTCTTGTGCATTGCAGTCTTCAACCTTGCTTTTGCTTTGAGTGTATTGGGATTTCTTATCATGCACATATCACTGGTGGCTGGTAATACCACAACCATTGAGGTATTACACCTTGCTTTTTGTTTGAAAGTTTAATGGTGAATTGCTTTATGATCTTAAGGGGGAACAAATCTACAATTTGCTGTTATCTGTGCCTTGGACTCTTGGGTATAGGAAGCTGTTCTTGCTAGATCTATTATTTAAGCGTGTGTATTTTGGTTCGTTTTGATTGACCTCCCTGTAAAAGTGGATTTCTTGCAAAATCATGAAGGTCACGCTCTTCTTATTTTCTCCACCCCCAAAAAGAAAGAAAGAAACAAACAAAATTGAAGTAGAGAGATTTCTCGTTCGTTTTGTTGTTCCCCGCATCTGGTTTCTTGTCAAAACTTACATTTACCTAGAACCTAGATTTTGTCTGAGTGATGGATTCCCATGGGAGAAACTGAGCCAGTAACTACTTTGGCAGATAGCAGGACAAAATAAACAGTTGGTTATCCTTTTAATAGACTTCTTATGTACAATCATACTGTTTTCTTATTGGTCACTATGTCCCCCTATTACTAGAGGGTTGCCTCCTTGCACAGAATCCTTCTGCTGCTGATGGCCTCTCAAAATCTGACTTTTGGCCCTTCAAACGCCATAAAATTGTGGAAAATATATTTGCAATAGCTATTGCTAAACTACATGGTTTCCCAAAAGAGACCACAACTTATTTACTCCAATTAGATGCTTGAAACTCAAAACTCTTTTTGAGAAAGGTAACATATTATATATATCAACCGCACAAAGGCTGTGCACAGGCCATAATTACAGTTCAAAAACAAAAGACATATCCCCTGAAACTCAAACTCTTATAATTGGTTTCTAGGCTTCATGAACCTTCTGCTCCTTTGAGGCCACTGCTTGTGCTTCCCTTGGGATCTTATAAATTAAAAAAGAAAGTCTTTAAGATGAGAATAATCATCTGATGTTTTTTCTGAAGTTCCCCACAGTTAGTTGCCCACTTTGCTGATGAGACTTTGAATTGATTCTTTGCCACAATAAATGCTTGTCTTGCTTTCAGGCGTATGAGAAGAAGACCACTCCAAAATGGCGTTATGATCTTGGTCGGAAGAGGAATTTTGAACAGGTTAGTTGACCTTGGAAGAGATTGAAGTTGTCATTTGTCTGTTTTATGGAGGTTTCTCTATGTTTTGCAATGGGAAGCATCTCTTGTAAAAAAGTATGAGATCAAGGTAGTTAGTTTCTATCTGTGAAAGGAATCTCTTGTGCCAGGTGTTAACCATTTTTCTCTGTTTTCTGGGGTCTCTGTTTGAGACTGGGGCAAACACTTCGAGTTACACTTGTAATTTAAAATCGAACATGAAGCTACCCCTTGGAAAGTAAAGGCTAAAAGGGGAATACTTCTTTATATAGGCCTAGGAAGCAGTTAATGCCTGTATCACTATCACACACGTGCATGCTATCTGGATGTGAATGTAAAAAGTGAGGATACAGCAGTGATGATACCTTGATGAATGTGTGTACTTTTTAAGATAGAAAAGCTTAGAATGAAAATTGATTATACCTTCTTAACCTGCTTGCTTTATTTCGACTGTCATCGCTCTCTAGCAGTCGTATCACTCTACTTTTAGAATCCAAAATATGGCTCAGCATATCTGGAACCAATCTGGTCAAAACAGTTTTTGCTTTTGTTTTTTATTTGCTACGTATTTTGTTTCATCTCATTTGGGTTAGGTGTTATATCCATCTCATTTCACCTTGTATCGTTATTTTATGCATCAGGTTTTTGGCCTGGACAAGCATTATTGGTTCATCCCAGCTTACTCAGAAGAAGATTTAAGAAGGATACCTGCTCTTCATGGTCTTGAATACCCGTCAAAGCCTGAACTTGAATCCCAAGAATTCTAGGAATCATCAAGTACATTACCAAGCTTGAGTCTGTTTTTCCTTGTTACAATTATAGATTAGTACCAAATGATACCCATCTAGTGTGATTCAACTGGTGTAACTATTTGAAACATGACCTGCGCATCTACTGGTGCTGTGCAGAAACTACACGAAGATACAGTAGAGGTCTGAGCAGCCATAGTATGCAATGATGTATTGATATGTCCATTCCATCTGGGTATCCATTTGGGAATGTGAGTTCTGTAAGATAGAAGTTTTGCTTTATATCTTCTCGTCTGACAACAGGTATACTTGTAAGATCAACTACTTGATTAGAAATGTAGATTGATCTTTCATGATTCCGCAACACGTATATGAAGTGATAATGTAATTCGGTTGTTCCTAGTCTTGGATTCGTGTAAAGTTCTATGGTTTCTTGGAATTGTCCTTGCATTGCCACATTCCTTGGATCTTGCGGTATATGTATATCGCTATGTAAGCAGGTGAAACAGAGTTGAATTCATGATCTTGAGTCGGGGATTTTGAATAACTAATTTATGTGTGCATAGTTCAAAGCAATGAGTTGTACTTACCTAATCGATCCTAGATGTGTTTCTGGGTTAAGAATTGTATCAGCTGGTGAGAAGCCAAAAACAAGTTTGTCATCGAAATTGGTCTTAATAATTATGCTAGCACCGCTAAAATAATATAAACTTTTTTTTCATGGTATCAAGTACATCAAATGACTTTTTTAATCCAAAAATCTGGTCATTTAGTTTATTCCAATTCTATTGGCAAAGCATGCTGGAGTCTTCGTAATTGTTTTGAAGAACTTGAGCATATATTATATCCCACCATTTTGCTTAGGAAGAAGTAGAATATTTGTTTTTATTTTAGAACGTGTCAAAATGATTGATAGTATTTCATTAATAATGATAATATTTATTCACGTTGAACTATAAATACTAAAGTACAAATACAGAAATATACAGTGTGCCAAGAAAAGTTAAAACGAGTGAACGACCAAAGGAGGCAAAGAGAGAACCGGAAGGAATTCGTTGGCTTATTTTTAGCTTTGAAGAACTTAGCTTTCAAGGTCCTTACCAAACATTGAAATACTTAAAAAGCTGTTTTGATAAGCTCTTAAGTTATTTTTAACTTATTTTGGTGTTTGACAGACATAAAAATAACTTTTAAGACGAGTGTTTTTGGCCCAAATATTATACGTACCATAACCTCAACTTATTGAGTTTTAGCTTAAAAGTCATTTTGCTTTGTCCAAGCAATTTACTTTGAATTTTATTTTATTTCTAAAACGAAAAAAAGAAAACATATCTATGGCCAAAGAAGTGGTTCCTTTCTAACTACCTCAAATACTTTTTACCGAATGAATAAAATTATCCCGATACTTATACTGATGTCCAGTAATAAATATCCAGTTAAATACTTGAGGTGCAAGTACTAAGGGTCGTTTACTTGAGGAGTTGAGGTGTAAGTACTAAGGGGTCGTTCGGTTGAAGACTAATTTTACGCGGGTATTAACTATTAATGTAGGTATTAGTAATGTGTATATTAGTAATGTGTGTATTATTATGTGAGTATTAATAATGCGGGTATTAGTTAGCGCGGGGTTGCATTAGTAATGCATAGGGATTATTATAATGTAGGGATTATTTGTTGAATCACTGATATATTACAAATTAACAAACACTATTATTATTTAAAATATTTATTTACTCCTTAAATAAAAGTTTACAAATATCCTTATTATTATGAAGGTTACTTTTGTCATTTTAAATTTTAATACATACGTTATTAATACCCATATTATTAATACCACATTCTACTCCACATAAAATAATATATAGATTCCCACATTAATAATATGAGTATTAATAATGCGGAATATACAAAAACGCAATCAAATATTGCACTAATTTTATGCGTATATTAAGCCAATTAAAAGCTGTGCTAAATTAGCGTGGAGTTTTGTGCAGGATTAACTACTCCGGTTAAACTGAGCAACCGAAGGACCCCTAAATAGGCAGAAAGTGAAAGAGTAATATTGGAGGGCCTACATGGGTGGGGTCAAAGTGGTTTGGCAAAATGCAAATTCGAGAAGCTTCAAGACCACTATCAGTATGGCTCTATAATACACAAAGCACTGGCCTTCACACAATCAAGAATAAGCAAGCAAGTACCAGAAGCTTTTACGGTAAATTCTTTCAACTTCCTTACCTCTAAATATATACGTAATTCATCTTTTCTTGGTTACCTTTACATTTTCCTAATTCTAAATTTTCATACTACTCCTAAAATTCATCTAGTAGTATTAGCTTAGAAAATGCATTTTACTTGACAGCTACAAAATGCATTTTATTTCATACTAAAAAGGTGAACTTTTACATGAGTAGGATTATTAGTTTTTCATTTTTAAAAAAATGCAACATTTTAAGATGGGGTTTGTTAACAGTTTTATCTTCTTGAACAGTGAACAATGGCAAAGCTATTTGGAGGAAAAGACCCTTTTGATGATCCATTTTTCACTGAACCATTTGGTAATAATTGGTTCGGTTGGAATTACCCTTTTGATGAACAACAAGAACAAGGCTCTAGGAAACAAATCAGCATTGAAGAGCTAAATCCTCAAGGTGATGGTGATCATCAGGTTCAAGAATATTCTGAACCAACAAAAGACTTGGTTGTTAAGAACAACAAACCAACTAAAAAATCTAATGGTAACTGGTCTTCGTTAACTTAATGATCAATTAGCTTAAGTGATTATGGTTTGTACAAAGATTTCAACTTTTTTTGAATTTACTTTATAGGTAGCCACAGTTTCAGCTACCGCAGAGTTGCCTATGGTGGTGTAAATGGGATGTATTACACGTGCTCGGAAGGCAGAAGGGTTGGCCCTGATGGGGTGAGTGATTAGTTTGTTGTTAGGATGAGAGAAGTAGCTACTCTTGATTCTTGTATGATTATTAAATTGTTTATACCAAATTGCTATATTTCTTTGTTTTCTGCATAGGTCGTTCTCGCAGAAGTGAAAGAAGAAGATAAGATGATTGGTGAGTCCCTTCATACAATCTCCAAAGGGATTCACAACAAGGTATTTCCTTCTTTCATCTCTGACTCTTACATGTTTCAAGGGTTGGTACATATCGTCTCATATTGTATCGGGTTGTATTGTTTTAACATTTGGATAGATTGTACCATTTCCCGTTGATTTATTATACCGCGCACTAGCAATATGAAAAATGAGCTTATAATATTGTAAAAAAAATTAGGTACAGGGTAGAGTTAGTAGGGTAAATGATAAAAAAGGATTATTAAATAATAAGGACAAGATGAGAAAGAATAAGGTAATGACATAATCACACCAAATCGATTGTTGCATAAATTTCATCATTATGTAGTGAATATTATACAATATAAATTTAAGAAACAATCAAAACATACATTGTATTTCAATAACATTACGGAACAATACAATAGGTAACAACCATCCAAACAAGCCGTAAGGTGTCTAGAAGTAATGTATGCTTGCGATATTGGATTTCGGAGCACTGAGGAAGAGTATTCATTAGTCCTAATTCAAATTTTTAGGTTCTTTCCTGCAACTGTTTGTATATTGAAATTCTTTTGTGAGGGTGCTCTTCATTTCTCGAACTTCAGTTAAATGCCTCATTTATTATCCCATGGGAATAAGGAAAAATTGGTTTCCATTTGTCATCTTGATTTCCTGGATGTTCACTACCATTGTGCAGGGCCATTCGGTCACAACAAAATGCAGTTCAGGGGGGCAAGCAGACACACTGCAGACTTTACACAATCTGAATGAAGGTATTTCCATACCTACTACATGATATATGCCATGATATTTTAATCTTTTTTAGTCTCCGTGGAGCTAATGATATGGTATTTAATTTATACTTAGACGAGCTTGGTGACTTTGAACAAAATTGGAAAGCTAGCGCAGATGAGCATTTGCCTGGATGGGATAAGGGGTTCAGCTTACTGGAGAATGAAGGTTGGTTGTTTGAATTCAATCTCCTTGAGTTGTGTCATTCATATCTATATCTGATATACAAGAATACAAGAATAACTCGAAGATTATAAATTTTGTTGCGTTTGTCCAGTTAACATGCCTCTCTTGTTTTCCTAGTTGCTCAGCATTTCAGATAGAGTGGGAACTGATATTGCAACCTATCGTCTCTAATTAACTACAATCCTATTTCTTTGCACCGGAAGTTCATTCTTTATGCACAGTATTCACCACAAATCTAGTTTAATTTCTCTTAAGAAGGTGGTTTAGCACCTGTTTATTAAGTGTACCTTTTAGCAAATGCACGGTAGAAAAATCAGAATTGATTCTGGCCAAGTTCATATGAATTGTTTGTTTTCTAATAATAGTATAAGCTCCTTGTTTACTATAGTAACAGAGTATAGTAAAGAGTATTATGCCAGTGCTGTATGGCTTTTGACCTAGGAGTCGAGAATACATCTTAGAGACTCACGAGATGTTCAGCTGTACACTAATAAAAGTTACCAAGTATAGGGGGTCTAAAGCTATTCTCTCTCTGTGTTATTGTGATCTACTTTGCAAAAAATGACAGTAGAATGCTAAGTCTTTCTCTAAACCTGAGGCGGTGTTGGAGTAAGTAGTTTGAGAGTCAGTTAAACTTGTGCAGGGGCCATTAGCAGCTTGTGGGATCAATTTGCAGATTGGAGGGGTTTGGGAGGTTGGGCACATCCAGCTCTGGAGTACTATGGAAATCCAGGACCGATGGAACGAGCTGGTGAACCAGAGAAAGATTCTTCTAGGAGAGCCAGAAGAAGAGTTCCAGTGGAATAGACATCCTTCATGTATCCTATGCTTTGACCTTCAATATTATCAGGGTTTAGTAGTCTCTTGTTTCGTAGTTAAAAGTACTGGATGTGAATTATCATGTCAAAGAAAAGTGGTGTTTAGGTTGTACTCCTATTTGGTTTGTTTCTAGAGTGTAATTTGCAATTCATAATATATTTGGTTATCACTTTTATGCTTTTATTAGTTTTCCGAAGGTTTATTACGGACAAGACAAAATTTGTCAATTTTGTTAACAAAACTATACTATATATAATTTGAACAATTTTAGTACAACAAATCAATATTGAGGTCTTGTTGGTCGAGCTATTATCTACTAGGTTCTAAGCTGAAGTTATGAATTTATTGATAATCAAAATTAAAAAATACAATATAATAATTTGGTAATTTTTTTTACTTTAACTAGTCCTTTTCTAAAGTGTTTTTGGATTACCCTCAACTTGCCCTTCTCTAAATCAGACGGTTTAGCTTAAAAAAATCCCAACTCCATTAGAAAACGGAGTTCTAATATTTTCTTGTTCAACTAGGATTATAAGAACTTTATGCTCTATATATAAGCCAAGGCTCTCATCTCACAAGCACTTGCTTCTTCTGCTCATCATTCACCAAAACGTTACCACCTCAATCCTTCCGATTGTTTTTTAATAAATACACTGATCCTATTTCTATAGCAAATAACCAAACTTCAATTTCCGAAAAATGCAGTCCAAAAAAGACCATCTGCCTATTACTAATCACAAAGTTCCTCCTAGTGATCACAAGCCTAAGTATTATCTTGCATTGGGGATTTTGATTGGATTAGTTATGGCGTTAGTCGTCGTCCTAACTTTTTTATACTTTCCTATTGTTATTTCTCAAGAATTTGAAGACCCTACATTCCAACTTATGTCAATTGAGCAATCCCCTTTTACTATATCGACTAACTTATCACAAGGTTCAATCATACACAATGATGTTGACAATTGGAATATCACCTTCTTGGTCACAAAATCTAATGATGATTATACTTTTTTCTATGATGACATTGAGTCCAAGATTATCTATAAGGACGTTGTTTTATGGCAAGCAAAACCTACTACCTTCTATCAACAAGAAAATTCTCAAACCTTCATCGATGCAACTTTTGACGCTATGCCTAATAATTATCCTGATTGGGTAGATCAATCCATTTCTAATGATCTTACTGTTGGTCAACCTATAAAATTTTCGGTGACTCTAAATGGAAAAGTTCAAATAAGCCACTATTATGCACGTTGTGACTCTAGTTGTGGAGAATTACAAGTTTCGTGTGAAGGTCTCGAAGTTGAGTTCATACGAAATGTTAATTTTGGAAAGTTATCAAAATTTTCAAACGTATGCAAGGTACATTTGAAGAAAACAAGTTGTTAACATGTAGCAAGATCTCAAGGAAGTGTCGTGTTCTACGAAGACATAGAGTGATATACGCTAGTGTTTTAAATACTGTTAGTTTTCTTCTTTTCGTTTTCCTTTTACAAGGACAGTTGTTGTATGTGTATTCACAAAATCATGAAATTAGATAAATCTTCTTTTATTTATGCAATATATTTCTACGTATGTTCAACACAACGATAGCCGTTCTGCAATGAACACAATTCTCACTTCATTAGCCAACGTTTACTGTACGTCCCCGAAGGAGAAATTTATCGAGAACTTCAGAGGAATTAATTGATATTTTGAGAGCCATTTGCACCTGTAGCTTGTTTTAGCGTCACTATTTCAGGTCTAACCAAAATTACTCCCTCTTTCTTTCTAATGTTACACTCGAAACAATATGGAGTTAACTTTTAAACTGTGACATCTACTGTTTATTCTTGGAATTTCTTTTCATTTGATCCAATTCCATGTTTCGGATCCGGGTTGCCCCAAAACCCAAAGTGCTACTCTTATGAACTTCACATACCAATTTTCAGCATTCTGCAGAGCCGCTTTGCTTCGAGTGGCCTACAAGCATTTCATACAAATTAAAGTTATAGCCAAGTAATGGAAAAGCTAATTGTTCGGTTAACTAATGTATTTGTTCGTCAAAGTTTAAAGCTTCACTTCTAATAGGTTTTGCAACATTTTATTCTGTTTACAAGATTTTGTATGATGTAGTTGAAGCCAAAATGATGTTCCTCAAAATCAGTGCTAACAAAAAAACATGTGTTGCTTTTGGACGTTAAGGAAACTACAGTATATGATAAATATTGTGTACTATACTTAAGGGTAGCTTAGTCTTTTGTATTTATTTATATGCTACATATACTCAATTATACATGTAATTCATAATCATCAAAATACAGATATTGTTTCGTGGTAAGCTTAGGTCTCTTGCCTATTGCTTTCTCTTTTAGGGATCTCTTGGCTTCCTCTCCTTCCTCTCACTCTGCCAAATAAAGTTCTGTAAAAGTGACAAATGCTTTGAGTGTGCTTCTATAATGTCTACAAATAGATACTAACATTCAAGAGAGACTGTAGAATCTTTCAAACGCTGATAGTAAGAGAAAATTATATGGCTAAGAAGCCAAATAGAGTCTAATTAGACATGCTGCAAATATGGATAGCATTCAAGAAAGAGATATCAGTTGCAAACGAGTGATGTGGTACACACATTGTATTAGGCTAAAACTCGAGGATACTCTCAAAGTTACTTAAGACACATAGCCCCTCTACTTGTTGCAGCTGATTCTCACAAAAGCTGTAGAATAATATCAAAAGATGACACCTTTATATGTCAATAGATGTGGAACAGGCTTCACCGGTCAATGAGTTAAGGTATTCGCAATAGTCATATCATCATTTTCTCCCATCTGCGACAAGGCCTCAATATCAGGATCATCCTTATACAACAAACGAAAGCCAAACTTGTCCATTTCCATAGGGGAAGAGAGCTTAGCACGACCATAGTAATTTGGCGTTTTTCCATTTGCCTTAAATATATCCCATAAACTAGCAAAAGGTATAAACATAAAAAAATATTACTCTCCCTGTTTGCCATTTAACTTGGAATTTCTTGCTAAGATTTTCTGACATGTCATGATAATGGAAGAGTTTCAGTTTAACTTTGGTGATGGGATAAGCATACCTCGTTGAGTAACAGATAGCAAACCCCAATAAGTTTTCACTGACATACCAATTATCAAGCAAATTCCATCTTTAAACTAAAATCTTTAGGATTTGGCGTCCTGCCATTGAGCCAAATTGGCATCTCTGTGCCAGGATGCACTATGGTAAAAGATAAATCGCGATGAGGTCCGTGCAAACAAATCATTTAACACCCAATGCGTAGCATCATCCTCAACTGTGAACTCACACTAGCTCTAATTTGTTGTACTTGGTTGCCAGATTCTGAATGTTTTTCAGAGCCACATCTAAGTCCAAGAATTGAAGAGCCCCAAGGTGGCCAATGCTTTGAGGCAAATAATCAAAGTAATTTCCCCTAACATCCAATGTCTTCTGGAAGTCTTCCAACAGAGATGTTCAGGTGTACACTGAATAAAAGTTACCATGTATAGGGGGTCTAAAGCTATTCTCTCTATGTATTATTGTAATCTACTCTGCAATAATGACAGTAGAATGCTAAGTCTCTCTCTAAACCTGAGGTGGTATTGGAGTAAATAGTTTGACAGTCTGTTAAACTTGTGCAGGGGCCATTAGCAGCTTGTGGGATCAATTTGCAAATTGGAGGGGTTTGGGCGGTTGGCAAATTTGAGTTTGGTTTTCATAAAAGAGTGCGTCTACAGATTTATTCTTAATTCACACGATCAAAACCCTAGCAAACAAATACATGCAGATTAGCAACTTGTACTAGTAGGACATATATCAGTATATTTTCTTCTTTCCAAGTTGTACTGCAACGGATAAAGGAAGTCTTTACGACATCTATTTATTTACGGAGTAGTAGTAGGACCTTATTTTATATAATTGCAATTCATAATATATTTGGTTATAACTTTGCTTTTATAGTTTTGCGAAGGTTTATTACGGACAAGACAAAATTTGTCAATTTTTATAACAAAACTATACTATATATATAATTTGAACAATTTTAGTACAACAAATCAATATTGAGGTCTTGTTGGTCGAGCTATTATTATCTGCTAGGTTCTAAAGCTGGAAGTTGTGAATTTATTGATAATCAAAATTTTAAAAAATACAATATAATAATTTGGTAATTTTTTTTACTTTAACTAGTCATTTTTTAAAGTGTTTTTGGATTACCCTCTATTTGCCCTTCTCTAAATCAGACATGGCTTAGGTAAACAAAAATCCCATCTCTATTAGAAAACGGAGTTCTGATATACTTCTTTCTTTCCTACAAAACATAAGAAAATTGTTTGATACATATAAAAAAGTCAGGAATTAGAAGTATTGCATTGCATGCTGTTCATATGTATACATATGGTTAAAGGGCTAAGCCATAATCAAACTCTTGAAGAACCAATTGGACTGTTATATATTTGTGTAACTATGTCACTAAGGAATTAAGTGTTAGGAACTATGCCTTCTTACTAACAAAAACATTCAACTTTCAGAAAATGTAAACAAAACATTTCTAAGATCTAAATTGAATGAAAGATAATAACATTATATGGTGCAGTGATGTTGGCTCAAGTAATTAATTACTCAATTTTCGCTTATTTCTTTTTTGCTGATAAGTTGATTTAATGTAAGATTATTTGTTCTACGGTAGATAATGTCCAGACTCATTGTAAGCAATACGCTCTCCATCTCAATTTATATGAAAGTGGTTAACCGGGCACGAAGTTTAAGAATTAAAGAAGACTTTTGAAAACCAACTATAGAAATTTGTGTGATTTTGAATCTCATAAAATTAAATTGTTACTACTAAATACGGAAATATGTCATTTTTTTTGGGACTAACTAAAAGAAAAGTGCCTCATATAAATTGGGACAAAGGGTATAGTTTTTAACTCACTTGCCGCGGATATCATAACCTTTAATATTGGCTGCAAGAGTAAATTTTATTAGATGTCTCACACGTCATGTCATATTTGTGTGAGGCTCTTACATATTTGACAAGTGGACTCATGGGTTCCACTTATTTACCTTTTGGCAAAAAAAACTTAAATGGAAACTTTTTTAGTCCATATTTATTCTTTTTAAAATTCTTAATTGAAAGACAAAAATAGTAATAATATGAAATAAATATGGCAAGAAAATATCATGCATAAACATGTAATCTTTGTAACTTGATTGAACAACGACAATCCAAAAACAATCTATTCCATAGGCTGCATCTTCTTATTTTATTGGTTTTAATTTGAAGAACGTGTATATATATATATATATATATATATATATATATATATATATATATATATATATTATATTTTTTTATTGTATAATCGATACCTTTTAGCAGTTTTTATACAAACTTGACTTGGTCGTTGTAGACGTGCTAGTTAGCAAACGACGTACCTGTTAGCAAACCTTCATTTCTATCATAAATTGTTGTGCATTCAAATAATATTTTTTGTTTTTGAAATATTGTTTAGAAAATATTATTCTATTGGCATAGAATTAAGTGATAAATATTTAACACTATTTAGCCAAAGAAATCAAGCAGATGAATGAATATCAGTCAAAATTTTTTCTTTAAATTCTCAATAATAACTTTTACAATAATTTAATTAATATTATTACTACTATTTTAGTCATTCAAATAAGAATCTTAAAAGCAATAAATGCGGATTAAAACATTACCATTTTTAAATTTGTGTACGTGGATAAAATGGGACCCATGAATCCACCTGTCAAACTTTTAAGAGCCTCATACATGTATGACGTGGCGTGTGAGACATATAATAAAATTTCTCAAATTTCTCGAGTTAGAGCAGTCCTCCATCTCTGCACCTTCTCCCTTCCTTCAACATCATTATCCTTATTACACTTGGATCCATGTTTGGCAAAGGCTTCAGCAAAGCTCTCCCTTTGGTTTCGAACTTTGGAGGGGTCTACATCATAGAAGACAGGTATAACAGTTTGTCCATATTCATCCTTGCATCTCATGATCTTCACTAATTCATCTAAGCACCATCTCGATGAAGCGTAATTCCTTGAGAAAATGATGACGGCAACTTGAGACTCTTCAATACCTTTAAAGAGTTCTATTGGAATTTATCATCTGGAAAGGTGAAAATTCCTCTACTTCTCAAACCTTCATATAATTGACTTGTAAACGTTTTGCGAGTATCTTCACCTCTAAAACTTAGAAAGACGTCGTAGATCCATCGTGCAGAACCGACAAAAGAAGAAGAAAATGATGTTGTCATGGCCATGGATTCAGTTGTGACTTGTGTGATTGAAAGGAAACAATAGTAGGCTTCTATCAATCAATTGATACTGATTCAGACAAAGTTAAAAAGAAAGAAGAATTAGAAACAAATGAACTGTAATGAAGTTCCTTTGTGCTCATGAGTGCTCTAGTCTAGTTAAATAGCATAATAACTATAGAGGGTGTTAATCAACTGATCTACTAGAATTTAATTGATTTGCGTCACAGTTTGGAGACGGAATTCTCTCTAAAAGGTGTTTGGAGACGGAATTCCGTCTCTGCGCGTCCTTTGCTTTTAAGCGCGTTGTTGGACTGCTCCGTCTCCAAATACAAAAGTAGGCACTAAATTTTGCATTTGGAGAGGGTCCCTCTCCAAGCATTAATTATTAATTTAATGCTTAATTAATTTTTCCCTCTCCAACATAAATTATATATATTATTTTTGTTGTTTAGAGACGGAATTCCCTCTCCAATAAAAATTTAAAAATTATTTTTGTTGTTTAGAGACGGAATTCCGTCTCTAACTATACAAATCCTGCTAAATAAAAACATTAGAAATTCGGTACAAAGCAACCAAATACCAAAAACAACCTGTTTAACATAAAATACCTGTTTAACATAAAACAAAGCCACCACGGCCAATAAAACAATTCAACATACATATTGTTTCATCATTAACTATTCAACACAAATAAAAACTAAAGTATATAATTAGTAACATGTTCACAACTTAACAAACCATGAGAGTACTAATCCGCTCCTTGGGACGAGCCACTTCCTTGCTCCTTATCTCTCCAAATCTTTGCCACAATATCCTGTAATTTCTTCACATTCTCACGGTCTTCCAACCGTTGCCTTTCACTATCTTGTAGCCTTTGCTCCATTTCCGCCAATCTAGCGCGCAACTCATCATCCGCAGTTTGTGGTGCATGTGAAGAAGAAGAAGAACAATTAGCATTGACAATACCTACACGAGAAGACTTCTTGTACCTCGAAGGACCAAGGCCATAGGCTCGAGTTTTGCTAGTATAGCCACCACCCGCCTGAACGAACATTGCATTTTCTTCATCCTGGGTAGGTTTAGGAGAGCCTTCATCGACTTGTGAACCTTGGTATAAGAGGTAAGTAATGCATCGCTTTTACTGGGACCTGTTTCTGTTTAGAATTTTTGACTGACTTGTAGCGAGCCTCACCGCAAAACGTACAAAATTGCTTATCTTTGTTTTTTTTGTAGTATAACATGCAACCTTTTTTACAGCAGTGAATTCTTTCTGAAGATAGCCTAAAAACGAAACCAACTTTTTTGCATCGTAGTACGAGGAAGGCAATCCCAATTTACTTATGTTTAGTTCATTCAAGAGTCCAATGATCTCATCCATGCCTCCTTGAGATATGTTATAATCTGATTTAATACTAAGCAACCTAACTGCCTCCGATAGCTTTGAATGACTTGCCCCCTCGTAAAATGGGCGACTTGCTTCTTCCAATTGTTCATAGAAGAGTTTCGCCTCATTATTGGGAATCTCCTTAACATTCGGTTGAGAGGGTTCCCCTTGGTACATTCCAAACGCATCATTCAACATCTCATTCATAGGATAGTTATACCCGACATAGTCATTTTGGAAGTTCTCTTTATGGACACTAGGGTTACACTCTCCATGTGCAGTCCACACAAAATAATTTGGCATAAATCTTTTTCTATAAAGGTGCAACACGACATTTTCAATTGGTTGCACGTGGCTACACTTGCATTTCACACAAGGACATTTGATTGACCCCCCTCGTATATACTCAGGAAGTAATTTAGCTTTAGCAATAAATCCGTCAACCCCATCTACATAACTTTTCCTCAAACCCATATTTTCATAGAACATATTGTACATTCAACTACGATTTTCATCATGTTCCATCTACAGAAGTTGCAAACAAATAAATATAAATCAATGCAACAAATTATAGCAATTTTTCTAGCAAACTATAGGTGTATATTATTGTTAAATTATGTTGTATATTAATTTTTTAATTAACTAACTAAATCAAACTCCCTACATTTATTTTATTTGTCATGTTCAATAACATTGTTCTTAATTATTTCTTTCTAATTATTCTTGCATTAAATTTATCTACTTTATATTATTTTTCTAACTATTTCTAAATTTTCAAGAACTAATGGCATTTAATTTCTAATAATCCAATCAAACAAATGTTAAACAAATAATTTCTAATAAATTCAATATTGATAATGGAGTGTCAAAGTTGGTATTGGGGTGGGGAAAATGGGGGCCGAATTCATGGATGGGAAAAATGGGGAGGGAAAAATAATTTGAATTATAGCTAAAAATAATGGGAAAGATGAAGAAAAAACTTACTTGAATAAATTGGGGATGATTGGGGATGTTTTCGCCGGGGAGGGAGAAACTTCAACGGGCAAGGGAGATAATCGCCGGAGGGAGCAGTGACTGGTTGGGGAGGGGTTTTTTTAGTTTTGGGGGAGATAATGAAATCTGGAAGAAGAAGCGTAATTCCGTCTCCAACTCTAAAAAATCTAATTATTTTTTTATTGTTACATTGATTGGAGACGGATTGGAGACGGAATTCCCTCTCCAATCAGTTAGAGAGGGAATTCCGTCTCCACCCTCTTTGTAGCATTTTCATCAATTTCTAGATGGCATTAATTAAATATATGAGCTCTTCATTGAATTGTAATAGGATTAAGCAGGAAATTCCTTCAAAGAACTAATACCCTTATCTTCTCTCATTTAAAATCTATATTATATTAAAAGGAGGGTAGTAAGCCTATGGAAAGTAGCCAAGTGTCAAAGTAGTAGGAAGCCACTTGGAAATTTTAGGTAAATAAGTTATTTTTTAGTTAGGTGTAGTTATTTTAGTTGTTTTTGAAATTTGAATTGAAATTTTAAGAATAATTGTGAGAAAAAAAGTGGAAATAATTTTTAAAACAGTATATAGTTTTAACAATGTAGTTGACAGATAGATTTAAATTCTGTATATTTAATTTAAAATAGATTAACTGCACGGTAAAAGATAAGGTTGTGAGCCACGTTTACCCCTACTCTAAACACGTTCTTCCCCACTACTTTGCCCACACAGACCATTTTCTAATCCACTTTTCAAACTGCTTCAGATTTTTAATTATTTTACCATGATACATTCCTCTACAAATTCTCAACTTGCAATACATTCATCGTCAAATTTACAGAAAAAATTAGCCTCAAATTCGCTCCCAAACTATGAACACGAGTATTAATCTCATCAACAAAATAAACAGTTCAACTATTCAATGCAAAGTGTGGAGGATATGTGGGACAGACTTTATGGGAATTACTGTGGACGTGGTTTTCACAATCAAAAGCAGTTATTATGTCATCTTGACTCCCATTTCTCTTACTGAGAATTTCGTCCAACGTATACAAATTGCAAGATAAAGGAAAAATGGACAAGCTTCTATTTCAGGGAGAGTGGGTTTTTGATATTTTTGTATATTGAACTTTCATTTTAGGGGAATGAAATTAGGGTTTTCAAATCAAAACAATCTACAATGTTTGATGATTTCTATGGACATGAAAGGCCAGCAATCTGTTCGCTAGGCTTCTTCTTATCACGAACTGTCTTTTATGGTTAATTCAAGGGAAATCATGAGTGAAACGACTGCTAATGTTTCTACTTCTTCGTGATGAAGTGGACGTTTGGTTGAAAATTTCTACAGTACACCGATGGTGCAGATCTTATATTCATCACTTTGAATATAAGTAATACAATGTCTCAATGCAAGGCAGATTATATATCAGCATCCTAACCAGTAAGTTCTTTGATTTTCAAACAGATCAGCATTCTTATATTTAATGCATCGTGTAATCTTCTTTATTTCTTTAATTTTATATTTATGATTAAGTGGTTTATTTATCCTTTTTTCTCCTCTTTTGTGTGATCAGGAGAGTTTGTATCTATTGGAGAGGAAGAGGTCGAAGTCATCGAGAGGTAAAAAGATTTCCTCTTTTGCTAAACTATTCTTTACATAAGATATTTATCATTTATTCTTAGTCATTTATCTTAGTTAATTTAAAAATACTACTTCTATATTTAGTTCTATATTTTTGCTCTCTTCATGGTCTAAAAAATCTAATCATAAGATCAGTCATATTACCTCCTTTAAATGGCATAGTTTCGCCCATATATATTGACTGTCTATGAAATGTCGTAAGAGTTATTTTTCGTGTTTGGAGTTGCATTTTTGTTAATGAGTGGAAATTTAGTTCCCAATGATTTGTTGCATAATGGTTTTTCAAATTTATGGCTTACTGTGTTCATCTTGCTTACAACGGCATAGTTTAGTGTCTAATATAACTATCTGGAAGAGAAATCTCTCCAACCAAAACTAAGGATCCTTTAGAACTTGGAAATAGCAGATATATCCAAATAAATTCTGACTTTGATTACAGTCTACGATTTGCTTTTGTGATCAATTGATTCATTTGACAATCTCATGGTATCTTACACTACGGTAGAATAGTTCCAATGCTCATGTCATGATTTCTATAAGTTGTGTGTACAAAATGTTTCTGACTCCAAAGTAATGACCTCAAAAAGCTTTTTCAAAGTCCTACCTCAATTATAATGATCACCAAATCAAGAGTGTCACAAGTATTCACCCTTTCTCGAAAAACTTTCCTCTGCTATATTTGAAGTGTTTAGAATGTCCAAGAAGAGTATATTGAAGGTACCAGGTTGTGCACTTTAGTTGTCAAAAGTGTGTTTAGATAACAGTATATTTAGGGTACCATATTGTACACTTTATTTTTCAAAGAACTTAGTTTTCAGTCATGAGCATATAAATTACCTACGTACCAAAAGTCCAAATATAAAGATTTAATATCATACAAAAGCAGGCAACAAGTCTAATATTGACCAACTTTACAGCAAGTGTGAGGTTTATGTAAATTTTTTTGGTGTAATTTGTAACTTTTAGTGTTTTTTGTTATCTTTTTTACTTTATGATGTCAATTTGAGAATGTAGATAATATAACTAACATTTTAGATTTCATCATCTCCCAGCATACACAAAAGAAAGAAATGGCATGTATTGTGCATCACACGAAAATATGATAAGAGTATTGAATTGAAGAGCTAAGGAAGGTACATTTTCTACTGAAGGAGCACTTGCTTTATTTTTTTCCAAATTCTTTCTTACATATGGGGATCAGAGAAAGTGAAACAGGAAAGCGGATAGTGGTAATCGAATTCACACCTATTGTGTGGCAGACTCCCACAAATATCACTAAACAATAAGTCTGGGTCATTCAGAGCTTTCTCCTTTCATGTGCTAACAAAAGGATATGTAGTTTTCAAAGTCGAGAAATATGATAGAATATTTAAGAGATATAAAAAATACATTTTATATTGGAGGAGCACATTTACTTTCTTTATTTTTGTTTCCAATTTCTTTCTTACATATATGGATAAGAGAAAGGGGAGCAAGAAAGGATATAGTGGTAATCGAATCCGTGCCTATTGTGTGAAAGACTCCTACTTATATCACCAAATTATATGACTTGGTGGTTGAGAGCTTTAATTTTTCAGTTGCTAAAAAAAGTGTAAATGTTGTTATCTTCATTATGCTTCTTTTGTTATTGCAGAAGTATTGAATGTTGTGTTCACTATGAAGACGACGACTAAATAAATCCTACTTAACCGCTGGTCAACACTAGCACATCATTAAGCAGGTGTGTTTTCACAGAATTAATGGCCTTTTTC
This sequence comes from Petunia x hybrida, assembly GCA_037355625.1. Taxonomy (NCBI): domain Eukaryota; kingdom Viridiplantae; phylum Streptophyta; class Magnoliopsida; order Solanales; family Solanaceae; genus Petunia; species Petunia x hybrida. The sequence goes on along the minus strand of JBBBVM010001019.1, from coordinate 101,161 downwards.
ATGCTTATTTGGTACATTTTGTGGTTTAAGTCTCAAAAGAGGAAGCTAGATATACATTAATGTAACATTTTGTAAAGCTCTGAATACCTTAGTCCCGATTTTCCTCCTAACTGGAATCCTAATAATTTATTTCTGATTCTTTTCTTTAATTCTTAACTATATTTTAAACTTTCTTTTTGTTGTCCTGTTTGGTATAATAAAAACTACCTGCCATCAACAAGCTTCTTTAAGCATGATTAGGGATAAATCTGTTACGGAATGATAGATTTGTTTGTTCATTTATGGTTTGTGATTCTAAATTATTTTTGGAATATCATTCTTTTTTTACATTTACCATTACATGATACATCATTGTATATTATGTAGTATCACAAATATCTGTATTCATCTATCAGCTCATGATAAGCAGGCAAGCTGAAGGTGAAGATGAGTGTGAAGGTATATGAGTAATAAATCAACTAATTAACGGCAGCTTCCTAATATAATTGTATCAGACACCTAACATTCAATTATTGTAATGATTTTCTTCTTTTGGGTCTCTTTTAATGCATCTAAAAAATGCTAATTTGTGTGCTAAGTTCCGTTTCTTTGGTACTTTGTTTATCAAGTTCTATGTTAGATTTTCGATCATTGCATTGTCTAACTTTTTCTCATTTATATCTCTGCTGCCTATCTTCCTCTTAATAGATTAATCCTAATATGATTCCTTCTTCTGCAACAATTATACCAGAGTTGTAATAGATTGCGTAGAGAGTCTAATTTGAATGTAAATTTAAATATTAATTTGTAAAATTGTTGCATTTTTTCAATATGAAATACCTATTCCATTTGAATAGTATAATTCTTGAATTTTGGATTTACTGTGCTGAAATCTTATCACGCATTAGCTCTAATTTGAAATTGTAGAATGTAACGTATGTTACTGTGAGAACTATGGCTACAGAGGACATGTATTCTTACTATTTGAGGCGATTGAATAATTTTACAATTTCAAGCAGCTGGGGAACCAAAAATTTAAAGAGCAACAGCTTCACCAACTTCTTTTATGGAAGAGTCAATTTATTTGTTCTTCCATGGTATGTCATTTTTAAATTCAGTTTTCAGAATAATATTTATTCATTGTTTTTTTTTTAACTTTGAAGAAAACTTGATACAACTTGGGACTTTAATAACATAAAGATCTAGATTTATCTATTTCTTCATGATATAAAATGGCCTTATAGTGGAAAATTTAGTATTACAAAAATGAATTCTTCACTAAGATTGAATCTTTTTCTAGCTTAAAACTTTACGACAACCTTTTGCTACTTCAATTGCTTCTAATCTGACTATATAATCCAAGATTTTATCTTAGATGAATGAATGAAATTGTTCGTAAAGATTGAATTTTTTTCTCACTTTCATGTCTACCTCTATCTATGCCTATTCCTACTTCTATTGCTTCTAACATCGTTATATATAGCAACATTTCATCCTGGATGAGTAAGATATTTATGTTGGTTACTATATGACTTTTTTCTGGATACCAAAAATCTACTTCAGAGGCCTTATTTTTAATCGTAATGCATCTTTCACCTGATAAAAGCAAAGCTGTGAGAGGTTTGTTGTGGGTCAGCAGCCCGCTTGGACTTGAAGAATGATAAGCATTTATTTTTTTCAAGCAATACGTCGGCGAACTGTCGTATGCATTCAAGATTATGTTTTATGATACAACTAATTAGGCTCAGAGTCATATTCTTTTCTAATTTAATGAGTGGTGGAAAGTTTCTCCTTGCCTTCGGCAAAAAATTGGTAAACTTTTTCTATTTGTGCGTTTGTAATGTTGAGAAGTTCACAGTGCAGAAGAAGCTAAAATTATTTAGCATCTATTGTGTAATTGGTCTTAAATTCATATTTGCCGCTTTGGATCACGAGTAAACAATAAAATGGTTGATATGTGATATGTCTACAAAAATCTGAAGCATAGTACAAAGTCTTCTTCATTTCAATAATAAAGTACACTTCTGCTCAATTTAATCTTATTTTAAGCTTTTACTTTTGTTCTTGGATTTGTTTTTTCTTCCTATGTTCTTTTAAAACTTAGGCATTACATTATTCATTACATTTGTAATTTGTAACAAATAATAATGGAGTCGTAAAACTTGAGATAGGAAATGTTGGGAGGAATGTAAATTTACTCATGAATAGAATTTTAAATGTACTCTGACATGATATTTAGTGTTTGCAGAATAACTTCTCAAATTGTATAATCTAGAACTTGGTTCTATGATAATAGCTGATATGTTATAAAAGGGACACACAAACAACTTGAAGCTGAAGCCCATTGTTGATCACTGCCTAAATAAAGTTAAAACCTTTTCAGGTCGAGACTGCGAACCATAATAGAGCCAATGAGAATGCAGACCTGTGTAGGATGCTCTGCATAGGTTACATTTTGCGCCTTATATTGCCCGATGCTTTGGCCAAAAATGGAACCAACCTGGTCGAACGCAAATATATTTTGATTAGCCAGAGTTGCAAAGGGGTGCTCTTAGCTGGACAAATTCCAATTACCAAGTGCTAGACTTTTGACGAGTCCATATTTTTTCAAGCTAATGAATTTATGTTGGTAGAGCTGTATTTAAATGTACATCAGCTTATTTTTTTGAGTGATTGCGGAATGCATCATTGTTATGGTGTTACACCTTTTAGGGAATGAAAAGAGCATCCAGTATTAAGGGTGGAAACTTTTTTAGAAAAATGTGTACTCTTACATCCAATTTGAATCTTATTTTACTCTATCTTTTATGCTTGTGCTTTTCTCTTCTATATTATGAGTTCAAACTTTTGAGCGATATTATTTTACTTTATATTCACCGCGCGCGGGTATTATACTAGTTACACTAAAAGCTCCCTAGTGCGAAGGTTGCCCCACGATCATAGTTAGTTAGTTGCAAAAGGAAGGGAAGTTTCCTCCTTAATTTCCCCAGTCATCAACCTTTTTGGGTCATTTTAATTTAGTTGAGCAAAATTTCTTATAAACTACATGCAGGATTATATTGATCCCAAGAAGCATTTCTCTCCATACTTCACCAAAAGCAGAACAAATAAATAAAAGTTGTGCCTGCTCGAAAGTGCTTCTTGAGGCATATTTCACTTTCCGAGTCTTTCTAAAAAAATACCTGCCTACTATATTACTTTACTTTATTTAATTGATTATAAGAATGAAATTGATACATCTTTCAGTTGTGGTTGTTGGAAGATTAATTGACCATATCTCATTCTCTGTAAATCTAAGTTGGTAAAATTCTTATAAGTGCAGCTGTGATCAGATATGAAAATACAATATTTAGAGTGAATATATAACATATATCTAATGCACATATTCATACAGCGCAGCAAATAACGTAAAGGAAGAACGGAAAAAGAAAAACCAGTAACCTTAACAATGTAAGTACCCAGCGGAAAAGATACGGAACGAAGAAAGGTAGAAACTGAGTGAGAGGGTACGATGAAACGAACAAATAGAGATATCAGCTTTGTAGAACACGTACGTGTGTTATATTTAAACATTTTTGAAGTCAGAAATGCCCTCAAATTGAAATTAACAAATGATAGACGTTGGACTAATACAAATGGAAATTTCGTGTTGAAGCTAAACATGTGTACTGCCGAGTAATCAAAATGTGAATACAATGATATGTGTTGAGTGAGCTGATATTTTAGAAGTCAAGGGACCTAATTGACACGAGTTAAAAGCTCTAAGAGTCAAATAAATAGTTAGTTAGTTTGTAACTAATTTTTAGTTAGCTTAGGCCCTAAGCTTCTTTAAGCTTCTATATAACTGCTCTTTGCTGAGCTAAGATAGCAGCTTGTATCTTTTACAGTTGTGAAATGAAGCATTGCTCTCAATTCCTCTGTTTCTAACATGGTATCAGAGCAGGCGATTAGGGTTTAGCTCGTAGAAGAAATTGACACAAAATCACTTCGATTCTTCACCTCTTACTAAGCTTCGAAGCTTAGCAACAATGGCAGACACTGGAATTTCAACTCTAGATCACAATCATCCACTATTTCTCCAAGCTTCAGATGCACCGGGGTTGGTGTTAATACCGATCAAGCTCACAGGGCCTGAGAATTATGCACTGTGGAGTAGATCGATGAAAATGGCACTTCTCGGAAAAGGAAAGCTAGGGTTCATAGATGGAAGTTGTGTGAAAAGAGCGTACATAGGAGAATTGAATGCACAATGGAAAAATGCAATACAGTGGTCTAATCATGGATAGGAAGTAATGTTTCTGCAGAATTTCTACCTAGTATAGTCTATGCATCAAGTGCAAAGAAGGTGTGGAATGACTTCAAGGAATGGTTTGATAGATCGAATTTGACCAGAATTTATCAATTGTGGACTGAAATAGCAACTCTAACCCAAGGTACAAATTTTTTTACTACCTACTAAACTAAAATGAAAGATCTATAGGATGAATTAGATGTGTTAGTTCCCTCACCTGCTTGTGACTGTGAGGAATCAAGGCCTTATGTTGTGCATTTAGAACATCAGTGATTGTTACAATTTCTGATGGGATTAAATGAAACATATAGTATGGTAAGAAGTAATGTTTTGCTGAGAAATCCTACTGTGAATGTGAATGAAGCATATTCCATGGTTATACAAGAAGAAAGCCAAAGAACTCTAGGAGTACTAGATGGGAACATGGAACCCTTAACAATGATGGCAGGAAGAAACAAAAACTACAAGCAAAGAAAGTTTACCATGGTCTGTGAAGAATGTGGGTGCAAGGGGCACCTGAAGGAAAACTGCTATAGGTTAATTGGTTATCCTGAAGATTTTAAGAGTAAGAAGACATTTGATGACTCTAGGAACAGGCAAAAATTCAACAGTGGAGGACATAGGACTTTTGCAAATAATGCTAGTGTAGAAACCAACAGCAATGTCGGCAGTGATAATGCTAAGGATCAAGGGCATTACCTGACTAAGGAGGAATACAACAAGTTCATTGGGTTGCTGAAGAGAACACCGGAAGCTGAGTGCTCTAACACTTTGGCAGGTACAGTCTCTCTGATGTCCTCTGTATCATCTTGTGAGTGGATCATAGACTTAGGAACATCACATCACATCACCTTTAATAAATATTTATTGAGTGAGTCTGTAGAGGTGAAGTGGGAAGGAGATAATGGTGTTCAGCTACCTACTGGTAATAGATGTGCCATAAAACACACAGGAAAGGCAAAGGTCTTAGCAGAACAATACATTAGGAATGTGTTACATGCCCCTGAATTCAAATTTAACTTACTCTCAGTCTCCAAGCTCACTAGAGACCTCAGTTGCTCAGTCACCTTTTATCCTGATTACTGTGTATTTCAGGATCTTCACAGTGACAAGGTATTAGGGACTGGTAAGGAGCTCAATGGTTTGTATGTAATGAAGAGTTGTGCAAGTTCAATAACATCAAGCAGTATAGTAAAGAAAGAAGCAGAAACAACATTGTGGCATCTCAGATTTGGGCATGCTTCAGTAAAATACATTCATCAAATCCCTAAGTTGCAGTATAAGGTAGAAAATAAGGACACCAAGAGCTGTGATGTCTGCCCTCTGGCTAAGCAATGCAGACTGCAGTTTCCATATAGTAGTACTAAAATAGTAGGTATCTTTCAATTGTTACATTTGGATGTCTGGGGTCCTTATAGGACTCCCACCTATGATAGGAAGCAATACTTTATTACGATAGTTGATGATTTTAGCAGATATACTTGGTTGTGCTTGATTCAGTCTAAAAGTGAAGTAAGTGTAGTACTGAGGAACTTCCTTCTATTAATAAAGAATCAGTTTGGCATTGTTGTTAAGGTTTTAAGATCAGACAATGGTACTGAATTCTTTAACTCAAGTTGTAATGAGTTGCTGGCCTCTCTTGGGATTGTTCATCAAAGTAGCTGTCCCTACACACCACACCAAAATGGTGTTGTGGAGAGAAAGCACAGACATATCCTTGAGATGGTAAGAGCACTCAAGTTTCAGAGTGGGGTACCAACCAGATTTTGGGGAGACTGTGTCAAGACTGCTGTGTATCTGATCAACAGACTTCCTACTCCAATCTTACAAGGGAAATGTCCATATGAACTTCTTTATCAGAAACATGCCAAGCTAGATCATCTGAGAGTGTTTGGATGTCTTGCTTTTGCTGCAACATTGCCCAAAGGTGACAAACTTGCACCTAGAGCCAAGCAGACCATCTTCATTGGTTATTCTGAGACTCAAAAGGGTTATAGGTTGTATGACTTGGATAGTAAGGTGATCATAGTAAGCAGATATGTAGTTTTCAGAGAGTTTCAGTTCCCTTTCAAAGAGTCTGTCTCCCATGAACCTGATATGTTCACTAAATCCACTCAAGCAGGTTCACTTAACTCTGAAGATACAGCCTTGCAGCTAGTGTATGATGATATTTTTCCTTCTAGCTTTCATGCTGATGATGATGATACTTCAATTCTTATTCCTGACACTGTGGAGGCTAATGAGGATGTCACTTTGGGGCTTCATCCTACCCAAAATCATACCACTTCAGCTGATGATACACCTTCAGACCATTTGCATGCCTCTGCAGAATCCATTGAGTCAGCTGAGACTGACATAGCAAATGCAGAATCTGAACACCATACTACTGCAGCTGGACCCTCTCCAGTTCCAGCACACCTGCACACTAGACCTAAACGAAATGCAGGACCTCCCATCTGGCTCAAGGACTTTGTGACACTAAACAAAGGCACTGGGGATGTCCCATACCCTATAGCTAACTATGTCTCCTATGACCACTTGCCTGTTCACTATCAAGCTTGCTTGAGTGCTTTCTCCACTTATACTGAACCTAAGTCTTTCAAAGAAGCAGCTCAAAATGAGAAATGGATGGAGACCATGTCACTTGAGATACATGCTCTTGAGGATAATAACACCTGGGAGATTGTCTCTTTACCCCTGGTAAACATCCTATTGGCTCCAAATGGGCATATAAAATTAAGTACAAAGCTAATGGTGAGGTTGATAGATTTAAGGCCAGGCTAGTGGCAAAGGGGTACACTCAATAAGAAGGCCTTGACTACCATGAAACTTTTTCTCCAGTGGCCAAAATGGTCACTGTGAAGGCTGTCATATCTATTGCTGCCTCAAAGGGCTGGTTTCTTTTCCAAATGGATGTCAACAATGCCTTTTTACAAGGTGACCTCCTGGAAGAAGTATATATGGCTTTACCTCAGGGTTTTCACAGCCAAGGGGAGACTAAAGTGTGTAGGCTGTTAAAATCCCTTTATGGCTTAAAGCAAGCATCAAGACAGTGGAATATTAAGCTTACCACTGTCCTTATGCAAAGTGCTTATGATCACTCCTTGTTTACCAAAAGAGAGGGGGGTTGACATTGTCATAATCTTGATTTATGTGGATGACCTGTTGATAACATGTAGTAGCAATGATCTAATCTCAAAAGCAAAGGCAACCTTGAATCAGCATTTCAAGATGAAAGATTTGGGAGAACTAAAATACTTCTTAGGCATTGAAGTGCTGAGATCAGAGAAGGGAATCCTACTGAACCAGAGGAAGTATGCACTGGAACTGATATTAGGTGTTGGCCTGGGAGGCTGCAGACCAGTGTCAACTCTAATGGAACAGAACCAAAGGCTGACTACTGTAGAGTATGATAAGCACTTAGGAAAGACTGATGATGCAGAGTTAGAGGATGTGAGATCCTATTAGAGACTGGTAGGAAAGCTTCTCTATTTGAAAATCACAAGACCAGATATAAGCTTTGCAGTGCATGTGCTGAGTCAATTCATGCGGCAGCCCAAATAGTCACACTTGGAAGCAACATTGAGGGTTGTGAAGTATATAAAAGGCTCTCCAGGATTAGGAATTATGATGAAGAAAGGAAGCACTAGACAACTCACTGCCTATTGTGATTCAGATTGGGCAGCATGCCCCATCACAAGAAGATATGCGACAGGCTATGTCATAAAACTGGGGGATTCACTGATATCCTGGAAATCTAAGAAGCAACAAACAATGAGCAGAAGTTCAGCTGAGGCTGAATATAGAAGTATGGCAGCTGCGGTAGCTGAAATTATTTGGTTAGTAGGCCTGCTGGAGGAACTGGACAATGAGGTACAAAGACCTGTGGATTTGCATTGTGACAGTAAGGAAGCTATTCAGATAGCAGCAAACCCCATCTTTCATAAGAGAACCAAACATATAGAGATAGATTGCCATTTTGTGAGAGAAAGACTTAAGGAAGGGCTGATTGACACACAGTACATTCCTACCAGAATGCAGATAGCAGATTTGATGACCAAATGCTTAGGGAGTGCTCAACATAAGTTGTTGTTGTCCAATCTGGGAGTTCATGATGTATTTCATTTACCAGATTGAAGGGGAGTGTTGAGTGAGCTGATATTTTAGAAGTCAAGTGACCTAATTGACACGAGTTAAAAGCTGTAGGAGTCAAATAAATAGTTAGTTAGTTTGTAACTAACTGTTAGTTAGCTTAGGCCCTAAGCTTCTTTAAGCTTCTATATAACTGCTCTTAGCTGAGCTAAGATAGCAGCTTGTATCTTTTACAGTTGTGAAATGAAGCATTGCTCTCAATTCCTCTGTTTCTAACAATATGTTAGTATCGTGAAGTATTCCTCACATACTATGGCCTGTCCAAAATTTAAACATATATGTGGACCAATATTATTTCATCAAATGAACTTGATGCTATGGCCTATTAATACAACGCCAATAAATGAATGGATTGATGATATTATTATTAATGATATGCCCCACAATCTTGTTGTACTGCTGCTCTTTTATTTGTCTCTATGTGGCATATATATGGAAAGAACGAAATAAAAATTTGTCTGAAATAAATGGCTACCTTATCGATTTTTTTTTTTTAAAAAGGAACTAGCATCCATTCATTAAACTAACGATGAAAGTAGATTAATACATAATGGATTTCGGCCCATATGCTCTGCATTTAAAGTTTTTGGCCTATTCTTGTTCAAAATATTAATACAGGAGTTTCAACAAAATGCATAACAAAATAGAACATTGGACTGCATGAGAGAGCTCCCCCACTTGGCTAACGAGTCTGCCAGGCCATTCGCCTTCCTGGGTACATGGATAACCCTCACTTGCTCCAATTTTGTGATCAACAGCCTGCAATCTGAAAATTTGTATGAGTATAAACTGCTAGGTTTATTTAATGTGTTAATTAATACTTGAGCATCTGTCTCAATGATTAGTGGTAATAAATTGCGTTCTTTGCGATTTTGAGACCCAGGAGTAATCCCTTTAGCTCACTGTAGAGAGCACTTGGACCATAGAATTTTTCAGAGAAGCCCAAAATCCAGTCCACTCATCCTGCACTACCTTTATTACTTTTGGGTTTAAAGGCACCATCTATATTAAGTTTGAAAATTCCAACTTCCGGAGGCTTCCAAAGGGCTATATGGTTTTCCTTGGTTGTAGGGGTTGAGAGTTGGTGGCTTATACCTATCATAGCAAATTCAATTGCTATGGCTAATATCATGTTTCCATTGCACACGTTTGAGTTTTGGCTAAATAGAAAGGAGTTCTTATTTTTACAAATCATCCGAGCAATGAAGGATATTATAATATTAGGGGATATGAAAAGGGTGTTGTGGTAGACTAACAAGCTTATTGATAGAGGGGAAATAATTCCAAATGATATTTGCTTCAGGGCAACTGTAGAAGATATGATTTATTGTTTCAATTTGGTTAGGACAAGATTTGCATGCACGAAATGGGATGATGTGCCTATTAAATAGGTCACCGGCGGTTGGAATTTTTTTGAAACTAGGAGCCATAAAAAAGGTTTAATCTTGGGTAGTGTGGTTATCTGCCAAATCCAATGGTGATTAAAATTCTATTTATCAATTTGGCTTGGAATTTCAATAACATTGCAAGGTATGGAGTTTGTGGAGAAAAACCCGGAGCTGGTCATATTCCAGTGGAATGAGTCATTTTCTTGTTGATTATTTGAAATATAGGTAGTCTGGATTAGCTCAATTATATTATCCGAGAGATGAAAAGATAAATTATTAAGATTCCATGAGTTCCCTTCTCCCAAAGTGCTGACTTTAAGATCTAATAGATCTTTGGGTATGGGTCCTGAAATGAGATCTCACAGAGTCTCATTGTGGTTAATCCATTTATCCTCCCAAATGTTGATACCATTCCCATTTCTTATATTCCAAAAAACACCTTTAGCACAGACTTTGTTGCCATGGATTAAGCCTTTCCATACAGAGTTTGTGGTTTTAATTTTAATTAAATTAATAGAACTCCTTCTAGGGTTATAATTTGCTTGCAAGATTTCAGACCAAAGTGGTTTTGGGTCAGATCTAAAGCGCTAAGCTAAGCTTATAAGCAACTTTGTATTTTTTTCTCGAGCTTTAGTTATGCCTAATCCTACTGAATTTTTAGGGATGGCTACAATGTCCTATTTAACAAGATGAATTTTCCTTTTATCTGTTGTGGTGCCCCAAATAAAATTTCTGACAATTTTATTTATACTATTTGAAATGCTGACTGGAAGAAGAGCGCTTTGCATGGTGTAAGTAGGAACGGCAGATAGAGTTGCTTTTGCAAGAATAGTGCGACCTTCCATAGATAGCATATGAATTTTTTATTGTGATTTGAAACCTTAAGTATTTGCCAAAAGAGTTGGCTTCCCTAATGTTCAGGATATCACTCATGGTTTGTCTTAGATTGGTATTGCGATTTGCTGAGGAAACCAATCAAGACTTAGCATTATTAATTTTTTGTCCTGATGCTTTTCCAAAGTCTGTAAGTGCTTTTAGAATTGCATCCGCCGTATCTTGAGTAGTTTCTCCGAAGAGAACTAAGTCGTCTGAAAACATGAGGTGAGGGATCTTAGGACCTGATCTAGATAACTTAATTGGTTTCCAAGTTCCTCTGGATACTGCTTCATTAATTTTCCTCGTAAGGACCTCCATGCAAATTATGAAAAGTTAAGGGGATAGTGGATCTCCTTGTTGAAGTCCTCGCATAGGTATAATGGTTTTAGTAGAAGTACCATTTACAAGGATTTGGGTGGTGGGGGTAGATATGCAGGACATTATAAGAGCAATAGTATCTGGGTGAAAGTTAAGCGCTTCAAGAGAGTTTTTAATGAAAGACCATTCTAATCTATCGAAAGCTTTTTCAAGATCGATTTTGATGATCATTTTTGATTTTTTACCTTTCGATTTTGCTAAGGATAGAATAGCTTCTTGGATGATGATGACATTATCCGATGCTCGTCTTCTTATAAGAAAACTGATAATTGGGATACAAGAATCATCAGATATAGTGCAAACTGATATTGCAACCAATCGGCTCTCTGTTAAAAGAAATAATTGGGGAAAGAAGGAGAACTCTCAAATCAATCAAAATCTCTTTGAAGACAAATAGAGGAAGTAGTTCTTCTTTAACTTCACTCTATTGCTTACAATCTCTCTTTTCTTGAAGACAAGTGAGGAAACTATTCTTCTTTATCTCTCTCAACTTGAGCTTATTCAAATGGCTAGAACTACATGATTATTTATAGATAAATAGCACAATGTATCTACCTAGTACCTAATGTGGACATGAACCTTTTTAATTTTGTCCACACTTCACTTCTTCCAAAATACATAAATATACAATACATGTATCTTACTAATGCATCTAATCTTTTAGTTTATACTAAAAAATTAATAATTCTACTAGTTCATACTAGAAATAATTAATAGGATAATGTAAACAAGTTTAATACTTCAAACACTCTCTTCTTAACTGTAATCCTATTTCTTTGCACCAGAAGTTCATTTTCGATGCACAGTATTCACCAAAAAGCTAATTTAACTTCTTTTAAGAAGGTGGTATCTCACCTGTTTATTAACTGTACCATTTCCATTTAGAGATTGCACAGTACAAAAGTCAGAATTGGTTTCTGGCAAAGTCCATATGAATTGTTTGTGTCCCAGTTAATAGGATCTAGTTTAAGCTCCTCGTTTTTTATAGTAACAGAATTTTGAATATTAGCATGTTGTGCTACTTCTGGGGCACCCTGTAAAGAGTATTATCCATATAGGGAGGTCTAAAGCTATTCTTTCTCTATATTTTATGGTAACCTATTGAAAGTAATATGCTAAGTATCTCTCAAAACCAGAGGCAGTATGCACAAGGTGGTTTGACAGTGTGTTCAACTAATGTAGGGGCTATTAGCAGCTTGTGGGATCAATTTCCAGTTTGGAGGGGTTTGGGAGGTTGGGCACATCCAGCTCTGGAGTACTATGGAAATCCAGGACTGATGGAACGAGCTGGTGAACCAGAGAAAGATTCTTCTAGGAGAGCCAGAAGATGAGTTCCAGTGGAATAGACATCCTCCATGTATCCTATGCTTTGACCTTCAATATTATCTGGGTTTAGCAGTCTCTTGTTTCGTAGTTAAAAGTACTGGATGTGAATTATCATGTCAAAGAAAAGTGGTGTTTAGATTGTATTTGTGTTTGGTTTTCATAAAAGAGTGTGTGTCAGATAAACTTATATTAAGCAGCAAAAATAAAATTCTGTAAATGTGACAAATGCTTGGTGAGTGCTGCTACTATTAATGTCTACTTAAGCCTACAAATAGATGTCATTCAAGAAAGAGATACTGGTTGCAAATATGGATAATAGTGCTCACCGTCCATTGATCACTTCTTGTTAATAGGGTAGAAAAGAAGAATCCACACGATATAAAAAAAGGTTGAAGCTAATCGAAGGAAGAACTGCATAAACAGAGAGAACACAATCTCTTTGCTACTACTAAGCAGAAACAAACAAGTGATGAGGCACATATATTGTATTTAGGCTAAAAACCAGGATATTCTCAAAGTTACTTAGACACAGCCTTACTTACTGCAGCTGATTCTCACCAAAGCTGTCGAATAATATCAAAAGATGACACCTTTATATGTCAATAGATGAGGAGCAGGCTTCACCGGTCAATGAGTAAAGGTATTCGCAATAGTCTCATATCATCATTTTCTCCCATCTGCGACAAGGCCTCAATATCAGGATCATCCTTATACAACAAACGAAAGCCAAACTTGTCCATTTCCATAGGGGAAGAGAGCTTAACACGACCATAGTAATTTGGCGTTTTTCAGCCTTGAGATATATCTCATGTTTCGTAGTTAAAGTACTGGATATGAATTATCATGTCAAAGAAAAGTGGTGTTTAGATTGTATTTGGTTTGTTTCCAGAGTGTAATTTTGAGTTTGGTTTTCATAAAAGAGTGCGTCTACAGATTTATTCTTAATTCACACGATCAAAACCCTAGCAAACAAATACATGCAGATTAGCAACTTGTACTAGTAGGACATATATCAGTATATTTTCTTCTTTCCAAGTTGTACTGCAACGGATAAAGGAAGTCTTTACGACATCTATTTATTTACGGAGTAGTAGTAGGACCTTATTTTATATAATTGCAATTCATAATATATTTGGTTATAACTTTGCTTTTATAGTTTTGCGAAGGTTTATTACGGACAAGACAAAATTTGTCAATTTTAGTAACAAAACTATACTATATATAATTTGAACAATTTTAGTACAACAAATCAATATTGAGGTCTTGTTGGTCGAGCTATTATTATCTACTAGGTTCTAAAGCTGGAAGTTGTGAATTTATTAATAATCTGAAATTAAAAAAATACAGTATAATAATTTGGTAATTTTTTTTTTACTTTAACTAAAGTGTTTTTGGATTACCCTATTATTTCATCATTATATCACACAATTTAGCACTTTCTATCAATTTATCTCTCAAATTACTCTCACATGCTATTTTTTAAATTTCTTCCAAAATCCAAACAATTATAATGGCTGAAAATCAAGCTTCCGCTGCTCCCGGTCCTAGTGAAACAAGAATTGCGGAACGAAGACGTCGTTCTATAGTGTGGCAACTTATTATGAAAGATACTGAAACTCAGAAAGCTAAATGTAGCCTCTATAACAAAGAGTGACAAATTTACACTGGCAACTACAATGGAGGGACGGGAAAGTTTAGGCAATACTTAGAAAAACGTCACAAGACCGAATAAGATAGAATAAATGGCTTTATTCCACGTGATTGAAAATTGGAAGAGATGGCTAAGGGAATATCTATGTCATTTCAATTATGTATTTTCGAATTTCTAGTTTATTTAGTATCTTTGTAACTTTTCAATTTCTAGTTTGTTTTGTCATTTCAATTATGTATTTCCCAAATTTTCAATAAATTGTGTGTATTTCTTTTTCAATCAACGTTTGTTTAGTGTTTATTTATTTACTTTACATTAATAAATTTAAAAATATAATTTACATAATTATTTTATTTCATTAAAAAATATAATTTACATAATTATCACAAATGGTGTGTACATAAATTGTTATGTTTTTCAATTTTCAACTTTATTTGCCTAAAAAAAATAAAAAAATAAAAACGTTTAACCGGACCGACCGGCTTAACGGTCGCCGGTCCCGGTCCCGATCCGGCTCCAATTTTTTTAACTGGATGAGACCGGACCGGTAGGCCGATTTTTAGCCGGTTTTGAATTTTTTTTTGCCTGGTTCCGAACCGGAACCGGTTGCCAGAACCGGTCCTAGACCGGACCGGACCGGACCGTTAGTCACCCTTAGTACTATAATTATAGGAAAATCATCAAAATTATTTTTTTATTTACAAATTACTCAACTTTGACTTAATTCCTAAAATAGCTTTGTTTGGTTTTAAACCCAACATAAAGACTTTTTTCTTTCTTCAATTCTTCTTCTTTTCTATTTAATTCCTAGGGTATCACCGGTCAATTCTGGTATAAATAAATGCAACTCACAGCCCGCAAGGGTAGCTGAGTTGTTTTAGCAAGTGATTCCTATATGGGAGACTTAGGTTCAAATTCCCTTGCCAACAACCTTTTCAGTTTGAGCTTGTCGCACCAGTTTGTTTACTCTCTTTATAGTTTGTAGATCTATTGGATCAAGAATGGGATTTACCCAGAACGCAGTCAAAGAATAGCGGCTGCGGGTTTCTTAGTCATGAAAATAATGCAAGCCACACAATTCTAAAACGGATAGACAAAAAAAGAAACAAAAGATATCGTTAACATGAACATTGATTCTTAAATATGTACAAAGTAATTATTAACATTCCGTAAAAAAGGTAGTTCTATATAAGTTGGAAAGAAATCAATCAATTGGTTGTCATCAACGGCTTGTGCATATGATCCTCGTCGAATACTATAACAGTATTTTATAATTCCATACCTCACGGGCTGTGCCTTTGCCTCATTTGGCTTGTAGACTACAGACAATATAAGCATGGACAACAAGCGAAAAGGCTAAACATCGACTAATTACATAGGAAAACATGCAAAAACAAGACAGACGCAAAACCAAATTAAATTAGAAAAAAAAAAAAAATTAAAGAGGGTGGCTGTACTTATCGATGTGTATATATAATAGTAATAAAGAGACTTGAATCTTCCACACGGCAAGAAATAATAAACAGGAAATTTATATGTACCACGCCACGTGATTATATTGACTGAATCTTATATATATATAGAATTTCTTTGCGGTTGCTCTTTGACAATGGAAGGGTGGATCTAACAACCCTTCAAATAATTCATCATTTTCTCCCATCTGCGACAAGGCCTCAATATCAGGATCATCCATATACAGCAAACGAAAGCCAAACTTGTCCATATACATAGGGGAAGAGAGCTTAACACGACCATAGTAATTTGGCATTTTTCATTTGCCTTGAGATATATCTCATGTTTCGTATTTAAAGTACTGGATTTGAATTATCATGTCAAAGAAAAGTGATGTTTAAATTGTATTTGGTTTGTTTCCAGAGTGTAATTTTGAGTTTGGTTTTCATAAAAGAGTGCATCTACAGATTTATTCTTAATTCACACGATCAAAGCCCTAGCAAACAAGTACATGCAGATAAGCAACTTGTACTAGTAGGACATATATCGGTATATTTTCTTCTTTCCAAGTTGTACTGCAACGGAAAAAGAAAGTCTTTACGACATCTATTTATTTACTGAGTAGTAGAACCTTATTTTATACTAGTCTCTACAAACGTGCGTTGTACGTTGATACCATATTAATTATTAAAACCTTGCATAAAAAAAGATCATAAAAGAAGATATAATAAAGTATTGTAGTCTACCATGCATATTGTAAAATACTACCAGCAAAACAACACTTTGAGAACATAATTATGCATGAAAGAATGAATCATGCTTTGGATAGCTGGCAAAGAAAGACATATGCAAACTTAATAGAAAAGATTTTGAATACTTGGGATACACATCGTTATTTTTTATGAGAAATATTCTTTTATGAAGAAACTATTCAAGGAACAAAGTAGAAAAAACACAATTTTAAAACATTGGAGTGGCAAACGACAAACCTGAAGCCCAAGAGCCGAGCACAAATTTTAGGCCATCCAAGTTTAAGCAGAGTGAAAAAAGATGTGGTTCTACTGCATAGTGGACCTTTTTAGTTTTTGTTTCCAAGATCGTGTTCGTTGGAATTGGTCTTGGAATTACTCATCAATGTTTTTGAAAGATAAATACAAATTTGCCATGTTGGCTAAGAATCTTTTCACTAATTCAGAGTTTAAGACATTGAAGATGGAAGAACTATTAAAAGGAATCAAGTAGGGATGACAGGCGGGGTGGAGCGGGTGCGAATTTGGACCTATGTGGGTATATACAGGTGCGGGTTTGTGCGGGGCGGGGCGGGTTTCAAACCAATATTTTAAACATAATCCGGTGCGGGGCGGGTTGCGGATTTTTGCGGGTTTATGCTGGTTTTACATCAAATATTATTCAAATAAAAAAAAAATCAAATATTATCCAAATGAAAGTTCTTTTTGTCTAAAGAAATAAAGTTTTAATGTAAATTTAGGTTGTTCCAACTTCCAATTACAAAAACAATGACTTATACTATGTAGATAATGAAGTGGTTGTTTTGTACTTTTCTTTGGTGAAGAGTTGTATCAAAAAATATGTTTGAGGCTTGTATATTAGTATTAATGTTGGTCGTGATATTAGAGCCCTTAATTAAAAAAAGATATAAAACAAACAAAAAATAATTGAGAAAAAGTTAGTTAGCTACGGGGCGGGGTGGCTATGCGCGGGTTTTTACGGGTGCGGGTCTGCGCGGGTATAAATTCTATGTGGGGCAGGATGGGGCGGGTTTAAATTTTGTAGGTTTAAAGATAACCCGCCCACACCATTTGCCATCCCTTCATGTGGTTGATTCTTATAAAGAAGCAAACAAATGCAACGTTATGTATATGTTGTATTTGGCAACTGTTGATGAAAGAGTATGAAAGTTGTTTTCTTGTTGCCAAAGGGTTCTTTCATTTGTGCCTACCGGTGCTAAGTGTTTTTTTTATTTTTTCAAATTTCTATTTTAAGTAATTTCTAGGTTTTGTGAGGGCACTTTAGTAATTTGACTTTTGACTTTTTTGAGGATATGCTTTTATAGTAGTACAAGTTTCTGGACACATGCGTCGCACGTGTATGCCTATGCCTAGTGTAGTAGCAAAAGGTTTTTTGAAATGCTTTGAGTAAATAATCCACAATGGAAAAATAAATACAACTTCGTAAGATTGATCAATATAATGTAGATTGTCTACAAAATGGATATATGCTTGTGATGTCAACATATTTCTACTAATAGTATTTCATACAGTTCAAAGTTGAACGACAATGTGAAAAAGCCGATGGCTACTGTAAAATACAATGATAATTACAACTTGGATGTTCAGTAAAGATAGTTTCACTGACCTCTGTTGAAAAGAAAGTTTGTTGTAAATCAAATTCGAAGCAATTTATTCAAATAAGGATTTCCTTGATCAAACTAACATTAGAGAACAATAAAAACCATCATTTTTCCGTATAATCATCTAAATCATTTGATTTAGTCATAAATTAGATTTCCAAAGATAGCACTAGCTCGCACAACCTTAAAGACCTTTTATGAATAAATTCAAATAACATACTCTTCTACCATCTTTGTCAGTGTTCTTGTAGCAATAATTCTATGAATTAAACTTTAGTATATCTTCCTTTTGAAAATTGATTGCTCAACAAACGATGGAGGAAGCAGAATTATTTGATCAACTTTATTGTCTCTATATCCTTCAGCCATCTCGACGTCAATCTTCCTTTGGAATAATTGCCTTCTCAAAATTGATTGTGCCTTTTTAAAATATTCAAGCCTCGTTTTTTCTAATTTAATGTACATGTCATGTACAAAACTTTCAAATTCCTCAGCCTCTATCACATACACCTTTATATAAGTAAGTTTTATGGTTACATCGATAAATTTTAAATTTTAGAGCTTGATATCTTCTGGTGGTGACCCTGCAAAGTTCTTCACGTTAGCCTTGTAAAGAAAAGAGCGCTCATTTCTTTCTCCATTAACTAAATGGGAGTAAGATAAAAGGCAACATAAATTCAACAACATTTATAAGTTGCAAAACAAATTAAAGTGGGACTTAGATAAAGAGAAAATTGTATAGTGAATTGTTACTTTTATCAAACTGGTGGAGTTTATTGTGGGTTTGTCCCTCTAACTTCCTGGAAATGTATATACTTCAGGAAGGCATCCGTAAAAGCAGTAAAATGGGAATTCGCAAAACAATTGGTATATGTATATGTCATGTTTCTCAAATATGTGTAGGATACTATCTGCAGGAGCAAGAGATAAATGAAATGATCGATTAAAAAGATGTTCTCCTTGAATCCTTCACATCATCATAAATGAAGACAACCAATTTCAGATACAAATCTTGGGCTCTTAATACATCTATTCAACTTTCTATCCCAGCAGCCAATGCCAGAACATACAAAAGAAAGCAGCCATGTAGAAAGATATAAGGCCTATTTCATAAACACCGTTCTACGTACCAAGTTCTTGTTTCTATGCATTTATTCTAAAACTTGTTTTTTCCATTGGTTGTTGTGGGTATAGGAAAATTAAAGAGTGCAACTCTGATATCTTATTACCAATTAAGAAAATTTAAAGCAATTGAATGTAAGACATGATTTTTAACATGGAGCAAGTGGTCTGAAATATGAGTGCATAACATATGAACATCTCCAACTATATCACAATGTTAAAGCAGTTTTTCAGACGAAATAGACAATCTTATAACATGACTTGTGTAGTTTATCTAACGTATAGTAACAGATTACTTTTTACCATTGTAAGAAACACATACATAGAGCAAAAGAACTCAATAGGAGATATATTTAAGGGCAGAGATGTTACAACTTAAACAAATGATAAAATGCCTGAAAATGAAAAAACAATAATCAAGATCATAGTTATATAGGCATAATTAACCAGTACAGGGAACCTATTTTTTATGTTATAATAATGTAGAATAAATCAAAATTACGACCTGTTCATGGACTAACTAATGCAGGAGTATGCATTATTACATCAAAGAAAAGAGAAAATATAAATGTACTTGTAATCTTGATTGAAGGCCATCAATGAAATCCCATCAACCAGTCAAAGAGAGACAATAGCAATTAAATCGCAAGCTTAAAGTTTATAATAGAAAACCAGCAATCAATTAAATAGAGAGTACAAAAATATACCGGTTTAAAATCCAAAGAAGAACAATGACGCAGAGACCGTGCCAGAGTTGAACAGAAGATGTAAATAACTAAAGTTGTGGAGTGAGGGTTTTCTCCCATAATTAGAAGAAATTATGTGAAGAAGGATTTTTTTTTTTTTTTTTTTGAGGTATAATTCCATACTCTGGGTCTTCCCTTCAAAGGTTACATCGTTTCCAATTTGATTTGTATCTAAGTGTTGTGTTTTACTTTCTGATCGGCTGCATGTTTGGTTTTGTGAGTGTACCCTGTGTTTTCTAGTTAAGTAAATTTAGGTTTTGAAAAGGGCAATATGGTAATCTGACTTTTATCTTTTTTGAGTAGATGTTTTTATTATAACTAGTCTTGAGCACGCGCGTTGCACGTGTACTCTTTATTGAATAGAACAAATTTATGAAAATCTTACACAAAAACCTTATGAGTTAATAATTAAAAATTTAGCAGACTAAGCGTAAAGTCATGTTAACAATAAATATTTATCCTATATTTTTAAATTAATAAACTAACTTTACTATTTAGAATCTTCAAATATCTTTTAATTTTGATGAATAGATTTGTGATTTTGCTTAAGAAGCAGAACTAAATATTGGTTATATGTATACAAAAGAATGCATATTAAATCAACAATAAACATACATAAACACAATAATCTAAATGAATAGACTTGAAACAACAAAAAGAAGAAGGAAGATATCGACTCAGAAGGAAATTTCAGCACTAAGTCCTTTGACGAACGCAACAAACTTTGAAGTTCCAAACCATTTTGTCCTACCTATTTGCCAATAAAAAGAGTACTTGACATTGTAGTATGTATAGCGCAAGTGAAAACCAACGCAATTAATAAAAACTCTGTGGTGCTGAGGGTGATCTGAGGGTAGAAAAGATCAAGTTAAAATGAAAGTAAATATTACTCTTGGGATTGCGTAGAAAAGAGCAATAGAATAAGGAAGGCAAAACTTCAAAAGAATTGTCGTGAGTATAACTTGATTATCGTGCATCATATCAACTATTTAGAAGCTCTATTTTAGGAGCTCATAAATCTTTCGATACCCTTCTATATGAATTTAAAAATGATATGAACTTGCATCACCAAGTTGATACAACTTCTCAATTCTTTCCTCCTACACGATCCATTAAAAGTACTTACAAGAAGGAGATGACATGTGCAGACATCATCACACCTAAATATGTAGACTTTTCTTGTTACGCATAGTGAAATTTCCCAACAACATTTTCAATTCTGAAATACAACAATTTCAATGACAATTAAATCATTTATCTTATCTATCACAATATGTAAATGAGTAAATCGTGTGCATGTTTACCTTTATGTCTGATGTAATATATAAAATATAAATGACAATTTTTTTGATACATTACATTATAGTATACGTACCTTTAGACATCCTTTGCGCATGATCAGTATATGTATTTTGGAAGAGCTAATGGATGTCTTTGTTCCAAGGTCGAACACTCTGTACAAACATATTGTCTATCCTTCTTTAAAACACCCATGGTTTGCTCAATACTCTCATGTATAAAAATCAAATAGTAAGAGTAACGTAATTGTAAATTTAACTGCTTAATAAATTCAATTGGGAGTATCAAAAGGCACCAACTCCTGGATTGCAAAAATGTGACGTAATTAGAAACAATAGCATTATGACCTTTAATATTCTATAGGTTTAATATGGCATTTATTTAATTGACTTAAAATAAGATAAGGGAGAAGAACCAACGCAATTAGGGATTTTGGGAGAACGTGAGTGTTGAAATAGGGCAAATGATATTAATTAGAATTTGTATAGTTTCCTTGTTGAATTGCATGCGAATGAACAAAGTAGGAACCTTGGTCTGCGTGGACAGTGCTTAAAATTTTACTCATTTATTTTCTATTGTATTATAATATAAATATATAACTGTGTATTGACCTTCTTGTACAAAAGGATGCTCAAAAGAAGATTTATATGGAGGGCAAAATAGTCGTTCACTTTTTATATAGGAGATTCCCACTTTTATAATAATAATATAATATGATATAATATAATATACCTCTATTATTGATTATGGATTTTTCTTATCTAATAATATTTATTAGAATATGTATTTACATTATGTACGTGTAATCTGATTTTCTACTTGGGGCAAAATGGTCTTTTACATTTTGCTTTTGAGATTGGCTCTTTTAGTATAGTTAGATATATATATATATATATATATATATATATATATATACTAGTCTTGGGCACGCACGCGTGAGCCCTATATTAATAAACATGATTTTTTTTTTAAATTATATAATTGATTAAAAATTTGTGGCATTTAACATCACCATGCTTATCTTTGTCCACTAATTAAAATTAGTAATAAAAATAAATAATAAACAACTCATGTTAAACCAAAACAACACAATCAGTAATTAGCAAACACGAAATCCAAACACCATGCACTAAGGATCTGAAGCAGATCCAACACCACGAAAACTCCTCCTTAGTTCAAGTATCATTAGAGTTAAGAGCTAAGTTATATTTTTTGTGTATGTATCTTTTAGTATTGTCTTTTTACTTTCTTGTCCATTCACTTTTCATATTACGAACCTCCATTTCCTTTCATCTTCTCTATTTCGAATGATAAAATAACAGAAACAAAGACACATTAAGGAAGAGAAAGCTATGAAATCGAAAGGACTCTGAGGCATTTAAAGGTGTAAACTGAAAAATTAGGAAACTATAAATATGAATGAGAAAATATAAATAAGCTTATCTGTAATCATAAAAAGGCGTCACATCATCTCTCTAATAAGAAAAGCAAAATTTATAAATAATATAACAGGTGAAGTAGAAGCAAGTTACTATCACTCATCTAGAATATATCTCATATCTATATTTATAAATAATTAAGGGGTATTTTAGTAAACTTAATATTTAATAGGGGTATTTTAGTCTTTCACTTTTTACATTAGGGATTTCCACTTTTATATTAGTATGATGATGATAATTGCAATTCATAATATATTTGGTTATAACTTTTATGCTTTTATTAGTTTTGCGAAGGTTTATTACGGACAGGACAAAATTTGTCAATTTTTGTAACAAAACTATACTATATATAATTTGAACAATTTTAGTACAACAAATCAATATTGAGGTCTTGTTGGTCGAGCTATTATCTACTAGGTTCTAAAGCTGAAGTTATGAATTTATTGATAATCAAAATTAAAAAATACAATATAATAATTTGGTAATTTTTTTTACTTTAACTAGTCCTTTTCTAAAGTGTTTTTGGATTACCCTCAACTTGCCCTTCTCTAAATCAGACGGTTTAGCTTAAAAAAATCCCAACTCCATTAGAAAACGGAGTTCTAATATTTTCTTGTTCAACTAGGATTATAAGAACTTTATGCTCTATATATAAGCCAAGGCTCTCATCTCACAAGCACTTGCTTCTTCTGCTCATCATTCACCAAAACGTTACCACCTCAATCCTTCCAATTGTTTTTTAATAAATACACTGATCCTATTTCTATAGCAAATAACCAAACTTCAATTTCCGAAAAATGCAGTCCAAAAAAGACCATCTGCCTATTACTAATCACAAAGTTCCTCCTAGTGATCACAAGCCTAAGTACTATCTCGCATTGGGGATTTTGATTGGATTAGTTATGGCGTTAGTCGTCATCCTAACTTTTTTATACTTTCCTATTGTAATTTCTCAAGAATTTGAAGACCCTACGTTCCAACTTATGTCAATTGAGCAATCTCCTTTTACTATATCGAGTAACTTATCACAAGCTTCAATCATACACAATGATGTTAACAATTGGAATATCACCTTCTTCCTAATGATGATTATACTTTTTTCTATGATGACATTGAGTCCAAGATTACCTATAAGGACGTTGTTTTATGGCAAACAAAACCTACTAGCTTCTATCAACAAGAAAATTCTCAAACCTTCATCGATGCAACTTTTGACGCTATGCCTAAGAATTATCCTGATTGGGTAGATCAATCCATTTCTAATGATCTTACTGTTGGTCGACCTATAAAATTTTCGGTGACTCTAAACGGAAAAGTTCAAATAAGCCACTATTATGCACGTTGTGACTCTAGTTGTGGAGAATTACAAGTTTCGTGTGAAGGCCTCGAAGTTGAGTTCATACGAAATGTTAATTTTGGAAAGTTATCAAAATTTTCAGACGTATGCAAGGTACATTTGAAGAAAACAAGTTGTTAACCTTTGTAGCAAGATCTCAAGGAAGTGTCGTATTCTGCGAAGACATAGAGTGATATTCCGCTAGTGTTTTAAATACTGCTAGGTTTCTTCTTTTATCATTTACGAGGACAATTTATTCTATTTGTATTCAGAAAATCATGAAATTAGATAATTCTTCTTTTTTATGCAATATATTTCTGCGTATGTTCAACACAACGATAGCCGTTTTGCAATGAGCACAATTCTCACTTTTTTAAGACCATTAGCCAACGTTAACTGTATGTCCCCAAAGGGGAAATTTATCAAGAACTTCAGATTAATTTGATATTTTGAGAGCCATTTGCACCAGTAGCTTGTTTTAGCGTCACTATTTCAGGTCTAACCAAAATTACTCCCTCTTTCTTTCTAATTTTACACTTAAAACAATATGGAGTTAACTTTTAAACTGTGACATCTACTGTTTATTCTTGGAATTTCTTTTCATTTGATCCAATTTTCTGTTTCGTAATGGAAAAGCTAATTGTTCGGTTCACTAATTTATTTGTTCGTCAAAGTTTAAAGCTTCACTTCTAATAGGTTTTGCAACATGATGTTCCTTAAAATCAGTGCAACAAAAAAATATGTGTTGCTTTTGGACGTTAAGGGAACTACATGATAAATATTGCGTATTATACTTAAGGGTAGCTTAATCTTTTGTATTTATTTATATGCTACATACAGTCAATTATACATGTAATTCATAATCATCAAAATACAGATATTGTTTCATGGTAAGCTTAGGTCTCTTGCTTCTTGCTTTCTTGGCTTCCTCTCCTTATGAACAAAGTTATTTCCCCTAAGATGCAGCTCCTTCAAGGAGGATAAGCATCCAATGTCTTCAGATTTTGCTTTTGCGAAATCCAAGAATTTAAGTTTGTTCAAGCATGTGATTGAAGATGGAGGTTGTGAAATACGAGTGTGTTTGGCATCAAGCTTCTCTAAGTTTTCTAAATCTCCTATCTCTTCTGGCAAGCTTCCAAGTTCTGAGCAACCCGACACATCTAGGATCACCAAACTTTTCAACTTACCAATGCTGCTCGAAGAGTTGCAAGCTCTTCTAAATCGCTCAAAACTAACTTGGTAATATGATTTTGGTACTGAATAGATGATGACAGTTCCTTTATCCCATAGCAGTGTTGCATGTCAATCTTCAACTCCAATTTCATTCTTCCGATGATTTCTGGAAATTTTCCTAAGCTAATGCAGCAGGAAAGATTCAGGTATTCTAGAGATTCCATGTTAACACTCGAGAAGCTCTTAAGGCATATACAACCATACAGATCTAAAGTAATGAAATATCTGCAATATCCCAGGAAATGATGAACCTCTTTAAGATTCACACAACCTTCCAGATTCAGAATTTCCAAATTAGTCATCCCAATGAAATCTGGTGTTTGTATCAAGCGAGTAGAGTTGCAGAGATCTACCTTTTTTAGATACCTGCAATCCTGTAAAGTTCACAACATAATATTAGAATACATCAGTTTGGATTTTTATTTATTGGTCCGTTCATAATATAGAATAACACATTTCTATATTTGCATATAACTTAACCTTAAATTTCTCATTAGAAATCTGTAATGACATGCTTTTATAATTTCAGCTACCGTACCTTAGTTTCCATCCGCAATTGACTTAGTAAACTCCTCTGAAGTTCAATATAAACAAGCCTTTTTGGTTCAAAATTAGATGGCAACGACTTCCAAGGATAGTAATGCCAGACTAACCACCGTATGTTGTTGGACAAGTACTCAATTGAGCACTGATTCACATCTTTGCTTGAATAATATTCTAAGCATGTTCATGTTTTCCAGGGCTATATGTCTACGCAACTGGAGTAATATTTCGAATGCAACATAATCCTTTGCAATATGAGTAATTTCCTCATATGTGCCAATTACTTTAGTCGTTTTATTCCTTTTAAAAGCAAATTTACACATTTTTGTTAAGGAATCTAAGGAGCTCATATTTATAATAAGATATCTTCTTATTTCTATTTATTGCACTCACAGTACTAAATGAGCACCATTAAAATTCTTAAGCTATAATATCGTTTAGGTATTTTTCAAGAAATATGTTGCTTAAGAGAAAATGTTTGTGCAATTACTTCCATAATCCTTTTCTTCTGATAATAAATTTTCAAAGAAGTTCTTCAGAGTTCAAAGGCTTTTCGTTCAGTGATAGAACAAAATTGTAATTGAAACATAGCCATGTTTGTATAACAAAAGTAATAACGAAGTGGAGATGCTGACGGAGGGAGTATCTAATACTGACGATAGTGTTAAGAATTAGACACTGGAGATGCTGCTTTGAGGAATTTTTAGAGATAATCAAGGAACGTGAATGCTGAGATGTACAATTAAGTTGAAGCCTACTTCAAGCCATGTTATATGACTAGGGAGTGTCACAAGGGTCAGACTAGCAAAAGAATCATGAAATATAAAGAATTGCACGTGAAAATAAACTGATTTCTTGTTGTCAAGCTTATGGGAGGAGAGAGCATACATCATCATCTTCTTAATTAGGACTATCATTGAATGATGTAAATATTTATTAGAAACCAACAAGGCTATTGTTAAATACATTTGGTGGTAGGCAAACTGCTTTGAACTGTGATTAAATGAGGAAGAAGATAATCTGAAGAAGAAGAGAATTCAAGGAGAGAGGAAGAGAAATTTATCTTATTGTGCAACATCAAATGAGCCTGCATAGGCTATTTATACGCACTAGGTAGTTAGGATAACCGACTTTCAAAGCTTAACCAACTAACTAATAATCGAATTTAGAGTAATTACTAGACTACCCTTTTATGCTAATTAGTCTTAACAGCCTACTTAACATTCCCTCTCAAGCTAGATGGTGCAAAGACATTAATTAAATAATCCTAGCTTGAAACATAAGTCGGCATGTTGTACAAAATTTAGTCCTTTAGTATAAGTACATCAGCAGGTTGTTCCTTTGTTGAAATGTAATGAGTTGAGATCAAGCCTTGAAGTATTTTCTCCCTTATGAAATGGCAGTCAATCTCAATGTGTTTTGTCCTTTCATAGAATACAGGATTGGCTGCAATTTGCATAGCTGCCTTGCTATCAGAATACACATTAACAGGTAGCTCACACTTAGTTCAGCTGATAGTGAAGCCATACTTCTGTATTCTGCTTCAGCAGAACTTCTGGACACAGTACTCTGCTTCTTAGATTTCCACGACACTAGTGACTCCCCTAGCTTCACCATAAATCCAGTTACAGACTTCTTAGAGAAAATGCAGGATGCCCAGTCAGCATCACAATATGCACTGATATTATTGATAGGATTGCTTGATAATAAACTCCTTGCCCAGGTTGACTTTTCACATATTTGACCACTCTCCTTGTTGCATCTAGATGTGATACCTTTGGTTACTGTAGGAACTGACTCAATGTTTGTACAGTATAAGCAATGTCAGGTCTAGTAACAGTTAGGTATAGTAGTTTCCCGATCAACCTCTGATAGATACTAGGATCAGGCAGGAGTTTATCAGTTTCAAGATTATCAGTCTTTAGAAATTCATCATATTCTCTGATAATTTTATATTGGGATCAATGAGTCTGATAACAGGTTTAGCAGCACTGAGTCCAGTTTCAAAAATGAGTTCTAAAGAGTATTTCCTCTGATGCATCAGAATGCCCTTCTTTGATCTAGCAAATTCTATACCTAAGAAGTATTTGAGCTCACCCAGATCCTTCATCTTAAACACTTGCTGCAACTTGTCTTTGGTCTTTTTGATCAGTTCTACACTATCTCATGTAGTCAACATATAATCCACATGACTAACACTACTATGATCCCAGTGCTGGTCTTTCTGGTGAATAATGAGGGATCTAGTTGGCTTTGTGTAAACTTCATCATGTTCAAGGGTTCAGAAAGCTTAGAATTCCATTTTCTAGGGGCTTGTTTGAGCCCATACAAGCATTTGGTGAGTCTGCACACCTGATTCTCCCCCTGATTCCTAAATCCTTGAGGCAGGTTCATGTATATTTTATCACACAAATCACCTTAAAGAAAGGCATTGTACACATCCATCTGATGAATGTGCTAATGTCTTGATGATAGTCCTGATTGTGACCATTCTTACAACTGAAGAGAAGGTCTCTTTTTAGTTAATACCTTTTTTTGACTGAAACCATTAGCATCTAGCCTTGCTTTGAACCTTTCTATTTCTCTTGTAGATCCACTACAGCTTATTGGTCTTTTACGTGGAGTTAGTGTAACTACAATCCAAGTCTTATTGTTTTCAAGAGCCTCTATTTCTGTCTACATAGCTTCAACCAATCTGGGATCTTTCATAGCTTGCGGAAAAGTAGTAGGTTCTGCCTTAGTAGAAAAGGCAACAATGAATGCTTAATACTTAGAAGATAATTGATCATAGGAGAGATAGTTGTTCATAGGATAAGGTAAAGTGTCATGAATGCCTAAGGAGACAAAATCTTTCATTCATACAGGTAGATTTTTCACTCTTGGTGGTCTCATAGTAGGAGCAGTTGCTTGAATAGGCTGATCTACAACTTGTTCTTCCACAACTTTTCAGCTGGTGGTTCCAAGTGTTGTGGTTCTTGAGGTTCATCTAGATCAGCAACTTCACGTGCTGCATTTTGTGTATCATTTTCTTCTCCCCCTTGATCAGTAGGAGGTAATGGTTATAATAGAGTAGCTTGATCTTATGAGTCATTTGTAATGTGGTTGTCTAAAAATATGGGAGGAAGTAAATGTTTGTTTAAGAAGAAAGACATTTTTCTTGAATGTTATATTTTTGTTCCCTACTAACAAAGAAGAGTTTTTTTAGTATAATCATAGAGAATGTATCATTTCTGAACTTCTAAATAACCCATGTGAACAACAATGGTTGATCTAGGCTGCAGCTTATCTTGCTGTTAAACTATCTTGGCAAAACACTGACAACCTAGCACTCTTAGGTGTTTTAGTGAGGGTTTCTTGTTGAATAGTTTTTCAAATGGAGAGACAAATCCTACAGATGAGGATGAAATTCTGTTGATCAGATACACAACAGCTAAGACACAATGACCCCAAAACTTTATGGGAATGTTACCTTGAAATCTTATTACTCTAGTTATTTCTAAGATTTGCCTTTTTGTTCTTTCTACGACACCATTTTGTGGTGGTGTATATACACAAGACCTCTGATGTATCATACCAAGGCTCTTAAACATACAAGCACATACTAAGTTTAAGAATTCAGCTCTATTATCTGTTCTTATCACCTTAACTGGACAATTAAATTGATTTCTAACTAGAGTAAAGAAATTCAGGAGCACAACATATACATCAGGCTTTAATTTCATCAAAAATACTCATGTCATTCTTGTCATGTCATCAATTATTGTCAAAAAATACATGTTGCCATCAAAAGTAGACATCTTGTGAGGTCCCCGTACATCCATATGAATCAAATTAAATGCACTAGTACTTTAAATATAGCTATCAGGAAAAGGAAATCTAGTTTGTTTTGCACAAGGACAGACTGAGCATTCATCTACTAATTTACTAACTACAGAATTATCAACAATGAACATTCTCTTAAGAACACCTGTGGACACATGTCCAAGCCTCTTGTGCCATAGAGTGATGTCTTAAGTTTGTAATCCAGCAGCTAAATTATGTGCCTTTACCTTGCTCTCACCATGTTGCTGCATCAGATATATGTCATTCTTCTCTTTACCAATTAGCCTCACCCTCCCATTGCAAAGATCCTGGAATACACAAAAGGTTAGGTAGAAGGTGACTGAGCAACCAAGCTCCTTGGTAACTTTGTGAGACTACTAGTAAGTTATATTTAAAACTATGGTAGATGAAATACATTGCTCAATATATTATCTCCTACAATGTGAATAGATCTTGTATGTGTTACAAATACTATGTCCCCATTAAGCATGAACGCCTTTTTTGGATTGACAATTGTATTGATGCCTTGTCTAACATTGACATATCTGAGACCATATGATTGGTGGCTTCTGTGTCAGTAATTCACTCTTGTTGTTCAGTAGATACAAGTAAAGCACTGCTAGTAGCTGTAAGAATAGCAGTTGACACAGAGTTGTTGTTTCCAAACATCTGCAGAATTTGAGCATACTGTTCTGAGGTGAAAGTGCAGTTTCCCATGTTAGCCATTGATCCAGCTGGCTGATAGCTTGTACCTTTTTGGTCCTCAGATTGAACATTATAGGCTGAACCAGCAATTTTTCTTTTCTTGAAATCTCGTGGAGATCCACTTAATTTCCAGCAGTCATCCTTGTTGTGATTTGTCAGCTTGCAGAAATCACAACAAGTTTTTTGTCTGCTTCTTGAATTTGTTGTTCCCTTGATTTCCCTTAGCATTGCTATACAAAGCCACTTGATCAAGTCCAGTAATAGCTGGTGCAGCTCCAAGAATACCAGTATTAGAAGTACACCATTTTTGGGTTTCATCACTAATAGTCATTGCATAAGCCTGATTCACAGTAGGTAGTGGACTCATAAGCAAGATCTGACTTCTTGCTTGTATATAAAAATCATTTAGGCCCATCGGGAACTGATACAATTTTTGCCTCTGAACATAAGCCTTGAAATCTTTTGATTTTTCACAATCACATCCTGGGGTATGTATTAATGCCTCAAACTCATCCGGTATATCTTTCCGTTTAGATAAGTAAACATCTACAGAGTTTGTGCCTTGAGTTAAAGAAGATATTTTCTTGTGCAGATTGAAGGTTCTTGAATCATTTACTTTATCAAACCTTTTTTTTAGATCCTCCCAAACTGTGTGAGCGCTAGAAGCATACACTATTCCCCCAAGCAATGTGTTGGACACAGAATTCATAAGCCATGATAGAACAATGGCATTGCACCTTTCCCACTGAGTCCACAAACTTTCATCATAAATTTTCTTCTTAGAAGTGTCATCTACTAATCCTAGTTTCTTTCTCCCAAGTAAAGCTATTATCATAGACCTACTCCAAAGGAATTAATTCTCACTTCCAGTTAAGTGAACAGAGATTAAAGGCCACGAATATCATTCGATTGTAACTATAAAGGGTGATTGTGATCAATGGTAGGAACCCCATTAACTTGACCATTATTGTTTGCCATAGATGCGAGCTGAAGACTGATTCTTGATGACGTTTACACAAATCAAGAAACTAAGAAACATAATAAGAATTAAAATTGCAAAGAGATTACCAGAACCAAATTTCAGATGCATATTCTTAATCTGTCTGATCGCTCTGGTACCATGCTCTGAATTATGATTAAATAAGGAAGAAGATGGTCTTAAGAAGAAGAGAATTCAAGGAGAGAAGGAAGAGAAATGCATCTTATTGTTCTACATTAAATGAGCCTGCATAGGCTATTCATACACACTAGTAAGTTAGGATAACCGACTTTTAAAGCTTAACTAACTAATTCATACACACTAGTAAGTTAGGATAACCGACTTTTAAAGCTTAACTAACTAACTAATAATCAGACTTAAGGTAATTACTAAACTACCCTTTTATGCTAATTAGTCTTAATAGCCTACATAATACAAACTAATGCAGATTTCATGCTAAATGAAAAGAACACACATGAAGAAGATTTTCTAATACAGAAAGAGATGCTCAATTATTCTCCCTGACACACTTGATTAGCCCATTAGCTTATATATAAGAATTTGAGTTTTTATTCTGTGTTTTCTAGTATATAAAAAAAATAAATTCGAAGTCATGTACTAAAAACAGTTAGTTGGCTAGTAAACGCTATTAATCGTAAGATTGGTAGGTAAGTATGAGAAGTGATTAAGCATAGGAACGACCGTAAGCAGTGGCGGAGTAATTTTCTAGGAGGAGGTTCAGCTGAATCTCCTTATTTGAAAAATTATACCGTATAAATGAAGTAAATGTAACTTTTTATATTTATACGTTGTCAATTGCCTTGACAAGTGGCAAATATTACATTAAAATTATTTTGAATTCTTACTAAAGCTCCCGACTCTGCCACTATAACTGCAATAGCACTCGAGCTGCGTAGTCTTCACTCTTTAGTAGTGGGGCAAGCAACTATGTTTTTATGTCTAGTAACTTTCTCGGTGAGTTTTACATTCATTTTCGTGTCCTGGGGTGTTGTACTAAGGTACATCGGGTGTTGTTAGAAAGAATGAATAAAGGTCAGTGAACTTACATAGTAGTGCCATAATTATAAAAGAATCAACACAATAGTATTTTTTTTATTTACAAAATTACTCAACTTTGACTTAATTCCTACAAGAGCTTTGTTTGGTACATAAAGACTCTTTTCTTTCTTCAAATCTTCTTATTCTCTACTACTATTTAATTCCTTGAGTATCACCGGTCTATTCTGGTATAAATTAAACAAATGCAAGTCACAATACGCAAGGATAGTTGAGTTGGTTCACACATGAAAGACTTGGGTTCAAACCTTCTTGCCAATAGTCTTCTTAGTTTGAGTCTGTCGCATCAAACTTGCCTAATACAGATTACCTCTCATGTGTAGTTTGTAGGCATATTGCATCAGGAGCGGAGTTTACCCAAAGCGCACTTAAAGAGTAGCAGTTGTGGGTGTCGTTGTCATAAATGCAAGCCACACAATTATAAAATGGATAGAAAAAAAAAAGTTAACAAAAGATATTGTTAACATGAACATTGATTTTTCAATATGTATAAAGTAATTATTAATGAAATATTGTCAAAATATTTTTGACTTTTCAAGATTCAGTAAAAAAATAAAATAGTATTATATAAGTTGGAAAAAGATCAATCAATTGTATTTCATGAACGACTTGTGCATTTATATTGATCATCCTCGACTACAAGAACAGTATTTCATAATTCCATGCCTCACGGGCTGTGCCGCTGGCTCATTTGGCTTGCAGACTACAGACTATTACGAGTAGTAGTTAGCAGAAGTTAAAGTTGTTAGTTAGAGTAGTTAGTTTTTAGTTTTCAGAAGTTAAGGGGCTGTTTTGATATTTATACAACTTTGTAACTAATTGGTAGTTAGTTAGTTACTAGCTTAGTCTTAGCTCATTTTAGCTTATAAATTCAGCTAAGATATTTTGTATCATAGTTAGATGGAAATGAATAATAGATTTTCCTCTTCCTCCTTCTCTCTACTTTCTCTCTCTAGGTTGTTCTATCATATTTCCCCATAGCTAGGGTTGAAGCTTCGGTATGATTGTTCTAATGTTAATTACAATTCACCAAACTTGACATGGTATCAGAGCTACGATTCTTAATCGAGCTTCAGCTTTTTATCTACGATTTGTATGTTCAATTAGGGTTTACTTCATCTTCTTCAAAATTACAGTAAACAGTTCAATTTTTTGGATATGGCGATAACTGGTATTACAGGAAATGGAGGCACTGCTAGTAGTGATGCGACTGATTCAATGATGATCGATCACACACACCCAATGTATCTTCATCCTTCGGATACATCAGGTTCGATCAATGTCCCCTTGCAACTTTTAGGTACTGAAAATTACACTGTGTGGAGTAAATCTATGGAAATTGCTTTGCTAACTAAAAATAAACTAGGGTTCATCAATGGTAACTATAAAAGGTCAGTTTTGGATGCTGCTTTACACTAACAGTGGGATAGATGTAATGTTGTGGCACTATCGTGGATTATGAGTACATTAGCCAAGGAATTAGTCACTGGTATTGTGTTTGCCTCTGATGCATTGCATGTCTGGAATAATTTGAAGGAGCATTTGGACAAGGTAAATGCATCACAAGTTTTCCAACTCCATAGAGAAATTGCTACTCTGACTCAAGGTGTGAATTCAGCATCAGTGTATTTCTCACACTTGAGGAACCTTTGGGATGAGTATGATGCCATGATACCACCCATTGACTGTAGATGCCCCAAACCAAAAGTTTTCCTTGAACATATCCTGTTTCAGCGTCTGTTACAATTTTTAATGGGGCTTAATGAGTCTTATATTCAGGCTAGAGGTTAAATTTTGATGATGAACCCAGTTCCAAGCTTGAATCAAGCCTATGCACTGATTCGGCAAGATGAGAGTCAATGACCCCTGGCCAATGCACAGCCTCTTCTCAGGAGAATTTAGCATTCTTTAGTAAGAATAATGGATCTAATTTCAGGCCTAAGAAGAATAGAAATGTGTAATGTGAACACCGTGGACTAAAAGGGCATACTAAGGATGGTCGTTACCAACTAATTGGATATCCTCCTGGTAATCCTAAGAGCAATAAGAGTTTTAATTCATCAGCACATTCAGTCTCACATAGGGATACATTTGTTTCTGAATCTAATGGAAGCCAGTTTACCCCATCACAATGCAAGGGAAATCCTGTTGGTTACTCTGCTGGTTATGGCCCTGCATCTGCTTATTTCCAGGCACAACCTGTTGCACCAATGCCTGCTCATCATCAGAATGGTTTTCGCCATCGTACCAAGGTCAACAAGTCAATCCAGCAACAGCTTACCCAGGATACAATTCATCTGGATACAACATAGTGGCTTCCAGGCCAATGCATCAACCTCAGCAGATGGGACCTTCTAATCCTTACCAGTCATATAATGCTGCACAGATGTTTTCACATGAGCAGTATCAAGAAATCCTTCACATGCTGGACAAAGGGAAATCTGTAGATGTGCAAGCCAACACTGTCTGCTTTCATGTCATGCAACAGTAGGGATAAGTGGATAATTGATGCAGGTGCTTCATGTCACATGGTGTCTAGTGTTCATAGGCTCACTAGCTCTAAGCCAATGAATTCAAATAGAGTTAACAAAGTGCATTTTCCGCACCAACCTGTGTGCAACAGCTACATCTGTAACTAGCTCTATTGATATAAATAAGGAAGGTTTAAGCATTTGGCATAAGAGACTAGGTCATACATCTGTACATACCATGAAAAGAATTGCTAGCTTGAAAGGAGTTAAGTCTGAAGATCATCATTATACTATATGCCCTCTTTCTGAGCAAATAAGATTGCCTTTCCCTTTGAGTAATTTTGTCTCCCCTGTGCCCTTTCATTTACTACATGTTGATATCTACGATCCTTACAGGGTTCCTACTCATAATGGAAAAAAGTAGTTTTTTAACTCTAGTGGATGATCACACTAGGTTCATTTGGATGACATTGTTAAACACAAAAGATGAGGTTGTTGTTGTCTTAAGGAGTTTCTTCTAGTTTATCCAGAATCAGTTTAGTACAACAGTCAAAATTATGAGATCAGATAATGCTGGGGAATTCTTCAACTCTCAGATGACTGAGCTTCTCACAACTTCTGGTATTCTACATCAGAGTAGTTGTGTCTACTCTCCACAGCATAATGGGATAGTGGAGAGAAGACATAGAACTATTCTTGACACTGCTAGGGCTCTTAGGTTTCAAGGGCATATTCCTCTAAGATTTTGGGGGGAATGTATCCAGTCAGCAGTATATATTCTGAACAGATTGCCATCTAAAATTCTCTAAGGATTGTCCTCCTATGAAATGTTATATAAGCATCCCCCTGATATCTCTCATTTGAGAGTTTTGGGATGTCTATGTTATGCCAAAGTCTTGAATGAACATGACAAATTTGGACCTATAGCTGTCTTTGGAGTGTTTATAGGATATCCAGCTGCAAAGAAGGGTTACAAGATCTATGATCTGCATTCTAAGACCTTTATTGTTAACAGAGATGTCATCTTTTATGAAGAAGTATTTCCTTTCAAGGACATGATTGCATCTACCTCACAAAAATTTCCAGTTCTGCAGTTCATGGATCATTCAGATCCTCAGCCAATCTCATTGCCACTTCACAATGAAGATATTCCAGCCCCTGATAATTCATCCTCCACCTTACCTCAATCATCACCACCTACTGTCACAGCCTCAGCACCACCTACACAAGCTCCTGTTGAAGTCAGTAGAAAATCAACCAGAATAAGCAAGCAAACCTGGTTTGCTACAGGATTATATCACTAAGCCTAATACCAAGACTCCTCATCCTATCTCTAATAGTATCTCATATGATAATGTTTCTCCATCTTACAAAGCAGCATTGTTAGCTCATTCTTCATGCTCTGAACCAAGAAGCTTTGTTGAAGCTGCAAAGGACACAAGGTGGGTGGAAGCAATGAAAGAGGAGATAGCTGCTCTAGAGGATAACAAGACATGAACCATAGTGAGGCTGCCACCAGGAAAGAAAGTCATAGGCTGTAAATGGGTCTATAAAATAAAGTATAAGGCAAATGGGGAAGTGGAGAGATACAAAGTAAGACTAGTGGCAAAAGGTTACAGCCAGAGAAAAGGTCTGGATTACCAAGAAATATTCTCACATGTGGCAAAAATGGTGACTGTGATAAGTGTTCTGTGTTGCTGCTGCTGAGAATTGGCCTATCTTCCAAATGGATGTCTATAATGACTTCGTTCAAGGTGACTTATTTGAAGAGATATACATGGAAGTGCCTCAGGGTTTCACCAGACATGGGGAGTATATCTGCAGGCTGCAGAAATCATTGTATGATCTGAACTAGCTTCCAGGCAGTGGAATATTAAACTTACACAAGCCTTAACCTACCTAGGCTTTAGAAAAAGTTTGTATGATTACACACTCTTCATTCTATACAGAGGCACTAGTACAGTTATCATACTCATTTATGTAGATGACCTATTGCTAACTGGAAATGATGAACATCCGATTGCTCAAGTGAGACATGACCTTCAGCAGACCTTCAAAATGATGGACCTTGGCCAGTTAAAATTCTTCTTGGGGATGGAGTTTTCTAGGTCAGGCTAGGGCATCCTAGTGAACCAGAGGAAATATGCACTAGAGCTGATTTCTGACCTAGGTCTCAGTGGTGCTAAAACAGCCAACACACCTTTGGAGGTAAATCAGAAGCTCACTTCAGTGGAGTTTGATAAATTGTTCTTGCATGATCAAAATAAGGAAGATGAGCTATTAGAAGACATTGGGAGCTATCAGAGGTTGATTGGAACACTGTTGTATATGACCATGACAAGGCTAGACATTTCTTATGCAGTTCAGTCCCTTAGCCAGTACATGCAGACACCAAAGTTGTCTCACATAGAAGCAGCTAAAAGAGTTGTCAGATACATTAAAAAGGCACCAGGTCAAGGCTTGTTGTTACATGCTGGAAAATGCAGACACCTGCAGGTTTATTGTGAATCAGATTGGGGTGCTTGCATAGAAACTAGAAAGTCAATCACAGGTTATCTGGTTAAGTAAAGCAATTCTCTCATATCTTAGAAGTCAAAAAAGCAAGACATTGTATCTAGAAGCTCAGCAGAGGCTGAGTTCAGGAGCATGGCTGCAGCAGTTGCTGAGATTGTTTGGCTAGTAGGTCTGTATAGAGAGCTAGGAGTGCAGATTGATTTGCCAATGCCCTTATACTGTGATAGAAAAGCAGCACTACAAATAGCAGCAAATCCCATTTTTCATGAGCGTACAAAGCATATCGATATTGATTGTTATTTTGTGAGAGAGAAGATTCAACACATGCTAGTCCAGACAAGTCATGTCAAACAACTGAACAATTGGCTGATATTCTGACTAAAGGGCTGGGCAGATCACAACATGAGCACTTATTGCACAATCTGGGAGTTAAAGATGTCTTTCACCCTCCAGATTGAGGGGTAGTAGTTAGGAGTAGTTAAAATTGTTAGTTAGAGTAGTTAGTTTTTAGTTTCCAGAAGTTAGGGGCTGTTTTGATATTTATACAACTTTGTAACTAATTGATAGTTAGTTAGTTACTAGCTTAGTCTTAGCTCATCTTAGCTTATAAATTCAGCTAAGATATTTTGTATCATGGTTAGATGGAAATGAATAATAGATTTTCCTCTTCCTCCTTCTCTCTACTTTCTCTCTCTAGGTTGTTCTAGAATTAGATTTCCCCATAGCTAGGGTTGAAGCTTTGGTGTGATTGTTCCAATGTTGATTATAATTCACCGAACTTGACACAGACAATATAAGCATGGACAACAAGCGAAAAGGCTAAATATCGATTAATTACATAGGAAAACATGCAAAAACAAAACAGACGCAAAACCAAATTAGAAAGAAAAAAAATTAAAGAGGGGTGGTTGTACTTATCGATGTGTGTGTGTGTGTATATATATATTATGAGGATATTTGAATCTTCCAAAAATACACGGCAAGAAATAATAAACAGGAAAATTGTACATACCATGCGACGTGATTGACTGAATCATATATATTATTCGTGGAATTTCTTTGTGGTTGCTCTTGACAATGGAAGTGTGGATCTAACCACCTTTCAAATAATTCATTTGATAATAAATAAATATTACTACTATATTTTTATATCCTAATACCATAGTACTATTTTATGGTGTAATTGTATTCGTGCACTTAACGTAGATTAGATTCGTTATATCACTATATGGCACTTAAACTTGGGTAGACGATAGAAGATTTGTCAAAGGAGAATATCAAAAAATCTAACCTAATTTCAAATTCCACCAAACAACATTAATTGAACAAGAATCGATTAAGTGTAAATTAATCTACATTTCCCATAGCAATTAAGGAAAAGAAAATAGAAGTGATGCCTCAGCCATCACGGAGACACTTGGAAAACCTTTGAAACTTAGTAATCGGAAAAAGTCGAGTGAACTTCTGGATTTTCTTAATTGAGGTCGG
Organism: Petunia x hybrida; assembly: GCA_037355625.1. Classification (NCBI taxonomy): domain Eukaryota; kingdom Viridiplantae; phylum Streptophyta; class Magnoliopsida; order Solanales; family Solanaceae; genus Petunia; species Petunia x hybrida. The sequence goes on along the minus strand of JBBBVM010001019.1, from coordinate 62,523 downwards.
TTGAGTAGGTTATTGTTTTGAAGATTGAAAAACAATGGACCTGGTAAAGAACCTAGTCCTTAGTAGAAGACATAACTGATCGAAAAGATCACGAGTTGCAAATCCATGCAGAACTAGAAAAACTGGGTGCGTGCATATTTACTTATCCTAGTCAGCAAAAGAGTTCATGTCTAGGATGTTCGCATGTCTCTATGAAGCGTGAACGTAGAGTTGGTGCTATACAAGGAGTATATTATAGGAGATCTTTCTCTTACCATATTTGAGAAGATTCCTAGTAATAAACTACTAGGGTTTTGTGTACCCTATAAAAAAGCAAGTAATTGAGGCAGCCATTCATTCATCACGAGAGTCGAAAGAAATAAAAAGCGAAACAATCATTGATCGTGAGTGAGTGTACAACTGCAGACCATATTTGAAGAATTGTGTGCTTATTCAGGTTATAGTAGGTTCTTTATTGTTGTTGTCGAGTAAAACCGATTTTAATATATTACCTATTTTGCTTACTCTGAGAAGCACTGTTTTAGGTGAAACTTGTGAGAATTTTTTATAAAAGCTAGAGATTAGCTTTACGAGTGTTTAGGGTCTAGAGGGTAGCCCCTTTGTTATAGAGTTTGTAATCTAAAACTTGCTCGTTGTGTAAGTGGAAGAGATTTCAAAATCACATAGTGTGGGTCGTGATTTTTCTCCATTGAGCAAGGAGTTTTCCACGTAAAAACTCTGTGTTCTTTATCTTTAGTATTATTTCTATGATTTGTTTTGTGTTGCGAAGAACGCATACAAGAACCAGGTTCTTGTGGTAAAGAACCCAGTTCTTAGCGAAAATCGGAGGACACTATTCAACTCTCTTTCCCTTTTAGTGTCCTGAATAGGCGCACTGCTTACAACAAGGTCGTACCTTAATTTTAAATAAACCCACTATAGAAATATGCCTCAAACGAGCTTAGAATTTCTGAGTAACGTTTTAGGACCAAAAATTAGGATTTCAATTTTCAACCTATATTGAAGTTTAGAATTAGACTTTTAATTTCCCATTTAGAGTTTATAGTGACCAAGCTTGGATTAATATTGAATGACAGGATCCACATGTAAGTAGACATTGCATAACTCGTCCGATCGAGGAAAAACTGCTGGGAATATTTATGTTAAAATAAGAGAATTTTTCTTCCCTTAGGGTTGCAGTAAAATGTACACTATGCATGGTTTATCTAGAACACGACATTGACAGCTAACACTACACGTGAGAGTACCTTCAAGTTATGTCAGTTTCAAACAATCTTTAGTTTTCTGCATGGAAAGTCGCACTAGCTAGAACTAGAAGACTATTATTGATTGGTTAGCAAATTAGGAGTAATAAGGAAATAGTATCAAAAAACGAGTGATTAGTAAAGTTTTCTTAAAGATAATTCAACATCTGAATAAATGGATTGAAGTTTAAACCTAATTAAATCCGGTTATATCAACAAAGTAACTAAATTATACTATTAGTACCATGTCTTTATGTGTGTGTGCTTTAATTTGATGAAAGTAGACACAATATACTGGATTATATTATAGTATCGTATATCTAACATTCCACATATGGACCCGCACTTCGCGTTACGCATAAACCTTGTAGTCGTTTGATTTAATAAGTTTATAAGATAGTGTGCAGTGTGCACCCTCAATGGTGGCTAGCTATCGGTCAAGAAAGTTGAAATGAAGATCATATACGGGACTAGACTGAAATCACAATAGACACAAAAAATATTTTAAGTGATTATTTCTGTATGACTAAGCTTAAAATGAATATGGAGTAATTAGTTATCCTGGTTAGAGCATGTATGCTTCTGATGGAATATAGAAGGTGTACCAAGGCTGAATACCCAGTGGCGAAACCATGGTAAAAACTCATATATGCATCGAATGTTATATCAAATGATCATATATGAAAAATAAGTGATTAGTGAGATCAGAATACATAAAAACTTAACCACGATTAGTGAAAATATATATGGAAATATCCGAAGCGGGTAAATTTTTCGTGCATCCATTGTTCGCAAGGTTATATTGCATTGTTCTATAATTAAATATATATATATATTTGTTTTTATTTTTTGAGATGACTGTACTTTGAAGGGGGGGGGGGGGGGGGGGGGAGTTTGCGCGAGTTCATGTATACTTCCATTCTGATTATCATCCATTGTTCGCAAGGTTATATTGCATTGTTCTATAATTAAATATATATATATATATTTGTTTTTATTTTTTGAGATGACTGTACTTTGAAGGGGGGGGGGGGGGAGTTTGCGCGAGTTCATGTATACTTCCATTCTGATTATTAATAAATCAATCATAGTTCAGCCCTCCCAAACTAGTGTCATATTTTAGTTTAAAAGAAAGTTAAAGTATACGTAATATACAGAAGTTCTGTATGTGGCATTTTAAGAGAAGACATGGATAAGTAATTGTGGATTCAGAGCATTTAGTGCTGCATTACCTACCTTCTGGAAGTTCAACAGAACCTAACTCAATCAAAAAAAATTCTACAATGATACTTTAGTAGTACTAATTATTTAGCAAGGTGCTATCTATTCCATATATCAATGAGAAGCTGATTGACCCCAAATTGTAATGAAAGTTTGCATTAGAAAAAGAAAAGAGCGCTCTTAGACTTGAAAAAAAAAAAAAAAAAAAAAAAAGAGGAAACTCCCCTACAATTTCCGGATCGTAGAGAAGGATTTGACATGAATCATGTGACCTGACCTAACTAGAGATATAAAAATGAATCAATTTTGTTAAAACCTTTCATCGTCCTGACAACAGCGTATCCAATGGACTAACCATATTTAACTAGGTGGAAGATAAATACACCACAAATAAATTATAAAATAACTACTCGGTTCTGCTACATATTGCATCAAGCCATTTTAATTCCCACTGTCAACTGATAAATAGAGGTGATAATATATATTTCACTTGAAGTTAAAAAATAATTAATTGAAGTCGAAGTTAAAATTCTTTTTTAGGAAGATTAAGTTAATTATGGTTAAACAATAAAACTAATATGAAAAAAATTATATTATGCACTTATGTACATTACTGCAACACCAGAATAAGTATTTTCCAATAAATTTCTCCTAAAACACTACATGAAAATGACGTACTCTCTACTTTGGTCAACAAGTTTGAAATCTTGTTCAATAATGCCAATGCCAATCAATTGGGACGGCAGAATCTTGTCAATAAATACCTTCCTCAGTTGTTTCCATGCAAATATTATTGTAACTTGACCTCATTAATTAAGAATTGAAGGAAGACAAGATAATCTTGACTCTTTAAGTACAAAATATAGATCAAACCCTTCCTATAAATGGTTTAAACAATCCAAAAAAACATTAAACAAGAATCCTGAAGAATGGATTGCTGGTCTGCTGAAAATGCTACCAATGCTTTTCTCAAAACTCTAAAAATGGTAAGTACCTTGAGTAATAGTACATAATACTTATTTTCGTGAGCATTTGGCTAGTTTCTCTTTAGTAGTATAACAATAACTATTATACCTCAATGTCAAGTAAGTTGAGATAGATCACCACAGATATATTCTCACACCGTACATGTTTTTTCTTTTAAGCTCGTCTCTCTTCAATAATATATTGATAACTTTGCCTTTGGTTTGATTTTAGGGTAAAAGAGGAAAAGCACCTGACATAACAGAGTTCATATCTGCCATGGCAGCCGGGAATAATGCACAACTCATGGTGATGGCATGCTCCGGCCACCCTGGATCTGCCCTACTAGGCTTAGTAGGGGCGGCTCATCAAAGCGGTGGCCGGGTGGTGTGTATATTACGTACACAACAAGAAATGCATGCAGCTCAAAAAACATTAGAACACTATGGAAATTTTGTTGAGTTTATGATTGGGGATGCCAAAACTTTATTGACAAGTAACTATGAAGGAGCAGACTTTGTACTTATTGATTGCAAATTGGAGAATTTTCAAGAAGTCTTTGAAGCAGCACAAGAGGGAGCTAGCGTTAAAGGTACCTTTATTATAGGGTACAATGCCCTACATGAAGGACCAAGGCTATGTTTTGATCACAAGGGCTATTTTTTACCCATTGGAGAAGGGTTACTAGTTACTAAAATTAGGGTTTTAGAAGGTAAAAAGATCAGTGGTGTGAGGAGGAGTCATTGGGTGGTTAGGGTTGATGAATGCACTGGGGAACAACATGTTTACAGGGTTAATTAATTAGTACTATCTCCAAATGGTATGAAGTACAAGAACTTCCGGGTTTATGTGGATTTTGGTGCCAAATCCAGTAACTACTAACAATGAACTGTTGTAAATTTACATCAATTGCCAAACTCTAGCCTTTGTAGATTTTTATAAAGAGGTTAGAAAATTGGGGTTGTCTATCATTTCATTACTTTTTTCTTAAGCTTTTTGTATCCGGTTCGTACATTCCTTATGTATCAAAATCTTATCCATTCAAGCACAAAAATTGGTAAACAACCGACAAAATAAATAGATGTACGGTAGATTGTAGAAATGTCGATCGTCTTCTAACTGTGATAATCAGCTCCGCAAGAACTTTAATTAGAAAAGAAGAAGTATAGCTTTAATCAAGTTTTGGTTAATTATCTTGTTCTAGTATACAGTACGTGTTAAGAAGATACGATAATAGAGTACTACTTCTAGAAAATTGTGTGTTGGGTAAAAACACGGTAGTACTACTCTATGTCACAGTCAGTTTCTTGTTTGAAGGTAATCAAAGAAACTAATAGCAATTACTCTATTTGTTTCGACACACATTATTAATTCGTTTAAAAAATTAATTTTAAATTAAAAATAAATAAACTTAAAATTTTATAGTTTATCGTTACTGAAGTGATTTACAATTATATGAATAGCAGTGGTAATGAAAAAGAGGGGGTAAATGAGTTCGTAAAATGCATTCAACGTGCATTAGATTGAAGCATACACAATAATTGAAAATGTTCAAATATACCCGGCACAATAGAAAATGTCCAGATATATCTCTATGAAAATTGTCAGAATCCGGGTTATAAATGAGCTGAGTGCATTTATAAGACGATTGGTTAACAAATGGAATATACTTGAGCCAAACAAATGATAGGGATAACATTGAACCTTTTATCAATTTGTCAATTAAAACCCAAATTTTTCATGCCATATCAACTAAAAATCCTTGGGCCAAGATATTTTTATGGGCCATATCCTCATCAACTCCTTACCGCCAATAATAACAAACAAAATCCACAAATTAAATACGCTTAGCTCTGACCGTTACAGCCGTTAAAAAAAAACTAACTGAACACTTCACTCTTTGTACACACCTCAAAAACAAAGAATTCAAAGCTAAATGCTTCTTGTAGCAAATTCAAACCAATCATGGAACTTAACACACCAAACACTTACTTTTTCCCGAAATTGCAAAACCCAAATGGACATTAATCAAATTCATGCCCGTTTAATTACCACTGGACTTTTTAAAAATCCAATTTTGACCACTAAACTTATCTTGAATTTCACTTCTTCCCCTCACACACCCATTCTTGAATTTGCTCGTTTTCTTTTCTTTTCTGATGAATTCTTTTGTTTTAAACATAATAAAAAAGACCCATTTTTATGGAATGTAATTATGAAGTCTTGTCCATGTAAGGCTTTTGAAGTGTTTTGTTTAATGCTTGAAAATGGTGTTTTTGTTGATGAGTATTCTTTGTCTATTGTGTTGAAAGTGTGTTCAAGAATGGGCTATTTTAAGCAAGGAATGCAGGTTCATGGACTATTAACGAAATTAGGATTTGGGTCTGATTTGTTTTGCCAGAATTGTTTGATTTCTGTGTATGTAAGGTGTGGGTATGTTGAGTATGGTCACCAAGTGTTTGATAGAATGCTTGTGAGAGATTCCGTTTCGTATAATACGATGATCGACGGGTATGTGAAATGTGGAATGTTTGATGCTGCTTGTGGTTTGTTTGAGTTTATGCCAATTGAGATGAGGAATTTGGTTTCTTGGAATGCTATGCTTACTGGTTTTGTGAAGTTGGAGCGAGGGTTTGATGTTGTTTGGGGGGTGTTTGATAAGATGCCCGAAAGAGATTTGGTTTCGTGGAATTTGATGCTTGATTGTTGTGTGAAATGTGGGGAGTTTGAAAAGGCGGCTGCTTTGTTTGACAGGATGCCGAAAAAGGATGTTGTCAGCTGGGCTATAATGGTTGATGGGCATGCAAAGATTGGTATGATTGATGTTGCGAGGCGTTTTTTTGATGACATGCCTGAAAGAGATGCCATCTCTTGCAACGCTATTATGGCTGGGTATGTCAAGAATGGTCACTGCCTTGAAGCATTGAAAGTGTTTCATGATATGTTAAGAGAGAGTAGTCTAGCTCCTGATAGTATCACTGTGTTGATTGCGCTTTCTGCTGTTGCAGAGTTGGGCTACATTGATGAAGGGATTGCACTGCATTGCTACATAGAGGAGAATGGGTTTCTTGTGGCTGGAAAACTTGGTGTTGCTTTGATAGACATGTATGCGAAATGTGGCAGTGCAGAGAGTGCGATGGGTGTGTTTAATGACATCCAAGAAAAAACGGTTGATCATTGGAATGCTATGATAGGTGGATTGGCCATACATGGCTTTGGGGACCTAGCTTTCCAATTGTTTATGGAGATGGAGAGACTTTCTTTAGAGGTAGATGATATCACATTTATCGTAGTTTTGAATGCATGTGGCCATTCTGGACTGGTAAAGGAAGGGTTGATCTGCTTTGAAATCATGAGAAGGGTGCATCATATGGAACCTAATGTCCAGCATTATGGATGCCTTGTTGACATCCTTAGTCGAGCAGGGCATGTGGAGGAGGCCATAAAATTTGTCAATGAAATGCCAATCTGTCCTAATGATGTAGTTTGGAGAACGTTGCTAAGTTCATGTAGGAATCAAGAAAACGTCCACGTTGGAGAGCCAACGGATAAACATTTTGTTGGGCTGAATTCTCATAATTCAAGTTCCTTCGTGCTTTTGTCTAACATATATGCTCAATTTGGTAAGTGGGACTATGTTAGAAGGGTTCGGACAATAATGAAAGAACGGGACCTTAAGAAAATTGCTGGCTGCAGTCGGATTGAGCTCCACGGTATTGTTCATGAGTTCTCTGTGGGAGACAAATCCCATTATCAAGTTGAAGAGATATACTCCACACTACACATGATTTGTGTGTAGCTCTGAGGTCTCTTCTTTGGGGTCGAGGAGAAAACTGTTCCCATCCAGGAACCCAAAATTTGACTAGTTATTCGCACCATCTAGCTCATGACAACAGGAAATTAATGTGAGTTGTTTTTCTGTGATTAGCTTAATACCAGGAAAAATAATCCTGCAACTTGTAAATTTAAGTCAATGTATCTAATAAGAAAAGTTCAAAATAGAACTGCAGTTAGAGCGCTCTTTCTTGACTTCTTGAGTCCCTATGCCCCCGAGTTCCAGGGACAATGAATGAGAGAAAATGAAGGATCTAAATGATTAGAGATTATTTGTGAAATGAATCAGTAAGTTGGAAAAATCTACAAATATTTACAATGTCACGTTTCACCTCAAATTATCCCATCAACAGCACAAGACGGCACATGTTTGTCATGGATCATCACTGATTTTCAGTTAAGTAGTAGACTTTTCACACATGACACTAGGGCAAAACATGTGTAAGCCTCCCCCACCTGCATTACAATTTTGCTTAACTAAAGAAACAAAGTCAGTGAGAATTCATATAACCGACCCCAACTTATTTGGGATTGAGCATAGTTGTTGTTATAGTTTCTCAATGTTTGTTATCTTAGAGTAGTGCCATTGTCCGAGACTCCAAGCTAATAGTGGCAGATTTGTATGGGTCTTTTTCTTTTAATATGCTTCTATCAAAATTTTAATTAAATTAAGTAGAAACTAAAGACAAGAATGAAACTCACCAGTTCTTCTTGTTAACCTTTTTATCTTTAATTGGGACATAATTATGGAAACAAAACTCAGAAATAGAAGATATACATTGACAAGTAAATAATAATGGCTTTAATCTAAAAATATCATGACGTTATAGGGAACCGAAGTTATAGAGGGAATTGTAATGGGATTAGATTCCAACTCTCCCACACTTGTACCAATTGGAGTAGGAAAGTAGACTAGAGCCTACTACAGAAATATTATTCCTATAACTCAGAATTGCCTTAGGCCTTTAGCCACCTTAGCTTCCTTCTCCCTAGAATTTTATCAACACATGGTGATAAAACCATATCTGCAATTTCAGCAATAAAAAAATATGAAATAGTAGAAGGAGCTAGATGCTGTAGAAAAATAGGGACCTCCCCTACTTTTAGAGGCAGGAGAAGGATGACAACTTTGCTTAGGACAAAAATTGCTCACAGGCAACACTTAGTAGGAAGTAGCTTCTGGTCACGAGAACTTATTTGTTTTCAAAAACTAAAACTGAGTTTAGCTAAAAAGAATTACACTATCAGATCATTTAAAAAGAATACAAAACAAACTATCATAATAAGTGGACTAATAACCTAAAAAATAAGGCAGGTAATCTGCTACGACAATTAAAATACATTATAAGTGTAAAAATTCTTTGCACAAGCATATTACTTCCTGTATTTTCTTTCTTTCTTTCTTTCTTTCTTTCTTTTTTTTTTTTTTTTTTTTTTTTGGTAAAGAATGAAAACCACATGAGCAAGTTTGTGACTCCACTCGTGTCTAAAAGTCAGCATAGCATCCTTGGATGATGAAGTAAAACAGTAAGTTTGGACACAGGAAAGGAGTCAAGTTTTGCTGCAGCTTCTTTTTCAGGGATGGGAGGGGCATTATGTGTTTGTTGGTTCCAGCCAAAACTTTATGTTTTATTTACTTGTTTGGAATTTCTGTGGTGGAATCAAACGTCAGAAGATCACATGTTGGGATTGTTTGAGTTTGGATCTTAGCTAGACTTGGAGGTTGTTTGGCCTTCTCGACTTTGGTACATGATATTCTGGGGAGGAAGTTGGACCATTCACTTTCATCAATTTGGATTGCTAAAACAGACAAATGTTCAAATTTCACATTGCCTAGGATACTCCTATTCATTTCTTCCTTTTTTATCTTTATGATATCACTGAAGGAGTAAAGTTGCTGTATTTGAGGAACCTGTGTGCACAGTGCACACTTAAAAGAAGACCTTTAATTCTATCATTAGTAAATGGAGAATTGACCACCGGTTAAAAGACTATTATACGCGATCTCATAATATGAAAGTTGAACATATCAAGAGATCATTTCTGATACTTGACAACATTCAATAATAAATAGAAATTGCACTTGTGATACACTAATTTGCAAGTGGAGAGAACTTGCTGAGAATCATGGTTAAGTTACAATACAAGAGACTGACGTCTCGAGGCTATCTGCGTCCAGGTGCATTACTACTAAACTACATGGAATTGGCACTCAACATTCACACCGATCGTCCTCAAGCACAAGTCATGCGGCCTGTTAAAACGATGAGAAAATGTGCCAACTCCTGCCATCAGTAATCAGTTAGTAGTGGACTCCTACTGGTCATTTGACAATTCGGGTGTCACTAGCATTCACTACTTGCTGGGGACTAAATTGTTCAGGTCCTGCATGACAGTTTCAATCATTGGCCTCTGATATGGTGACTCGTGAGTGCAAAGTAGAGCAACCTTTGCCACCTGGACTGCCTCTACTTCTACAAAGTTGCCCCCAAGATTTGGATCAATGAAGTCTTCGAATTTGCTCAACTCTGCCCCTTGATGATTCGAGAGGGTGATTCTGCGTCTTCCAGAGAGAATCTGAAATATAATCACACCAAATGCGTAAAGATCACTCTTTTCAGTGAATCTGCCAGTGGTTGTATACTCGGGAGCTAGATAGCCCATTGCGGCACTTTCCTTGAGGGTTGAGAAGACAATGTCATCTGCTAGTAGTTTGTGCAGACCAGAGTCTGAGAGCAATGGGTTGTAGTGCTGGTCGATGAGTACTTTTTCAGCTGATATATTTCGATGGACTAGAGCAGGTTTGCCTCCCTTGTTTCCATGCAAATACTGAATACCTGTTTTACAACAAAAATCAGTTTTTGGTATCCAAATAACAGAGGAAAGAAAAGGTACTAACCGCAAGAAATGTATAGGCAAAGGGATGGTACTCAGATGTAAATCATGTGTTATTAGCACATGCGGTTTCCTTGCATAGCTATATGATCTGATGGAGCATACATTTGGTTGTCAAAGAGCTACAATAACAAATATGAGACAATAATCAAATAGTAGCTCACCTCTGGCTATGCCTTTGATTATAGAAAGTCTGGTAGACCAATCTAGGACCTTTCCTTTTCCGTCCTTTGTGTCAAGGTACTGCAATAGATTTCCATTTGGAACGAAATCGTAGATCAGAAAGCATTCTCCCCTACCTTTTGAACAGCAAAAGCCTCTTAACCTCAGAAGATTTTCATGTTTCAATGAAGTTAAGAGCTTTAGTCCCTTGAGAAATTCAGTTTCATCAGACTTGCAGCTAGTCTTGGAAATGCACTTAATGGCAACATAAGACCCATCCCTCAGTGTTCCTTTGTAGACGGCTGAGAAATTGCTCTTGCCTAACAGATTTGCCTCTGAAAAGTACTGTGTAGCAGACTCAACTTCATCCAAATTGAACATAAATCTCTCAAATACTTCCTGGGAGAAAGCATTTCCACCCCCTCGACCTTTCCCTAAAGGATCCCAGCCATTGGAGTACTCCAGACTGATGAGAGGTGACGCGCTTCTTCTAGAGACCTCCTTCACCTCATCAGTACTCAGCCGCCTATCAGTGGAATCAAGAGTACCTCCAATTTTCTGTTTACGACGGCGGTACCACGAAAATGTGAAAAGCCCAGTTACTGCTACTGCAACAAAAAGTGCAATAACACCAACAACCACAGCAGTTTGTGATTTTCTGGACTGATTCATTTGTTTTGCCTGCACATTTGCAGACTCTGGAAGGTCTTTTGTGGGGAGACGATTAGAACCAGGTCCGAATGGTTCTGGTCTGTCTGGATTTAGACCAGAAACAGTGCAAAGTTTCAAGGAAGAATATTCAATTCCACATAAACCTGGGTTGTTTGAGTACTGAAATCCTTCATTCAGTCTCTTTAAGGCTTCATTTCATCCATTGCCAAACCAAAAAAAGAGTTAGTTGTACGATTCTTTTTAATATATATAGGTATGCATATATGAGAATGAAATAGGAATAAAAGTAGTATTAGCCAAATATTGAATTACCTAGAGGGACATTGCCAGAGAGGGTATTATTTCTGATATCAAGAACTTCTAGCTTTGGAGCATTAGCCAGTTTTACTGGAATCGACCCAAAAAGATTATTGAAGCTCAAATCAAGTCTGGTCAGCATCTCCAAGTCTCCCAAGCTTGCAGGAATGGCTCCAGTCAACTGATTGGACTGCAACGCGAGAACACTGAGCTTCCTCAAAGCCCCAAGTTGATTAGGTATGCTTCCAGTCAACTGGTTATAGCACAGTTGCAACACTGCGTATAATCAAAAACCAAGTGGAGTCTCAGTTACATCTTTCTAGATTTCAATCAACAAAAATTGCAGAAAAGGGACTATGCCACATAAGTAAGAGACTACATTTGCAAATTTGTCAGCAAGGTTGGAACTTTCTTCAAGAATTAGCCCATAATGACACACAAAAGCTAAATATAAAACCAAAGATGGAAGCTTTTTCAAGTATTTCATGTTCCAAGTGCACAACTACATCCTACATAGGAACCAAAAATCACCTCAACAAAGATATTTCACAGAAAACTCATTCATAAAGACCTATAATGACTAATGAGCACTAAAAATTGAAACTTTTAAAGAAAATACACCAACATTGTGAAAAGACTCAATAACTAACAGCAACTCATTAGCCTCCAAGTAGCACTATCACTTCATTGAGCTACCCATTTCTTTAAGAAAGCTATAGATCTATTTATGGCAAGGTTCAAATATTCACTCAAATTAAGTCAAGACTAGGCATAAAGACTATGGCTTTATACCATAACTTGTCAAAAAACAACAACGTAACAAGTATAATCCCACAGGTGGGGTTTGACGAGGGTGCGCAGACCTTACTCTTACCTTGAGTAAGGTCGAGAAGTTGTTTCCGATAGACGCTCAGCTCAAAAAATAGCAAAGATAACAATTTTTTTACTGAATGAAAAAGAAAAAGAACCCAACCTTGAAGATTAGACATATTGCCAACTTGAGGAGGAATAACACCAGAGAGATTATTGACATTGAGATACAAATCAGAGAGCTGACTTAAGTTAGCAATTTCTTTAGGTACAACCCCATGTAGCTGGTTAAAATGCAAGTACAACCCAGATAAGCTTTGAAGTTGACAAATTTCAGGTGGTATTTTGCCACTAAGTCCTTTGCCTTGTAAAGAAATGTTAACAACTTGACCAAGCTCATTACAAGCAATGCCTTCAAATGAACCATTGCATGGGTCAGTTGCATTAGCTGACCATGATGAAAGTATGGTATTTTTTGGGTCTAATGAAGCTTTAATAGTCATGAGTAAAGATAAAGAAGTGTTGTTAGTAACAATGGGTTCACAAGAAACACTTAGGATTAGGATGAACAAGAAAATGGAGGGCAGAAATGAAAGAAAACCCATGTTTGGGCCTAGCAATGAAAAGTTTTGTGGAAAAGTTGTTTTGTTAAGTACTCCTATTCAAGAATGGTTTGTTGAAGAAGATATAGCTGTGTGTGTGGGACTGATGAGTTCTACTGGTTGTAGGGATAATATTAAAGCACAAAGAAAGTAAACTCCAAGAATCTAATTTGAATCTTGGTAACTGGCTTAACCAGTAACCGGTAACTAGCTAGCCAGGAAAGAGGATTTTGTACTACTTATCTACTCCATCTAGTCCGGTTAACTTGTCATAGTTTGAAATGTCACGGTGTTTAGAACATAAATAAAGACTTATAATATAGAATAAGTCATAATGTTTGTATTGTTATAAATTATTTCGCTATAGATAAGACAGTAACTTTAAAATTAAGTTGTTTCCGAAATTTAGAAAATTGTCATTCATTTTTGAACGAATTAATAAAAAAATATTGTCACATAAATTGGTACGGAGTATCAGTTAAATTCATTTTTGAACGAATTAGTCTTTCTCCATTTGAAAAAAAAAAAAAAGAATAAGAGGATTCAAAATAGTAGGATCCATGATTTTGACATTCAATTCAATCTAAAATTCGAATACTAATGTTTTAATCTTTGTACAATTAACTTTTACCTGATTACTAACTACAGTATATAAAAGTATAATAAATGACAACTTTTTAAATTTAAAATACTTAAAATATACTATATGAAAAGTATTTAATCAAAGACAAAACTGGTACTCACCAAATAATAGTGCAACAGGGTGATATGAAAGAGTTTTTTTTTTTTTTTTTTTCCTTTTGAAGGATGAACAAAAGGTTTTGAGGGACGAAGGTTTGGGAGTTATTCGTTTTTGTGACTTCTTTTTTTAATAACAAGACAGTCAAAATAACAGAGGACTACTGTTTGCTGAGTTTCTGACTAGCAGTAGTACGAGTTCTCATAATTCATAGTAAATGAATTGGGTGGTTTCAAATTTTAAAATTTTTGTTTTTCTCAGTTGCTCAAGGCATTTAATAGGAGTACTTGTGTAATTTTGAATATTTTGCATGTCCAGTAAATTTTACTCAAGGAAATGATGATCTTTTTCATAGAAATTTATTACTGTACTTTTCTTTTGGTAATTTACATCATTATGCTTTATAATTATTTTAAAAGTCATATAATTCTTTCTTTATCTACGATTTTTTCAAGAAATTATTTAAGAAGAAATTTGTAACTTTTTATACTCTTATGGATGCTGTGATGCTTGTTAGTAATTTGGAAGCAAGACTTATTCTTTTATATCCAAATTAAAAGAAGGATGTATGCTTATGTAATTAGAGAGTTCCTATAATCGTTTCTTTGTAAGTTTAGTATTTCTTCAATAATAATTTCAAAGATTCTTTCAAATTTTCACATAATAGTGGTCCTGGTGAAATTTGTCTCTGTCTGCAAGCAAATTCGAAATTTTTTAACAAGGAAAAAGAAAAAAAAAATTCTTTAAATATACCTTAAAAAAACTTCTTTTAAAAAAACAAAATGAAGGGAATCTTGAGAGAGAGAAAAAATGAGGAGAAGATTTTTAAATGAGAATCGGTTAACATGAAAATATGCAAGCATGGGTTGCTTTCACAAATTGACAAGAAAATACAAAAAGACAAATGATAATCAGTACTAGTAGTAAATTAATTATGTTGGATGAACAGAATCACATGGCAAAATTTCATATTTTTGTCAATAAACTTTAGGAGACGGTCATTTTCATGCCTAGAAGACATGATCTTGATAGAGTAAGTCTTTTCCAAAGCCTACTTTGTGGGAAACTAAAAGAGAAGAAAAGCATATACTTCTAATAAAATCAATGAGAAAAGGAAGAATGGAAAGGGAGTAAACATAGAAAAGGACCCATAATAGGAAAAGGTATGGAATTTAGTTCACAAGAGTCTCACTCACATGTCCACCAAACAAGTATGGAGTATTAATTTTGTTAATTACTGTACTTATCTTCTACAGCCACCCCGGGTCATCAATGATAGATCTTCAAGTCCAGATACAACTACAACTGAACTCAATAATTCTGGTTTAGATTTCATATTTGCATTTGAATAAATTATGTAGTGTATAGTCCTAGTTCCACGTTTGTTGGGGATTAATAGGTTAATGGAGCTCGGTCTCTTGATGAGTAGGTTAGAGGTAAAGATTCTTATATCTATTTATGAAAAGTCTTGAAGAAACCCAAAAAAAAAAAAAAGGAATTTGAGACTTATTTTTTGTGATTTAACTATTTGATATTCGAAATTTTTTGTTCAAATTAATTAAGATTTGTGCTACGCAAAAACATTTAAAAAGGGAAGTGTACTAGAATTTTATTATTCACAGGTTAAATAAGGTGAGATCTTCCCTAGCTCACCACAGTTCATGGTGGTAAAATTTGTATGGATGTGTTGCAAAATGTAAAGAACTTTTATTTGAAAACAACTGTCAAACGAATTATTCAAAAAATAATTTTCTGAACAAATATTTTGCGAAAGATTAACGACAACAAAATTTTAACAGACATATTTTAGGAAAAGACATATTAGTACAACAGTCAAAGAAAAAATTTAAAGATGACTTAAAGTTTTGTTTTTGAATAATCAAATTTAGAAAAGCCTTTGCCAAAGGTAAAGTTTTCGAAGATTTTTTCAAAAAGGTATTTGTTAGACACTCTTCAAGAACGCTACACCATCAATAGTGGTTATTCAGTGCTGCATAATGCACTACAAGAAAATTAGGATACGGTGACATTTATTTAATGACACTTGAAAAAAATGTCGTAAAAGATATACTTTCTTGACATTTGTGTACAAATGTCATAAAAATAATGACAATTGGTGCAAAATGTCATAAAATTTATGACTTTTGATCTAAACGTCACACTATATGTCGGTAATTAGTGATTTAACAGTCAAAATTTCATACATATCTTTTTAATTGATCAAAATCAAATTTCCCCCCATTAGTACAATCTAAACTTCCCCCCAGTACAACCTAAACTTCCCCCCATTACTTTTTCATTTTTTCCGACTCCTCCTCGCACCCCACAAACACACACACCCCATTATCTCCTTAGCTTCCAATAATTCAAGCAAGGGTTAAAAAAATAACCCAAGCAAGAAAACCGTACACCATAGCAATTCTCGAGAGAAGTGGACGGAGCCCCATCACGGAAAATTCAGCGAAGCTGTATATTTCTATTTTTAAATTTACTGATTGATTTGCCCTTTTTGTTTTCCTCTCAAATAGGGTTTTAATCACACTTCCATTGTAGACTCGAAGGATTAGATAGCAAAGTTGTTATATTGGGACAGAATTTGGGGTATTTGAATTCCTATAGACACTATATTATTTAAATTAAGAGTAGAATTCATGTGAGATTCCACGTTGAATACGAAATCTTTGGATATCTGTTTCTCTGCTATAATCAAGTAGCCCCATGTTTTATTTTCACTTCTTTCTTTATTTCAAAATACCTCTTTGGTTGTTAATCATACATTTATGTTTACAATTTTAAGGTTATACAGTATGCAGCTTTGGTCATGCTCTTCTCCTGTAAAATTGGTACGATCTTAAAATCTTTTAGATACTTTTGTTCAGTGTTTTTATATCTTCGTAAGATACCAGTTTGGAGTGCTCAATGGATGGTAAAGTTTGTTCCTTTCTTTGTTTTTTGCTTTGTGGTTCAACTTAATTATCTTTTTGATAGAGAATTAGGTCACTTTTGTTAAAGTTCTATTTTGCACTAGAATAATTTTTAAAGTTTTAGTAAGTGGCAGATCTTCGGGTATATGTGCTGGAAGTTTGAGAATTTTCCTCTACATGATGGAAGCCATATGAAGCAGTAGGTGCAGATATTGACCCCTGCTCTTGAAGAAGCAGTAAGTCCATCAATAGTTGAGGTATCGTGCTAGTATTTTTAAGCTCTTGAGACCTTTTGTTTATTGCAATCATGTATCAATGATAAATTGCTTCACTTTGCATCAAGTTTTGGGATAGTCCACTACTAGAAATTATCAGTTTTGCGTCACAGTTTGGAGACGGAATTCCCTCTCTAAAAGGTGTTTGGAGACGGAATTCCGTCTCTGCGCGTCCTTCGCGAAAAAGCGCGTCGTTGGACAACTTGGAGACGGAATGCAAAAGTCACTGGCACACTGACACATTCTTGGAGACGGAATTCCGTCTCCAAGAATGTGTCAGTGTGCACTAACTTTTGCATTTGGAGACGGAATTCCCTCTCCAAACATTAAATTAATTTAATTAATTTAATGCTTGGAGAGGGAATTCCCTCTCCAACAAGAAATATATATATTATTTTTATTGTTTAGAGACGGAATTCCCTCTCCAGTAAAAAATTTAAAAATTATTTTTGTTGTTTAGAGACGGAATTCCCTCTCTAGTAAAATAATTAAATTTATTTTGATTGGTTAGAGACGGAATTCCGTCTCTAACTATATTAATCCTACTTAATAAAAATATTAGAAATTCGCTATTCTCTCCCTGCATCTGAAAGTTTCTCCATGCGTCTGAAAGTTTCTGAATGACAAGCCTTGAAGCTTCTTCAGGTGTTTTAGGAGGAGGCTTTGATTCTCTCCATGTGTCTGAAAGTTTCTTATACCTTCATTTTTTTTTACCAGAAGGGTACATTTTACAATCAAAGTTAGGCGTCATACAAATCGAACTTATAACATAGAATAATAGCTAATCTTGATAATTGGGACAAGTAATTGCTTTATATATAGAAGTTTTACCAGTTAGCTTGAGCCTTCTTGGATGAGACAACATGTTTACTCAGTCCTTGAGGAACCTTGAAAAACCACAACAAAGTTTATATTTTTAGGATCCAGTTGAAACAAACAACCAACAACTTAAAAGTTGTAAATTTTGGACCTCAATTCAGCAAATGGTAGGTGGAAAATTTATATTACTATACTTCATAACAAAAACAGAAAATTCAGGTAAGTACCTGGGAGGTGATCTCAAAGTTGTAGAGATCGTGTGCTAGAGCCGAAACGTCAACGGTGGAATCAGAGTCATGAACTGAAGGTTTGCAGCAATGACCATACAAGAATCTTAAAGCGTTTCCCATTCTTGGGATCTTATTGAATTATTCTTTTTTAGAGGATTTAATGGAAGATATTTGAAGCATAAGAAGAATAATGGAGAAGATGAAAAAACTTACTTGAATAAGTTTTGTATTTTTGGGGGGAGATGGATCTGATTTGTATTTTTGGGGGAGATGGATCTAAAAGAATGGGAGACTGTGTATATTTTTAGAGTTGGAGACGGAATTCCGTCTCCAACCAAAAAGCAAAAAAACGTGTCAGTGATTGGAGACGGAATTCCGTCTCCAATCACTGACACGTTTTTTGCTTTTTGGTTGGAGACGGAATTCCGTCTCCAACTCTAAAAAATTTAATTAATTTTTTATTCCAACACTGATTGGAGACGGAATTCCCTCTCTAACTGATTGGAGAGGGAATTCCGTCTCCAACCTTTTTGTAGCTTTTTCATCGATTTCTAGTAGTGGTCATAGACAATGTAATTGCTTGTATCAGTTAGTCTCATAAGCAGGAGAAAGGAAGTACGAATTTTTGAAATTTTAACTGATAGCATATTTATATCTTTTGCAGGTGGCTTGAAAGTACCAATAGCATGAATTTGTACCATTAATAACATTCTGAGACTCGACAGAAGGGAGAGATGTACAATGATGCTGTCCTTTATAATGTTGAGAACATCAATATCGTGGTATGTTCGAAATGTTCCTAGTTCTATTTTCCTGCATTGTAATCTTCTATTTTGGTTACAATAATTTTTGGCATGTGTATCTTCACGGAGTATTTGTTCGGATGCTCAACTGGATTAAGATTTCTCCTTTATTTGTTTCTATCTACTTGTTTTTCTATGTGTGTTCTGCTAAGAAACAAATTCTTATAATTGATAGCTTAGCAAATTCGTTGTGTTCTTAGATATTAACTATTTGACTGCCATGAAACATATGTGTTGATATTTTATGTGTTTAAAGAACATACTATGACAATTTTAGCGGATAGCCTTTGTAAAGAAACTCTACTGTTAACATTCACAAATATGAAATTGTTCATGCTTGTAATGCTTGTACATCATGAGATTTATTGTTAATTTGAACTGTTCGCTAACTTGTTCTGCATATTTTGAAAACTCTGGCTGATATTAATCTTCTTATCCCCAGTCAAAAGACG
Organism: Petunia x hybrida; assembly: GCA_037355625.1. Lineage (NCBI taxonomy): Eukaryota > Viridiplantae > Streptophyta > Magnoliopsida > Solanales > Solanaceae > Petunia > Petunia x hybrida. The sequence continues at coordinate 43,581 of JBBBVM010001019.1, read as the reverse complement.
AATGGTCAATACACAAGTAGATTTGAGGGGAAAAGCTCAGGAAGGAAGTGCAGAAAGAGTGGAAGAGTAATAGAAGTGAAGAAATCTGTCGTTGTTCCAAGATTAGCTCGACTTTGCTTGATTACTGAAGAACACTTTTATTGTGTCATTGTTTTAGTGTAAAGACTACGCATATTATTCTTGGAATTAGATATGGAGAACTTTTGATTTCAGAATATTTGAATTCAACTTGTATTGTCTATGGTGAATTCATTGTATTTGAATATTTGTATTGTTTGGGGAATTTCCCATTATTTGCATTACAGCCAATAATAACTCAATTTTTTGACACTTCTAAAATGTTGCAAGCACAATTATTAAGCTAGAAGTTGTAAATGCTGACATTTGATAAGCCGTAAATAAATGTTATAATTTAATTATTGACATTTAGTTAAATGTTGGGAATTTCAATATGACATTTCACTAAATGTCAAGAATTTCTATGTAATATTTTAAAAGTGTCACAAATAAATGTCGTAAATTTTTACTGACATTAATTTAAATGTCGGAAAATTAACGACATTGACAACGCCGACATTTAGTGCAAGTGTAAAATAAATGTCGTTAATTGATTTTGCGACATTTATGCATCTAAATACGACATTTATTTAATGTCGTCATATCCCATATTTCTTGTAGTGATGCTACTGCACCAAACACGAATAGCCAATTTTGGAAAAAAATTATAAATTTGAAGATGCCTCCTAAGTTGTTGAATTTTGTTTGGAGAATTTTGAATGGTGTCCTTTCGACCTGCGATAACTTAATTAGTAAGAAGATTCTTATCTAGTCTCGTGCAATGAGGCGAAACAAGTAACTTAAATCATTTTTGGGTTGGCGCCTATTTGGTCCATCGCTTTTGGATTGGCTTAATTCGCTGATGAAAATTGTGACTCTCCAACAATACATTAAGCCATCATGATCCTTTGGGAACTTTGAAATGCTAAAAATAATTTTTTGTGGCATGGAAAATCTCTACGACCCCAAGTTGTTATTCTAAGGAAGCCCGACTTTGGCAGGATTAGACTAAGGCAAGAACAACAAGCTCCAAACATATAGCGATGTGAACTTACTTTGCCATTAAATGGGTTTCTCCTGATGAGAATATCCTTAAATGCATTTGACCTTGTTTCGAGAGTATCAGCAGTTCACATGCTAGTATGTGATTCTCACGAAAACTTCATATGAGGCAGTTGTAGCCGGTTAGATAGGCCACATAACTTACTCATGGCCGAAGCTTTGGGTATTCGAGAAGCACTAAGCTGGCTAAGGGATTACTTTACTTCAACACCTATTAATAGGCTATTATTGTGGAGATTGACAGCCTTTTGGTTAAACAAGCATTGGAGAAATCTTGCGGCAACAACTCTTGTTTTGATGTTATTATTAATGATTGTAAAGCATTCGTGTGTGACTTTACTTATATTTCGTCCCTTGTCTTTTGCTAAAAGATCAACGAATCAGTGTGTCCATATATTAGCTTGAGCTTCAAGTTCTATGTCTGATACTATGTTGTGGATACAATCCCTTATCTTTGATTCATGATGTACTCAACTTTGATTTGATTAATAATTGATCAGCATGCCTTTATTAAAATAAAATAAAACTTTTCCAAAAAAATTTCGTGAATTATTTTTTACAAATTTCTTGAAAAGAAGCTTTCTCGGGTGATTTAAAACAAAATTCTTCTGCTCATAATACGCTCAAGAATCGTGAAAAATACAACACACAAACATGTTTAATTTGCACAAAGCTTATTCTTTCCAAAAGAAAAAAAGAGCTTTTTCCACCACTTCCCAAAATTTCTTCAAATGTAGCAGGAGACTTGTTTGGACAGTTTTATTTTTAAAAAATTAAAAATGTTTGAGCGGAAGTAGAACATTACCTTCACCAACACATTCAGACAATTTTTAAAATTTATACAAAATTGAATCTCTTCACGCTTAATTGGATGTTTTGGCTTCGAGCCTGACTATGAAAAAGTTTTAATAGTGAGTTTACCGCTTATAATGAACTGTGCTAGGTAAATTAGACATTTTAAAAACAAAACAAGACAAAACGAGAGCGATGCATCACAACTGTGAGGTTTTTTCACCAAAAGAAGCTAAAGAATGAACTTCCAAGTTACTTTTCTAAAGTGGAGTGCCCAGCCAGTGAGTAGTGATTGTCTTTTTGGTTTGGCTTTCACATTTTAACTAGTAAAAGTGAAATGTACTGCTGGTATGTGATGTGTTGTCCTTACCCAGCACATAAAACCAACTTGTGAATGCTATGCTATATCCATGATTCGACATTTGAACTTGTGATTTTTATGTTTACTACTTATGAAAATCATAATAACTTTCTCTTTCCTTTTTATTTTTTTGCTTCCAATTATGTCATCAGGCTTGTCCTCTTTCAAAAATTATAACCTTTGGCTCTATAATCATTGTACTGTCCACCAACTAGGAGTATCTTGTTTCATGGAATTAGCTGAAGTTCACATTTAAGATATGGCCAATAACCAAAATAATCCCACATAAAATTCAGTTATCATTTTGCAATTCGTTGGTTGAATTGTTATAGTAACTTGTACTCCATAACTGTTATCGATATAATTTTATTTTAAGAGTTTTACTATGATTTGATATCACGTCTAATGTGAGACAAAAATTGAATGATTATTTATACTAGGAGAGAATATGTTAATCAAAAACTCTCTTTTGCAAAAGCACTTGTCTACATTTTTAAGATAAAGAAATTCAAAATTAAAATTGAAAACAAAAATTCAAATTTCCTAGTTTAAAGTTTAAAAAAAAAAAACATGGTTTAGCTTCTAATTTTAACTCCAATATAGACCAAGCAAATCATAAACCTAATAACCTAGGGATTATTAATCCAAGTTTTATAATTCCTTCATTGTAATCTCAATATAAATTATCTGTGAACCAAACAACTTTCACGCAATGCTTAATATGTAGTGTGAGGTACCACTAACTTGATTCTTTTGAAAAATGAAAACAATAATGTAAATATATATTTAATTTCTTGAAGCTATATACTACTCCTACTACATTTTATAATTAACTTCACATATATAATTCATCAAATCATATAAGATGTGAGATGTGACCTCCATCAACACATTTTCCTTTTTGTCAGGAAGAAGTGATACTACAGTCCTCTCTCATGTGGAATTACAGTTGGGAAAATGATGATTTCTTTTTGTGCAAAAAAGAATTTATTTGACAGAGATGGGATGATCTCTTATGTTTGTTTTGGACTACTTTGTCAAAGTTAAAAATCTCCTAAGTTGATAACGCAGGAAGTAGTAGAATAAAGAACTTAGGGTCATTTGATACGAGAGATTGGATTACTTATTCCGGAATTAAATTTGGGATTATAATTATTTATATTTGGTTGGTGGTATTAACTAATATGGGATAAATTTTATACCTCATTCATGGGATAATTATATCTCATATAGAAGGTGGGATTAACAATCCGGGATTATTGGGATTGTTAATCCCTGGATAACATGATGGGTATTAACCCGGCAAAAAACTCCGCGCTAATTAGCGCGACGTTCGGTTGATTTTCTGTGAAATTTTAATACCCGCATAAATCAGTGCAACGTTTGGTTGCGTTTTTGTATATTCCGCATTATTAATACCCGCATTATTAATGCGGGAATCTATGTATTATTTTATGCGGAGTAGAAGGTGGTATTAATAATGTGGGTATTAATAACGCAGGTATTAAAATTTAGAATGACAAAAGTAATCCTCATAATAATAAGGATATTTTAAAATTTTATTTAAGGAGTAAATAAATATTTTAAATAATAATATTATTTGTTAATTTGTAATATATCAGTGATTCAACAAACAATCCATACGCTATAATATATGCATGGCTAATACCAACATTACTAAACCCCGCGCTAACTAATACCCGCATTATTAATACCTACATTATTAATACATACATTACTAATACCTACATTATTAATACCCATGTTAATAATTAATACCCGCATTAAATAAGTGAGTAACCGAACGACCTCTTAAGTTTTTACTTTTGGGTATCAAATTTAAAGTCAGGATCAAACTGAAAGAAAACATGCAGAATGGAAGTAATTTCAAGATCAGAAACTTATATGTCGTATAGACAATCAAAAGCATAGAGATTTCAATCAATTATAAAATCGTTACTCATTTTTTGAAGCATGGCCGCAACGACAAAAAATGAGCCTCTAAGCACGTACCAAGATCATCCACAAAATCATCCTCCAGTTCCATAATATTTTGTTATATTCCCAAAAAATTACCGAACTAACAATATTTGGGTGGAACGCATATTTAAGAGAAACTTTGAGTAAAAGTCGATCAACTCTATGGAGGAAAAAACATGAATTTATAGTTTAGTTTTAGGTTTAGAAAACATATCTCAAAACCGGTTGAGTTTCTTTTCCACCAATAAAAGTTCTCCTAGTCCTAATTTAATTCGGGCATAACAGGGACCACATAATTAATTAACATGCTTCCAATTATGAAATTTATTTTGTATCTAGAATTAACCTTACCATAATAAATCACGAATTATTTCCACTAGAATTCGTAAAATGCATATTATCATTATCCAACTTATGAGAAATTATTTGACTCAAATATCATGGACCTCACCTATTGATAAATCGAGATAATGAATAATATACAACACTAATAATAGCTATGTCAAGATTAAGAATTTCCCAGCTGCCGGTGTAGTTGTCGTGGACCTCCGCCACAGTTTCTTTTTTGTTTGCTTTTTTTTTTTTTGGATTTGTGAGAATAATGACTATTTACCGAAGTAAAGTCACGCCAAAGCTCCAATGAGCCTTTGTTCATCATGTTCCTCCTCCTTCTTCTTCTTTCTTCTTTTTTTTCACTTTTTCAAAAGATATGACGAGATACTAGTTTTTTGTCGAAACTTTCTTTAAATATTTAAATCTGATATTCTTCTAGTAGAAATTTGTAGATCTAGTATTTTGTTAAGTTTTTTATGTAAATGTGTTGAAAATACTGTATAGTATATGTTTATACAATTTTGTACGTGTTTTATTCAAGTCTTTACACTTCTATAAACATGTATAAATTTGTATTTGTATACCTGTATATGTTCATTGAGTTGACTAAATATTTAGATTTGTGCATTATTACGGATGTTCGTAAAGTTTCAATTTTTTGCGTGTATATTCTTGTATTTCTCTTCTTGTATGTGCATCTATGTATATTCATGTATTATTTATTTTTTTTGGTAGATTTGTGTGTATAAACTTGTCCCAAGCAATGATATAGACAAAATTGAAAAACAATAACTCCGATGAAACAAAATTGTAACTCCGATGAAGAAATAAACATTTCGATAAAATTTCGACAATTTTAAATATTTCGGGCACGGGCCATCGCTGGCGGGTCAGTGGCGTGGCGGGGAAAGAGAGGGTAAGTGGCAGCTAGGGTATTTTATTTTGAGAGAGAGCCCAAAATTCAAAAATAGGGAATATGCAAGAACAATTTACAAAACTATATAATCTACCACTCTTTTTTATACTAAAATATCAATATTATCCTATTTTCAAAACATAACAATATTTTTTTTTAAAACATAGCAAAAAATCATACAAAAGGGTAATAAAACCCTAGATCCACCCCCAACCGCCACCCACCATCACTGCTACTGCTGCCATCCATCACCCACCGGTCGCCGGTCGTCAGAAAGTAATTTTTTAAGTTTTTTTGTAGATCTATGTGTATTTTCACTGTATGTACAGTGTATCGACAATGATACATTGTGCATACAGTGAAATACAACATATATACACACATACGGTTATTGTATGTTTGTATATTCTCTGTATGGTTACTGTATGCACAGTGTATGCGTTGTTCATTCACCTGACATGCACACCATAAACAAATCGATACGTGTTGTATATTTATTGTATGACAAGTGTATGATCATTGTATGTCCGGTGTAAATTCACTGTATATACAGTGCATACACCGCGCATACAATAAAAGTACATATTTCATACATTCCCACAACCAACAAACACCACACATACACAAAAACCAATTTGGCTCCGTCGTATCCAGCCGGAAAATTCCAAAAACCAAAAAAAAAAAAAAAAAAAACAGAGCAATACTTTCAGCGCCGCCGGGGTACCTCGCCAGATCTGCTCTTTTGTAGCAGATCCGGGCACAGCATATCGAAAAAAGGCAGCAGCAACAAATTTAAGTCTTATCGAAAAAATAAGGAGCAACAGACACAACGGGATGGGGTGGGAGAGGGAGGGAGAAGACGATATCGTCGACGTAATGGAGCTCTGACGAAGCACTCGCCGGAGCTCCGCCGTAGATAACGAAAAATAGCTAAACAAAACATGACGGAGGCTGTGGGGAACAGTGACGGGGGACAGTGGAAGGGACAACAACCACCGTGCGAGGGTGTGCGGTGGCGGAGATGATGGCGGGGATGGAGAACGACACGGGAAAACCAGTGGGCTGGGGAGAGAGTAGAGAAAAAGAGATCTAGGGTTTTTAATGACTTGTTTGGTAGCATTTTTTAAAATGTTGCTACGTTTAGTAAAGTGACAAAATGTTGTTATGTTTTTTTAAAAAAGTTCCCTAAAATGACAGTGGGTATACTTAACCCAGTATACAATGCCATGTAAGAAAAAAATATGGTCCTTCAATTACAATTACTTTATTTGAAATTTTTTTTTTTTTTTTTTTTTTTTGCAATAATATCTATTTAATTTGTCCATCGTTGGTAAGGTTTTGTAGGAGATTACTTTTTATTTAGGCAGAATAAGTAAATTGACACTTATACTTGCACAAGTTTCTATTCCCGAGCCCCAAAACTCTACGAGTTCTCTTCCAAACACCTAAACATGCTCAAAACACTTATTCTAAACAATTATGATCATTGACCTAGCTTATGTGGCATTTTATGATTGAAGCGGACAAATAAGGTGTATACTATGCGTATGAAGAGTGTGCGTTGTGTTTTTTAATTCAAAAAAAAAAAAAAAAAATAGAAGCGAAGTAAAACAATAATTAAGAAAACCAAAAATTAGAAAAGCGACCCGTTTTTTTAATCCTATCTTCGACCCTCAACCCATTCCATCTTCAACACCCCCTGCCGCTGCCTCTCTTCCACAACCACAACCAGTCCGCCACCACCTTTGTCACCCCAACTTCATCCTTATCTTTCACCATACTACTATAACAAAAACCTTTGAGATAAAAAACCAGCATCGTTTGCTCCTTTACATTCAACATCAATCCATGGGCACCATCAAAAATATCCACCTCAAATTCCTCACTATTCCACCAAAAATTCCCTCGTTATCGCCACATTCACTAAAACTTAAGAGGTAATTCCGAATTCGTCAGCATTTTAATTGAGGAGAAAAGGGTCGGCTTTTCAGACATGGCGGCCCATCTTTTTCAGCACCTCTGCCTCACCTTTCTCCTAACTTCTATAATTTGGAGCCTAATGGTTGAAACTGCTATTGGATTTGGGAAACTTTTTATGGAATTTGGATTAGAAAAATGGGGATTATACTGAAGGACTGCTTTCCTTCCTATATTTTTAGATCTTGAATATCTCTAGGCTTTAGTGGTGTAAGCCAAACCGAAGGTAAAGCTAAACACGATGAAAACGCATAAAATAACAAGAACAAGATAGAAGCAAGACAAATCTTGCTTCGATTCAAAAGAACGTCGAGGAACTTGTCTCGGGTTTGATCGAATCGAGTGGCAAAGAATTACCTATACTAAGCAACAATCCTCAAGAAGTCATGTGCTTCTTGAAAATTGAATGACCAAGAAGAAAATGTTCAAATGACTCACACCGATTGACACAAGTTCTTTAAAAGCCCACAATGGGGTTCGGCTCCATCGGAGACTCACAATAGCTACAGCTATGTTTGATCATTCAACAAAAACTAACTAGTTACAACGAAATGTGAATAAGTTTATATAGACTACTCTAGGGATAAAACAGTAAATAGTCACAGGCGATCAATAGGAGTAAGCCCCGCAGGATTGGATAATTGAGTGTTCGGTCACTCCTTCAACCGAACACTCGAAATTCAAACACTTCGGCTCGAGCTCTTGACTTCGGTGCACTTGACTCGGCTTAAGTTGACTTCGGTCACTCTTCCTTCGATTGTTTGTTTGATTTACTTCGGCGCCGATGTTGAGTGTTCGGTTTGGGTTCAGTCACTCCTTTATTCGAGCTCTAGTTTATAAATGAAGCCTTCGATTCTTTAGCTCGGCCAATCAGCTTCGGAGTGGTTGCTTTCTCCCGACCAAGCCAAGTGAATGTGAACATCGTGCAACAGCTTGGCTTGGCTTCGCATTATCGGCCTTGGAGGATCTAACACTTGATCGGCACGTGTTCGGGCTGCATCATCCTCCCTTTCTTGAAAAGATTTCATCCTCTCTCTTCAGCCCCCGATGTTTGGCCTACAACACAAGGAGTTAAGTCAGCAACATTAAAGGTGTTGGATATATTATACTCACAAGGGAGGTCGATCACATAAGCATTGTTGTTGATCTTGCTCAACACTTGAAACGGACCATCCCCTCGAGGAGCCAACTTTTCCTTTCCTTAGGTTCGGAAATTGTTCCTTTCGGAAGTGAACCCATACCTAATATCCCTTCTTTAATTCCAACTTTTTGCGCCCCTTGTTTTTCTTCATTGCAACTTTTGCATAAGCTTCCTCGAGGTTCTTCTTCACCTTTGCATGCAACTCGATCAAGGCAGTGACTCACCGAGTACCTTCAAAATCAATAATAGAATCTCGAGGCAATGTGGTTAAATCAAGTGGAATTAAAGGGTTAAAACAACACACACATTCGAACGGAGTCATTCCAATCATTCGATGCACAGTTCGATTGTATGCAAATTCCATCACGGGCAAACGATCAAACCAGTTTCCGACCTTGCCTTTGGTCATCCTCGAAGTAAAGATCCCAAGGTTCGGTTGACTACCTCGGTCTGTCCATCAGTATGAGGATGGTGAGACGTCGAGAATAGTAATTTGGTTTTCCAAAAATGACTCAAGAATTTTGAGTCTCGATCACTCACAATAGTACGAGGCACGCCATGCAATTTTAACATATTAGAAATAAACAAAGTAGCTACATGTTGTGCATCATCACACTTCTTGCAAGGAATAAAGTGAGCCATTTTGAAAAAACGGTCGACTACAACAAAGATGCTATCATGTTCACCCCCGGACCTCAGTAACCCCATAACAAAATCCATGGATATATCAACCCACGGTCGATTAGGAACAACTAATGGAGTATACAACCCATGAGGGTTGGACCTCGATTTTTCTTTCTTGCAATCTATACAAGCATTGCAAAGCTTTTCCACATCTCTTCACATTTTTTTCTAATAGAACTGCTCGGTTAAGATACCAAGAGTTTTGTCGACATCGAAGTGTCCCATCAAGCCTCCGAAGTGAGCTTCTCCAACCAAAAACTCTCTCCATGATGACACTGGCAGACAAACCCTCATATTTTTGAAGACGTAGCCTTCGTGCCACTGATACTTCTCAACCCTTTGGCCACTCAAGATTGGGTCACGGATGCTTTTCAGCTTGGGATCATCTTCGTACATCGACTTGATGCTTTCAAATCCCATGAGCCTCGAGGCGAAAGTGATCGCTAAGGCAAATTTCCTTGATAGCACATCGGCCAAAACATTGTCTTTTCCCTTTTTATAATGAATTACATAGGAAAAGCTCTCAATAAATTCCACCCACTTTGCATGTCTTTGATTTAATTTTTCCTGGCCTGGGAGATGTTTCAAAGACTCATGATCACTTTTAATCACAAACTCTCTCGGCCACAAATAATGTTGCCAATGGGCGAGTGCTCGAACGAGGGCATACAACTCCTTGTTATACGTCGAGTAATTCAATGTTGCACCCTTAAGCTTTTCGCTAAAGTAAGCGATCGGCTTCGATTCTTGCATAAGCAGTCCTCCAATCCCAACTCTGGACGCATCACACTCGACCTCGAATGCTTTGCCAAAGTCGGGGAGTTGCAACAACGGGGCAGAGCAAAGCCTCCATTTCAACTCTTGGAAAGCCCTCTCTTGGGACTCTCCCCACACAAACGGATGGTCTTTCTTTACCAATTCGGTCAAAGGATCTGCTACGGTACTAAAGTCACGAACAAACCTTCGGTAATATCTAGCTAAATATGGAAGCTACGAACTTGAGATACCGAGGTTGGAGTTGGCCAATCTATGATGGCTTCGACTTTTGACTTATCGACTTCACCACCATTAGCACTCATAACGAATCCTAGAAAGACTACACGTTCGACACAAAAGGCACAGTTCTTGAAGTTAGCATATAACTTCTCTTCTTTAAGCTTATCAAGCACTAGCCTTAGGTGTTCGACATGTTCATCCACAGATTTGCTATAAATAAGGATGTCATCGAAGTAAACGACAACGAACTTATTTATGAACGGTTTGAGCACATGGTTCATCAGTCGCATGAATGTGGTCGGGGCGTTAGAGAGGCCAAAATGCATCACTAACCATTCATAGAGACCGAATTTAGTATTGAATGCGGTTTTCCACTCTTCTCCGGGTTTCATTCGGATTTGGTGGTAACCGGACTTGAGGTCTATCTTCGAAAAGCATAAAGAACCACTTAACTCATCTAGCATGTCATAAAAATCGAGGGATAGGATGACGATACTTTACCGTGATTTTTTTGACTACTCGACAATCAACGCACATTCGCTAAGTTTCATCTTTCTTCAGGACAAGGATAAGACTCAAGCTCTCTCGAACAAGGCCCTTGCTCAGCAATTCGTCAACTTGCCTTTGGAGCTCTTTGGTGTCTTAAGGATTACACCGGTATGCAGGTTTGTTGGGGATTTGAGACCCCGGTACGAAGTCAATTTGGTGCTCGATTCCTCTCAACGGAGGCAATCCACCTGGCATTTCTTCGGGGAACATGTCTCCGAAGTCCTGCAAAAAACTTTGTACAGCACTAGGCAAAGAGTTATCATTAGAAAAATCATCATTAGAGTTTAGAAAGATACCCTTGTGCACGAGGCAAATCATCAGTTGATCGTTGTCATGGCCTCGTAGATACTCACCCGATTGCATAACTTCACATATATTTCTTATCTCAGACGATGAGTTTTTATCTTCGGCCACCAATTGTATTCCCATCGGAAGCTTAGTTTTGGTCGCTTCTTTCAAATATTTCATCCGTCTATAGTCCTCGTTTACATGTTTCGGAAACAGGGGTTTGAGTATGAAACTTTTCCCTTCAAGCTTAGCAGTGTAAGTGTTGGATCGTCCATTATGAGCAACTGACCAATCATACTGCCATGGTCGACCCAATAGCAAATGACAAGCTTGCATCGGTATCACATCGAACATCATCTCATCTTGATATTCTCCAACTTTGAACTTGATACACACTTGCTTGACAACCCTCAATTCTCCACATTCATTCAACCATTGCAATCTGTAAGGATGAGGATGCTTTGAGTTAGGTAGTCACAATTATGAAACTAAAGTTTGGCTCACTATATTTGCACAACTACCAAAATCAATAATCATCGAACAAACTTTCCCCCTTACTCTACATCTGGCATGGAAAAGATTCTCTCTTTGGTTGTCCTCTTCTTCGAGAGTCATGCAGCTCAAATTCCTTCGAACCACAAGAAATATTTCCGGATGATCAGCTTCGGTAGCTTCACGACTATCGTCATTTTCAGCTCGATCAGTCTCCTCGAAATTTTCCTCCTTGGTGTCACTCGCTTGCTCTTGGATGGTTCCATCATTGAACATTAGCATAAATTTGTGAGTTGCACACTCTTATGCAATGTGACCATAACTTCTATATTTGTTACACTGAATACTTGCAGCACTGGAAGAATTAAGGTGAACTTTACCCCCAGTTCTCTTGGTTGGTTAACGGTCACTCCCCTCTCGAAGGGTTTTCTTCGGATCTCGAACAGTGTTAGCACTTGTTGGATTCGGACTCTTACAATCTTTACTTCGGTTCAAAGGAGTTGAGGTAGTGACCTCTCGATACCGGTTTGCTTTATCGTCCTTCACCCATTTCTCAACTTCGATGGCAGCTTCGAACACACCTTCCAATGTGTGATACACATGCAGCCTCAATTGGGATGACATATCTTGAGCTAAGCCATTTTGGAATCGGATGATGGCTTGCTCGTCATCTTCTTCTTGATCAAAGGCCAGTCGAATTTTTTTGAAATCATCATTGATACTCTTCAACCGATTTGGACCCTTGCTTCAACTCGAAGAGCTTTCGAAGTTGATCTTGTCGATACTTGGCATTCACATACTCAGCATCCATTGCTCTTTTCAACAGTGCCCATGTGGTGACCTTGGGATAATCATTCCTTCGTCTCATCCTTTTGTCAGCCTCCCGCCATGTTGATGCATACGCTTCAAACGAAGCAATGGCATGTGCAGCTTTTCTCTCTTCGGTCATCTCATTGGTTTCGAAGATTCGTTCCAACTTAAGCTTCCACTCAATGTATTGTTCCGGATCACTAGTTCCTTTGAATGGTGGAATAGTGACCTTGACACTGTTCAAGTTTGAATCTCGAGCACCTCGGATAGGTTCCGGATACTCATCATAATAGTCATCAGCCTCACGCTCAATATTTCGATCAACATTTGTGCCTGGGCCTCGACCTCGGAAATTTCCACGACCTCGTTGAACCTTCCTTCGTTGAACTAATGGTGGCTCATACTCATCTTCGCCTTTGGGAAATTCTCCATCATCGACCCCTTTATCAACACCCACAACTTGTCTTCGGGCTGTTGGAAACGGTATTTTTTCACCTCGGGGAATGCCCCAGTTTTGATAACCAACTCGGGGATTGCCCAAGTTTTGTTGTGCAGCTTGGGGATTGCCCAAGTGTTGTCGTGCTCGGGGATTGCCCACAGCTTCATTTCGAACATCCTCATTCTTCAATTGTGGTTGTCGAACGAGTTCAGCAATCAGCTCCGGTTTCATAGGAGTGGAGTTGCTCGTTCCAGCGTCGGACCTATGGAAGGCCACGGACACACTTCCTTGCTCGAGGTTAGCTACTCGATCACTGATGCCTTGTATCGCAGCCATGAGATCGGCTAACGATACCTCGGGCTTCTTAATGCCCTTTCCTTCACCTCCATTCCCAGCCATGGTACCTGCACAAATCAAAGACCAAATAAAGTATTAAGGTTAGAAATCACCTCACTCACTCCCTCACCTTTGTTGGGTGGCATTCGGGTCCACTCAATTTATAGGTTCGGTTTTTTGTCACTCAAGAACTTGTAGCCAATCGCTTCCTCGGTTGATCTACTTCTCTCAGTTCCTTCGAATTTGACAAGTTACAATGTCATCTATTGGAAGAGTAAATTGATATGACTCGATGGAACAGACGCTATTAACTGCGCTCGGGAAGTCAAAAGAATTTTCTGCGAAATTTGGACTTCAGTCACCCCTCGCACGAGTTCCTAAAAGCTCAAATTCGATAGTACGACCTCGAGTAGAAGAGATTACTCCAGAGATCCACTAACGAGATTTATCGAACACAAGAAAAGTGAAAACCTAGGAGATTCTACCCTTCGATTCCTTCTTCGGAATCCTTCGATCACACCAACTCTTGTACGGACAAAAGTGGTCCCTCCTTGGTACAGATAGGGTTTACCTTATCCAGTTTCCCTTTTCAAGCCGACAAAAAAATTCACCTGGGGTTTTGAATGTAACAGTTTTACCCCTTTCTTCTTCAATGGAACACTGAATCCTTTACTTCGGCGTACGGATAAAATTTAACTTCGTTCACTGACCACTGTTCAATCAGACTTTGGGTTGCCTTTTCACTCCGGTGACTTTCAACGTCGGAGGAAATCAATTCCAGAAATTTTGAGCTAAGAAAACTTCACTTCGTCCGTACACTGTTACAATGTAACAAGTTTTCGGCGTACAGACGGTGGCTCAATCGATGGAACTTTGATTTTTCAGCCCAAATCAAGTTACAACCACCAGTGTTCTATAACAACCACCAAAACACGATTGGGGTTTGTAACAAACACCAACACCACGATAACAGTCCAAAAACCTTCGAGAAACCCTAGTCGTCAATCGTGTACGACAGGTGCTCGTTGGAATCGTTGGATGATGGTGAACAAGAATTGTTGACACCTAATTTTGTCCCTCCATTTTTTTGCAATTTGGCTATATTTAATTAGAATCGATAATAGTAATTTTTCAAAATAAATTGCATTAAAATGATGTCGTAATGCATTAAATTGCACAAATAGCATACGTATTTTAGAGGATAGCCTAAATGAATGCAATTATGTAATATGCCTAAGTATGTGGATGTGTGCGTGATGTTCAGAAAAGGCAAATCGTTTGAAACCTTAAGTTAATGATCTACTTTTGAAAGAATTGCATATTGACATCTTTTCAATTAAGTTGAATTTGACAGCATGTTTAAAGCTGATTGATAGGAGCCTACTTCCTTATTTAGACTTATAGTTGTTGGGATTCAAATTAGATTGACAAACATGATTTCCTTGTCTTGTGTAGATAATTTTCCATATAACTTGGACTAAAATCAGCCCTATTTGACACTATAAATACCTCACCATTTGAAGACTTAAGGGAGGACATCTACGCACTGAAGATAACTTTACACACTGAACACACCTTACCCCCTTCAGACCTCCCTCTACACTGAACAAGCTGAAAACTTTTTGAAGAAATACATTCTCTATACTCTTTATTACATATAAAGCTGAAAATACACACCCTTTACTTCTTTTACTCACAAAAGGAATGTTGATTATTCCTCTTTAATCCATTACTGATTCTGATGTTGGCTGGCTCAAAGCCAAGGCTAAGTGTAGCTTTTTATTATTTGTTGGCTATTACCTGCATGTTGTGCTTTGTTTCTACCTGGAGTTGCTGAATTGCTTTAAATCGAGGTTAATTCCAACTGTATTTGATCCCGTTTGCCTGACTTCTTTTGTTGTTACATTCAATCCTATTGAGGTAGATACTACTGTGAAACCTTAGTGTGAACTCTCCATATTAATTATTTGGTATATACTTTGTTATTGGTTTTATGCCATATGAACTGCCTAGGCCTGTTTAGGCCATGTCTAACCCTTATGCAGGTCTTTGTTATTCTAGGATAGCCCTCAAGGCTATACCATTGTTTATGTCCTTTTGCAGGCTACTCTATTCAAGAAATTAGTCGGTTTAAACTCGATTTGAGATCTACAGAAGTTAGAAACCAAGGGACAAGTCCCTGCTCTTTTCTTTCTTTTCTTTAATTTGCAATTCATGCTAAAGTGTTATTTATGTATTCATTAGGAATAGTAATGGTATGTATAAGCACCGTAAGGTGCAAGTTAGTATTTCAGACATGTTTTTTACAATCAATGATGTTGCTGAATGCGACAAGTTGGCTAAACAGGGGCCCTCTCTATCCCTCATCTTTTAGTTAGTTATGCAGCATGAGTTTGGATTGGATTGTTGTGTGCATAATCTGCAAATTTTATAGAATAAGACAGGTTTAAAATTAGATTTATAACAGGGGGCTGTTTCTATAGAATATCAGAAAAAGAGCTAAAATTGCAGTACATGCTGAAAACTAGCTTATTTGTGCAAATATTAAAACTGGAAAATTGCAGCAGTATCGATTATGTTTGAAACTGAAAATTCAATGTTTATCTAGACTATTTGTGCAATTTTAATGTGTTAGAATTAAACCATATCAGTGAACATGCTAAAAATGCAAGACTGCTTTATAACAGGACTATATCTGCAAACCTTATATTCTGAAACTTAACGTAACAGTGAGTTAAGTACTGGATGTTTAAACTTGTTAATCTTTATTGCATTTCACTTGTTTTATTAACTTGGAGGCCTATTCTGCTATCTAAATTTTAATTAGTGAAATTATTTTACTTACATGATATTACATGACCGTATCATTATTTGACGCCTAGTGGGTCTACATTGGGGCACCAATTACATATTAGGGAGTCTAGATATCTTATATTTTAATTAGTTGTCTCAATGGCCTCCGAGACCTTAAGTTGGGAAGCTAGTAAACTTTTAGGACGTTTTAAAATGTTAGTATGTGATCTAGTTAAATACTTAAAAAGGGTATGGGGTTAAAGGGAATTAAGCCCCTCGGACATGATGGAAACTACCCGAGCTATATATTTGATAGTGGATTCTGAAACTATCGTCTCTTACGAAAGCCGGGTTCTGATCCGAATAGGCTAAACAAACCTAGGGTTATTTACACAAATGGTTAATTAGTTATTATTTAATTTATGGTTATTTGTGCAATAAAATTATTACTTCAGATTGTTTATGCAAATGTATATAAATGTTTATTTATTTTACATCTCATATCTTTTCCATTTATTTTATTTAGTTTTCGTCCTTTTCTAAGCAATATGTTAAACTCAATATAGAAATCGTCCGGGAACCACGTTTAGTGGAACTTATGAGGTGCCTAACCCCTTCCTTCTAGGTTATTTCGAACACTTACCCGAATCTCTGACTAGTAGACTGACCCGGAGTTATTCTTTAAATTGAATTAGAAATTAATAGGTGACCTAATACGTCTGGCAAATTTATTAGGTGGCGACTCCAAAACTTCTAACTCCAAACGAGTTACCCCAAGTCGAAACCACTTAACTTTGCTATTAAAGTGTGGTGCGAAGAGAATCAATGGTTGTTTGATTCAAACAACCAACAATCAAACCAATTTTGTTTGAATTTTTCTTTTCTACTTTTTTTTTGTAATAACAATACAACAGTAACAACAGTTAACAACAAGGAAGAAGCTGAAACTAAAAGACAAAAGCACGAGATAAATCGAATAGGACTCAAACCGCGCTCTGATACCAAGATGGTGCAAGCCAACCCGGAGGTAAAGCTAAACACGATGAAAATGCAGAAAATAACAAGATAAAAACAAGACAAATCTTGCTTCGATTCAAAAGAACGTCGAGGAACTTGTCTTGGGTTTGATCGAGTCGAGTGGCAAAAAATCACCTATACTAAGCAACAATCCTCAAGAAGTCATGTGCTTCTTGCAAATTGAATGACCAAGAAGAAAATGTTCAAACGACTCACACCGATTGACACAAGTTCTTTAAAAGTCCACAACGGGGTTCGGCTCCATCGGAGACTCACAATAGCTACAGCTATGTTTGATCATTCAACAAAAACTAACTAGTTACAATGAAATGTAAATGAGTTTATATAGACTACTCTAGGGATAAAACAGTAAATGATCACAGGCGACCAATAGGAGTAAGCCACGCAGGGCTGGATAACTGAGTGTTCGGTCACTCCTTCAACCGAACACTTGAAATTCGAACACTTTAGCTCGAGCTCTTGACTTCGGTGCACTTGACTCGGCTTAAGTTGACTTCGGTCGCTCTTCCTTCGATTGTTTGTTTGATTTACTTCGGCGCCGATGTTAACTGTTCCGTTTGGGTTCGGTCACTCCTTTCTTCGAGCTCAAGTTTATAAATGAAGCCTTCGATTCTTGAGCTCGGTCAATCAACTTCAGAGTGGTTGCTTTCTCCCGACCAAGCGAAGTGAATGTGAACATCGTGCAGCATTTTGGCTTGGCTTCGCGTCATCGGCCTCGGAGGATCGAACACTTGATCAGCACGTGTTCGGGCTGCATCATTTAGCTTCCTCAATTCTAACCGAAAGGAATTACAATCAGTGTTATATTTTTGCCATTCTAAGAGTCATAAAATTATTGGGGGTGTATATGCATATGGTGAAATTTGAAAGTTGGGTCTTTATTTGTTAGAATGGTGAATACTTTTTTTTTAATGAAGAAGATGATGTGTGCTGAAAACAGTAAATAAGATGGCAATGATGACATAGAGTGGTTTGTCTGACGTGGAAATGATGTGTCGTCCAGGTCAAGGAAAGTGAGAATCACGTGAAGCCAGAGGTGTTTGAAACATATATTTTGCTTGGGTTGAAGTGCTTGAATGAAATCTCGTAAAGTTTAAGGACCGGGAGTAAAAACTTATATAAGTATAAGTGTCAATTTGCCTATTCTGCATTTTATTTATTATCTAAATTGGAGTAGGCAGAACTTTAGTATTAATATATATAAGGGTTTTTTACACTATGTACCCATCAAATTTAAAGTATTTACAAGTTCTACCCATTAAAAATTACACTATCCATGATATTAAAAGTATTTACCTAACCTACCCATTTATTACGGTATTCCTTTGTTATGCCTTATGGGTGTATACCTTTAAAGTATATTGCATAAATAATAATGGGTAGGACATGTAAATAGTTTATAAGTAGAATTGGTAAATATGAAACTTATAAGTAGAGGCGAGTAAATATTTTAATTTTGATAGGTATTTTCATAAACCTCCATATATAAAGGTAACCAAGGGTAGCTTGGATTCGTGAAGCCCAGGTAAAAATGCCGCCGATTTGATGCAACATCCACTTTTGGGTTCTTGTTGAAAAGGTAGCCAACTTTGCATATAACATATTGACTAGCCACTTTTAATACTACTAATCGAAATTATAGGCACTCTTTGCGCTGCCTGGTAAAGTAGCCACCTTCAAAGCTATAAATTATAGCATAGCCATTTTTTTGCAAAACTAAATGGCCACTTTAAATAGCTAATTGAATGTAAAGTCATTTTTGCATCATTTTCCAACTAAAGATCCACTTACGGGGTTATTTCATTACTATTATGTAAATGTGACCAAGAGGGTATCGTGCAGCCTAAGAAAGAGAGTCGCAAATTTAAGGAAATAGCCATCTTTTGGCTTCTTGTTGAAGAGGTAGCCAGTTTTGCGTATAACATACTGATTAGCCGATTTTACTGTTACTAATCAAAATTATAGGCACTCTTTGCACTTCATGGCGAAGAAGCTACTTTTAAAATTATAAATTAAAGCATAGCCAATTTTTACAAAATCAAGTAGCCATTTTAGGATCGCTGTTTAACCGTAATTTCGCTTTGTTAGGTTAAGTTACAATTAAATTTATAGAGCGGAGTCACGGTCAATAATCGAGATTAAATGCTCTTTATGGAAAGATATAAATGACAGTAATAAATGCGAAGAAATAAAGATGCAATCAGTGCGATATAATAAATGAATATTCGAACAAAAAGGAACCGTGCTCAGGCCGTATAGACTTGATCAAATTCCCTTCCTCGTACTCTTTATGATATTCAGTCAATGGAACAATAAATGAGATCTTTCGATTATCAGCGGTAGTAATAAATATTCACTGGAGATAAAGAATTGAATGCTAGTAAATAGTTTGAATACAAGTGTATGTTCAGAGAAGCATTAGATTTAATGCTCGTGACTTAGATTACAATATATAGATAACTATGTGTCCGTTCACAAGCAGTTGTAACTCCTTAGTCGAGCAGTTGCGTTGTTTTTGGATAAGATTTCTATTTTGAACTGGCTTGATTGATGAGCTGCGACTTTTCTGGCCGCTGCAACTGTTCATCTGTCCGTTGTAACTGTTCATCTTCGATTCTATCCATTGCCTTTATGTCCATTCACAGCCATGTGTCGTCTATACGTTGTCCTACGTGGATGCTTAGTCACCAACTTTGGTGACGACGGATTTAACCCAATACAGATAGTCCCCGCACTACTCGGGCAGAGAATCTGGTCGAGGAGTGGAAAGCGAGTTTTGGGCGGGAAAGAACTTTTTGGAATTTATCCCAAGTAACATATTTGAATCCTTGTATTCGTGTTTGGATGCTGCCCGTTGAACCCTTCATAGGCTTTTGATTGAGTGACGTTTTATCAGTATGAGCATTAAATGCTTCGCTAAAGACAAAACGTGCAAGTTGTCAATTCCATTCCACTTTTTACTGAGAAAGTAACTGTTGCGCGTTCCGAGACTGCAGGTGTGATGATTAAACTGCGCCTACTCACGTCTCGCACGTCCCAAGGCAAGAAACCGTCACTCCGATTTTATTTCGTTATTTTCTTTAACAGCTGAATTTATTCACTTCTTGCGTGGATGTTCGCTACGTGTAGGGCGGATTGGGCTTTACCAACTCTATAAATAGGATTTCCACCATCCTAAATCCTTTTACTGAATTCCAAATCTTATTCGAACCTTCAAAGTTTCAAAACACCCTTTTAAAATCCTCTAAAACTCAGAAAGTTCTTCTAATTGTCTGGTTCAAATGTCTCCAAAAGCTAAGAAAAGCTTGAATATGGATGCTGCGGCTACCAGTTCTTCAGCGGCAGCTGGTCAATCTACGAGTTCTCCGACTTCAGTTGCTAACGTGATTCCGAAAGTTTGGGGAAATCTTGAGAATGACTGTTCGGTCAGCTCGTTCAGTCATTATGGCAACATAAGGTCGTGGCCTTCAAGTCGATTTAAGAGTTCGATTACCCCTAATCTTTTGCCTAAGGTTAAGGAAGACTGCGGCTGGAATGACGATGTTACAGTTTCTTGCCCCTTTCCGACGGAGAATATTACTTCTACGAGAACTGGGTGGACGGCTATATCAACGTACCCATTCACAATAGGTCACACGCTCCCGTTGCATCCCGTTGTAGAGGACATTTGTAAATATTACCTTATCTGCCCGGGACAGCTGTGTCCGAGTATTTATAGGATTGTTTCTTTACTACAATGGTTTGCCGACGAAACTGAACAGGACTTTAATTTTAAGCATTTCATCTCCCTGTACAGCCTTCAGGTCGCGAGAGACGGGTATATCAATGCCCGTATGAGGGGAAGAAAAGCTCTAGTGAGCAAATCTGAAGATACAGGAGACAGGGGTTGGATGCATAGGTATGTCTATGTGCAGTCCAGACTCCTCACACGTGGCAGCAAAACTAATCTCCGCGAAGTGTGGAATAAAACTCGTAAGTCCCCGAGTCTTTGTATTGAATATTCTCTGAACTATGTATTTGCACCTTCTAATTTACACTCTTTGTTGGTTAGCTGACAAGATTCCTTATGATGGTCTGATTACCGAGGAGGAACTGTCTGCTTGGGTTGAACCAATTCTGGTAGAGTTCACTCACGAGCAGAGGCAGTGGTCTCACTATGCTTCCTTTAAGCATTTATCTAACCCCAGCACCCATGGTAAGCTGATTACTCGAATTCCTGCTAACTTATGCAGAACTCATTACGGTATTAATATGCCTCTATTCTTAGGTCTAGGTACTGGTGGTAGCTATTTCCCTGCTCCTCCTCCTGAAGAAGTGACTATTGATCCTGTGGCCGAGATCAACGAGGAGGCGGCTGCTATTCTTCAGACCGCTGCAGCCATCAAGGCCAGGGAGGGTGGCGAAGAGGTCCTCGTGAATTTAAAGAGAAAGAAGTCTGACTCGGAAAAGAGCAGACCCAAGAAGAAAACGAGGACAGCTCGTAGGACTCCTCAGCCTTCCGAGAAAACAGTTGAAATCAATACTGATGTGGCTGATACGCCCAAGTCTGGGCAAGAGAGTGTTAGAAGCTCGGCGGCGGCCCCTGAATCTGTTGAGCCTGTAATTTTTGACATTTCAGATTCAGATGCTCCCGATGTGAGCTTGACTCGGAGGAAGAGGGCATCTCTTCGGAGTGATAAGAAGAATGACGTAGAGACTTCTTCTTATGCTTTCGAGGAGAGTCCCCGAGTCATTGGTGAGGAAGGAGATAGATCTGGGGAGGTAGGGGAAGAGGGAGTGCGTGAAGACTTTGCTTTTTTTTCCTGAAGGCCCAGAGTTGGATGAGCCTGTACGGGTTGGTGGCCAGCTGGGCGAGTCTGAGCAAGTCGGCCACAGGCGGCCTGGTAAAGAGCCGGTGAGGGAGGAGGATAAGGAGGAAGGCGAGGAGGTTGGTGAGCAGAGGAAAGCTGAGGGGGAGGATGAACCTCAGGTTTTTCATTATAAAGATATGATGAACTTGGCTGGTGATGGGGTGGCGCCAGTTTATCTGCAGGAGTGCGAAACTCTGGGCCCCGACGAGGCAGGTGACATCGAGATCTCTCGCACTAGGCTTACTAGGCGAGTATCTTTAGGAGGGAAGGTTGGGGCGTACTCTGTCAAGGGCATACGCCACAAATTTGGTCCCCAATATCCCTCCGAACAAGCGAGGGAGCCCAGGCCGTGCATGAGGGAATGCGACTTTTCCATTTCTCCAGACACAGATTTTTTGACGAAGCCTGGCCACTTAGTCAAAGTGATGTCCAACCTGATTGGTCCTCGAGAGGAATGGAACATGCGCAGTATGAGCGACGAGCAGCTGGCTTATGCAATCGCTGAGGATACTGCTCGGGTAATGTTTTCCCCCTTTACTCCTTTACTTTTATTGATACTTAAGTTCTAATTACTTACGCATTTTTACTTGCTGCCAGGCAAGCATGATGGCTGCCGAGATCATGTTCCGTTCCAGGCTGAATAATCAGGAGCAAGTGCTTGGCCTTAAAAAAGATCTTTTGAAAGCTCTTCGGGACAATCAGGCTTTAGAAGAGGAGAAGCAAGCTCTGATCGGGGAGAAGCGGGTCCTGGAGGGGAGGCGTGGCTTCTTTGAGGATAAGATAGACAGGTTGGAGAAATCCAACACTGAGGCTAACGACAAGATAAGCGCACTCCTCGAGGAGAGGGACCGTCTTCTGGATGAGAAGGAAAGGTTTGCGTTATCCTTTGAAGACCTGAAAGCGAAGATGGATGAGCAAGGTCGTCAGATTTCCCAACTTGCCCATGAGCTTAATATGAAGGAAGTTACTCTGGAGAGTATCCGCAACGCTTCCGACCTGATGCTGAGGAACATGAACAAAGCTGAAGCTGAATCTCAGGCTGCTCGAGGAGAACTACAAGAGGCCAAAAATCGGGCTGCAGAATCTGCAAAGGTTCAAGAGCTATTATCGAAGGAGTTGGCGAATTTGCGGGATTGTTATACGATCGACTCCAAACTGGAAGCTCTTGAGGCCAAAAAGAAGTTGCTTATCCAAATGCAGCGCGGCCAGATTAACGTCGACTTAGTCCTTGATCAGACCATAGCAGTCATCATCAGTGTCAAGCAAGTCTTGGGCATGGAAGTGGGGGCTGACGACGATGATGTCGAAGAGGACGATGAAGGCAGTGAGGACAATGAAGATGAAGAGGATGAAGATTTGGGTGGGGATCCGACTGATGGGGCTAGTGCATCAGGTCGGGATCCTGGCCAAAATGACGATTGATGCCTCATTTAGCCCTTCTTGTAAATTTATTGGATGTCGCCAACTCCGAATATTTGTTAACTTTATGAATGAATGTATATCTTGGCTGTTTTCCTTTTTGTCTGACTGGTCGAGGCTTGACGACCATTTTTGGTCTTTCAAGTTTCGCTTACATGAATGCTGCTGTTGCTTATTGCTTAATGGGGTTTTCAGAGGTCAAAATTATGTTTCAAATCTTAGTGTCTGAGTCCCCTTTTTGGTGTTAATCTGCGCAGATGTTTTGAAATAAAATCCCTTCATAACCAGGTTAAGCTACCCTTAGTTAAGATGACTGAAGTCAGACCCCCTGGGCTGGACGAAACTAGGCCGTTTAGGCTGACTGAAATTTGGCCGTGTAAGATGGTTTTGCGATAAACTTTGCTTATCATATTTGACAATTGAAAGTTTTCGCAGAAAAAATTTTGTTTGGTTAAGGTTGCCCTGTTATTTCTATTGAAAAGGACAAGTCACCCAATGACCAGAACGCAGGATTGTTTGGTCGTAAATCAGAACACAAGATTGTCTGGTCGTAGAGTTGTGGGATTTGAGCGGATACTGGCCGCGAACTGTAGAAAATAACGCAGCACAAGTAAAATAGTTCTATTGAACTTACTTGATTTTGCTTAGCCGTGCTTTTAGCGAATGACCTTGCTCTGCTCGAAGATCACCTATGTTAGCCGGGACTTTGGCTTACTGGGGCCCTTGCCACCCCCCTGTTTTCATGTTGAAATTTCGTAATTTCAGACATGAAAAGACAATGGGTGAAGCGCTGAATCAGAGAACACATATAACCAAAAGAGGAGTGTGTCCGTTGCGGGATTTGAACCCACAGCCGCGAAGCACGAGGACTTCGAGCTCTACCAGTTGAGCTAAACGGATCTGGCCTTTTGAAGACCGTTAGTACCATTTAGACAAAGATAAGAAAACAGAGTAACTTAAAAGAGAATGAAGGCAGGTAAGCAATCATAAGATGGATAGAAACACTAACCCCTGTACCACTTAGAAGTAGTACCTCTTCAAGTGAGTCACGTTCCAACTGCTGGGCAGAAGCGATCCATCTGGCCGTGCTAAACGGTATGAACCCTTACCAGCTGATGCAACCACCTTGTAGGGACCCTCCCAGTTTGGACCAAGTTTGCCGAAGTTTGCCTCTTGCGTATTCTGGGAGACTCTACGCAATACAAAGTCCCCGACTTCGAAGTTACGTAGCCTCAGTCCCCGATTATAATATTGCTCTACCCTTTCTTTCTGAGCCACTACTCGTATCAGTGCTAATTCCCTGCGTTCTTCTAGAAAATCCAATTCCTCAGAGAGGTTGACTGAATTAGATTCTGCAGTTGCATGGGCATATCGTAGGCTTGGCTCGCCAATTTCGACTGGAATCAGTGCATCAGACCCATATACTAAAGAATAGGGCGTCTCCCCGGTGCTCATTTTTGTGGTTGTTCTATATGCCCAAAGAACCCCGGGGAGTTCTTCCACCCAACACCCTTTGGCCTGCTCGAGACGCTTCTTGAGTGAATCCACTATTATCTTGTTGGTCGATTCCGCCTGCCCGTTTGCCACTGGGTGATATGGGGAGGAAGTAATCCTTTTAATATGCAGGTCTTCAAGGAACTTTGTGACCCTCTGACCAACGAATTGGGGACCGTTATCCATGACAATTTTTTTGGGTGCTCCGAATCGACAAATGACATAACGCCACAGGAAATCAACTACTTCCGTTTGTCGTATCTTTGAATATGCTGCAGCTTCAACCCACTTTGTAAAATAGTCAGTAATTATTAGCAAGAAACGTACCCCTCTGGGTGCAGTGGGTAGTGGCCCAACGATGTCCATTCCCCACTTCATAAACGGCCACGGGGAGATGATTGAATGCAAGGGCTCCGCTGGTTGATGGAGGAGATGTGCAAACCTTTGGCACTTATCGCATTTTTTGACAAATTCGTTAGTATCTTTCTCCATTTTGTCCCAGTAATAGCCTGCTCGTATAAGTTTTCGCGCAAGCGCCTTTCCTCCCAAGTGATTTCCACAGCATCCCTCATGAACTTCCCTCATCACATACTCTGTTTGGCTGGGACCTAGACATTTGGCAAGTGGACCTGCAAAAGTCTTTCGATAGAGGGTGCCATCTATAATTGTATATCTGGCAGCTTTTATCCTCAGTTTTCGAGCAGCCTTAACGTCCGATGGCAGGGTTCCATGCAGTATATAATTGATTATCTCATTCCTCCAATCCCAAGTCAGATTGGTCGTGTTGACCTCCATTGCGTCTTTATCGATTGTTGTGCACAGGAGATGAGCTACGGCCACTGAACCTGCTGCTCCAATCTCTGCGACTGAACCCAAATTTGCCAAGGCATCGGCTTCATGATTCTCCTCTCGCGGGATCTGTGTGGCTTCCCAATTGTTGAATTGTGCCAGCAAACCAGTAACTCGGGCAAGATACCTTTGCATACGAGACTCCCTTGCGACGAAACCTCCAGTTATCTGGTTGACGACCAGGGCGGAATCACTCTTAAGATGAATTCTGTCCGCTCCATAATCTCGAGCCAGTTTCAATCCTGCAATTACGGCCTCATATTCGGCCTCATTGTTAGTAATAAAGCGACATTTTATGGCCTGTCTAATGGTCTCCCCCGAGGGAGTGGTGAGGACTAAGCCTAGCCCTGACCCTTTCACGCTCAAGGACCCGTCAGTGTGCAAGGTCCAAGTCCCCGACTCCGATCCGGCGAAAAGAACCGCCTCACGTTGAGCATCAGGGTACATGGTGGCGCTAAAATCTGCGATAAAATCTGCTAGAGCTTGAGACTTTATGGCTACCCGGGGTTGATAAGATATATCAAATTCACTTAATTCTACTGCCCATTTTACTAGCCTGCCCGAGAATTCAGGTTTGTGCAAGATACTACGTAAGGGGAAGGTAGTAACTACAGCTATTGAGTGACTTTGAAAATAAGGTCTTAATTTACGGGCAGCGATTACCAATGCTAGTGCTAATTTCTCCAAAGGTTGATAGCGGGTTTCAGCGTCTAATAAGGATTTGCTAATGTAATAAATTGGTAGTTGCTTACCTTTGTCTTCTCGAACCAAAACTGCACTTACCGCTGAATCAGACACGGCCAGGTAGAGCAATAGTTGTTCACCTGGTTGTGGCGTTGAAAGTAAAGGCGGGCTTGACAAGTACCGCTTCAAATCCTTAAGTGTTTACTGACATTCAGGGGTCCATTCGAACTCCTTGTTCTGTTTCAGCACGTCGAAGAAGCTTTTGCACCGATCAGATGAGCGGGAGATGAATCTCCTCAGCGCTGATACTCTCCCGGTTAGCCGCATTACATCTTTTCTGTTATGAAGTACGTCGGGGATGGCTTCTATCGCTTTTATCTGGGCGGGGTTCACCTCGATCCCTCGCTGGGAAACGATGAAACCAAGGAATTTCCCTGAACCCACTCCAAATGCGCATTTCTCCGGGTTGAGCTTCATGTTGTATTGATCAAGGATTCGAAAGGCCTCCTCCAAATGAGCTAAGTGATCCTCTGCCCGTTTGGATTTGATCAGCATGTCGTCGATGTAAACCTCCATGGTTTTGCCAATGTGGTCGTGAAACATCCGGTTGACTAACCGTTGGTAAGTTGCACCTGCATTTTTAAGTCCAAAAGGCATTACTTTGTAGCAATACGTACCTCGGCAAGTAATGAAGGACGTTTTCTCCTGGTCGTCGGGATTCATCAAGATTTGGTTATAGCCTGAATATGCATCAAGGAATGTAAGCACCTCGTGCCCGGCCGTCGCGTCGATTAGTTGGTCAATTTGAGGGAGTGGATAAGAGTCTTTCGGGCAGGCTTTGTTCAGATCAGTGAAGTCGATGCAGACCCTCCACTTGCCGTTTTTTCTTTGCCACTACGACCACGTTGGCCAACCAATCTGGATACTTGACTTCTCGGACGGAGCCAATCTTGAGCAAGCGGTAAACTTCGTCGTTTATGATCTGGTTCCAGAATGCTCCTTGCTGGCGCTTCTTTTGCTTCACTGGGCGGTAGTATGGATCCACATTCAACTTATGAGAGATAATCTTCGGGGAGATTCCTGTCATATCTTCATGTGACCACGCAAAGGTGGTGTGCCGCTCCTTGAGGAAGTGCAAGATACCTTTGCGCAAGTCTTTGTTTAGCTCTGCTCCCAAATATACTTTCCTTTCGGGCATGTTGTCGAAAAGTTCTTCTGGTTCCAAAGCTTCAACAGTTGGCGCGTACTCTTCTCGTGCATCCAATTTCGATATGAATTCTGGGATTTGGTAGTTTGATGCTTCATTGCTTGATTCTGATCCCGGGTTCTTTAATTGCTATTTTGCTTCCTCGGGGAGCTTGACTGCAACTGAGTAGCAATCTCTAGCGCAACGCTGCTCTCCCCGAACTTCTCGTATTCCCCACTCTGAAGGGAATTTCATCACTTGATGATAGGTTGACGGGACTGCCTGCATGTCGTGTATCCATGGCCTCCCAAGGATTATGTTGTAGGCCATGTCCCCATCAATGACATGAAACGTTGTGCGTCTCATGACGCCTTCGACCAGGGTCGTCAGTGTAATTTCTCCCAACGTTTTCTCGCTGGAATTGTTAAATCCTGAGAGAACGCGAGAAATTGGTACAATCCCATCGTATAGTTTCAACTGCTGCACGACCCGAGACAATATGATGTTTGCTAAACTGCCTGGATCAACGAGTACTCTCTTGACGTCAAATTCTTCCACTCGTAGTGTTATCACTAAAGCGTCCATGTGAGGAAATTGCAAGCCATCTGCATCTGCTTCTTCAAAAGTCATCGTATCCTCAAGTCGCGGTCGTTTGGTCTTCGTAATAGAGACTTTGGCGTATTTCTTTGCTGTGTATGTGACTGCATCAACCTCAATTCCACCAGAGATGACGTTGACTGTCATTTTTGGAGAAGATACTCGGGGAGGTCCTGATTTGTTTTGTTGGGCCTTCGCGTGAGTTTGCTTCCCTTTTTCTGTCAAGTACTCCTTGAGATAGCCCTGTTTCAACAAATTAGCAACTTCGTACCTTAGAGCCTTGCAGTCATCCGTTGTGTGGCCGTGATCACGATGGAATTCGCACCACAAGTTTTTGTTGCGTTTGCTGGGGTCGCCCTTCATATCCTTAGGCCATTTGACCTTTTCGCTCATCTCCTCGAGCACTGCTACGAGTTCGACTGCTCCGATGTTGAAGACGGGCAGGGTTGGAATCCCACTGGAAGTTGAGGTGGAATCATTGCTCCTTGCCAGGCCTTTGTTGCTGCGACCGCGTCCGTTTGAGTTGTTACGCGACCGACTGGGATATGGCTCGTGCCGTGCATCTGGCCTATCTGTCTCGATCTTTCCCCCAGCGCCATTGGTGCGAGTTTGGCTCCGTCCTCGGGTACCTGTGCCAATCAATTTATCTTCGTCTATACGTACCTTGGAATTATAACGGTTGTAGACATTCGACCAGTTTGCCGCAGGATATTCTCGCAGGGACTCGTACAACCGCCTGGTCGCTTCAGAGCTCTTGACGTCCAAGCTGTTCGTGAATGCAATAGCCGCCCATCGATCTGGAACTTTGGGTAGCAACATACGTTCGCGCTGAAAGCGATCCACATACTTCCGGAGAGACTCCCCGGGCAGTTGCTTGATTTCAAAGATGTCCTCAACTCTTGTTTCTGTTTTCTGAGCACCTGTGTGTGCTTTGACAAATAACTCCGCCATCTCGGCAAAAGATCCTATTGAATTTGGTGGCAGCATTGAATACCACCGTAGAGCGCTGTCCGCTAAGGTATCTACGAACTTCTTCAATTGCACTGATTCGATCTCCTCGTCGGTGAGATCGCTTGCCTTTATGAAATTGCTAAACATCATCAAGTGATCATTAGGGTCAGTTGTTCCCCGGTATCTTGGTATGTTTGGCATTTTGAACGTTTTGGGGATGGCCTTTGGTGCTGCTTCTTTCTTCCAGGGCCTTTGAGTATACCGTTGAACGTCAACTTTCTTCAAAGTGGGTGGAGCACCAGGGATTTGGTCAATCCTCTCATGAAGAGAGCGCTGCAGGGCCTCCTGGCTCTCTTTGAACTGCCTGGTGAGGGCCTCCATGACCTCGCTCATCTCTGTTGGCACCGCTGATCCTGCATTTTGATTTTCAGCGCGCCTTGAGGCATGAGATGGTGAAGCATCCCTTGGACGTCCCATGGGTGGATTTCCTGTGTTTGGCAGGTTTTGTCCTCGTAGGCTGTCGATAGCTTCCCGTATTTGCCTGTTGATTTCAGCCTGTTGCCGTATGAATTCAAGGACAGCGTCTTGAGAGTTCCTCGAATTCCCAGGGCCATTGGGTCTTCTGGATCCTCCAGCCCCCTGGTCGACGTTTCCTCGGCCAGGATGGCGGCTATTTCTGCTACCCTGCTGACTGTGCTCGTTCTCCTGTTCCGCTGGGAGCACATTCTCGTCTTCTGCAATGGGGATCACGTCGTCGTCTGCAAGGGGAACATCTTGCTGCTCGTCCCCGGCCAAATTCAGGTCTATCTGCTCCGCAGCGTTGAGGTCTTGTTGCCCGTCAATAGGAGCGTTGTTGTGCGAGTTGTTATCTGCCATTTTGACAAAAAGAAAACGAAGAGAACCAGCGGGCGAGAAGAAAAACGAATAAGGAATAAAATACGATGAGCAATTAACCTACGAAAGTTATTGACCGGCTCCCACTGTGATCGCCAAATTGTTTAACCGTAATTTCGCTTTGTTAGGTTAAGTTACAATTAAATTTATAGAGCGGAGTCACGGTCAATAATCGAGATTAAATGCTCTTTATGGAAAGATATAAATGACAGTAATAAATGCGAAGAAATAAAGATGCAATCAGTGCGATATAATAAATGAATATTCGAACAAAAAGGAACCGTGCTCAGGCCGTATAGACTTGATCAAATTCCCTTCCTCGTACTCTTTATGATATTCAGTCAATGGAACAATAAATGAGATCTTTCGATTATCAGCGGTAGTAATAAATATTCACTGGAGATAAAGAATTGAATGCTAGTAAATAGTTTGAATACAAGTGTATGTTCAGAGAAGCATTAGATTTAATGCTCGTGACTTAGATTACAATATATAGATAACTATGTGTCCGTTCACAAGCAGTTGTAACTCCTTAGTCGAGCAGTTGCGTTGTTTTTGGATAAGATTTCTATTTTGAACTGGCTTGATTGATGAGATGCGACTTTTCTGGCCGCTGCAACTGTTCATCTGTCCGTTGTAACTGTTCATCTTCGATTCTATCCATTGCCTTTATGTCCATTCACAGCCATGTGTCGTCTATACGTTGTCCTACGTGGATGCTTAGTCACCAACTTTGGTGACGACGGATTTAACCCAATACAATCGCGAAATAAATATAAAGCCATTTTTACATCGCTTGCTAACTAAATGCCCACTTGTAGGGTTATTTTAGTACTATTAAATAAAGAGATTATTACCCCACATGGCTATTTACAACTTCTATCCACTTTTTGTAACTACAAATTGTATTTTTTTTTCTTTTCCTAAAATATTTATTAGATATAATTTGATGATATAAATATTTAAAAAATATAAGAAAAATATATGTGTATATATATGTGTATTGAAGCTATATATAAAGAATATCAATCTTTTTATATGTTGTATTTTAATAATAAATCAAATACTAAATTAATATTGTGGCTAGATTATGTTAGTGATTGGTGACTTGTTAATATGGTATATTGAGGACTATTTACGTAAAAATTCCTTAAATTAAGGTGATCAAGAGCAGCTTGGGTCGTGTGTTGCTCCCAAACGCACACGCAAGTATACGTGGTCGACAAGTAATAAAATAATAAGATGAGTATCGTTCCCACGAGGACTATTCAGACTGAATTCTAGCAAATAATTTATATAGACTATTCAAGGATCTTTTCCAATAGTGATGATTTTGTTAACTAAAGAACAGTAATTAAATGGTAGAAGTGAATTCAAGCAATGGAGCAAAACTTGGTTGTTATCAGTAATAAGGAGACGGTCCAGGGTCAGAGTTACGAACAATCCAGTTGAGTTATCCAATTGATTCCACTTCTTAAATCCCGGGTTACTAACTAACAGATTAAATGTACCCGTGAAAACCTTTCGATTCTTCACGGTCTATGCAGGCTACTCCAATCCCTATATGTCTATGGGTTGAATCACGTGCACGCATTAACGAATTCTGTAATGAGTTAAACTAGGCGAGCAAGTATATGTCTATCCTACTCACGAATTGGTTCCCCGATGCCCGGGTTCACAAACTAGTCCTATTCTTTCTTATTACGTAATTAAATTCCCTTTTTCGAGTTCAATCTAAAAACCATAGATAATGCGTAATAATCGGGCCCTGACAATTACACAAATGAAATCAAGAAAGAATAAGTAACCCGTAATGGGATTCAATTAATGGGAGTCAATCTTCAAACATCAACCTTCATGAAATACTCTAACCCTAGAACGATAGATTTAGCTACGCATACTCATAATAACAACACAAGGAATTGATGTAATAATGAAATAATGATGTAATAGATTAATGGAAGGAAGAAAAACCCTTGTCTTGATGTTATGAGCTCTCAAATTTGCTCCAAAGTCTGAACTCCTATGAAAAACTAAGTAAAAGAGTATTTATAGAGTTTACAAACACCTAGTAATAAGTTAGACCCAAGCCCAGACGAAATAGGACATAAAAACGCGCACAAGGGGCGCTATAACGGGCGCCCCGCGCCCACGATCGCGTGAGGATGGACATAAGACGTCGAAATTGGTCCGCTACAAGCCCGCGCCGCATGGAAAAACGCGCAAGAGGCTGGGCGCTGTGGGCGGCGCGGCGCGCCTCCTGCAGCGCCAGGCTATTTTTCTGTTTCGTTTCTCCTTTTCTCGTTTCGTGTTGTGCCTTCGTGTGCTCGATCCAATCCTCAATCAAAATCCAATCTTTTCTTGCTCAATCATGCTCTTAAAAGCTCCAATTACACTGCGTAACAACCTACACACGCACGACATAAAATCAGTGTAAAACCACATTCATAAACCATAAAACGAGCGAATAAAGTATTAAAACGTGAGGAAATATTAAGGAAATATAGGCATAAAATGCCAAACATCACCACCCCACACTTGAACCCTTGCTCGCCCTCGAGCAAGTCACAACTAACTTCCCAACCTAGGTAAAACAGGTCTGCCTATGACTATGGTTGATACCGACCATTGAACCAATGCGCACATGACTACCATGGATCCACAAACATGCCAACAATTTACCAAAACCAAAAATATGAGAACAACCACCCCAAAATAGCTCAAATGCACAAACTCGACTTAATGCAACCATGCTCCCACAAAATCACACCTATCTACTCAACCAAGAACCATCAACTTCACCTATTTCATGCAACCCATGTGCCCTCACCAATATGAAGCAAGAGAGTGTCCCCCAAGTATCACACACAACAATGAATATTAAGAATAGAATGGGGACAACAGCAAACGAATTCACTCACTCTCATGAAAGGCTCACATGTCACACACAACGTACCATAGGCTTGCCCGTAGTGTAGGACTCCGCTAATTTAGGCTCACTCCAATCAGGATTAACTAGGACTTTTAGAAAGGTCGTAATGTAGGCTAAGGGGCGGGTAGGATACATATGGTAATAGTGACTACCTCCCTAAGCACTTTAATACATCACACTTAATTTCAAACACAATTCTCATCAAACCACCCAATCACAAGTATCACACATACACCTTTCCAACAAGTAGCATTTTTATTTTCAAGCACACACTAGCAAGGAATGGATATTCTTTTCTCTTTATTTCTTTTTCACAATTCTTTTCTTTTCTTTTCAACTTTGCTATTTTTTTCTCATTATCTTCCAACCTTGCCAATGCTTTTCACTACTTCACAATTTTACCATTATTCTCCTTCATTAGCTCCACTCAAAAACCTCCCAACATCCAACCACAACTCCAACATAACACACAATATCACTAAAGTGCTTAAGGAGTAAAGGGCCAAAAGAGACAATTTAGAACAAATGGGTAGGCTCGGGGTGTGGGTACCAATAGAAAGGATCAAAGAAATCACAACAACAATTTTTCCAAGGTATATATGTAAGGGTAGGCTAACAAAAAGAAGGCCTTGTATCATTTCCCGACTAGAGCAAACCTAGGATTTCGCTTTGCACACACACGGGGCAAGTTCTAGACATTAATATGCAACATGGAGTAAATAAGAACATGCCTCACAACACACATTGCACATGATCCACACAAAAAGATTCCATCAACAACTCTCAACCAAGCTTCTAGAATGCAACTTGTGAAAATTTAAGCACTAATGCACAAAGGTTCACAATCAAGTCAAGCAAGCGGACTCAAGCATCTCAAGGGGGTCGTTCCATTTTTTTTTTCTAGGCATGCATCAAATTAAAAACAAGGACAGCACAATTAGCATATGCAATCAAGTTCAAGTCCACCGGTATCAAACAAATCAAAGGCACCTAGCATTCTACCTTTTTCCTTAGCCTAGGGTCATCTAAAACTAACTATCCTAATCCTAAAAATAAAAAACTACCCAGTTCAAAGGCCTCCCCGTGGAAAAGAACCGTGGCCATAAGAAAAACCACGGGGCGGATGACATGTACCACTAATAAAGACTAAAAGGAAAATCTTTTTGGAATTTTTCATTGGTTTTCTAATTTTTTTAAATTTTTTCTCATATATTAAAGCAAGAAACAAATCAAAATAAAGTCAAGTGACAAAGGAAAATCCTACGGTACATGCATCCATAACCTCAAAAGTAAAGGAGAGTTCCCCACCCCACACTTAAACTAAGCAATGTCCTCAGTGCTAAAAATAAGAAAGTGCAAGGTAAAGAAAACTTCCCTGAAGATTCTAGTCCTTGGTGCTAGCATCCTCCAAGCTTTCATATAGTATGAGGTACTCAGACTTCTCTCATCAGGTCATCAACATTAGGCAAGGGTGAGGACACCCCACACTTAGCCTCGACATTACATGAACCTGCAATCCAAGAAAAAACAACAACTACATGACACTATAAATAAAATAATACAAGTACAAACTCGGGTTGCCTCCCGAGAAGCGCCTTAGTTAACGTCGTGGCACGACGACACTTCTAGCTCACTTCCAACATTTATGTCTTCTCTTCTTACGCCGAACTTTTGCTTTCTTCCCTTCCTTTAGAGAACCCATCTTCAACTTCACATGTGGTTTACTTCCATCTTCTTGTTTGACACATTCAATCATAGAGCACTCTTCCACCTTAGCTATGTGCTCCTTCTCATTATAAACCTTGAAAGTAACTTTTTCTCCATGCGCTCTAACGGTCATCTCACCCAGCTCCATGTCAATAATTGCCTTCGAGGTGACTAAGAATGGTCTCCCCAAAATGATTGGAGCTTCTCGGCCCTCTTCATAATCTAGGACTACAAAATCAGCAGAGAATGTAAACTTACCAACTTTTAGCAACACATCCTCCAACTTACCATCAGGGTGAGTGAGAGATCCATCTGCCATCTTAAGAGTAACTGAAGAGGGCTTGATTGCTCCTAGCCCTAACCTTTTGCAAACAGACAGAGGCATGAGATTTATGCTCGCACCCAAATCACACAAGGCACCAGTGATATTATGCCCTCCAATGGTACAAGGAATAGTAAACCTCCCAGGATCTTGAAGTTTTGGAGGTAGCTCGCTCAAGATTGTGCTACACTCCTCAACTAACTCAACTGTATCTATCTCTTGAGGCTTTTTCTTCTTGACTAAAATCTCTTTTAAGAACTTCACAAAGGATGGCATCAATTCAAACACATCAGTCAAAGGAATATTAACTTGAAGTTCTTTCAACATACTCACAAATTTTTGGTACTGGGCCAGATCCTTCGATGGTAATAGTCTCTGCGGGAATGGTGGAGGTGGCAGAGGTGCCTCCTTTCTCTCTTCTTTCTTCTTTACCTTCTCCACTTTTTCAACTTTTTCTATTTCAGCTCTCTCTTCAGACTTGGCCATCAGCTCTCCACCTTCAATTAAGGTCACTGCAAGACATTGTTCAGGCTCTTTTTTAACAGTGCTTCTTTCTCCCACCAACTGCCCCAACTAGTGCTCTAGGTTCTTGTGAGCATTGGCAAGATCTTGTATGGCTTGTGCATGGGCTGCAGTGTCAGCTATTATTCTCTGCTGGCCTGCCATTATCTGCTTTAGCATATCTTCAACTGAACTGCCAACCTGCTGTGGTGGGGGTGGAAGTGGGTGGTAATTATTCGGGGCTCTCGTATTGCTTTGATGGTTATTACCAAACTGGTTTTGACCCTGCAGCCTGTTTTGATTACCCACGTAATAAACTGACTCTAGGTTAGAAGAGCAAACCTCTGTAGCATGGTCTTGACCACAAACCTCACAAAAGCTCTGGAGTTGTTGCACTGGAGCCACTGGTTGCTGAGCCTTTTGCAGAGCTAACTTGCTAATTTGATTGGAAATAGCATCCATCCTCGCCCTTAGCTCTGAAACTGCATCTAACTGAAGTACCCCTGTAGGTTTCTGCGTAATAGCTCTACCATCTCCCTGCCAATCAGGATTGCTCTGCGAAAACTTGTCAAGTAAATCATAAATCTGATCAAAATTTAAGGCCAGTACTTGGCCTCCAGCAGCAGCATCAACCACGATCTTAGTATGTTGGTTCAGCCCCTCAACAAAAGTGTGTGCAACAACCTCATTGGATTGGTTGTGGTGTGGACAATCTCTCAATAGATCTTTGAATCGCTCCCAGGCTGAATACAAGGATTCTCCTTCTAACTGTCTGAAGGACATAATTTCGCTCCTCAGCCGAGCTGTCTTGGCAGACGGATAAAATTTAGCCAAGAACTTCTTAGCCAAATCCTCCCAAGTAGTGATAGACCCAGACTTTTCAGCCTTTAACCACTTCTTTGCTGCCCCAATCAGTGAAAACGGGAACAACGTCAAGCGAACATAATCAGTAGGAACACCCGCTGGTGTATAAGTATCACTGATCTCCAGAAAGTTCTGAATGTGTTGCTGCGGATCCTCATGAAGTAATCCACCATATTGTCCAGTCACATGCAGCAACTGAATCATGCCGGACTTAATCTCAAATCCCCCGGTGATAGCGGGCTTAACTATGCTCGATGCTACTCCCTCCAGGCTGGGGAGAGCAACATCTCGCACAGCTAAAGCTTGGTCTTCTGCCATTCCTGTAGGTAAAGATCAAGCAGGACCTAATACCTGAAACAGCACAAAACTCAAAACAAAAATTAAACATGAATAGTAAGTAATAAACTGTTAAAAAAGAAATCAGTCAATAATTAGTCCCCGGCTACGGCGCCAAAAACTTATTGCTCCCAAACGCACACGCAAGTATACGTGGTCGACAAGTAATAAAATGATAAGATGAGTATCGTTCCCACGAGGACTATTCAGACTGAATTCTAGCAAACAATTTATATAGACTATTCAAGGATCTTTTCCAATAGTGATGATTTTGTTAACTAAAGAACAGTAATTAAATGGTAGAAGTGAATTCAAGCAATGGAGCAAAACTTGGTTGTTATCAGTAATAAGGAGACGGTCCAGGGTCAGAGTTACGAACAATCCAGTTG
This sequence comes from Petunia x hybrida, assembly GCA_037355625.1. Classification (NCBI taxonomy): domain Eukaryota; kingdom Viridiplantae; phylum Streptophyta; class Magnoliopsida; order Solanales; family Solanaceae; genus Petunia; species Petunia x hybrida. Next base: position 6,562 of record JBBBVM010001019.1, on the reverse strand, counting down.
AGTTATCCAATTGATTCCACTTCTTAAATCCCGGGTTACTAACTAACAGATTAAATGTACCCGTGAAAACCTTTCGATTCTTCACGGTCTATGCAGGCTACTCCAATCCCTATATGTCTATGGGTTGAATCACGTGCACGCATTAACGAATTCTGTAATGAGTTAAACTAGGCGAGCAAGTATATGTCTATCCTACTCACGAATTGGTTCCCCGATGCCCGGGTTCACAAACTAGTCCTATTCTTTCTTATTACGTAATTAAATTCCCTTTTTCGAGTTCAATCTAAAAACCATAGATAATGCGTAATAATCGGGCCCTGACAATTACACAAATGAAATCAAGAAAGAATAAGTAACCCGTAATGGGATTCAATTAATGGGAGTCAATCTTCAAACATCAACCTTCATGAAATACTCTAACCCTAGAACGATAGATTTAGCTACGCATACTCATAATAACAACACAAGGAATTGATGTAATAATGAAATAATGATGTAATAGATTAATGGAAGGAAGAAAAACCCTTGTCTTGATGTTATGAGCTCTCAAATTTGCTCCAAAGTCTGAACTCCTATGAAAAACTAAGTAAAAGAGTATTTATAGAGTTTACAAACACCTAGTAATAAGTTAGACCCAAGCCCAGACGAAATAGGACATAAAAACGCGCACAAGGGGCGCTATAACGGGCGCCCCGCGCCCACGATCGCGTGAGGATGGACAGAAGACGTCGAAATTGGTCCGCTACAAGCCCGCGCCGCATGGAAAAATGCGCAAGAGGCTGGGCGCTGTGGGCGGCGCGGCGCGCCAGGCTATTTTTCTGTTTCGTTTCTCCTTTTCTCGTTTCGTGTTGTGCCTTCGTGTGCTCGATCCAATCCTCAATCAAAATCCAATCTTTTCTTGCTCAATCATGCTCTTAAAAGCTCCAATTACACTGCGTAACAACCTACACACGCACGACATAAAATCAGTGTAAAACCACATTCATAAACCATAAAACGAGCGAATAAAATATTAAAACGTGAGGAAATATTAAGGAAATATAGGCATAAAATGCCAAACATCATCGTGCAGCCTAAGAAAGAGCACCGCCGATTTAATGAAACAACCACTTTTGGGATTCTTGTTGAAGAGGTAGCTAGTTTTCATATAACATATTTATTTGCCACTTTTACGGTTACTAATCAAAATTATAAGCACTCTTTGCACTGCCTGTCGATCAAGGAGCCGCTTTCAAAGCTATAAATTAAAGCATAGCCTGACTTTTGAAAAACTTAAGTGGTCTTAGTATCGCTAATTGAATGAAAAACTGTTTTTGCATCGCTTGCCAACTAAATACCCACTTATATGATTATTTGATGAAAACATAACAAATTTCTTTACTCAAATTCATGAATTTTTAAGTTGTTGACCATGACTTCAAAAAATATTTCTTAAAGTTACACTGTTGTAAGTGAAAATTTAAGATAGTGTTTGCACAACTTACCAACCAAAGAACTGCTTTATCGCTATTACTTGAACATCATCCAAATACTTGAGTTATCTAACTCTTATCGATGAGTAATGTCATAGAATTAGTAAAAAAAAAAATTAGTCATAATAACCGGCAAATAATTAAGATAAATCACAGAAAAAATAGATAAGGATGAAATTTTATGACAGACTTGAGCCTATTCTGGCATAGACTTCTTTAACAAGTAAACTGATACATGTGATGAGAAAAGATAATAGTTATTTAATAAATAGCCGAATTATGTGCAAATTACTTGGATATCAAAATAATTTTCTTTTTTTTGAATTGAACCTACCTTTTTCATATTGAAATTGAAAAACCTACCTCTTCAAAAGTTCATTAGTTTATTTTATAAAAAAACAAGAATAGATAGTTCGTCTCCATTTATTTTATGGTGATTGACAGTATGCCAGGTAAGAAACTTGTAACCATCATATAAGACATTAAGGTGCAAAGTATATATAACATAGTAATCTTGCGTTAGAGCTACACATACATACATGTTCAACTTTGTTATTAGTAATAGTAGTAGCACTTGTGGGTTAAGCCTCAGACCAGCTTTCATAGTTTGTTAGCTATACTAGATGATTTTTGCCCGTGTTGTTGAAAATGGCTTTTGAGGTATTAAATCTCACACAAGTATAATAAACTTATTATTAATTAATTTGCAATTAAAAATTGAATATAACCGAATGTTAAATGTAGAACTGCATAGAAATACAATGCATATAATTAAAGCAAATCAAACAAGGATGATTAAAGAAAAAAGGCCTTGAGGAATCATTCTACAAATAATGGGTAATTATAAGCATGGTTCAACTTTTTGTACTAAAACGAATAGCTTCAACTTTCTCAAAAGATTCATAACATCTCTTCGACTATTTATCATCAATTTCGTAAAGTAGACCCGTTCACTCTCATGCACCTTAAGATCCTCAACTTCAACCATTTTCCACTTATGCAGCATCACATTGGACTTGACAGGAACTTTGAAAAACTCAAAATTATGAGCTTTCTATTGATAAATAATTGGAGATAACAGAAAGTAGAAACCAAGGGTATGTGTATAGTAAATTATAGAATCAGATATGGATAGCTTTGCTTGCTAAATGCTTCATATCATTTGTACACATATAGGGACAAACCATTCTGAAATATTGTGTGCTTCTAAAGTACATTCTTTACATGATTACATCCGAAAGAGTAACATAGTGACAAAAGATGATGAGTGCTATGGTAATAAAAGTAGGCTCATATTTGGGGGCAAAAAAGGTAACCACGAGCAAATTCTCTTTTACAACATGGACATAACACAGCACTCTTTGGTAGAATACGTGCAAGGGATGATATAATAACACTAATAAATCCCCTGTACTACTCAACTTAACCATAATCAACTATGTCATTGGCTCGGCCTTGGTGGCAATCAGCTAATCTTGCAGCAATATGCGAATGAGAAACACATTTGAGAATGCATGAAAGAAGAGCGATGATCTCCGATTAGTGCAATTGATTAGACCAATAACCTTGAAGGAAAATGGGTCATCAATTTAGTACAATTGAATAGATCACCAGCTCTGAAGGAAGAGTAAGACGATGCTGAATTGGAGGAGTCGAGGAAGCAAGAGAGCATCCTACTCAATTAGAGCAAACAAACGCATCGATGTGTCTTGTGCTCCCCGTTAATTTGCCTATCAGTTCGCTTCAGTTTTAGGACAATACCCTAGCATTATCAAGTTAAGCAAAATACTTATGAAGTCGCTTCACTTGCACTTTTTCCATTTCAAAAGTAAAACATAACTCAGTGTTCACAAAAAAAAAATAACAAGTAACTTTACAGCCGAGCCTACCTCAGTGAAAGTTTTCGGAAAGAAAATTGACAAATTTAGAAGCTAAGTGAATAATACTACCAATCAGACATATATTAAACTATGATCCGTGATGAACTTTGATGATACTTCAAATAGTAAGCAGGACAAACCAAATGAGGAAGAAATATACCTTCATGGATGGACTTTTATTTCAGAGAACCCCATCTGCTTCTATACTTCTAACACTTGTACTTGTAAATAATAAGAAGGCTTTTATAGCATTCCTCAATATGTCCACACATATGCGCTAATAAAGCAGAGTAATTTAGTGAAGACAAACGAAAGCAGACCGAGACATTTTATAGCAAAATGAAATGTATTGAGGACACAATTCAGTGAATTATGTGAGTGCATATATTGAAAAATGAACACTGCATGCTCTACTTTCTAGAACATCCTCCAGCTCTTTCTTAAAATTTTCTACCTCTTACATCAGATTTTTATCCACACAACTCCCATTTCATAGTTTTTCCGGAGGCGCCTTTAACGGGCTCATCTTGGTTTTTATCTTTTGACTAACTTTAGTTTTTAGTTTCTCACTTAAATTCTTCAGCTAATGAGATTGCTGGTCGTACTCACTGTTCAGCAACTTAAATTCAAGTAGGGAAGAAATTCATCCTTTCAAGCTCAGCCGTATGTCAACGCACCATGGTGAAGCTTCATCTTGATTCCTATAGTATTTCCCCAAAACAATCAATTTCAAGAACAATAAATTTAAGCATGATTACCTATCAAAATTGATAAAATCACGAAGACATTTTGTGCTGTCAATATTAACAAGGAACATTCACGTCAGACTAAATAAGCAGGTTCTATTGTCTTAATATCATCTCTTTACATCACATCTTCACTCTTCTAGCAAGAACCATATCAACAACAATATTTCATCTACCAAATGACCATATTCTCAACAACCACATAATAGGATTGGAATCATCAAAATAGCAACAAAATACTAGAAAAATACAAAGAAAATATTAAAAACAATGTTTATATCGTGCCAACCATTATGATTATAGGGAACTATTTTTCATATTCCACTTTACCAGATAAAATAAACTCGATTTTCAATATAGTTAACCACGCTCACCCAATACACAGAACAAAGAAGAAGAAGAAATCAGAACTTAAAGGGAAAATAAAGAAGAAAGTTCAGAGCAACAAACAATAGAAACGAAGAAGAAACATAACATATGGCAGAGAGATAATACTAACCAGAGCAGTAAGGCGTAGTGTAGATCTTTGAACAAGGAAATCAGAATAAAATGTCAAGAAGAATGTGGAGAGTGCATTGGAAACTGGCCTCTAATGTGGTGGTCGTTGCTGCTTTGAAGGACATATAAGTCGGTGAAGAAAGATAAAAATATAAGTCAAAATTGACCTTAATTTGATTGATTTTTTGCTGTGAAATTACAATTTTACCCCCCGACGACCATTATGGCTTTCTATATAACTAGATTAGTCAGCACGGGCCCAATGATGAGAAGCTACAATCGTCATTTATAATTAACTTTGTTTGATATGAAATTGCAGAGAAGAGACATTGAGGCATGTAAGCAACTAACACTTGATTACCAACCCTCACATATAAGATAGCAGTGCATACATATTTAGGAATAGAAAAGAATATTCATTCATGGATGTTGTGTGGCAAGAGATGCACACTTTACCGCCAAGGAAGTTTCATACTAATTAGATACAGTAAAGACAAACTATTCTCAAAGTTGTACAAAAGCTGACAAATTATCCATTCTTGGATATTCTGTGGTTGAAAAGTGCACATTGTTTACATCAAAGAGAGTACTACTTACATGTCTACTACTTCCATACCATGCTGGATTGGTGCCTTCTTTGTGGTCATGGACTATAATACTGACACTTGTAGAACCAACATCAAACATTAGATTTTAATATAAGGTACGAATTTATACATGTGATGATGTGAATGAAGTAAAGAAAGCAGGAAGTGAAAAAGAAAAGAAAACGATTATAGCATCACAGTTTGTCAAGAGTACATGCACTACATGCACAATTTCAGCTCTAACATCCTCCAGCTCTTTCTTAGCTTTTTTTTTACCTCATATATTTAATTTTCATTAAAAAAAAGAAAATTCCTAATTTCATCGTTTTCCTGGAGCTGTCTTTGACCATTGTCGGAACTTCCTAAATAAATTCAACATTTAGTTTCTCAATTAAATTAGTTAATGAGACTGGTGGTCATACTCTCACCATCAGATGGTTTGCTTAAACCAAGATAAGCCCCAGGTTGGTACATCTTCTAAGATGGCTTAAGATTGGAAAATTAAGAATTTAAAATGAAAATATAATTAATTGTCCTCAATTATATCTGTAATTGGATACCTTTTCACGACATATGCTTTCTTACCACATATGGTTGCAAATGTGCCTGTTTATTGAAGAGAAAATTTTAACAAAGATTAAGAAAGAGCCACTTATGCAAATGCATAGGTGCAGTTTAAAGTTCAGACCATCGTTCATGTTACGTTACAATGAGGTTTGCCAAAGATGTTAATGATCAAGATTTAAAGGTCGCCATAGAAGGTTATCCTCAGGTGGTTATTTTAAAAAATCTTGACAAAGAAGTTGAACCAATCATCTAATCAAGTCATAACATTTGTTAACTCAATAGACAAATACAACCGTACCTATCCATCAAAATCACAACTGTAAGTCATCCTTGACTTCAAAAACCCAGTAACGAAGCCACAGTTCCATGTAGAACCTACAAATGTGAAGGAAAAGGGTACTTAGCTGCTAAGTTATTTGCTGGTTTAAACTGTTGACAACATAGTAATTGAACAACAGATAGACAGGAAAAAAGAATATAATTTTCAGCATCCAAAAAAATAAAATAAATTATCAAGGTAAACAATGATTAAGTGTAGCAAGAAAATGAACAAATAATCAAATCTAATACGAAAGCGAAACAAAGACATTCATCCACTTAAAGTCAGCTCATTGCAGGACTTCGTTGTGCACTAATTGATTCTCATAATTTTACATCTGGTCAATAACCTTGAGAAGCAGTAGATGAAAGCATATTTAATTTGATGTCAAAACCCTAAAGAAGTAACCTACAAAGACTTGGCATCAACATATATACCTGGTATGCACCAACTTGCTATTAATGCACCAGTATAATTGGCATTTAGAGTGACT